>JAUNZM010001222.1:5000-702511 GCA_033459285.1 Clamator glandarius
TCTATTTAATGAGCCAGGGATTTCCAGTCAAGGCCAAACGTGGACTTGAACCCCCACTGTGACTCTGCTGTCAAGCTATCCACACTGGGCACTCACAGATGGAAAATCCCACTTTCTATCCAGCCCTAAATCCAGCATCTGAGATCTGTGTTTGAAACAGGGCACCAACACCAAGGATAACTGTGACTCTGCACACAACACCTACACTGTTTTTTAATCATTTAAGAGGAGAGTAATCATGTTATTTAATTTCAGGCTGCAGACATGGGGCATTTTAGGCTACGGACACTTCATTGACATGTTAAATTAGGAAACAGCAAAGGAAAGCAGCTCCTCATCTCAAGCATGAAGCTTCAACTGAAATTTTAAATATGCCTTGGCAGATTGGCTCTTCCTCTGGAAGAAGCACTCAGTTATGCCTGTTCATGGTCAGATAGCTCAGGCATTTATTTCAGAAAGATGGTTTCAGTGGGTAACTGATAATTTAAGGTTACTAGCTTGGCTGGCTGGATCCCAGCTTAGGATCCTGACTGAGGCACCTCACTTCAGTGAATAAATTTCAGCAGTAAGCAGCCTGTGACATTAATATGGCTCATTCTTTTCCTCTGTTATATCTTCTATGTGAAACAATTATTTTGTTACATTCTACTTAATGCCATGTTTCTTTTTCCCAATTCTTGCCATCTGCTTTGCCTTTTCTTTAGTTTTTCTCTTGTCTTTAATATCATCTTTCTTTATGTGTAATGTCATGATGCTTTTCTGCCTGGATACAAAGCTTTGATTTTAACCTCTCAAACAGTGTTATAAAATTTATGTTTGCATACTGCTTTCAATCCTCAGCTACCATCAGAATATTACTTAATGAGGTCCTACAACTTGCCTGTGATGTAAGTCTAGAAAATGTTATATACTGCATTATTTGGGGTTTTTTTTTCTTACTAACAGAAGAGGGTAATACGCAAACTGAGGACTAAGACAACACTTCTTCTCAGCTTATTTATCTTTTATCATTTCATTTCATTACTAGTGCTCTTTGACCTTCTCTTTTCATTTAACCTTACTTGGATCTCTCTCTCTACTTTAATTCCATTTATTTTCTGGTTGTCACGCACAGAGGTGACTGTTAGAGGTTTGTTTTGATCAATGTAATTTGTATCTGACTGACTCTGCTGTTGCAAACTACCTGTTATTACCCATAACCATTAAGATATCTTTACTTGAGTACAATTACTGTGTTGCAGAAATTGCTGTTATTCTCTTATTTGTATCAAAGTCACTTCTTTTATTTCCATTTAAAATACTGTTTCTTTTATCCTTTTCAACTTTCATGTCACCTTTTGAGCTGCAAAGCTTTTATAAATTTAGTTTGAAGTATCTCCTCAGAACTCTGCTATTAGTCATACAAAGGAGTCATCTCTGCTTTTTTCCCCCTCTTTTAAGTGAACAGAGCAATATCTCTTCACAGCAGTACATGATATACACTTCCTAGGACAAATAAAACCATGCTACAGCACCATGGACCTTTAATGTTCTGTTTTGTTTTCTTTTGGATGAGCCAGGAAAAGGACATAACCCAGTGTTTTCTACAGCCCTGTTGGCAGAGGTAGCCAGTAACACATGTAACACATTAGGAATGTAACATCATGAAGAATATGCTTCATGTTGTGCTTTTGTGGGTAAGGGACTCGAGTCATACTTGATTCTTTTTTGCCAGAAACAAAAGAAAAAAACTCTACCGTTGATTATTTTGAAAATGAAACTATGAAAACATGATAACTAAAGTTTTATTCACATTTTAATAATTAACTCTTTAAAGTATGTGTGGGTTGTGTTGGTCTGAAATGATGTAATTTTGTGTATGAATTGCATTGTTTTACTACTTATGTACTTTGTTATACTAATGTCAGTACCAATGACCAAGACGAAGTCTAATACAAGGTTATTCTGGAGTGTAAGAAAGATAGGCATGAGCAGAATGAGCAGAAAAACTGGAACAGAAGTGGTAAAGTGACTCTTAACACACACGTCAGTATGCACCTCTTATTTCAGCACAAGTATTCCTATTATACCACAGCTTGGCAATTTATTGTTATAGCTAAAGCTTTCAAGGCTATGTAGTCTAAAGCTGTATTTGAGCTGATCTCCAAACTAACTGATTTTCCTGCAAAATGTGGTTTGGTACCATGATTATGCACTCCTAGTCCTTACTCATTTAATATGTTTAACCTTTGCCATAATTTCTGTGCATAATTACAGCTTTTTTGTGATCAGCTTCCTTAAAGTTATTAACAGAAAACCTCGGATTTGACTGTTCTACCATTTTTTGTTTTTTTTTTTTACCAGGGAATGCACATGGAAATGTGAATTCTGGAATCTTTAACTAATATTTTTTAATATTTTTCCCTAGATTTTCAGTCAGGAAGTAGGACTTCTGCTTTAATTTTCCTCTCTAATTTGGATGGAAATACAGAACAACTGCCATGTCTGTCTGGGAGTTCTCTTCCTATGTTATCTTTATGTGCAAGTAGTTGGAAAACAACAATAAATTAAGGACAGTTTAAAAGAAACACAAAGAGAAGGATGTAATCCAGCATTTCCCACAGTCCTTTGCACACATTTATACCCAGAGCTGAATTTGAATACAAGGTTTTCAAGAAATTAGATTTTCTGTGAACAAAATATATCACGTTAGGTGGCCAAATATTTTTGGAGTGTGTTTGTGCATGTGTATCTGTGTATTGATGTGCATGAATGTTCTGGTTTTTGCCCTCTTAAACTCTCTGTTTATGGTTCTGGGTAAGGAATTTTGTTTAAACAGGAAAATAAATTAAAAAGTTACCCAGGTATTTTCTACAAATGCACACATTTTTGAGACAGGAATTTTTATAGGCATTGATAGAATAATTTCTACAGAAATCTGTCCTCACAACACTGGAAATTCTCTCCAGAATGCCCTGTGTGTTCACTAGAGGTTTTTCTTGAATGTTGACTGGTCCCAGAAGCAGCTGCATTTATGGCCAGTGAGTATATTTAACTTCTTCCTTGAGGGGCTCCCAGTTGTGGTCCCTCACTGCAGTTTGCTGTGTGTTCCTGAATTCTTGCACTATTAATGCAGCTACACCAATTTCTCCTCTTTCATCTTGTATGCCAAGACCAGTGTTTCATGACATTTACCATATATTCTTCTGTTAGCAATATCTTTTATGAATTTTATAAATATCTCAGTTGCAAATTGTTCAAAAGCTACATTCAGGGGCACAGAAGTACCTTTAAGAGAATCTACAGCTTTTAGTGAAGCAAAACACCATCTGGAATAAACGATATACTTGCCTAAACAAGCCCACTCTTCTTGCTTCTATCGCCTTGTAAAACGTGAGTATCTTTCTCACAGACATTTTTATTCCACCTACTATCTGTGGGACTATCTCACTTCACTTTAACTGCCTAGAAGTTAGGCATCTGGTCTAAACCGGCAGGCTGAGCTCCCTTTTAATTTAGTGGAGACTGAGAGGTCCTCTGGTTGAGGGTGGGATGGAGAAGAGTTTCTTTCTGTAAAGTTTTGCCACTCTTGATAACAGAAGTAGCCTCAGTATCTAGCTTGGACACTGTACTAGTAGTAAAGGATTTCATACAGTATTGCTTTCCAAAGTATTTTCCAGTTAAGAACACTGATCTCCTTTCCATATATAAGCAAGTGCAAAAATAAGATTTCTTTTTTAAAGAAAATAGTGGCAGAAAAAATCTTCGTTCATTAAGAGATGCTGCTGTTTTTCATATGTTTTCATCACTACGAAAGAGTAGCAGTTTGTCTCAGGGAAGACCTAATAGATGAAAATCCTTTTAAAAGCCTTTTCTCAGAGTCCATGGGTCCTTTTCTGGCTCTGCAGACCATTTCTGTTAGGACACCAAAGGGTGAGTGGAGGGATGTGGCAAGTCCCCTGCTCAGCACATGCAGGGCTGCTCTGCTGTTACCAACAGCAGGATTTCCACATGCCAGCTTTTGCCTTAAATATTCTTCATTCTTTCCTTGCTGAGGCAAAATATCCTGTTATAAAACACCATGGAGAGTTTTCTCTGCCATCTCATAGATTTGCTTTCCAGGTGGGAGCAGACTGCACAGACTTTGCTGCAGTATCATGCAGGGGCAGAAGGGCTTCACTAACACCATGAGAGGTATCAGACACATCACTGGATTGTATTCCCTAGGCTGAAAATCTTAGATGTTCTTACCAAGAGCTAAAAAAAGAGCTAATTAGGAAATATTATCTTTTAGCTATTTCAATTTCACTGAATACGAAGTCTATCTGTTAAAAAATCAGTTACATTTATTTTCTCTCCCTGTATGTTAACTTCATTATCCTTATTGACTATATAAGTATTGTTATTTTCTTTTTATCCTGTTATTATAACTTTCCTCTCTCCTTGTGAGAGAAATATGTTTCATTTCCAATCTCCTTCTTTCTGGGTGATCACTTAGAAAAACTATCAGCTTATATTGCTCTTTGTTGAGTACACTGCATTCTTTTCTAATCACTAAGCAATGAGAAATTATTACTTGTTACCCATTAGAAAGGAGATACATTTACAGTAAAGAATCATAGAGCGATGGAATCATGAATATTGGAAAAGAACTCTAAGATCATTAAGTCCAATTGTCTGCCCAACACCATCATGCCTACTAAAATGTGTCCCAAAGTGCCACATCTACACAGTTTTTGAATAACTCCAGGGATGGTGAGTCTACCTCTTCCCTGGGCAAATTGTTCCAATGATTGACTCCTCTGACAGTGAAGAAACTTTACCCAAGATAAAAATTAAACCTTCCCTGGCATGGGGCCCTTTCCTCTCATCCTATCACTAGTCACCTGGGAGAAAAGACCAACACTCACCTTACTACAACCTCCCTTCAGTTAGTTGTAGAGGGCGATAATGTTTCCCCTCAACCTTCTCTTCTCCAGGCTAAATAATAAGAGTTCCCTCAGTTGCTTCTGATAAGGCTTGTGCTCCAGACCCTTCACTAGCTTTGTTGCCCTTCTCTGGGCATGCTTCAGCAACATAATATCCTTCTTGTAATGAGGGGGCCAAAAATCAGCACAGTATTTGAGGTGTGGACTCACCAGCTCTGGGTACAGGGACACGATCACTTCCCTAATCCTGCTGGCCACACCGTTTCCTTGTACAATCCTGGATGCTGTTGTCCTTCTTGGCCACCTGGGCACACTGCTGGCTCTTGTTCTGCAGGCTTTCAACCAGCACCCTCAGGTCCTTTTCTGCTGGGCAGCTTTTCAGTCACTTTTTCCCAAGCCTGTTGTGTTGTATGAGGTCGTTGTGACCGACGTGCAGGACCTGGCATTTGGCCTTGTGAAATCTCATGCGGTTGACCTCAGACCACTGATCCAGCCCGTACAGATCCCTCAGCAAAGCTTTCCTACCCACAAGCAGATCGACACTTCCACCCAATTTGCCATCACCTTTAAGCTTATGGAGGGAATTTATGAACACGTAGCCTGTATGCATTGTGCCATGCATGGAAACGTATAATTATACTGAAGCATTTCAAGGAATTTGACAACACAGAAGGGCAAACTGTGTAACAAAGGTGCATTAAAGGCCTCATGGATTCTTGCACAGCCACCGTCAGGGCTTGACAAATTTGCTTGAAGTCAATGAAAAGCTTCCAGCATATGATGACTTAATTCACATATATGAAATCATTGTTTTTCAAAAAAATGGAAATTAATTAGATTTTTTCTGCTTCGGAAATTTTCCAACAATGAGGTAAAGAAAGAAAGAGCCACATGCTGGCTTTCTCGTAATAAATCATCTTCTCTTTACATTTTCTATCTCAAGTACTGCAGATATAGAACATTTTGACTCTTGTAATAACTAGGAAAAGAAACAAATACAGAAACAGAGAAAAACTCAAAATACATGTGCCAGAAAAACAACTTTTTTCTTTTGTACTGCTTGGCTAGATCAAAGAACCTGAAACATAACTTTCTTCAGCGATCACAATAAAATGATATTTAAGAAAGCATTTCTGTGCATTACTATTGCAGCCAATAATTGGCATTCTAAGTGAGATGCTTTCAAAATTTTTCAGTCTGAGGAGAAGCTTTAACTAAAGAAAATACAAGGCTGAGAGTTACAAAATAATCAGTGTCCAATATTAATAACAATTTAATAATTAACCACTGGTTAACGCATACATAACATCAGCATAATGGTCAGTAAATAAATATTTAGTGACAATATGTCTTCTTATCAACCAGCACTTCCAAGTCTTTCTCTGCAGGGCCGCACTCAATCACATCATCCCCTATCCTGTATTGAAACTGGGGACTGCCCAGACCCAGGTGTAGGACCTTACACTTGGCCTTGATGAACCTCATGAGGTTCACACCGGCCCACTTCCTCCAGATGGTGAAGTTTTTAGGTTTTTTTTATTCCTGAATTAGGGAATACATTTCAGCTTTTAAATATTCACATTTTTCTTTAAATATTAATTATTGTGTATCTTCTCTGATTCTTCCACCATTCTAAAAGCTTATTTAAAATAAATAAATAGTCTGCATCAAGATTTAAGACCAGTTTAAAATTTTGACAGAGGTCATAAACATTTAATATTTATTTTATTTATTCAGTTCTTAATGCATTAATTCCTTTTGTGACTGTTAAACCAGTTCAGTAGCCAGATTAGTATGGGGTACTTGAATTTAAAATACCATTCAAGCATAGAAATTTAGAATCAGAATAGTTTGGGTTGGAAGGAACATTAAAGATTATCCAGTTCCAACTCCTCTGTGATGGGCAGGGACATCTCCCACCAGATCATGTTCCTCAAGGTCCCATCCAACCTGGCCTTGAATACCTCCAGGGAGGGAGCATCCCGAGACACCTGTTCTAATGTCTCACCACCCCCATTGTGAAGAATTTCTTCCCAATGTCTTGTCTAAATCTTCACGAAATTATTTAGAAATAGCAATATTTCATGTTAATTATGCAGTAGTGGGCTGTACGCTTAAACACAAAGACAAAGAAGATAGAAATTTCAGAGTCACTTGAAACACCAGCACCTCCGTCAATCTGCTTACTGGGCACATATATCTTGATGGGCTGGAACACACACACTTACAAGCAGTCATTTCTTAAAACTCAAATGAACTTTGCATATGTCCAGAAATGTAAATATTATAAGGCACTACTAGTCAGCGTAGGTAAAAAGTACATGCTAATGAACCTAATCAGTCATTAATATTTTCCCTCAGACCTGTAGATTCAATTTGAGAGACAGAGTATCTTCTTAAACAGAAGTGTAATCTTAAGCGATAGACACAGAAGAGCAGAGGACTGTCCCTGATTATCCCTACCACTGAAATATCTTTATTTCTACCATTGCCGTGGCTTGTACCAAAAACATTCAGACTTGTTAACATGAGAATTCCTGAAAGGGGAAAAACAATCTTTGCTGGCCCTATAAGCAAGCATAAATTTCTGCTGTAAATGAAATAGTATGTGCATGTGGTTAAAAAACATAGGATAGCACATAAGAATCTGAGCTGCTCAGCTCATATGGGTTGCAACCAGCATTAATTATTAGTTTGAGCTACTAACCATACTGCCTCTGCTCTGAGGCCTGCATATTACAGCAACTCTAAATGCTTCAGAGATACATATTTCAAAGAGCCGTTTCTAAGGCCAGTGACAATTCTGGAATGAAAAATACTAGGAAAATAACTTTAAATTTTCAACCAAGATTAATCACTATTGAGTGCTGCTTTTCCACCTTTTTCCACTCTGTCCCTTTCACTACTGAATCTTCATACATATATTTTCTCTTTTAAAATTAGTGTTACGTATCTGCCAGTTTTAATATAGGGGAACATCCAAGCTCCAAGCATTATTATAATTTTGGATATGTTTAGGAATTTCTTAAAGAAGGAAGAGGACAAAGATTTATATCTGGCTTAATGAAGTTCAAGTTTGGTAAGACAGGTTGAGAGAGTTTGGGTTGTTCAGCCTGGAGAAGAGAAGGCTCTAAGGAGTCCTTATAACAACTTCCCAGCACCTGAAGGGGCTACAAGAAATCTGGGGAGCGACTGTTCACAAAGGTCTGCAGCGATAGGTCTAGGGTCAAAGGGTATGAACTGGAGAGGGGCAGATTAGACTAGACATTGGGGAGAAATTCCTCACAGTGAGGGTGGTGAGGCCCGGCCCAGGTTGCCCAGGGAAGTTGTAGCTGCCTCATAGCTGGAGGTTTTGAAGGCCAGGCTGGATGGGGCCTTGTGGAGCCTGGTCTGGTGGGAGGTGTCCCTGCCCATGGCACGGTTGGAACTGGATGATCTTTAAGGTCCCTTCCAACTCAAACCATTCTATGATTCTGCGATTCTATGATTCTTTGATTCTGTATTTCCACAACTGGATTTCAAACAAAGTCCTAAAGTAATAAGAATAATAAAAAGAAGTTCTACTAAAGCTAATTGCATAAACTTAATAAAGGTCTGGATTTATCTGTATTAACCTCAATGTATTTGGTAGATTCCCTGATCAACCTGAGCTAAGGATCACAAGGATTAGGAAGAACGGCCTCTGGATTCGGCCTCTGGCCTGGATGGGCGCACACTCTCCTGAGTGAAAAACTGGTTGGATGACCGGGCCCAGAGGGTGGTGGGAAATGGAGTTAAATCCAGCTGGAGGCCAGTGACAAGTGGGGTTCCCCAGGGCTCAGTGCTGGGTCCAGTCCTGTTTAATGTCTTTATCAACAACCTGAATGAAGGCATTGAATCCTCCCTTAGCAAGTTTGCAGATGACACCAAGCTGGGTGGAAGAGTCGATCTGCTGGAGGGTAGGGAGGCTGCAAAGGGACCTGAACAGGTTGGACTGCTGGGCTGAGACCAATGACATGAGGTTTAACAAGGCCAAATGCCGGGTCCATGAGGTTTAACAAGGCCAAATGCCGGGTCCTGCACTTTTCTTCACAGAAAGGGTGGTTAGACATTGGAACAGTCTGCCCAGGGAGGTGGTTGACTCGCCTTCCCTGGAGGTGTTTAAGGTGAGGGTGGATGAGGTACTTAGGGACATGGTTTAGGGATTGGTGGGAATGATTGGACTCGACGATCCGGTGGGTCTCTTCCAACCTGGTTATTCTGTGATTCTGTGATTCTGTGAACATATTATGAAAATAACAGTCCCTGCTATAAACCGCAATACTTGTTCATGTCATAGAATCCTGAAGCTTAATTAGAAGCACATCGTTACCTCCATGGAGACACCACAATATGCAGATGGAGGCTGCACATGCTGCCTGGTGAAAAGCCAATTACTTCCTGTGGTCTCTTTGCAGTAGTGATATTCCTTTCAGAATTAAAGTAATAAATGCTCTGGAATTGCTGCTAGGGAAGAATGCATACTCTACAGAATTAATGCCTTGTGAGGAATCTAACAATTTCTAGCCACAAGCAGCTGCACGTAAGAAAGGTCTGCTGGAGGATGTAGCCTCAGAGGTGACCCTTTTCAATCCTGCTCTTTTTGTGAAGAGACTGTGATCTGAAATGAGAGCCAAACAGCTGTGAATTGTGCTCTGCCTTCATGGCAGGAGCTGGCATGCTAAATAGAGAAATGCACTGTTTAAACTTAGACACGTAAATAAACCTTGCTATATTTATCTGTACCTTCTCGCTTTCTTGTGTCTCTTAAGCAAATAGAGACAATGTCAAAACATTTATGAAAAGCCTGTACACTGACTTTTTTGACAGTGTAGCTTAGATATTTAAAGCATGTAAAGGCAATCTTTACAGAAGTAATTCATAAAGTGATAATGGACTGGAATATTTGTACCTGGTTTCTAGGGAAATAAAGCTTTTACAGCCTCTTTTCGTATTAGTTTTCACACAGTCCCCGCAACTTCTAAAACTGTCAGTCAACTTCAATCACCTTTGACAGCTATTGATGCCATGCATTTAAGAACACAAAAAAATACACTCCCAGTTAACAGGAGTGTCACATCTACCCACTGGGATAGAATCATAGAATTGTAGAATAGTTAGAGTTGGAAAGGACCTTAAAGATCATCCAGTTCCAACAACCCTGCCGTGGGCAGGGACATCCTGCTAGATCAGGTTACCCGAGGCCCCATCAAACCTGGCCTTAAACATCTCCAGGGATGGGGCATCCACAACCTCTCTTGGTAACCAGTTCCAATCACTACTCTCATGGTGAAGAAATCTTTCCTGATATCTAGTCTAAATCTGCCCCTCTCCAGTTTGTAGCTGTTCCCCCTTCTCCTATCACCACAAACCTTTATGAACAGTCTCTCCCCAGCTTTCTTGTAAGCTCCTTTCAGGTACTGGAAGGTCACTATAAGATCTCCTCAGAGCTTTCTTGTAGCGCCCTTCAGGTGCTGGAAAATTGCTATAAGGTCTCCTTAAAGCCTTCTCTTCTCCAGGCTGAACAACCCCAACTCTCTCAGACTGTCCTCATATGGAAGGTGTTCCATCCCTCTGATCATCCTAGTGGCCTCCTCCATTCCAACAGCTCCATATTCCTCTTACATTGAGGATTCCAGAACTGCACTCAGTAATCCAGATGAGGTCTCACAACAGAGGAATAGAGGGGCAGAATCACTTACCTTGACCTGCTGGCCATGCTTCTTTTGATGTAGCCCAGGATACGGTTGGCTTTCTGGGCTGTGAGCGCACACTGCCAGCTCATATTGAGCTTCTCATAGACCAGCACCCTAGGTCCCTCTCTGCAGGGCATCTCTCAATCATATCATCATCCATCATGTACTAAAATTGGGGATTGCCACAACCCAGGTGCAGGACCTTGCACTTGGTCCTGTTGAACCTCATGAGATTTTCACAGGCCCACTTCTGCAGCCTGTCCGGGTCCTTCTGGATGACACCACATCCTTCCAGTGTGGCAACTGCACTGCTCCACTTGATGTCATCTGGAAACCTGCAGAAGGTGAGTGGCAGTGGGAGAGGCAGTTTAAAGAGAGGTCATGAACCTCTTTCCCCAAATTTTACTACTATAGCAACATTGGAAGGCTCATCCCTGCCTGCACCTTTTAGAGATTAATAAATAATTTGTCACATATTTTGATAAAACCAGCAGAAGATCAGAAGGGGGACACGCAAGTTAGGGGCCCCTCTTAACATATTGCTGTGCAATTGTTTGATTACATCTTGCTGGCAGCAGCCAGCTAACTAATATATGTATATTGGTAGCCAACTAGGATATGTGTGTTTTGTAAGGGGTCAAGGTAGTGCCTATGTAAAATGCAGATAAAGGAAGGACTGACTGCTTGTGGACCAAAGCCGTAGGAATGTCCTACCACCCCAGGAGTAACTTTCCATGTTTTTTTTCTGTGTTACTTTTCCCAAACATGCACTGTGTTTTCTGTTGGCTAATATTTAGTTTGAGGTGTTTTTTTCTCATTAGAAGAAATTGATGGTAAAAATTGGAAAATCTTTGATGCAATTTTGTATATTTTTCTGTATAAGTTGATTGTTTCTCTGTTTATACTTAGGAAACATCTTAAGTCCTAAGCCTTCTCTTCCAGACATAGGAGGAAGGAACTCTCTCTATTTTCTCCAGGATAACAACATTGCTCAAAGGTTCAACCCATTTGCTTCACCTCTTAAAAGAGTTGAGCCGAATATCCAGAGCAAGTGCAAAAAAAATGCCTTTTCAGCTAGATAAGACTGACCCTTAATACTAGTTTGCAGTAAGTAATCCCTTCCTCTCAACATGAAAACCAAAAGACAACAAGACCAGAGCAGTGAGCTCTATTCTGGAAATGTCTTCTAACACATTTGTTAATTCTTACTCTCACCAAGCCAAGGAAATGAAAACAAAGATAGATTAAAAGCAGTGAATATGTATAACTTAGCTGAGAGTTGACTCAAAGGAGAAGGTAAATAAGAAGAATCTTGAAATTTGGATAACAGAGGATATAGTTGATGTGAAGAAGGAAGGTAGAAATCTAAGGAAGAAAAAAAATTGGTAGAATCCCATTTGGGGAGTTATATTATAAACTCTGTCTCTTTATGGGGAAGAGGAAAACTCGAGGTTTCAGATATGTAAGTAAAATAGCAGAAAACATGGGAACCCAGGCATCAGAGAACACTCCCAGGAAGCTAAGGAAATGCTGTGGTTGTACATGTTTCAGCTTCTCTCAATGATTTTCTGTTTTTCCTTATGCATTAATATTTTATTTTTAAGCGATAGCTTAGAAAAATCTTATGCTCTCACAATAAAAGGGAAGAAATCATTAAAGCATCAAAAAGACTTCCAATTTGAGTTAAATCCACCTTTCTGGGAAGACAGAGTCATGACCTGAATTGCAAAAATCACTCATCAGCTGAAGTGACCCATGTCATCTCCCACGACAGCTGATGAAGTTGGACACAGGAGCTGATGTACACAGACAGACGTGCTGCCTTTGAATGTAAATGAAGCCTGTTTCACAGACATGCACCCATACCTTATCTCATTTCCCACCTGCCCTGTGCCACCCTCTCTGCACAGCTGGATGCTGCCTTCCCTCTTCAGTTTTCCTTTCCCCTGCCAGACAACGCAGGTCCAGGGAAGGGATACTTAAGGGGCTACACCATCCATAGATCCACAACAGCTCATGATGACACACAATAATTTAGACCTCAGACAGAAATTTTTCAGCCAGAAACAGTACTTTTTCTTGTTTTCTAACAGTTGAAAATATTGGTTGTGGATGTGTGACTGTATACAGGCAAGATCAGTGTTCTCCAAAAGTTATTAATTAAACATCAATTATTTATGTAATTAAGAGACTACAGGGATTGTGAGTTGTTGTACCCACCATTTAAGAATGTCACCTAAAATCTGGTACTTGAATTCTCTTCCCAGGGATGTGGCTGAGTCCCCTGGTGGTTTGGATGAACACACAGCTTAATTGATGAGAACATTTTCCTCTTTCCTGCCAAGAACCTTTTTTCTGTAAATGCTATGCACAAATTACTGAGTCAAGACAAGAATTCTATTGACTGAGCCTATATCTCATTAAGCCAATATAGTATTTTTTACAGTCATCCTCAAAGCTGCTCTGGCCAGGTGGGAGTGATGAAGCAATTCTGCAGCATTTGTCACTACTACTGCTGGAATTGGTACTGTGTTTTTGGTGGATGAAGCCCTTTTCCTTTTCTTCTAGTAGCAGTTTGAGTGGCTGCTGATAAATTTTGAGGTTAAATAGTTGATTTAAGTCACTCTGACCCTATGGATATCAGCTATGAGATGATCTATAGAGGCAGTGAAAGTGCCATTTTCTTATTCTTAGAGCCACTATTTATTTATTTGCACAACCACAGCATTGAAAAGTCCTGGCCTGAGGTGGGTAACTAACTTCAAAAACCAGGAACTGCCTGTGGGTAATTTCTTTGGCAGTAGAAATCTCTCTTCACTTGGTCTGAAGCAGATCTTGCCCCAGACAACTACAGTAGCATCAAGGACTGAGTCCCAGCCTCAGACTTTGCCAGAGATCCCTGATGACTTGAGAGAATTAGCGTTTGCAAGTAAAATGAAGTGTCATGTGTTTATTACAGGCTTTTAACTGAGTCTGTTGAAAGTTCTGTTTATACCACAATGGAAATACATATGAAAAAAAAAACCATAATTGTATTTTGATGTGTTAAAGGCAGGTAGATATGTAGATAGTCAGGTATTTATGCATCATGTATAAATAAATGTCTTCCATCTATCAAGTAATTGTATAAGCAAAGAGTCACTGAAAATACACACATTGCATTAATGCAATCTCTGATAAAGTAACATTTTCCTTTCTGTAACAAAATTTGCCATAATAAATGGGAAATCTATGCAAGCTGTATTATTAATATATGACTTAACACAAGGCCTTTGACATTGTAGATAGTAAAAACAGTCTTTCAGTGACTTTTTATTGACCATTTATTTCAATGTGCAAGCTCAATTAGTATCCATTTTCTCTTTCAGAAATATTGAGGCATGATTTGATCTATCTTGCATGACACCAAACAAGCCTCCACTTTGTGCTCTTGGACATTGGCCGTGGTCTCTCCCTTGAGTGAGTGCGAGGGAATGTGGGAGGCTAAGAGGCTCCTTTCCTTGGTTGTTCTGGGTAGGACAGGTAAAATGGGAAGACAGTCTGTCACTGTATGCAAAGTCTTCAACTCCCTCTTATCAAAGTGGGTATTCCACTCCTGCCTCTGTAACAGTATCTTAATCTCTAGTTAAAACTAGAGTCACTGTTTTTTGAGGGGTAGCCATGAACTACAGGTTAAATAAATAACATGTGCTTCCTTGGTTGTATTCAAACACAGGAGCTTTGGCATATTTCTGCTAGTTTTGCTGACTTCTCTGTATTACAGGAAAGCATTACTACTGCACTACAGGAGTAGTGCATCCTTCCCTAAAGTTACACCAAGAATAGACTAGACCTCTTGCCTTTTTGATAAAGGAATCAGATTAATTTCTAAGAGGATTTTGGTATTTGTGATTAGACTATGGCATGGAGAGTGACAATATGATGACAGGAGAAATCTTGGAATTTCATAGAATCATAGAATCATAAAATAACCAGGTTGGAAGAGACCCACCGGATCATCGAGTCCAACCATTTCCACCAATCTCTAAACCATGCCCCTTAGCACCTCATCCACCCCCTGCCTTAAACACCTCCAGGGAAGGTGACTCAACCACCTCCCTGGGCAGCCTGTTCCAGTGTCCAATGACTCTTTCTGTGAAAAATTTTTTCCTAATGTCCAGCCTAAATCTCCCCTGGTGGAGCTTGAGGCCATTCCCTCTTATCCTGTCCCCTGTCACTTGGGAGAAGAGGCCAGCTCCATCCTCTCTACAAACTCGTTCAGGTAGTTGTAGAGAGCAATGAGGTCTCCCCTCAGCCTCCTCTTCTCCAGGCTAAACAACCCCAGCTCTCTCAACCGCTCCTCATAAGGCCTGTTCTCCAGCCCCTTCACCAGCTTCGTTGCTCTTCTCTGGACTCGCTCCAGAGCCACAACATCCTTCTTGTGGTGAAAGGCACAGAACTAAACACAGGATTTGAGGTGCGGTCTCACCAGTGCCGAGTACAGAGGGAGAAGAACCTCCCTGGACCTGCTGGTCATGCCGTTTCAGATCCAAGCCAGGATGCCATTGGCCTTCTTGGCCACCTGGGCACACTGCTGGCTCATGTTCAGTCGCTGTCAACCAACACTCCCAGGTCCCTCTCCTCCAGGCAGCTTTCCAGCCAGGCTTCTCCTAGTCTGTAGTACTGCATAGGGTTGTTGTACCCCATGTGCAGGACCCGGCATTTGGCTGTGTTAAACCTCATGCCGTTGGACTCTGCCCAACAGTCCAGCCTGTTCAGATCCCTTTGCAGAGCCTCCCTACCCTCCAGCAGATCCACACTTCCACCCAGCTTAGTATCATCTGCAAACTTGCTAAGGGAGCACTCGATGCCTTCATCCAGGTCATTGATAAAGACATTGAACAGGGCTGGACCCAGCACTGAGCCCTGGGGAACCCCACTTGTAACTGGCCTCCAGCTGGATTTAATGCCATTTACCATCACTCTCTTGGCTTGGCCCTCCAACCAGTTTTTCACCCAGGAGAGCGTTTGCCTGTCCAGGCGGGAGGCTGGCAGTTTCTGAAGCAGAATGTTGGGAGAAACTGTGTCAAAGGCTTTACTGAGGTCCAGGAAGATACATCCACAGCCTTTCCCTCGTCCAGCAGCTGAGTCACTTTGTCATAGAAGACGATCAGGTTAGTTTGGCAAGATCTGCCTTTTGTAAAGCTGTGTCGACTGGGCCTGATCACCCGGTTCTCTTGCATGTGCTTCATCATAGCACTCCAGATCACCTGTTCCATGACTTTCTCTGGCACTGAGGTCAGACTGACAGGCCTGTAGTTCCCCAGATCCTCCCTGAGACCCTTCTTGTAGATGGGCACAACATCAGCCTCCAGTCCAGTGGAACTTCCTCAGTCTTCCAGGACTGTTGGAAGATGATGGAAACCTCTAGTGATAAAAATACTGAAAGGATACCTCGAGATCAATAATAAATAGAGGGGAAATGCAACATTGCAGTAATGGCACCAGAGATCACTTTTATCCAGAGAGTTAAACATTCGTATTGTAAATCTTTCTTTGGTTCATTGGGTTAGAATGTCTTTTCCATGCGCAGACTGTGTAACAAACAGGCTGGTGGGTTGGTGGCTAATAGAATCCCTAAAGAAGCAAAAAAAGATAAGATTTAGGACTAGAGTGAGTGTATCTTTAATTATATAGAGTTACACTTGAACATCTTGAGTTCAAGCAAGAGAACTGTAGTCAGTTTTCCATAAAGTTCCAGGTACTAAGATGATGAGGAAAAGAAATATACTCTATGTTTTGTCTATCTTCTTATATGTACTTTTATATGTATCTTATGCAGTAACCTTTTTCTGTAGTTAAATGTATAACTTCTTCACAGATGTCAACTGAAATTACTCTTTAGGTTTGCATAATAAGTTTCTGTCTCTATTAGGGAGGCTATAAATTAAGTATATGCCTTTTTGGAATGCCTTTACACCTCTATAAAAGGTAAATTTCTTGAAAAATCTGGAAGGTCAAAAGATAAGATTAGATTACATATATTAAGATATTTTAAGAACTTTAAGGAAGATTGCTGTTCTGGACTCTGAAAAGTACTATAAAATCTAACAGGGGAGATCTTTAAAGGAGAGTTCCTTTTAATTTGCTTGTATTTGCTGAAGATCATCTTACTACTGCAAAATCATAATTTTTTTTGTTTCTGGTTTTCCTGCTACTAGGTGGTAGGTATACTTAGAAATTTATTCCTGAGTTTTAACTGTTCTCCAAGACTGTTTTCTTACACTCTTCCCTAGGTTTTCAGTATTGGTTACTCTCAGGAAAAATGGGCTGTGCCATGGCACTTCTTCACTGCACACCCCACAGTGCCTTTGTGAGGAAGGCAAGATGCTGGGAAAGACCTCATGGAAGTCCTGTCCTGTCCTGTCCTCTCCTGTCCTATGCTTGGGACACAGCCATACCACATAGCCAGAGCTAGGATATAAGAATCACTCCTGGATTTCACAGAGTGGACGTATCAATACCACTGCCAATGATTTTAAGCAGCAGATTGTCATAAAGACTCCCTAAAAAGCTTATCCCTGAAATGAGAGGTCTTCTAGAAGAGAGGTGCCAGAATGCATTTTGTATGTTAACCTGTCACAGAAAGACAGTGAGCTACATGCTCTGCACCCGTCTTTCATAGAATCATAGAATCACCAGGTTGGAAAAGACCCACCAGATCATTGAGTCCAACCATTCCTACCAAATACTAAACCATGCCCCTCAGCGCCTCGTCCACCCATCCCTTAAACACCTCCAGGGACTTTGCCTTTACTTTTATTGCTGCAATGTCTAAAAGATTTGGTCCTCAGTTCCAAAAGGTCTTCTGGGCCATTTACATAGTATAACATACTGTACAACATACAGATGAGAACACCAACTGAGTGAGCAAGTGAACACCTACTGAAGAAAGAAACAATCTGGCATGTTAAATAAACCAGTTCTGTTAATACAACCCAGGTGACATTTGCACAATATACACAGTGACACTCAGTGCTGATGGCTCATATTCCTACAGTCCTTAAACTCTTAGAAAAGAAGTTTTTGTGTGCATTATCTTGGTACATTTGACTCTTCTCTGTCGAGAAGCCAGTGCTTTCTATTTGTCCTTAGTAAATATTATTTTGTTTATCTTTATACATTTCTCAGTTTATATTATTTGGATCCTTACTCTGCCCTTCAAAAGTTTACAAACTTTTTAGGCTGGTGTCATACGCAGATAACACAAATCACTGAATAAATAATTTCTTGAAGTAGGAAATAGGACTGGTCCTAGCACAGGTTCTTCCTGAAGACCCCAGGAACTCCCAGGAAAACGAGCCATTGGTAACTGCACTAAATTAAAGATCAATGGGAAGTAGCATCACAGATGATGAAAGGATGAGAGCAATGCTTCTACAGCAGCTATAAAAGGCAATAGCTGGAGTAGCAACATGCCACGGAAGCCATTAATAATAAATACCTTTTTCTTAAGAGTGGGAGGCATATGTGAAGAGGGATTCACTGCTTGAAAGTTAGGATTTTTTGACAGTGGCATATGAACAAAATTATCTTTTCAACAACAATGTGAGGCAAGTTCAGAAGAAGAAAATTGTGATAGTCAAGTCAAGAGGACAAAATATGTTATAGTTGCAAGAGACATTGAAGATTTTAGAGAGAAAAAGTCTAGATACTTGAGATACCAGACAAAAAAAACCCATAAGCTTTACTCGCTGCCTACATGTGAAGTAAGGCCCTGGATGAAGTACTCAGCTTTCTACGTGTACTTGCTAGAAGCTCTTTATTGAAGATACCCAACCTAATTCCAGATGAGTGTTCAGTCATCACAGTACCGTTCAGAGACAGCAGCTTGCATAGTACATTTTTAGCTGTTGGGTTTTTTTCTCACTTACTGTGGTACTGTGATTTTGGAGAGTTTTTTCAGCTACCTGAATATATTCTGCTGCCTGAGTTACCTCTACATCAATTTTTTTATCATGCAGGATAGATTGCACTGAACAACCCAGCATTTGCCTAAGAATTACTTGCTTTGAAATGCAGGCAAATGCAATTAGTTTTAAATATTCAGAACTCCTGCTGAAGTTACTGAAGTAAAAACAGGGAAAAAAGGTGGCTCAAAATTTCAGTGTTATCTTAGGAAAAAAAAAGAAATGTCATCTATGACTTCATTCTTTTCAAATGTTTGTTAACACTGAACACAACTCTCACATCTGCAAAATTTTGCATCAATATTTACCAAGACCGTGCTCCAGTGAAGCAGGACATACATATTCTCCCTGTCTTCTTCTAGATGAATCATTTCAAACCCTGGCTTCTATCAAAAAGAATGAATATAATTGCTTCTTTAACAGGAAAACTTTACAAAAAAGCTTTGAAATGCTGGAAAGCCAAAGCTTGCCACTTTAGTCTGGCAAGGGAATGAAGGTCAATAAGAAAATTTTCTATTGATATATCAGCAGCAAAAAGGAGACAAGGGAGAATGCTGGTCTGCTGTAAAATGGGGACCTGGTGGCGAAAGACACAGAAAAGGCCGAAGTACTCAATGCCTACTTCGCCTTGGTCTTTATTGGTAAGACTGGCCATCAAAAATCCCATGTCCATGAGTCTAGAGAGGAATTCTGGAGCAAAGACTGCTGCTCCTAAGGGACAGCGGATCAGGTTAGGGAACACTTAAACCAACTGAAAATGCACAAAAAATCAGACTTGATGGGGAACGGGTATAATATCAGGCTTGCACATGATGAGCTGCAGGATGACAAACCAAAGTTAGAGGGACAGGGTGCTAGTAAGGGACCTTAGCCTGTTGTTCTGAGATGTGCTGGTTACTCTACAACACATTGGGAGCCCTACAGAGATGAGACAGGGGCTCTTGAAGTAACAAGAGCCAATAAGTGAAACATCTCAAAGGAACTAAGGGGTGTTCCGCTAGTAAGGGGACGTGATTGACAGCCCAGCTGAAGTGCCTCTACACCAATGCATACAACATGGGCAACAAACAAGAGGAGCTGGAAGCTATGATGGGGTGAGTACATCAATTGACATGGAAAGAACTACAGATTTCATCTAGCTGGACTTCTCTAAGGCCTTTCACACAACATCCTTCTCTTTAAAGTGGATGCGGGCAAAAAAGGTTCCACTGTCACGCATATACTAGGGCAAGTAGCTGATGTCTTCTCATAGTAGCGATATTAGCAGCAAGCACAGAGTAAACAGCCAATGTTCGCATGCTTGCTAGCTTATTGAAACCTAGGAATCTTTACCAAGACCCGTGAGTCAAAAAGAAAAGAACGCATTAGATGGAAAACATGAAGATAAGGGGCACATTAGTGGTAAATAGTCAGTTGCACATTATCACTGTAGCTATGGAATAGAAATGGAAATTTACTGGGATAGCTGCTAGCTGGGTAGAGAAACACTATATATAAGGCTTTGTGTCCACACAATAAAGTGATTTTGTTTATCACCTCAAAACAGAGTCCTTGCCTCAATTGCTACAAGTGGAGAAATATGGATTTCATTGGTGGATTGTTCAGTGGATGAGGAATTGGTTGGACCATTGCATAGAGAGAATAGTGGTCAATAGCTCAATGTCCTGGTGGAGACTGGTGACCAGTGGTGCTCCTCAAGGGTCATCCTGGGATAAGTACTGTTTAATATCTTCATCAATGACTATGCTAAGCATATCTATCTTTATGTTTATATGATTTATTTTTCACAATTCCTAGGATTAGTTATAGTGTCGTAGGTGCTTACTCTTAACTTCATTTCTCCTGTTACAGAAAAAAAATCTTCAGTATCCTATTTATCACATGGTCTTTGTATTCTTTGATGCATTATTTCAAATTGTAATGGCTTCATCTTTGATATCTCACTGCTGTTAGTACTAGAAAGGTCTTACAAAATGCAGTGACTGGTACAGTTGATAGGTTGCAAATGATGTCACACTTCCTCAGCTCCTAAATATTTGAAGTATTTTTAATTGTCTGAGCAGGTATAGTTAGATTTAAAGTCCTTCTTGTTTACTGTTCATTAAATCTAATGCAACTTCACTGAACACTTTCATTTATGTTGTTGTAACACAACACGAACTATGATCTCTGCACTAATAAAATCAAATGGTTCATCTGAAAAAGTGTTGTCAAGCACTGCATGGGAAACATTTCAAAATCAATACTCTTTATAACATTACTGCCAGTTAACAAACCATACACAGCCCTCACACACACAAAACAGCCCCGAATAGGCTAACATAAAACTCTTATGGCAGAAAATGTGTAAGACATAGGAAATGCAGACACAGAACGGTTGCTCATAAGTTTAAATGTGTATATACGTCCATATTTTTCTACAAACTTGCAATGTTACGTTGACTCAAAGATCTGAAAATACAATGTCTTGATTTAAAAAGCAATTTGTTAGCAATTACTGAATGCAATACTGTTTCTGTACCCTCTATCTTCTAATTTTGCTGTACAACACAGATCTAATTGAAGCTATTGAGAAACCAGTAATGGTACAGCACGGTGCATTCACAAAGCATATAAACATGGAAACCTTGGGACTTAGGCTTGTATCGGGCTGCATAGATCAATAGGATACACAAAATTGGTAATAAACAGATGCAAGGTTTAGAGAACTAGCATAACTTTTTAATTTTGCTGGTAGTCTTTAAGTTTAAAGCTGCATGTCAGCTTTATAACTGCTGGATAGACCCTCTAGCGTATACACAGTACATGCTAACTGTACTTAGAAGTGTTTACAGTGGTCTAGATAGCAGCAGATCAGAGAACTGGGCAACACAGCTTGGAAATAGCAAGTGGGTCACTGCATATTTCTAGCTTCCCCTCTGGAGAATTTCCATCTGCCTGGCTGGCTGCCCTGCTGATGCCCGCTCAGGAGTGAAAAAGCCAGGAGGGCTATTGCAAAAGGTGGAAAGAGCTCTAACCTCTGCTCCCACGATCCTATTCTTTAAGAAAAAACAGAGGAGAGAGAGAGGAAACAGAAAGCTTCTGGCAAAAAAAGCTTAACTCCTTCATTGCAGCCCCCAGCAAAGAAGGAAAGGCACCTCAGAGAAGGAAGAAGGAAGAAGGAAGAGCAGCAAGGGGCCACAACTGATGCGGAGGTTGAAAGACTGAGTGAAGGGAGTTGATTGAGTTGAGGAATGGGGAAGATTTAGTTGTGTGCTGGCAGGATACATAGAAGCATTGATCATGTTGGAGCCTCATATTCTTCAGGCTCTTTTAAATACTGAGTTAGCTACTCTAAACACATATCCAGCCTCTCTATCCTCCCCCACAAATTTCTCCCTAGAGTAGTAAATAGGTACTCCCATAAGAGCTGTAGGAAATAGATGTCTTCCCTGGGGTTGTTATCAAGGTAGCTGAACACGTTCTTCAAAAGCTGTGTGAGTTTAAGTTTCATATTCAGCCTCTTCATCTATTCCTCTGGTTCCTGCGCAGTGTTCCACTTCATCTGATTTTCTGTCTTAGTGATTTTTATTGATGTTATATTTTACATCCGAACTATTATTTATGACTCGGTCATCACAGTCATTGTTAAATACTGGCAGTCTTTGCATACTATGCAAGGAAGGAATCAGAAGCTTACTATTTTGATATTCCAATAATAATACAATGGGTTGAATTACTGAATTAAATTCCTGAGGGAATTGGCAGATGTGGTTGCCAAGCCACTCTCCATGATATCTGAAAAGTCATGGCAATCTGGAGAAGTCCCTGGTGACTGGAAGAAGGGTAACATTGCACCAATCTTTAAAAAGGGTAGAAAAGACAACCCTGGGAACTACCCATCTGTCAGCCTCATCTCTGTGCCTGGGAACAGATCGTGGAATAGATCCTCCTAGAAGCTAGGCTAAAGCACATGGAGGACATGGAGGTGATTTATGGCAGCCAGCACGGCTTCACCGAGGGCAAATTCTGTATGACCAACTTAGTCGCTTTTGATGATGGGGTGACTGCAGCAGTGGACAGAGGTAAACCAATGGATGATATCTATCTAGACTTCTGTAAAGCCTTTGACACGGTCCTCCAAAACATCCTTCTCTCTGAATTGGAGAGATATAGATTTGATGAGTGGACTATTCAGTGGATAAGAAACTGGTTGGATGGTTGTATACAGAGGGTAGTGGTCAATGGCTCAAAGTCCAGATGGAGATCTGTGACAAGTGGTGTCCCTCAGGGGTCTATAGTGGTACTAGTGCTGTTTAATATCTTTGTCAACGATATTGACAGCAAGATTGAGTGCACCCTTAGCAAGTTTTTAGATGACACCAAGTTAAGCGGTGCAGCTGCCACACCAGAAGGACAGGATGTCATCAAGAGGGATCTGGACAGGTTGAAGAAGTGGGCCTCTGAGAACCTCATGAGGTTCAACAAGGCCAAGTGCAAGGTCCTACACATGGGTTGTGGCAATCCTCGATTTCAGTACACGATGGGGAATGAGAGCTGCCCTGCAGAGAAGGACATCAGGGTGCTGATCAATGAGAAGCTCAACATAAGCCAGCAATGTGCACTTGCAGTCCAGAAGACTAACCATATCCCAGGCTGCATCAAAAGAAATGTGGCCAGCAGGTCTAAGGAGGTGATTCTGCCCCTCCATTCCTCTCTTATGAGACCTCATCTGGAGTATTGTGTCCAGTTCTGGAATCCTCAACAGAAGAAGGATATGGAGCTGTTGGAACAAGTCCAGAGGAGGGCTGCAAAGATGATCAGAGGGCTGGAGCACCTTCCATACAAGGAGAGGCTGAGAGAGTTGGGCTTGTTCAGCCTGGAGATGAGAAGGCTCTGAAGAGATCCTACAGCGACTTTCCAGTACTTGAATGAAGGCTACAAGAAAGCTGGAGAGCGACTATTCATAAAGACTTGTGGTGATAGGATGAGGGAGAAGGGTTATACACTGGAGAGGGGCAGATTTAGGCTTATTATAAAGAAGAATTTCTTCACCATGAGAGTGGTAAGGCACTGGAACAGGTTATTAAGGAAGTTGTTGCTGCTCCATCCCTGGAGGTGTTCAAAGCCAGGCTGGATGGTGCCTTGGGCAGCCTGACCCAGTGGGAGGTGTCCCTGCCCATGGCAGGGGGGTTGGAACTGGATGATCTCTAAGGTCCCTTCCAACCCAAACAGTTCTATGATTACATCCTATTAGTGAAATCAACCTGTTGACCTGCCTGTCGACAAGTAGAAAACCTGTGTCTGCACCCAGAATAGAAAGTCTGCATCCAGAATAGAGGGCCATTGTCTTCGACTTGTAAATGAAGGAGCACAATATAAAACCCCTCAGTAGGATGAAACAAATCTTAAAATGCATACCTCGACTTCAGCTCCTAATGGATCCCCAGGTGCAGGTGCTTAGGACTTCAGAAGATACTGGCTGGTTTTATATTTCTGGTGCACCAGGGTCTTAGAATTTATATCATTCTTAGTACAATAGAAGCAAAGGTAGTTTGAGAGTTGAACTTCACTTAAATCATTCTGAAAACTCAGAAGACTACCAAGTACGCTATCTGCTATCTGAAGGCTTGCATTGGCAGGCTGCACTTAGTCTCTTTTTACTAATATTTCTGTAGGTGACATATAGTATACAGAATATTAGCCTCAATTAACCCAGTTTAAAATTTACCTTGAGAGTTTCCATATTGTTCCAAAATTGCATGAACACACATTACATATATGCTAAGTAAAAATGCAGTGTGATACATAATTTGAATATTTCATAAAGTACGTGCAAGTTGATGTTTAATTTAGTTTCTGCTTACCACACAAAATAAAAATGCATTTATTTTCATTAGAGAGATCTTCTGCTAAGCAGGTAACTCAGCTGAAATTGGTCATTTATTTTTAAAGTAAATCCAATGCTCCTGTATTCCCTGATTATTCCTTATTTATATAGAGAGATATAATTATGCATGTGTGTGGATGAAACCATAACAGTGTTTTCCTGTGATTGCGAGCTTTAAAATTCTGCCATCTATATTTTGCTTTTGTGATGTCACTTCAGGGACATCTTATGCTTTCAGTAAACATTGCCTTGAGGTTTTTGAAAATATACTGCTTCTTTAAATCAAGATAGAACAGATGGAAACTTCATTGCTTAAACAAATGGATACAATTTTCTTCAGGGCACAAAATAGTATCATGAACTTGACAGAGAGCTAAGGAAGCTTCCAGAAGCTTTTAATCTTTGCTGGCAAGAGGATTGAATTCACTTTTTTGGGGGGGGCAAAAACATTTTACAAAAACCCTTTGGCCCTTTTCCTTTCTCTTTTTTCTTTTTAAAGTTTTTCCTGCTTTGAAAAAATTATGCAGTGGCATTCCTGATTCCAGTGACCTTTTGGATTTAATTGTTAGGAGAGAAATTTTGCATGACTACATTTTCGTGTTAGCTGTTGAAATTTCAGTGCAGACAGAACAACCTAGACTGTTTCGACAGACTCCACATTACTCAGTTACCAACTCTTGCAATTTAATCCAATGAAAAGGCGCTGTGAAGGAGTCTGTGACATGGACTGCCAAACAAATGTTGTATTTTTGTGGCATTTTTCATCCTTGAAAGGAGGCATGGAACCAATTCTTGGCTATCCTAAACCAGGCAGAAGCAGGAATACAATTTTCCCATAATGTACATTAATGTAAATCACAGCACATCCTCTGAGTCAAGGTCTTTATTGCTCTCAGTTCAGACTATACTTGTATCTATGTGTGTGTGTGTGTGAGAGAGAGAGAGAGAGAATAATCCTAGTGCTTTTACAGCTGTTTTAATTTAAACTCCACTGATAAAACACATCTATAATAAGGTCTGTTGGAAGAGTTCCCAGCACTGACAGTTATCTATAAATTAATGGGAGTCATATACTTGCACTTGTTTGTAAAAGGATGTACAATAGCCTAATGCAGATAATAGAAGTCACATCAGCTGGTGGGGGCTTACGAAATGTAAGGACAAAGCTAAGCCTTTGTTATGAGTCTCTTACACTGGCAACACAGGCATGGGGCTACTAATACAGGCAAGAATGAGGTATGAAGTTTAGTTGGAAAATAAGCTCAATTTGTTTCTGAGAAGCAAACTTAATGAAATTAATTACCTATGGTCCAATCTTTAGGTTGCTCTTCCTAGAACTCTATATATTAACTTCATTTTGGCAAAGGTTCAGCATGGCATTCTGTGCACCCACAAAACATCCATTAAAGGTTTGCACGGTTCACATCATCTTGGCTTTGTTTCAGCATCTGCAAGTCGCTTGAACATAGATGAGACCTTAGCATCATTCATGATTAGCAGATTGCTCTGGTGGGACTAAGCCTTAGACAAATGAAGGTTTTTTTCTCCATTAATAAGTTTTGAAGGTGAGGAGGGCAACAAGGCAGCTAGATGATATATCACCTGTGCTCAGATGCTGCTCACTTCCTTGAACTGACAAAGCTCAGATAACCATGCAGTGCCTAAGCTGTGTTTGTAAAAAAGCATCTCACTGCAATGCAAAACCAGAAAAAGATGACTGCCTGAAAACATTCACACATCTGGACAGAAGACAATGGGAAAGCACAATGGAAAAATGCCCCACACCCAGAGATGCTCAAGACCAGTCTGGATGAGGCTATGAGCAACCTGATCTAGTGGAAAGTGTCCCTGCACATTGCAGGGGAGTTGGAACTAAATCATCTTTAAACTCTTTTCCAACACAAACCGTTCTATGTTTCTATGATTCTAAAAAAGGGAATACAGAGTAACAGTGGGACAGTATAGATGTGCAGGGTGGGGAGTAGTCATGACATGGTTGCAGTCTAGTCAAAGTCATAGAACAGCTAGGTTAGAAAAGACCTTTGAGATCATCAAGCCCAACCAACTGCATTGTTAAACCATATGCTAAGTACTTAATCTCCCTGTCTTTTAAATACCTCCAGGGATGGGGACTTAATCATCTCCCTGGGCAGCCTCTGCCAGTGCCCAACAAACCCTTTAGGTGAAAAAATGTTACCAAATGCCCAACCTGAAGCTCCCCAGCCACAAACTGAGGCCATTCCCTCTCATTCTATTGCCTATCACTTGGGGGACCAACACCCAGCTCACTACAACCTCCTTTCAGGTAGTTGTAGACAGTGATAGGGTCTCCTTTCAGCCTCTTTTTCTCCAGGCTAAACAAACCCAGAAGAAGTGGTTTTTGCAAACGTGTTTAAGGGGGTTGGAGGAGGGACTGGAAGAAGGATAATGAGGCAGTTTAGTTTAAATGGAGTGGCTTACAAGCATGAAAGACAAAATGGAGGAAAAGATAATTAATGTAGTTTGGAAACATAACCAGTGGATAAGGGAAGCTGGTAGCATAAAATTGCAATGAGAATTAGGCCACAGGATTAGAAAAAGGTTGGTCTGTGAAAGACTACAAATGAGAGGGTAACTTACTTATGTTTAAAGCAGTTGTTATAAGTCATTGGGAGGGCTACATAACCAAATATCAGGCTATTATTGCAACAGCATTCTGCATGGCTAGAAGGAGGACAAACTTCAGGGCAGAAGAAAAGGATAGCGCAAGAAATGAGTCATGAAATCATGTGAGTCTTGATTAATTTTAGCTGTGAAAATGAGACTTTATCCGGAAAAGAACTTTGGGAAATAGCTAAGCGCAAGTGCTGAAGATCTGCAGATAAGTCAGTCTGTGACAGTGCCTTGGCTCTAAGTCCATGTGACAGGCAAGCTGATAATTTCCACACTGACCAAAAAAAGACAGTAGAGAAAAGTTACATTGGATAAAGACAACTTAATCTGAGTGCAGCCATTTTTGAGCTTTAGGCTTTGACTACTCTTCTAGTCAGACCTGAGAACAGGGCTGAGATTATTAAGTCAGTACATTTGTGTTTATTTATACTAAGTGATTATCTACTTCATTAAGATATAAATTGGATAGCGTTAAATCTTTCCTTTGAAGCACCTACAGGTAAGTTCTGTACCACGTGAACACCAGTTCAATCTGACAAAACCACATAAAAATATACTAATATATACACTTCTGTGCGTTGATGTTCTTCAATGAATGCCATGCTATGCACAGCATCTTCAAAGGGTCTCTGAGCTTTCCATAAAATGTCTTACAGTAATAATTTTCATTAACACTTATATTGATTCTAGTTTTTCTTGAACTCAAGGAGGACCTATTTCAAATCCTGGTTTGTCTTACGGTTTATTGGATAATCTTGAATACGGTGACTTTCTAGTTTTTGCCTCAATTTCCCTTAGTCTGCAGAATGAGAATAATAATACTTGTAGAACATTTTGTGAATAGATGAAAAGCATGATATGAGATATAGGATCATCATTAGCAGCTTTTTCCACACAACACAATTGTATTCACATGTAAGTGGAATGCACAGAAATGAGTTTTTCTCATCTATTTAAAAATCTCAAAGTGCTGTACAGAAAGGAGAGTTTACATTGTATTTTTGCCCCCCAAAAATTTGAGAGAAATCTTATTCTAACTCATGTACTTATTTCCTGAAATGTAGCCAGTCCTCATACTAAACTGTATGGTTTATCAAAGCCAAGTCTCAGTCATTAAAAAAATCTTCAATAGTCAAAGTTCTAGTGACATCTCCACTTACATCCTGGAATGTTGTCGTTTTCTCATCACAATTTCCCATCACCTCAAGATCAGATTTTCCATTGCCTGTGTGAACAGCTTCAGCTCAAAGAGGATTGCCTAGGTTTTCTGATTGAGGCTTTACAGGATAAACATTTATTCCTCCAAAATCTAAACAAATGAATTGCTCTGGCAAGCAGACTGTTTGAAATTTTGTGCCAAAGAGGGTATAATAGTGGATGATATATTCATTCTCTTTCAGTCTGCTGTCTGCATGAGACAGCACTGGAAAGGCAACCAGTAGAGTTATGTGCGTAGGTGGTGATGACAGAAAGGTTAGAAAGGTGACAAAAATCCACCTGTTTTTTCATAATTTTAATTTAAATAACAATTCAAATTACAGCTTCATCAAATAGTCAGAACTCATTATACTACCTATTATTTGTCAAGAATACTAGACATGTCTCAGAGAGAATGATGGGGTTTATCCAAGATCAGGAAGTCAATGAGAATAAAAAGGGAAGGGGGAAGAATGCCCGTTGGCATACTCTTCAATGTCCATTGGTCATACTCTTCAAACAAGGCATTTAAAGAACAACAATGGCAACAAAAAAAACCAAAAGAGACTTCAAATTCTGTGCAGAGGGTAAAGAAATTAATACCATCCAATTCCTAAACCATTTCATCTGGGTAACTGAAAATAATAATAATTAAAAAAAATGGTTCCTCTGTTTACATGAAATAAAGCACATTTGCACAAAATCTTGTCAATTGCAGGATTATATCAGAGCCTAACTAGGCCTCCCACATTACTTGTGGATATATTGAGTCACTCCACGCTAGGACCAAGTCTTCTTCAGAATGCAAAAATCCTCATTACTCTCCAAACATTCTCCTGCACAAACATGACAAAAATAGAACTTTGTCTCCATAAGGAAGGATAATTTAGGAAAGCCAAAAACCATCTACATCTCTACAGCACTCATAACTAGATCCTGTTGTCATGATAGGTAACACCTGCAAACACTTTCTATCTAAAAGCAACAGCAAGAGTAATCCATATGGCATTTATGATTATTCTCTTTGTATTAAGTCAAATGTGTGTTGTTGGGAGACCTTTAGAAAGGGAGGCAAATGGGGCTTGGTCCATGGCTGCCACCTGGAATAAGAATTCCTTCATTCTTTATAAAATGTGGCATACAAAATTCTGGAAGCACAACAACTTGATTCAATGGAGAAAAAAAATCAAGGCAAGTTCAAGACCTCTTTTTAGGCCAACAGCCACATTTTTGTGAGGCAGAGGATGAGTAGAAATTTTCTGGGGTTCATATTGTTATTAAATACCACTCAGTGTTTTTTCTTTATAGGATTAGAAATTGTGAATATAATGTTTTTCATTTTAGCTGCATTTGTAATAATGCCCTGAATCATTCATCAGCCAGCATAGGATTCAAGTTCATCAAAGAAGGAAGTAAATAATCACAATTAATCTGTCCAGTGTTACTTAATAATAGCATGGACTACTCCATGGAGCCAGGAGTAATTGCCACTAAGTGTATTATACAGCAACTGAGAAAAACTGATTTATAATCCCAGCTGTCAGGCTGCAATCTAATGATGACTGCATCATATTGTGGAAAGCTGTAGTAATTTTGGAAATTGCCCCACTGAATATTTTGGAAGAGAGCCTGATCTTACCAGTAGTTACATCTACAAGCCTCTCTAGGGCACCTTCAAGAGCTGACCCCCAATCCTGTTTGATAGGAATGGTTGGACTCGATGATCAGGTGGGTTTCTTCCAACCTGGTTATTCTATGATCTTCATTTCTGCTTCCCACATGCCGTACAACAGAACTGTCCCTGGGGATGTCATCTCTTCTGCAAGATCAAGATTTTGACAGCTACTGTTTTGCTGCACAGGAACTGTTATCTGCCACAGACCTGATAATTATTGCTTTCTTTGATCCAGATCTATAGAAAAGGGCATCTTATGTCATCCCATCTAACATGACATGATAAAGCCCATGCTGGACTTGTCCAAGTTGCTGAAAACAGTTTTGGACTCTTGAGGTGCGGTGGAAATGCAACTCTGTCCCTGGTCTGTGATAGGAGGAAGACCTTTCTCTAGAGCAAGCCTGTCATTCAAGGTCCATAAAACAGTGGATAGTGTCACTTGGAAATAAGCCATGTTATAACCCTTAGATGACTGGATAAACACCATAGGATGCTCCCTTTGTGCCTTTGCCTGCCCCTCTCACTGGTTTTATCTCCCATACTTCCCTCCAAGCACTTTTTGTCACTGCACCTCTCTTTGTGGACAATAGTTTGAAGCAGCAGTCATATCTCTCTTGGGCAGCAATTTGGGTTCTTCGGCCAGCTGGCTGTCCTTGAAAATTCCTGATTGCTGTGTCTCGTGGAAGCTCTTCTTTGCCATTATGGTCAGCTGGCCTTGACACTTTCTTCAGCTCACCTAAAACTGGCTTGAGATACTTCTGTCTGGAGATGTTATTCTGCCCCTGTCAGGGCAGTACATGCACAGCAAATTGTGCAGCTGCACAAATTTGATCACCCATATAATTTTTCATAGAATCATAGACTAACCAGGTTGGAAGAGACCCACCGGATCATTGAGTCCAACCATTCCTATCAAACACTAAACCATGCCCCTCAGCACCTCCTCCACCCGTGTCTTAAACACCTCCAGGGAAGGTGAATCAACCACTTCCCTGGGCAGCCTGTTCCAGTGTCCAATGGTCCTTTCTGTGAAAAAAAATTTACCATTGTTTGACATGGCTTTAGCTCTCTCAGAAAAACAGCAAGCGCTTGTGTGCCTGCTTTGACAGAACATTGCTGGCCAGAGCACTCTGAGTACATAAATGTGACTCCTGGAGTCCAGCAGGGCTAACTGTCCTCTTGGTGCCATATGCAAATACGGACAAGCTATTTGTGCACATCATCTACAGGCAAGGACCATGGTCTGACAGCTAATCCTGGGCTAGACGAGGCCTTTTGGGTCTATCAGCCTCAAGACAGAGGAACCACTTCAGGCTCCTCAAACAGCACCTGTTGGCTGACTGAGCTCATCTCCGCTTCTCTCTGACCCATCTTCCACAATCAGTAGCATCCTCACAGTGCATGGCTTGGTAAGAAGAGGTCATACATAGTTATTGACTTAACACTAGTCTCCCTGTGGAGAGTCTCCAAAAAGTGGGTATCCAAACAGAATTGGCTGCCCAGAAGGAGCATTTTGTATCTTTTCAACGGTGTGACTACAATCTTGTAGGCTCATTGAAGCACAAATCAGTGTATCTTTTTTCCAGTGATATATGTGCAGGCTATGACATTCCACACCATCCTTCCAAAGCAGTTGGGTTTTCAGTGGCATATCTGGCATCTTTCCTGGCTGCTGGGAGTCAGCATATGACCGTTCATGAATGGTACAAAACCATCAGCTTTTGAAGAGGCACAAAACACAATTTGGCATCACATCCTGGTTAGGTGTGCTGCAAAATCCACAAGCATCTGTTAGGGAGCTCCCTGTCAGAAAGCCAGGTCAAGCACACTCAAGATGAACATAAAAGCTGAGCATCTGAACAGAAGATTGGAGGGTACTCCTATGGCTAAGCAGCATGAGCAGCTGGCAAACTTGAGGTTGTTCCTACAAGATAATGTGAATGCTTTCCTTCAGAAGGTGGTATTACAAAGAACTAATGAAGGACTACAGTGCCAATTCTAATGACTAAAAAAAAGGTAAGCATAAATTTCAGCTTATGGAGACAGAATATACAGAAAGATAATGCAGTCATTGCATTGTGATTCATCTGTAGTAACAAGAAAAAGAATCAAATACTTTTCAGACAATCCATCCTGATTGCTGCTATTCTCAAACAAAAGCAAACTTTCTTAGCTTTAATTCAGGAAGAAGGATGTTTCTTGCTTTCTGTTGCATCATCAGTCAGGAAAACAGTTTGGTCTTGAGATCTATCAGCCTGAATGGATAGTATGATACCTTTCCCTGTGGCTTTTTTGCAAAGATCTTATTGGCTATTTCACCTAACTACCCTATTAATTCTTCCTTCAGTTGTTTCTTTTTAGTGGTGCCTTTTGCCCCAGTTCAAAGCCATTTTTTCTCCACTGGAATATCTGTTTGTGCTGAAGTCCATGCTGTCTAAACCCATGTATGGTATACTGGCAGGATGTCAGGAGACCTCATTTCCATCCTACTTCTGCCATTTACCAGCTATAAAACCTAAAACACCAGCTCCCAAATCTACTACCGCATTCAGTCTTTACTGGTAAGTTTACAGTGTTGGAGCCAGTGTTTTTTTACTCTCTAGTGTTTGCAAATATTTTACTTATTACTATCATAACACAATTTGGAATAGGGTTACAGCTTGCCTGCTCTTAGCATCCTCCTTTTTTCCTTGCCAACCAAGAGATATCAAATACATTCAAATCTCCCACTTCTCTCTATATAATTTCTTTTATCAGAATACAAGTTGTATATATCTATTGACATTACCTATCTCTTACCAACTGCTCCCTCATGTGGGGATCTGTTAATATTATAAGTAGTTAATGCAAAGCTTTTTAATATAAGGCACACAAAATCAAGAGTTTGCTGGTTGAGGATCCATTTCTCATACAAATACGTGAATAATTCTGTGTTATAAACATAACTGCTCATTCCCCTCAAGTAAGCCACTCTGTTCCCTGGGGGAAGAGATGCTTTGCAGTTCTTGTCTGCCTGTGAAGTCTGCAAACCAAGCAGTAACTGGAGTATTACTGTCACTACACACCGTATTTGGGGCCACATTTTCTGCTGCTGTGTTTACAAATGGATGTTTCTTGTAGATGCAGCACAGAATTGTGGGCACCACAGTGAAAGTTTCTGCCCTTGTCATTCTCATCATGTGCATGTAACCAATAACGAACCATAGCTTCTACGACTTGTATTCCAGGCTTGTTATCTCAGTATATATATGTGAAAGCTTGTCAAATTTCAATGAAAAAAAACCCCACAACTGTAATATTTGCTGCCTGTCGTGAGCAGGTAGGATAAACTAGACAGCTGGAATGACAGGCCAGGAGACCATTATAAGTTAGTCATTATTTCTGATCAGTGTTGCTCTGTGCCCACCAGATCAAGTTCTCCTGGTGTCACCTCCAGCAGCTAGAATAGACTTACCCTACATTGCACCTCTGTCATCCTAAGCAAACAAAAATGTACTAATCCTGCAGGTTTTTTAGTTTCTCTTCTGCAGCCCTAAGACTCTAACTTCAAAAGATTTGAATTCAGTCTTGTGTAATGGATCAAAATTGAGGCACATACCTGCTTTCAATCAAAACAGGTGATGTAAGTAATTTAATCTGTACTGCAAAAGGGCAATTTATATGCTGGCTTTTTTCTGCTTTCAAAATATCTTTAGATTTAGATTATTTTTACTTTTTAACACCAGTTAATTCTCTAACTTGTGGACTCAATCCTTTCGGGGCTTTACTTTTCCCTAAGTGACATTTATTTACCAAAGATATGGCAAAAATTAACAAAGGCTTTTTTTATGTACAGCTTCATCCCACTGTATAAAATGTCAGCTTTAATAAAGCAAGTCTGGTGAGAGATTAGATAAGAAAGCCTGGAGTACTGAGATGAATTCCCATGAGTACAGAAAACACAAAAAATTTTGGCTTGTAGTCAAGGTTGCTGAGAGAAGAATATGTCCTATAACAAGAATATATTGGCTAGAGCAATATTTGTATAGGTCTCAATCTACTGTATGCGCTGGCACACAATCAGTAACTTCTATATTGCTATTTTATATGTATTACATTATATATAAGAACATACAGTAAAGCAGAGATTTTGATTATATTGAATAACCTTGTTTCTGCTCTTTATGCATGTTTTTTTTTTTTAAAGTCAGATCTATACTTTTTCCACCTAGCAAGATGTGTTATGCTGACACACTGCATGGGACTTTTCAGGTTTATTTATGTGATGGACATCTTACATGAACATTTTTCTCATAGACCAAATCTATACATTTCATTGCTCAAGTAGGAAGGAGAAAACTTAGAATGACCTTTGAATATCATACCTTCTTTTAAAGTCAGATTGATGGCTTGTCTTCTTTTCACTCTCTTGTGCCTTTTTCTCAGGAATGCATAAAAGCCTGGAACAAAATCTCCAGTGTGTAATGCATAGCTGATTTTATTTATTTTACTCCAAACCCCAGCAATTCAAAGCCAAGTAAACACCAGCAGGCTGCATTCACTTACACTATGCTTGTTGATGCTAATTGCAGTTCCCTAAGCATTTTACATTGTTTGCACAAAATACCATTGCTCTGCCTTCAAACAGTCAGTTCAATGACAGCTGGAATGAGTTTATCTCACACTGCTTAGTGTCAGGTGCATTCTTACAGCTTTCCTGTCTCCTTTTGAGGGCTAATTAAGGCATTCTTTTCTCTTGTTTAATATTTACATTTAAACAGCTGCATCTCATTTGGATATAATGCAAAGATGGCACCTGGCTTTCTTTCCCCGAGTTAATTCTGGGAGATCTTTTCCCTCCCCCTTCCTTCACTAAAGATCCAAAGTGGTTATTTTTGTGCTTATGCAGGGAAATGAACCGAAGCGGCTGTAAATGGAAAGAGCTGCTATTCATTCACAAACAGGGTGCATCTTCCCAGGATCCTTCACAAATAGTCTCCTTAGGATACCTGGGATGAGAGCAGAATGTAAAGCAGGGTCCTTGAAGCTTTCATCAGTCTTCTCCCTTTCTCGGGTTATGGTCTCCTTACAAACACGGTCATTGTTTTAGTCCTTTTTGCATTTTTGTGTGTTTGTTTGTTTGTTTGTTGTAGTGTGTCTTCATCTCCACCAGTGTCGTGTCATGTGTGTGTGTCTGCCCCCAACCACTTGAACAAAGAATGTAGAGGGAAAAGAACAAAAGAAACAAATCCCAAACATTATGGCACTAGGAACGCATGGCAAATGTACATGTAGGAATTCCTTAGAACCTTTTATGTGTTTGCAGGAAAGGATGCAGAGATGCAGCCCCCTCTGCCTTCAGACATCCACAGAGTCCCAAGTTCTGCAAGGAGAACACCTATGTACCAGCCCAGCCTTAAGGCACTAAGCATTTTTGGCAGATTCAGCAGCACCACTCACAATGATCTTGGAGCAAGGTCGTATCTACCACCTTTTGTGATTCTTTCCACATTTGCAGATCTCCATCTTGAAATAGGCGACTTCTTAACATAGTGAAAAACAATGATACTATCTTCTCAAGAAGCTTGGAAGATCCAAGGGCAAAGATTTATCTCCATACATCTCAGCATGACAAATATCATCATCTTTGCTCTATTTTTTTATGATTTTTTTTTCTTATGAAAGAACAGTAGGGACAGTAGACATTAACTAATGCTTGACTAGTGCTTGATAGGAATGGTTGGACTTGATGATCCTGGAGGTCTTTTCCAACCTAGTGATTCTGTGATTCTCTGTGATTTCGTGAACTCTCTGCTTTAAAGCAAAAGTGCACCACGTTGTGATAAACCAGATAGTCAATAATAGTGGTATAAATAAATATAAGGGAAATAATGAAATAGGAAAAATACACAGTGATCGTAAGTTTAAACGCTGCATGTTTATTGGTACAAGTTAATGATGCCATTTTCTTATTCTGGTGCAATTGATTTTCATTCCTCAAAAGGGAGGGGAAAATAAAAAAAATTGAAACACATTAGAATGAGAAGCAAATGCACTGAGGAGGTGTGTGCCATCTGCGCTGCCAGGGGTGGGCATGACTGAAGCTTTGCTGGTGCAGCCTTCACCACTTGAGGACCTAAAATAACTGAGGGCAGCAGCAGACCAGCACCCCATCTGCAAACCACTGGAGGGAAGTGAGGCACTCATTTTGCCAAAGAGCTTCACAGAGACTTGATGACAACAGAGAAAGTTTTGGAGCTCGGTAGTATTCCTGAGGATTATTTCTCTTCCTGCCAGGAAGGGATCAGCCTGCAGCTTTGTCCTTTTTTGTCCCAGGCTTATTTCTTTCCTTCATCCTTTTCCTGGAGGAACCAGAATTGAAGCTCCCTTTCCATCTTTCTCCCATTCCTATTCTTCTCATCCTGATCCCCCTTCCTGCTTTGTGTAGCCTAATTCTCCCATCATATGATGGGTCCCTTGGAAAGCTTCTTTTCCCAGCCTACCACCTTCAGCTCGACTACTTCACTTTGCCAATCCAGACTCTCCTTCCTTCCTTCATCCCTCCACCAACCTACAGGCTGCTCGCACTGATATGCACCAATATGTACTTCCTAATCATATCTCATTCCCTTCTAATTTCAGTAAGAAAACTTTATTACTTGCCAGAGATGAATTTTGAGAGATTTAAGAAAATCTTTGCACAGGGACTCAGACAGAATTGGGATGTAACTACAAAAAGTGGAGCTTAAAAAAAAAAAAAAAGAAAAGAGAAAAGCAGTCCTGCCTGAATAACACTCAAATAGGACTGCACCTGGGACAGGACTTTTTGGAAGAATTAATCATGAAGCTATAACAAGTCTCAGCATGTGTAAACTGTATTTTCTCCCAAAAGGCTTGTAACTGGGCATGTTTTCAAAACTGACAAATGGCACACCTGGTTTGGGGGCCAGACCCCTCCAATCAAAATCTCAAGTCTATGTATGAAATTATGGGACACTAGAGCCTTTAAAGAGGAAGAACACGAATGGAGCATTTATCTGACTACATATGAACATCTTTCTCTGAGCTTGCACTCACTGAACATCAGTAATACTGTAGAGAGAAACAGGCATTTCTAAGACAGGCTACTAAAATAGTTAAAATGCTCATTATAAAGGTTTCCTAGGAGAATAACCTCACATACAAACCTCTAGAGTGTAGATATATAAAATTGTTTTAAATTAATATCAACATTCAACCTGAGCAACCTCCTTTCCAATCTCCTACTCAAAACCACCCAATCGATATTTACTAAACAATTCTATGCAGAGCCGTGTGAGCCCTGAATAAAAGACATTACAAAAACATTGTATATGGAAAATGCCAGGATATCCTAAGAAAATAAGCTGTTTCTCACTACACAGAATTGTGTTATTCATCCTTTCACCTGGAAAACATCAGCTTTTTATGCTACAGAAGTACACATTCTCTTAGTGAAAGGACTGTACTAAGATAGTCCGTTGGTTCTCATTAGCTAATCTGCGTACTCAAGTTTACTGTTTCCCCAAATACATTAAAGATATAACCACGTAGGAATGATCTACATGTTTCACTGTGTAAAAACTGAAGATTTTTAAGCAGCCTAACCTTGCACATGACCAACTGGTACAGTACTGCAAAGTTTTGAGTAAGGAGTTGGTGTCATTATCAGCTTTTATCATAAGAAAAAATAAGGAATAGATGAGGTGGTTGTCGCTTTATTCTGGTTTTAGTGATTTTTTTCCACTGGAAGAACAGGCTCCTTCAGAACCTAAACTTACCTCAGGAACATACTGATTTTAACAAACAAGTATCAAAAGGCAACCTTTAAATCTCTTAGTTTAATTCAAGTGATGTTAAAGTGCTTCATGGAGAGTAACTGAATAATTTCATTGAATTTGAGTAATTGCATTCAATAAATGTTTCTCTGAGAATGTAAAAGCATTTTACTTTGGTTTGTAAATTTTGTCCCACTTCAACTTCTGAATTACAGTTTTCATACTGTGGCTGCGTTCTACATTTTCCTCTATCTGGGTTGGCTGACATCTTTCACTCTAAGTCCTCTTTTTATTTTATTATTAATTATGGATCTTGACCTGTTCTCTCTATCAGAAACAGTTTGGTCTGCATCAAGCCTGAAACTGGGGGAAATAATACATGATTTGATCTGTGTAAAAAAATGGTGACATTTTCTTTAAACTGCAGCAAAGCTATTCTGGGTGGCAAGAGCTTACTTCCCAATGAAAATTTAACCAAAAAGAACATCTGAAAATGGTTTCACACACACTAAAAGACCTATCCTTAAGTCTATTCAAGCCTCTGATGCTGTATGAACCTTATGTCCTCTCCCCACAGAGCAAAGTTCACTGCTCTTACCAGCCATAAGGCACAAGGGATATCAGCACCATAACCACAGAGCAGCCAAGCATATTGAGTACCAGAAAGGAATGGACAATGCAAAATGGAACTGCAAAAGCAAAATGGGGGGAAAGGAAACAAGCAGAAGGATATTCAAGTGTAAAGAGAAAGAGCATCCTGAACTTGGCTGGGAAAGGAACTCCTGTTAGGAGTTACAGGGTAGGAAACTGGGAAGAAAGGGAGGAATAGTAAATATTGAGTATCCAAAAATGGATTAAAAACCAGGGAGTGATTCTACAGCCAACCTCTGATGATGGTAATGGGATTAAGTGTGTGAGTGGGGCGAGAGGGTTAAAATCTCTGGCAGTTCATCCTTTCTGATAAATACATGGGTAAATGGTCAGAGAGCACCAAGGAGATTAATCAAAGACATGGCAGAGACAAGGGAGTAGATGAAGAAGTTATGGTGGAGGAAGAAAATTATAGGACTGGTGCTGTGTGAAGGGGAGAAGATAGTAAGGTCAGTGATAACACTTGCAGAGCACCCTGAGAGGAGGATGAGGGTACTTGAATCAGGAGACCTATGACGGGATTAGGAGTTTCTGTAGGATTATATTGTGGTGGTCTATAAGGATGATAGACTGTGTGGAGGCAAGTTCCTTACCTGAAGTTGTGTTCTGAGTTCTGGTTGTCCTGTAACAAAAATGACACAACAAAGAAAAGGTGGTTCCAGAGAAAATTACATTTGGGAACTGAGAAAAAATGAAAAAAAAAAAAAAAAAGTTAATGTTTATTTCACTATAAGATAAAGAGAAGACAAATAAGAAGGTGCAAAATAGGCACATGCAAACTGATGGGGAGCGGTCAGGTGGTAAATTGAACATTCCTGTGTGCTTTCTCCATTACTTTGTCATAATAGGGGGACATCTGAGTAAACAGAAATGCCACAAATGTAAAGCCAGTAATAGGAAAATTGTTCTTCCTGCTTGGCCTATAGAACATCATCTCATGAGGCAGCAACACAGCCAGGATTTCAGTGTGACTCAAAAAGGGGTTGAGCATTTGCATGGATGAGACTGCAAAGTTACAGCCTTATAAACTGTTAACAACTGTTAAAAATTTGGAAAAGGTGGAAACTCCCTGCCTGAGGATATTTACCAGCTTTTAAATGAAACGATGAGAAAGAAGCTTCTTCCTTAGGAACAGCTTGTGAGATTTCCAGCCTCAAGGCAACTTTATCATGTAATAACACTAAGTTATCCCTTTTGGTGTTCACCTTTATTAATTGTCAATAAGTATACATTCATTTTGCAGGCTGTAGGTCACACGCACTTCCCTGGCTGTGTTTGGATAATTCTCATGATGTGCTGGTCACTGACTGACTACTCTTGTCTAGATGGATGTCCAGTGACCTCTGATGATTCCTGCTAGGGATGAACACATGCTTTGTGAACAATGCATGCTTTCCTTCAAAATCTGATCTCTCACTCACTTGAATTAAGCCTGGAGACCTCATGCTGGGGTCAGATTATTACACACCCATCCACTGTGGTGGATGACTCCGCCTTACCCTGAGGAATGGTTAACACTTCTGCAGAGAGCACATTGGCCTAGCAGGCTCCATGTTGGTATCCATGTGGCAACATATGGCCAGATTCACAGTAGAAGTTGATATTTGAAGAGTATCACAGGAAAACATTGTCGTAGATAACCCAGACTTTTCAAGCATGAATTCTCAGGGGCTCAGATTCAGCAAAGAACTAAACAACATGAGCTCTAGGAACTGTATATCCTTAAAAAGGTTATTAAATCAATTCTCCCATCTCTACTTTTAGCCGTTGCTTACAAACAGTAATGAAAGATGGATATTCCTTTCCCCTAAAAACAAGTCAGCCAGTGCTTCAAAATGATATATGGGCTCCTCAGCTTGTGCCAGTACAGGATCTTCTCTTGAATTAGAGACAGTACGTTCCACTCAAGTCCCAGAGGGGTGCCTGTGTTAGGGTTTGTGTTTAAAAGAAGATCGAGATTTTGAAGCAAACTTCTTATTATCTCTATTAGTCATGCTTTGATTTACACCACTCTTAGCGGTCTCGGAGTGCATGACCTGGATTACTTCTGGATGAAATTAAACTGGAAGATGTGCTCCTGGGAGAGTATTTAACAAATTCCAGCTGTAAAGGGCACTCAAGTCATGGGACCAGTTTAATACTAATATAAAACCTCTGAAAGATTCATATGGCAGATGCCAGGCCCTAAATATCAACTGTTACTTCTATAGATCTTATTTATCTGTGTTATTTAATAGTATGGACTTAGAAATCATCAAATGATACAGACGAGAAATGTCTACATAAGAACTATTGCCCTATTGCTTTTACAGATGGGACATTCCCAAGGAACTCGGGCAAAATTACCACATACTGATGGTCTATTTTTCTTCAGCTGTACCAAGACATTTATCAACATGATATCTAATCACTGTAAAAGAGGAAAAAATAATAGTCCTATAAAATTGTGGGCACTATTTGAAGTACCTCATTTTTCTTTTTCTTTCTTTTTTTTTCTCCATTTTTTTTAACTTGAAAACACTTGTACTTATGATTGCTATTGGCACTCCCTTAGCAGGTAGTTAGAGACTTAAGTACTAAATGGGATCCTTAATTTTGGTACAGTGCTTGGGGAATGCAAAGTATTATTAAGCTGAAGAGAAGTCCGGTTAATGATGAGGGCATTCTGCATTTTAGCTCTGGGTTGGAAGGGGCTGTATTAGCTTTTCATATGAAAAACCTTGTAAATAAATCCTGTAAACAAGCACCTCCTAATTTGTTTGTATAGTAGCACTGGAAACAAAACTCCTTCCCTGTGTCACATCTTTAAGTGATTATAGAGCTTATAGTAAGATGCTGAGGTAGATGGATGGCACAGTACTGCAAAAGACAAATAGAATGTGAAGTGCTGATTCTCTGGAAAATTAAAAGAGCTTTGACTTGACCTTATTTCAGTACTGATGACACTTAGGATTTTTAGTATCAGTGTTTGAGTTTTTCTTAGATTTCCCATTCCTTTATGGTCTACTTTATTGAGAACAAATTCTATTGCTCATGGTTGCAAACACAATTGGTTCCAAAAATGTAAAATATAAGTAGCAAAAAAAAAAAAATCCTTTAAAACTTTGTGATTTCTATGATAATCCAGAGATCTGGGAAAAACTGCTTGTAAAAACACTCTACTGTCACACAGCTGTAAGAAAATAATTTCAATTAAAATCTCATCTTCTGACTTATTGTTTGATTTCTAGAAATCAATGCTCAGCTGCAGTTTAGTGCTCAGCCACTTCTCACAGGCTTTATGAAAGTACGTCTAGGTTCTTCCTCGATTGGCAAGTCAGAACCAGACTCATGTGGGACTGATTCCCCAGAACAGTTCCAGTTTGACCCTAACATTTTCACAGGCACTGTGGAAACTTCCATAGACTGAAAATGCCAGGAAGGATCAGGAAGAGATGAACTGCATTACATTTTTATATTACAGCTATTCCACATTGACAGAGGAACCCTTGACAAGCTATGAATATATATCTAAAATAAAAGTCTGCATTTACAGATGGCTTCACAACATTAAACTAAAGTTGAATCATAGAACCATAGAATATAGTTTGAGTTGGAAGGGACCTTAAAGATCATCCAGTTTCAAGCCCCTGCCATGAGCAGGGACATCTCCCACCAGACCAGGCTGCTAGAGGCCACATCCAACCTGGCCTTGAACACCTCCAGGGATGAGGCAGCCACAACCTCCCTGGGCAACCTGTGCCAGTGCCTCATCACTCTCATTGTGAAGAAATTCCTCCTTATCCTTAGTCTAAATCTGCTGCTCTCCATTTTCTGGCCATTGCCCCTAGTCCTATCACTACAAGCCTTTTGTAAACAGTCCCTCCCCAGCTTTCTTGTAGCCCTTTCAGGTACTGGAAGGTCATTATAAGATCTCCTCAGAGCCTTCTCTTCTCCAGTCTGAACAACCCAAACTCCCTCAGCCTGTCCTTGTATGAGAAGCACTCCAGCCCTCTGATCATCTTTGTAGCTCTCCTCTAGACCTGTTCCAACAGCTTCATATCCTTCTTACATTGAGGATTCCAGAACTGGACACAATACTCCAGGTGAGGCCTTACAAGAGAGGAACAGAGGGACAGAAACACCTCTCTCAACCTAGTGGTCACGCTTCTTTTGACACGGTTGGCCTTCTGGGCTGTGAGTGCACATTGCCAGCTCATGTTGGCATTTTTCATTTAGAAAGAGTATATCCGTTAATTGAAATGGGGAAAGGGAATATATTCACATATTGTAAGGGCAGGAAAGGCTTTTTTGACACAGTCCTGTAAAAATACATATATCAAGATTTTACAAAGATAATCTTGCATTACCTCTTTGATTTCCAGTATTCTGTTATCCTCACTGCTATGAATGGATACAGTAGTGTCACTCTGGACTGATCTGACCTCACCCCAATGGGGAATGCTTCAAGTCTGTTATCAAACTGTCCTTTCTCTTGGATAGCTAAATATGGTAAGTTTATCATGATTCTCACTAAAAAACAAAAACAAAAACAACTCATTGAAATCATACTCAAGGTCATTCAAGGAGCCCTTGACCAAGGGCATCTCCTTGATGCTGGCCAGAAAATGGACCCTGGGCTCCCCATGCCTCATTGCTTCCCTGCAGAGTAGTAATAGCAGAACTGGACTCATGTTCAGTCGTACCTACCCTATTCATGTTAACTCTGTCGGCCGTGACACCACACTGATTGCTTCTTAATCAGCTGAAGTCCTTTTCCAGGCTGCTGCTTTCTGCAGCACAGTCTCTCATAATTCGGGTACAATCTGTGCTGCTTACAAATGTGTTATCTAGCACAGATTGTTACAAGTATTCTAAGCTAATAAAAGTTTCTTAGCAAGGGCTTTTATATCCTCTTATAGAAGATATAACTGTCTGAATATTTAGTAGGTATTAATTTTTAAATGGAACTTGCTTTTCCTTTAAATAAGCTCTTTATGATCTCTGACCTAAAATTTTTCATTGTTACTGCAGAAATTAGCTTGAAAGCAGAGAATTTGTGGTAATTTCCCTTTAATGCTGCCAAGAAATATATCCTTAAATAAATACAGGTTTCATTCCAAACCTTGCTTTGGGACCCCAGACAGTCATGAGTCAGATTTTCCATATTACTAACACTCAGGCTGCTCCAGGGGAGCAAAGCTTGGATGCTGCTATGCAGCCAAAGGACTAAGTCATAAAGTTTGCATTTTTCAGTTGGGCCAGTGCTATATCATTTCTTACCATTGCTGTCCATCAGAGAGGCCTCCTACCTGCCACAATGCTGGAATGGTTTTTGTATTATTATTGCTGTTCTTTTTCAGGAGTCTTTTTACAGAGCACAGCTTCTGATTTTGCAGGCTCAATAAAACTTGCTATTGTGTTCTACAAACGGCTTCTTCTGGCAGCAGCTGCTATCAGTTCTTAACAGTGCTGGCATTCAATTAGACAATGGGAAAAAAATCCCATTTCCCACCACTCACATCAGTGCACCAAGGTATTATAGCTGTGGGAACTTCTTTTTTTGCCTTCCAAGTGATAACACAGAAGAAATACCAGCAATTTTCTTTGGGCATTAATTGAATTGATGTAGTTCTGATTATCTGGATCTGCAAACAGCTTCTCCAATTATTCCCAGAAGAAACAGTCCTGTAAATATGAGTTACAGTAAGTATGCATATGGACTAAATATTCTTGCAGTTCATAACCATGTATGTCCTTCTCCTCTCACATTGCATAAAAGCAAACATAAAATCAGAGGCATGAGGAGAAAGAACAACTAAGACGCAGGGCTGTATCTGGCAGAGGAATGTACACCAGGTAGCCCCATGTGCCTCTCTTTTCAGCCTAAAGATGCAAGAGGAATTCAGGGTACCGTAAGGAGAGTCAGAACAAGGACACCAGAGCGCTTCACAAGGCCTCAGCAAAGAACAGATGGTCAAGAAAGAGGTTCTAGATTATCTCCTGCCTGACAAAGACAAGACTGTTTTGTAAAGGAAGCATCTAATTCTGTATATGTGAGATAAAAGAACAACAAGTGCCACTGCCACAAGCACCAATTCATAAGGGTCCTTATACGCATGCCCAATACTTTAATCATTATTCAGCTACCACACACATACATCTTAATGGGAATTCTGCCAAAATATAAACTGTTAGATTAGCTGCTACAAAATTCTGAAGAAGTAGAGCAAATGGCCTGTGCAGGAATGGCAATGCACAAACAATATCAATAAAATTGAGACAGAAAACTCATGAGCAAGGAAGCAATAGGGAAGCCACTTGATCATGCCACTTACTTCCTCAACACACTCACTGTTGCACGGGATATTCTCTGAAATAATCCTGCTGTATTACCTGCTGAAAGAAACCAACTCTAGAAGTCCTGGGCAAACATCAGGACTGGAAAGGAACAGGTTCTTGAAACTGTCAGGATTCGATTAGGCAGCCAAAATGATTTCTGTTTCATAATTTAAAAGCATGTTACTGATAATCTTTCTGTGGTACAGCTGATATAAACCAGCGTGGTATTTCTGAATTCATTAGCACACCCTGTAGTGCAAGAGTTTTCTCATGCACTGGATGTCTCATGACTCACAAGTTTCATATCAAAATCTTAGGTGTCTGAGATGCACACCTCCTCAAGGTCTGAAAGGAAGAGACATCTGATAGTACTTTACTTTTATTTGCTTCCCAAACTCCTAACTCTCTCTTGCAGAATAAGAACAAGCTGAACATTCAGCTGAGATCCCATTAACACCCACCTCATCACACATTCTAGCTGACTGCTTCCCACAGTTGGAGATTAATATTTGCACCCATGTCAATAAAGCTCCAGCCAACTCCTAAGTTGATTCGAACATGGTGAGCCTGGAAAAAGCCTAATAAAACAATGTTCCTTCCCCTCTAAGCTTAAAACAAATTATACCAATATTAATACTACTACCTGTAATAATTACCAAAGGGACTAGGATCTCTAAGCATCTATAAAATATCAGTAAAACTGCTGTAAGCCCACTCATCTGTGCTCTTGTGTATCAGATTACTGTGAGCAACAGAAAAGAGAACACTGTTTTCCCAAAGCATGTATAGGGACTATCTATCCATGGCAGCCTAATTCTAGGAATCTGGTCTCTCTTTATAACCAGTGAAAGCAAAGAAATTCTTCTAGGAGTAATGGGTAAAATTTAGACAACTTCTCAATGCTCAGGGAACTGCACTGCAGAGGTGACTAAATCTACCTAGTGATTATAAAAGGGATCTAGTATGACCAGCTGAAATGTTAACAGCTTTATTTAACAATTAACAACTTTAACAATTAAATTGAGTGTACCCTTATTAAGTTCCTGGATAACATTAAGCTGGAACGAACTGTCAATCTGCTTGAGGGTAAGGAGGCTGTAGAAAGGGATATGAACAGGTTGGATCATTGAGCTGAGACCAGTGGGATAAGGTTTGTAAAGGCCAAGTGCTGAGTCCTGCACTTGGGATGAAACAACCCTGTGCAGTGCTACAGGATTGGGGAAGAGTGGCTGGAAAGCTGCCTGGCAGAGAAGGACCTGGGAGTGTTGGTTGGCAGGTGGCTGAATGCAATCCAGCAGTATGCCCAGGTTGGCCTGTATCAGAAACAGTGTGGCCAGAAGGACCAGGGAAGTGATGGTGACCCTGCACTTGGCATTGGTGAGGCCACATCTCGAATGTTGTGTTCATTTTTGGGCCCCTCACTAGAAGAAGGACATTGAGGTGCTGGAGTGCATCCAGAGAAGTGCAACAAAGCTGGGGAAGGGGCTGGAGAACAAATCTTATGAGGAGAGGCTGAGGGAACTGGGGAAAAGGATGCTCAGGGGAGACCTTATCACTCTGTTATTATCTGAAAGGAGCAAGGTGGGGTTTGGTCTCATCTCCCAAGTGACCGTCAATAGAATGAGAGGAAATGGCCTCAAGTTGTACCAGGGGAGGTTCAGAACAGATATTAGGAAAAGTTTCTTCACCGAAAGGGTTTTCAGGTACTGGAACAAGCTGCCCAGGCAGGTAGTTGAGTCACCATCCCTGGAGGTGCTTAGAAGTCGGGTAGATGAGGTGCTCAGGGGTATGGTTTAGTAGTGGACAGGTACAATTGGTCTCAAGGATCTCAAAGCTCTTTTCCAACCAAGCAAATCTAAGATTCTATGATCTGAAGTTAAGCAAGACGAATTCCTCTGGAGAATCCATTTTTTTGCATGCGTCCACTCGTAAAGTACTATCAGATGTCTCTTCCTTTCAGGCCTTAGTGAGGTGCTTATCTCAGACACCTGAGGTTTTGATATGAAGTTTGTGAGTCAGCAATAGTAGTCATTTATTCTTACATGTATGACTTTGCATTTGCCTGTATTAGGACACAGTATTCATATAGGCTCAACTCACCAAGTTGTGTGAAACTCAGGGGTGGTCCAACTGACCTGCCATTATAGTATACTTAATTTCACTTGTTTCTGAGCATACAGAACTGTGTAGATGAGTACTGGAAACACTGCAATTTGTTGAATACTCCTTATCATAGAATCATAGAATAACCAGGATGGAAGAGACCCGCCGGATCATTGAGTCCAACCATTCCTATCAAACAATAAACCGTGCCCCTCCACACCATGTCCATTTGTGCCTTAAACACCTCCAGGGAAGGTGACTCAACCACCTCCCTGGGCAGCCTGTTCCAGTGTCCAATGACCCTTTCTGTGAAAATTTTTTTCCTAATGTCCAGCCTAAATCTCCCCCGGTAGAGCTTGAGGCCATTCCCTCTTGTCCTGTCCCCTGTCACTTGTGAGAAGAGGCCAGCTCCTTCCTCTCTACAACCTCCTTTCAGGTAGTTGTAGAGAGCAATGAGGTCTCCCCTCAGCCTCGTCTTCTCAAGGCTAAACAATCGCAGCTCTCCCAGCTGCTCCTCGTAAGGCCTGTTCTCCAACCCCTTTACCAGCTTTGTTGCTCTTCTCTGGACTCGCTCCAGAGCCTCAACATCCTTCTTGTGGTGAGGGGCCCAGAACTGAACAGAGTACTCGAGGAGCGGTCTCACCAGTGCCGAGTACAGAGGGAGAATAACCTCCCTGGACCTGCTGGTCACACCATTTCTGATCCAAGCCAAGATGCCATTGGCCTTCTTGGCCACCTGGGCCACTGCTGGCTCATGTTCAGTTGCTGCCAACCAACACCTCCAGGTCCTTCTCCTCCAGGCAGCTTTCTAGACAGGCTTCTCCTAGTCTGTAGCACTGCACAGGGTTGTTTTGCTCCAAGTGCAGGACCCGGCATTTGGCTGTGTTAAACCTCATGCCATTGGACTCTGCCCAGCGATCCAGCCTGTTCACTTTGCAGGGCCTCCCTACCCTCCAGCAGATCAATACTTCCACCCAGCTTAGTGTCAAGCAAGTGATTTGCATGAAGATTTAATGTTGCTTCCCTAGTCTATTTCAGCCAAGGGGAAGCTTCCTCTCCTGCTCTGTAACATCAAGAATATAGACTCCATTCTCCATAGATGTTCTCCTTTGGAGAATAAAATTCTCCAAAATAAATTGGAGAATAATAAATTGGAGAATAATAAAATTATTATTCAAAGACCTCTCTTTTCAAGAACTTTCATAAATGGTAGCAAAATGGGACCTCTAGGAGTTTTTGCCGTCCCATTACAATAATCATGACCCTACCACGTCAAAGTTAATGAGGCAAAATGAGTTCCCTAGTGTAAGAAACTATTACATTTCTTCTATAGAATTTTTAATGTTTTTCAAACATGTTCTCCTCTTGGTGGTATTTCACAATTTCTAGTATATAAAAGTTGTTATTGCTAATCAACACTTTAAACAGTCATTCATGACGTTAGTATCCTTTTGTTTCCAGTTTGGCTGTGGTCCTGCAACACTCAGAAACACTGTGGAATGTCCCTTCACTTAGCTCAGATGGAGAAAAGGTTCATCGCTGCCTTGCAGCCCAGCAGTCAACAGGAAGAAAATGCATAAACATCTGGGTCATAGGTTTCAGCAATACTAATCATCACCCAAGTTAAGGCCAAAGACCTAATGTCTTCATAGACTAGTAAGTTTTGAGAAGCCCTGAAAAAATCAAGAATTTCACATTTCCCAGTTGAAACCAATTTTAATGAACCCTGAGGTTACGAATGCTGAGCCTATGCTTCTCTTTAGATTACGGAGATATGAATTTGATTGGCAGACTCTTCAGTTGGTGAGGAATTGGTTGGGTAGTGGCATCTAGAGGGTAATAGTCAACAGCTCAATGTCCAGATGGAGACTGATGACAAGTGGTGTCACTCTGAGGGCCTGTACTGGGATCAGTGTTGTTCAATATCATCATCAATGACATGGACAGTGGAATAAAGTGCAACCTCAGCAAGTTTGCAGGCAACATCAAGCTGAGTGGTTGAGATGTCAGGCAACATGCCTGAGGGTTGAGATGTCAACCAAAGCTTGAGAAGTGGGCCCATGTGTACCTCATGAGTTTTAACCAAACCTAGTGCAAAGTCCTGCACCTGGGTTGGGCCAGCTCCTAGTATCAATACATTAGGGTTTTTTACATGACACTGCCTTGAAATATCTCTTATTATAGAATCATAGAATCATAGAATAACCAGGATGGAAGAGACCCACCGGATCATCGAGTCCAACCATTCCTATCAAATACTAAACCATGCCCCTTAGCACCTCATCCACCCGTGCCTTAATCACCTCCAGGGAAGGTGAATCAACCACCTCCCTGGGCAGCCTCTGCCAGTGCCCAATGACACTTTCTGTGCAAAATTGTTTCCTAATGTCGAGCCTAAATCTCCCCTGGTGGAGCTTGAGGCCATTCCCTCTTGTCCTGTCCCTTGTCACTTGGGAGAAGAGCCCAGCTCCCTCCTCTCTACAACCTCCTTTCAGGTAGTTGTAGAGAGCAATGAGGTCTCCTTTCAGCCTCCTCTTCCCCAGGGTAAACAACTGCAGCTCTCTCAGCCATTCCTCATAAGGCCTGTTCTCCAGCCCCTTCACCAGCTTCATTGCTCATTATATTAAATAGTAGAACTGAAACTCAAGTAGGTAAGCACAATAACACTTCTTCGAATAATATTCAAAGGCCTGATCAGGACTATAAACTGAATGTTCTGGGAAGTGATAATCAAAGACCTTCTTGATACAAATCAGCTGTGCATGAAGTTATTTGTTATCACTTCAAAGGAACAGATTCTCAGAAGCTTTCATTAGAGAGGGTTAATTAGAAGAAAAGCATCAAAGAAAGCAATAAATTTCAAAGAAAACAATGAATTTGGGAACACTACTTGACCATACTAACATGCAGGTGAAGCAGGTAGAATGACTATGCATGAATTCCAGCAGAAGGGATTATTTTATTCTCTGCATCTATTATCTACGTTATTGTCACCAAGACTGATGGCAAGGACATTCCATTCTGAACAGAGGCATCTAAACCTGTGTACCCACACAGAGATGTTTACATGAAGCTTCTACCTAGATAAGAAAAGACCTGGGAGACCCACACCTCCTTGACCGGCATCATGTACATTCAGTGTCTTGGTGGCACACTCATGCTTTTTATCCAAAATATGACTGTGAGCTTGGATCCCCTACATTCAGCTCACTATAGATACCAAAGAAATGGACAATTCCCAGCCAATGCCATTAGTAATACGCATCAATGCATCTTCATGTTCATCATACCTGCTATGCTGGAAAATAACAGACAACTACATTAAAAAAGTCAGTGCAAGTGGATCCAGCTGTCAGTGGATAAGCAATAGACACCATCCTTGGTTACCAAAGGAGAAGCAACAGACAACAAGAATCAGAGAGTTTGGGGTACTGCCTCATCACATCATGCTACATCTCTCAAGATTTGCTGTTGACTCTTTTTAAGGCTACTCACTTCTCTTTAGTGATCAGTAAAGTTTAACTCTCATTTTGTTCTGTGTAGTCATGAGCTTGCTGATTCTAAGACATCTGCTAGTAATAAATAATGTTAAATATTAAAGTGATTTTATGTCTTTTATCACCTCAAGAGTCATTACACAACTCGTGTAGTGGAAGGAGTATAATAGTCCAGCAGAAAAGTCCTGTGGTAGCAACTGCCAAGGAGAAGAAATTAAAAGGAAGCCTGCAACGAGGTGAGAAGATAGATGGAACAGCCTTGCTTTGAGGTGTCTTTCTCCAGCATGGTTGCAGCTCTCCCTTCAGCTCATGGATTTTAGGCTGGCCAGTAGGCAAGTAGATTTGGGATATAAGGCTTAAAGGTATGCACAGAAGGTGAGTTAGGGCAACAACCTGAGATCCGTATTAGTGTTTGCCACTAGGTATTAGATGTTGGAAATATATTCCATACAACCTGGAAATTTAGAACTGTTCAGCAGCATCTGAACTTTATATGTTAAAGAAACTTCACTGGATTGTGCATGAAAGCTTTCAGGTTCTCATAGCAAAAGCAGAATATAGATTTTTAACACTCTGTGAATTCCTTTCTTTTATATTATTCTTTGCTACAGATTTAAAGATGTCATATCGTAATTGTTAGTGTATTTTTACTTTCTGAGACCAATCAATTGATTTTTATTCCCAAAGGAAATTCAATGAAAAATGACATTTTACTATAGACCCTTTTTTTTCTGGAGAAATTTGCATTTCCAAAGGAAAAGTATTTTATTTAAACATTATGATCAGTTTTAGAATTTTTGCAGGAATGTTTCAGAACATTAATGTCAATGCCCAAACAAGTATGTTAGAAAATTAGAAAGTCTTTGGCATATCAACTACAGTCCTTAAGTAAGAAAATAGATTTTCTTCCAATGGAAAGCTGTCAGGGATAAGAAATTAATTGTGCCTTTTCTTCAAGTAAATCTTACTCTATTACAGCATTCAAAAGGTTTGGACTTAACTAGCTAATCAGTTGTAGACAATTTTGCACTTGAACATATTATAAAAGACTACATCTTCTTACAAGATAAATGGGATTTGCAGCTTTAGTAATTAATGTTTCTATTGATTTCCAATATTTTAAGAATTTGTATCTAATTTATTAATTCTTTAGGTATCAGTATTAATTTTTTATCAGGTAAGACACTTAACATTCTACCTTTAAAAATATTCTAATGCAGTGAAGTTATGTTAGGTTCAGTACATCCAATTTTACTTTTATTTCTAGGTGTTTTAAGCTCTCCAAAGCTGTAATCTTTGGGAACGGTTTTCCCAGGAACAGCTTTAGCTCATTTCTTTTATAATATTTGGTGGGAAATATCTGACAAAATTTTTTTAGTTTCTTTCATGACTAATTGCTATTCTCCCTGTTTGGGAAAGCCTTTTTGTAAAAGAGTAGATGTGTATGACTTGACCCTGGAATAATGACCTGGAGCAGCACTTCACCTTCATTCCCTTATGCAATCATGGGCTGTTTCGAAACTGTCCAAGTCTCATTCTCACTTCCAGCTGAGTTAGAAGAGGACATTTGACAATGTGCCCACTGGTGTATGTCTTGGTAAGCTTGAAAAACAGTTAGAGAACAGTTCAGAGAACCTTTGCTCACAGCTATAACTCCTTACAGCCTGTTCTCTCCTATTCTAAAAATAGATGTCAACTGTTTAGAGTCTTAATCTTAAATCTAATCTTAAAATAAGCTATAGAAAAGATCATTGGGTGAGCAAGTGCTATTAAATTTTTTCACTCCTGGGACTTTGGTAGTTAGTTATTCAGTACAAAAGCAGAAAGCAAAGTTCATTATAAATGTGATTAATAATGTATTGTTTGATCTGCTTTGCTTACAACAGTGACCGCTGTGCTCTTAGTTTAATTTATATACATCATAGCAGTTTCAGTAAACACACAATCAATGAAGAATTTCCTGTGCTGTAGCAAAGTGTCTAGTTCTGTAAAATAAGGATGCATGGTAGTGAGTATTGGGATTTTAACAGGAATTCCTCAAATGGCGAGAGCTTACAGAACCATCTTTTAAGGGTAGATGCATGACTTCAGTCTGGCTACCCCTGATGCCTTCCCATCCAGTATTTCATGCCCCATCTGATAGGGGTATCCAAGCAGTTTTCTTTGCCTCTCCAGAGACAAAAGCATAATGATGTAAGCTATTTTTACAACCTTCTTTAAATACATAGTCTGATATACGCACTTACTCTTCATTAGATGGTAACACAGCAGTATGATTGGTGCGTACTGTTCTGTTTCTTGAGCTTTGCTTTGCTTTTCATTCACCTGCACCTCTGTGACACAGTCCCAGCTCTTCATAGCTTTCCCACACCTCTGATGGACACATGATCAACTCAGCATGATTATTTCCAAAACACTTTTTCCTGGACAAAGCAACTAATTTCAAAGAAAGCCAGTTTCTTCCTTTTAAAGTGTTTAAAAGTGCACATATTGCATGACCAAGGATCAGTCAATGATTTCTTACAACAATATAACCTTAAAGCTGAAAAGAGAAGTGAGTTTTCCAAAGGACCTCACTGCTTGTATTTTTTTCCTGCAAGCAGGACATCTGGAGTGAAATTCTGAGTCCAAACAGGATAAAATCAGTATACAGAAGCAGGTGGCATGGATTCCATCCTTTCTTCATTGAAATGACAAAGCCGATTCACCCAGAAGATGCAGGAGAGGAAGAGAAGATTGAAGGGGAGACACTTGTGATTTCTAGCACCATGAAGATATTCTGAAGTGTCTGATTCACTTACAGCACCTCACATTGAACTCAAAGGCAAAGAATCTCTCTTGACATGTCCTCTCACCTCTCAGGAAAGTAGGAACAGAGCCTTTCACAGCAGTCTTACACAGGATCCTGGCAATTAAGAAGCACTCAAGGCTCGATTTGCTCATATCCCTGCTAGAATCAGCCCACCGGCTTGGAGAGACAGAACTGTTGCCACCTTTACTGGCCCAGGGACACCAGTTCTTCCCCCAGGCTCCTCATTCTCTGTGTTTGCCTTCTCCCCTTGAAGTCCTTTCGTATATTCAGGGAGGGTATTTTCTTACCATGTTCCCCCATTATACCTTGTGTTCCCTGCAGAACAGGCTTTCGGGGTAACATGGACTCTGCCACGTGCCAAGGTTGAAGCAGTTCCTGACATCTTGCAAATAGGAAGCCAAAGACAACATCAAGGCCTTCTTTACATTAGGAGACCTTTCTCACTCTAAAAGAGCACAAACAAAGATATGACAGTTATACACACATAGAATTCCTGGATAGGTTCAGTTTTTCTTCCTTTGCATCACTGAAAAGATGTTTGCTTTCACCAATATTGTGCCCAGTTAGTGCTTGCCTTTCGGTGTCTGGACAGACAGTGTCTCTCTACTTCCTAAAGTTCTCAGCTTTTTCTTTGTAAAACAATGACCTAAAAAAATCCAAGGATTCATTCAAACTCTAAAAAAGAGCAACATAAAGAGCAGCTGAAACCCAAAGGTGCAAGGAGAGGCAGTGCAAAAGACAAATCAGAAACATCTGTTTTCATAGTAGCACATGCTTTTATTTGTTGAAGAAATATTTGTCTTTGGAGTGTTCAAAAGCATATCACAGTGGCCTAATGGATTTTCAGTCTTACCTTTGAAGTCCTCCAATGTGTTTTGAAGAAGATACAACTTTAAATCTAAACTGTCAAAATAACAGTGAGGTTTAGCTTCTTCTTTTTTCAAAAAAGCGTGAACATCAGTTGCCAGCGTACAAAGATTTTTCAGAGAGGGCCTCATGACAGTATTTCTCTTTGCTATTGGAAATTTTGTTTACAGCTATGTTCGCCAGATTGGTTCCAAGGTTGAATTGACCTTAAAAGACTGCTGGCTGTCCTTTCTCTTGTCATTTGACCAAAGAGGCTTTTCCTCTCTCTGAACAAGCAGAAATCTTATAAATGTTCCTTTCCCATGACAGATTTTTCAGGTGTCTTTTTGAGGAAGTTTCACCTTAGATTTTGATTCTTTACCTTCACAGGCAGTAGCTGGTGTCTGGACTCTAACTGCTGACAGCAGCCCTCACATCATATCTGAAATTTATTCAGCTAATCATGCATTTTCAGTTAATACACTCACATGGAATTAATAACATAATCAAATTAAAACACTGAGAGGTTTCATGTAATAAAATAAACCCTGCCTCAGTGGGGTTTTTTGACTGACCTTGACAGTGAGTTTTCTTATTAAAGTAATTAGTTAGATGGCTACTTTTCCTACCAGAATTTCAGGGTTTTTTTCGTGATCTGAGGTATGTGTGAAATATTGCTTCAGGCTTTGTAAATCATTGCCACACTGTGCCTTTTCTTTTCCTTCCAAGTACTAGTGTAAGGATAAATACCTAATGCTACTGAGTGAGATGGGCAGAATCCATGCCAATGGTCCCCAGGAAGATAAACTCACAATGAACCACAGTATGTGAACCCTAGATATGGCACAGATGAATGCAAATAACAAAAATGAGAAACTGAGATATGACTGGCAATCAAAAAAGTAGAACTTTCTTTTAGCCAACAGTGCAAAATTGTTATGTTGGCCCAAAACCCAAAGAATATATTTTGACTTATGGACTCATAGAATTATAGAATAATTTGGGTTGAATGGGACCTTAAAGATCATCATAGAATCATAGAATCATAGAATAACCAGGTTGGAAGAGACCCAGCAGATCATCGAGTCCAACCATTCCTATCAATCACTAAACCATGCCCCTCAGCGCCTCGTCCACCCGTGCCTTAAACACCTCCAGGGAAGATGACTCAATCACCTCCCTGGGCAGCCTGTTCCGGTGCCCAATGATCCTTTCTGTGAAAAATTTTTTCCTAATGTCCAGCCTAAATCTCCCCTGGCAGAGCTTGAGGCCATTCCCTCTTGTCTGTCCCCTGTCACTTGGGAGAAGAGGCCAGCACCCTCCTCTCTACAACCTCCTTTCAGGTAGTTATAGAGAGCAATGAGGTCTCCTCTCAGCCTTTTCTTCTCCAGGCTAAACAACCCCAGCTCTCTCAGCCACTCCTCATAAGGCCTGTTCTCCAGCCCATTCACCAGCTTCGTTGCTCTTCTCTAGACTCGCTCCAGAGCCTCAACATCCTTCTTGTGGTGAGGGACCCAGAACTGATCACAGTGCACATCAGATTCCAATAACCCTGCAATGGGCAGGGACACCTCCCACTGTATCGGGCTTCCCAAGGCCCCATCCAACCTGGCCTTCAACACCTCCAGGGATGGGGCAGCCACAACTTCCCTGGGCAACCTGTGCCTGTGCCTCACCACCCTCATGGTGAAGAATTTACCCCTTAAGTCTAGTCTAAATCTGCCCCTCTCCAATTTATAGCCATTGCTCCTAGTCTTATCACTACAAGCCTTTGTGAATAGTCCCTCTCCAGCTTTTCTGTAGCCCCTTTCAGGTACTGGAAGGTCACTAAAAGGTCTCCTTGGAACCTTCTCTTCTCCAGGCTGAACGACCTCAACTCTCTCAGCCTGTCCACAAAAGGTAGGTTGTGAAGTTTCTTACAGCTACTCAAGGCCATTGCAGGGAAATGAGTCATAGTTTCATATTCTTCCACAGTCTGGTCCTCCAAATTGGATCACCCTTTCCTCTTGGAGTGTATCCCACCAAGAGGGATACCAGAAGGTATTTTCATTGATCTATGCTTCTTTATTAAGGGACTTTTTTTTAATATATTCTCCCCTCATTGGAAAAAAGTAACACTATGACAAACCCTAGTCTCCTATTTGAATAATTCCATTTCATTTTGGCCTCCCTATCTTACTCCTTCTTCCCCTTCTTAAATTCCTCAGGGTGAAAGTGCCTTCAGAAGGGAGGAGTGGTATTCAGAAAGGAGAATATTAGCAAGACTCCTAGGAAAATAATGCCATTTATAATACTTTTATCATATTCTCTTCTTTCTCACAATAGATCTTGATGCTCTTTTCCATTTTTTCAGCAGCTGCTACCATTTCCAGCTGAGTGTCTTTAAGCAATATGTTAGACCTCAAGGAAGCTATATGTCCACGCGTAATTTAAACTCAATATTTTAGTCTCTTGCAGAGATATTTGCAAAACAGTCATTGTCAAAAAGATGCCCTCTAGAATATGATATTTATGAAATATTGAGTGCCAAAATGTGATACTTTAGAAAATCCCAGCGAGCTGGATTCAGAAAAGAAACAAAGTTTGCAAAACTTAGGGGTAGGAAAGTACATCTCATTATTTTATTCCTTCTTCATAAACCTTTTTATTTTTGGAATAGCTCCTGATGTGGGACTCCATTGTCTAATGTTACATAATCTGAAACTAGCCCTTTTTCATACTGATCATTTCTAGCCAAAGACCTGCCAAGTACTTTTCCCTGTTGGAACTGCAAGGTAAATGACCTTTTTTCTTTTCCTGTGCTGAATTTTTGATACAGCTGGTACGAGATCAGTGAGGACATGAGAACAGTAATCTGTTCTTACAGTAAAGAGAAAAAAATGCTGAGAAACTAAGAATGTTTTTCTTATTGTTATTTTAAATGAAAATGCTATGATATTAACAACTGGTTATGCTACCATGCACAAAGACTCTAACCCCTTTAAAGTCTTCCTTTTAGAAAAAAAAAAAAAAAAAGATATTTTCCACCACAGAGCCTTTTTGAAAGGATCTTTGGAAAGCAAATCTAAAAGACAGTGTGATCATGCATTTCAGGGAATATAAGGCTGAAAAAAATTCCATATGTTGCTACTTCAAAAAGGCAATAAAATCCAGTTCATATTCTCTGGTTTTCATTAAAAATATATAGAAGCAAATGACACTGGAGAGTTATATAAAGGTTGTGCCAGTAAAGCTTTCTTTCTGCCTTTCTCCGTTACTTACTCTATATAGGTCATACATTTTACAGAAAACATTTCTAGAAATGTATCAGTTATTAAAACATTTATTAAGTCTTTTCATCGACATCTTCATATCCAGACACACTGGTACCCTAGGTCTGTTTAGGTACACCTCTGAGAGATGGAGAGACAAAACAAAAGTGTAATAAAAGAGAGAAAACAAAAATATAATTAACATGCTTTAAAAATTGCAATCATCTATCAAAAGTCTGAGATTTCCAAGTAACTTATGCATTTAACTTTCATCAGATAATTCTAGCAGCAGGAAGCTTTTGAGATGTTTCATTAAATAGAAAACAATCACAACAGTCGCAATCACAAATCACTGATACAGGCAAATGTAGACTGTTGTTGTTAACAGTGCTCACAATATGCAGCAATGTTCATGCTTCACATTGCTGTGGTTAATGCTGGAGCACAGAGACTGAACAAAACAGCCTAAAACTAAAGCTAAGGCCAGTGATGAAATGTTTTTCATGCAAGCCTGGGATCTCTGGAGAGTCCAATGAGGCAAAAGTTTATGAAAGACAGGATACCCCACACTGTTGCTCTCCAAGAGGATTTTGTTTTCTTTCAGAATTTCCACAACTTCATGAATATTCTTTACGGAGGTTCTGTGATTGATTGCTTTGGTTTAGTTTATGCATAGATGTGCTTCACAGCCTGCCAATCCATGATCACTGCATGAAACATTAACCAACAACTTGGTTTGTAGTGTAGTTACTGGCTAAGGACCTCTTATTGAAAATACCCCTGCTGTCCCATTCAGCATGCAAAGAGCAACTTACCCAGTTCCATGGACAACTCAGATCTTGAAAATATACAGAATAGGTGTATCTTGCAGGTCTTACAAATTATTTGAACTTCAGCAAATTAAAAGAAAATATAATAGCCTAAATATCCAAGAAGAAAGTGTGAAGAAAAGCCAAGACTTTATTTTACAGATGATGTTGCCTCTGCACTAGCTGTAAGTCATCCATTTTCTTGTGTTGTACATGATGTGTTATTACAGAAACATATAGATTGTCCAAACATAAATTCCAGATTGGTCAAAGTATTCATCTATGTCAAAAGGGACCCCTGTTTCACACTCACATACACAACTTCAAATTTTAATTATTAACACAGATGGATTGCTGAATCAGAAATATTATTCCCATGAGAACGGAAACAGAATTGACTAAACAAAGCTATGAACAAAAGCAGCTGTCTTCCAGCACAGGCTTGTGCCTGCACGATGAAATTATCTTCCCTCTCTGACATTGGATGTGAGGTGAAGTGGCCTCTGCTGTGCTGTCAAGCTCTGATTAATTAGCTTGTGAATTTTGTAATTCCAGGGACTCAAGCAAGTTTGTGTAATTTGTACAGAGTGTACCTTGTAAACAGAGTACACTGAGCTCAGGCTCCTATTATTGTTGCATAAAGCTATCTAAACAGAGGGTTTATTTTTCAGTGCAGCATTATTAATACCTTCCCTATTATTGCATGGTGTGAGGAACAGAATGCCTTTATCTCTCTTGTTGGTTGCTGGCTTTCAGGAGAGTTTGAACGCATAACCTGATCTGCAAGTACAATCTGTTCCAAGAGAAATGCAAAGAAGTGCAGGTTGAAAAATGTTTTTAAAAAGAAACTTTCTTTCTCAGCCATAATGAATCAGTTCCCAGTTAAAACTGGCTGGTCTTCACTTTCTGTCCAGCACTGTTTAATATCTTCATCAATTATATACACCGTGACATCGAGTGCACTCTCAGCAAGTATGCTGATGACACCAAGCTGAATGGTGCAGTTGCCACACCAGGAGAACGGGATGTAATCTAGAGGGACCTGGACAAGGTGGAGAAGTGGGGCTGTGAGAACCTCATGAGGTTCAACAAAGCCAAGTGCAAGGTCCTGCACCTGGGTCAGAGCAATCCCCAATTTCAGTACACAATGGGGTATGACTCGACGATCCAGTGGGTCTCTTCCAACCTGGTTATTCTGTGATTCTGTGATTGAGAGCCCTGTGGTGAAGGACCTGGGGGTGCTCATTGATGAGGAGCTCCACATGAGCCAGCAATGTGCACTTGCAGCCCAGAAGGCCAATCATATCTTGGACAGCATCAAAAGAAGCACAGACAGCAGGTCTAAGGAGGTGATTCTGCCCCTCTATACCTCTCTTGTGAGACCTCATATGGAGTATTGTGTCCAGTTCTGGAATCCTCAGCATAACAAGGATATGGAATTGTTGGAAGAGGTCAAGAGGAGGGCTACAAAGATGATCAGAGGGCTGGAGCACCTCCTACACAAGGACAGGCTGAGAGAGGTGGGATTGTTCAGCATGGAGAAGAAAAGGCACCGAGGACATCTTAAGGCGACCTTCCAGTACCAGAATGGGGCTACAAGAAAGCTGGGGTGGGACTGTTTGCAAAGGCTTGTAGTGAAAGGACTAGGGACAATGAGTATAAACCAGAGAGGGGCAGATTTAGACTAGACATAAGGAGGAAATTCTTCATGATGACAGTGGCAAGACACTGGCCCAGTTTGCCCAGGGAAGTTGGGGCTGCCCCATCCCTGGGGATGTTGAAGGCCAGGTTGGATGGTGCCTTGGGAAGCCTGATGTGGTGGGAGGTATCCTCACCAATGGCAGGTTTGTTGTAACGTGATGATCTTTAAGGTGCCTTTGAACTCAACCATTCTATGATTCTATGATTCTATAAGAGATGTTGGAGTCTGATCTTCCTCTTTCTTGTTATTTTCTCTCTCTCTATGCAGATATGCCAAGGTTTTCCATTACCAATACATCCTAGTAAAGATCTCCTCTCACCAATCCTGGCACAAGTCAACAAAAAGCCCTATTCCAGCATCTTATGCAGCCCTGGCTAGAGCGTCCCTGCTCCCAGCATGCTGTCTCCATTACTGTAGCACTGGAGAAGTAGTACTGATTGATGATGGGACAAGCAAGGCTAGGCTTCATGATGCACCCACCAAGCACTGGACTCCTGCAGACATGCAGTCTTGAGGGATGGCTCTCTGGCTTGCTCAGAAAAAGCTTAAAGGGAATAATACTGCCAGGCTGGCAAAAGAAGTGTGAGGGAAGATACAAATTATTTTGGGGAAAAAAATATATATAAAAAAATCCCTCCTTCACAGAATCCCTTCCTGGGGGTGTTACTGTTGAAGAAAGTCTTGATTCAAAAGTTGATCCCAGGTGGCTTTTTGACCAATTGACCTTCACACACTTTATCCAGAGCTCTGCTACATGGGGAGAGCTTGTGTTAGTCTGAAAAAGAAGTAAAAGTTAGTGGCATTGGTACAAACCTGGAGTGAGTGTTGATACCAGCAATATATGTGAAAATGCATATCAAATTAATTTCAACCTGTGACCCTCTCCTTTCTGAAAGGAAGCTCTCACTTGGCTTATTGAGGTATGAGTCTAGAGAAATCTGCAACAAACCACACATCTGCTCAACCAGGCAAAAATCATGGGAATTAAATACCAAACCACATTTTTTCCTCAGGCTATAAGCATAAAAATCCCACTCTATCCTGAGATTTATACTTTAATTCTGTGTTTGGTGAGCACAGATGACAGACTCTGCTGTAAGAACTGGGAAACATGTTGGTAGAATAATGCTCCTGACTAGCTGGGAAGTTGCCTTCTGTTCTGTACTGGCAAGGAAAGAATTCAGTGGCCTGACATACGTTTCCCAGCTTTGCTTATTATAACTTCAGATTTTATTACTTAAGGCACATATGAATGAGAAAAGAGGGCAGAGTTATAGTGAAAGATCTTGCAGGCATAACTTTTACTTCTTAACAAACTTAATTGTGAAATAAAATTTGAGATCTAGGACATGGCCTTTCAGAGGAACTTTCTCACTCAAAAGGTTTCATGGGTAAGATGTGTAACTATACATGTATCTCAAAGAGAGGAAAGAGTTGGAACATACCTTGTGAAAATTAAAAGTTTGTCCTACTTCTTCCCACATGGAATTAGATGTCCTGTTTACTTCCATGTGACTTCTGGCATTTCATGCTAAAAGAATTCTGGACTAACTCTCTGTTCTTCAGTGTTTGTTACAAAAGCTAAATGTGGTCTAATGAAAACTGATTTCCTTTTTCCATTTGTTTCTACTTCATCCTACACACACTTTCAGCTGAAACCTTTCAAGAGCCAGTTGTTGACTGTTTTGAGCTTACAATATTGGCCACCAGAGCAAACAAGCAAATCAAATAAGAAGAAGGGAAAAAAAATAGTATAAATGCCTACTGTTTAAAATTTTTTGTAGACATCATTGTTTTGCACCATCAGCAGAGTTTAGACATGATTCACTGTCTGGTGAGGTAGTCAATAAAGTTTCTTTGATTAGTCCTTGACTAATAAAGGAAAGCAGGATGATTACTTCAGATACACATCTCCAGTGCACATCTACAGCTGCCTAAGTACAGACGTGTACTGTCACTTTAGGTGCTGAGCCCCTTTTAGCCATTTCAGAGAGGAATGAGTCTCCTGTAACTCCTGGCTCAAACATGCCAGCTTTATGGAGAATTTCATGATGTGTACAAGAACTCCAAACAGACCTGGTTACTTCTGTTCATGTAATTGCATCTAGACCCTAAAGGCCAGAGAGATGAATCCCACCTTACAAAATAGGAGAGTAGGTGAAAACACACAGGGCTCCAGCTTATCTTCCAACCCCAGGACAGGGTATTCATAGCTCACACAACAGTATTCAGATCTGATACCATCATACTGATGGTATCAGATATTCCTAGATACTGATGGTATCTAGGAATTTCCATGCAAAATGTAGGAAAAACCTTTTTGAACATGTTTCTATGCTTTTTTGTTGTCATTATTAGCAAAATGAATATTAATACAATGCCTGCAAGACACAGTCATCACAGGGGTTTTGCTCTTTGGCAGTGTACAAATAAACAGCCCTTAGGGACTGCTGCTGGTTTTAATGCTGTCTAATCAGACAAGGCAGGTGAGAGAGGAGGAGAAACAGATGCACAAAGACATAATAAATCTGAAAGGCAAGTAGTAGGTCAGTAGAAAGCACAAGAGCAGAATTTGGCTTTCCTAAATCTAATCTGAAGGCCAAGCTCCGTCTGGAATCATAGAATAGTTTGGGATGGAAGGGACCTTAAATATCATTCAGTTCCAACTCCCTTGCCACAGGCAGGGACACCTCCCACCACATCAGGCTGCCCAAGGCCATATCCAACCTGGCCTTCAACACCCCCAGGGATGGGGCAGCCCCAGCTTCCCTGGGCAACCTGTGCCAGCGCCTCACCACTCTCATGGTGAGGAAATTCCTCCTTATGTCTAATCTAAATCTGTCCCTCTCCAGTCTATACCCATTGCCCCTAGTCCTGTCACCACAAGTCTTTGTAAACAGTCCCTCCCCAGCTTTCTTGTAGCCTTCTTCAGGTACTAGAAGGTCGCTATATTGTCAACTCAGAGCCTTCTCTTCTCCAGGCTGAACAATCCCACCTCTCTCAGCCTGTCCTTGTGTGGGAGGTGCTCCAGCCCTCTGATCATCCTTATAGCCCTCATTGTAGCTACATGGCTTCTGTTCCTACTTCTTTTCCACCAGTTTCATATCCTTACCCTTTTCCTGCCCACTCCATTGGTAAAACAGCAAGAGAGATTTAAATCCATTGTTCTAATTCTCCTAACTTTCTTTCCTGGCACTAGCTGTGCATATACACCCATTTCTTGTTTCCAACCTGGAACACATGTTTTTGTGAAGCCATCCAGCTTCCCGTTTGTTCTGAGCCCTTCCTGGCTGCCTGCTGCTGTGTTTGCCTAAGCGCTCTCTTCCCCGCTGTGAGTCCCAGCAGGAAAACTGCTGGCCCAGAATTTCACATTCTCTGTTGGATAATTACACGGAAGGACTTCACACAACTAAAATTGTAATAAAAATCCTGTTCTTATGGACGTGCTGAAGCAAGAGATGGACTTCCAGTCATAATTCTCCAGACCAAACACTGGGCTTTTTTCCACTCCTTGCCCTTCAGAAACCAGGTCTCCTCCCTAATGCATGCCAGGTAGGTTCTTGTGGCTCTAGGTCACCTCTTCCTTGGTACACTTGGTCAGGCCACCTTCACCTTCTGCTCCCTCTCTACATGAAAAGAGATCTTATTTCTTAAATAAAACAGAGAAATTCACCCAAGCACTGGAAAATATTCATTGGAAGTCCCCCAGAGCACCTACAAGGGGACTACACAATTCTCACACTCCCAATTTAGATGTCTCTCACTGTCATGACTGATCTTATTGCAGAAAAGCACATAGGTGAGAATGTCTTCAATTATGGTGGTAGAATACAGTAAAAATAATGATACAGAAGTACCTTAATCACTGTTATATTCCTAGAGTTATTTATGACCCCTAATCTGCACAGACACTCTAATGCACAGAGGCTCATGGAAAATAATAGGGAATGAATATTGGCTGAGGGTTACTCTGTAGAATTTCCCATCCCAGAAAGGAAGCATTTGAAATACTAATAATCACAGTATAAAGAAGAACAAAAATAAATAGAAGAGAGAACTTTTGATGAACTATGTCTCTGCAAAGGCATGGAGCACCCAAGAGAAAGACGGACTATCCTACTTGTCTTCAGAATTAACCTCTGCTTCTCAATGCACTTCGGTAGTGCAAGGAGTAACAGAGGACAATATAGAACTATCTGAGAGCAGAACAGGAATGAGAGATCAGGATATGTTGAAATATTTTATGGCCACCTCCATTTCACATCTCACCCGAAACATGACCTCTGGATGCGCACAACTTCCCCAGTAATGCACTAAATGGATCTGAGCCAAAAACTTGCAGTCCCAGAGGCAGAAGTCTATCTGCTACGTCACAGTGACACTAAAACCCTTCATTAGGACCCAGGATTGTAAAGGCAGGGACAGCAATGTTTCAAAGCACACTGCACTCAATTTTTAAATGCTTCCTATATCCTCAGCACACTGTTTCCTAATGTTTATTGCCATTTTCGAAGGCTTCTCAGTTCTGTTTTTTTCAGGTATTTCAGTGTATTTCTAACAGAGTTTTATTTGCCATAGCAGAATTCATACACAATCTAAGCTGTGCTCAGCATTGCATAATGCATGTCAATAGGTCACTTGACTGTTTTTTGGGTTTTTTTTAATTCTCCTGCTAAATAATCCTGTCTATTGTTATCCTTAATACAGTAGATTCACAAGTAGAACAAGAAGATTAAAAATGTGACCAGATAAGAAAGTATCAGGAATACCCTATTTTTTTTGTAAAACAAAAAAAAAAAAGAAAGAAAGAAATCTATCCACTTGCCCCACTCTTATGTCTCAGGTAGCTACGTTCAATATGTAAGAATTGTTTAAAATAAGCAGTGTGGCCTTGAGTTATAATAATCCAAGTGTCCTGTGGTTTTGTTCTACCCTTTCTCTCCCTGGTTTTTGCAGCACTGTGTATGGTCCCGCCTGGCTGTTCAGATCAGTGAGAGGTCAGAGGTCATAGCTGAAGTTACCAAAGATTGGAACTCTTGCCTAGGGCTCCTCTACTTCAGCACTTCTTCCTGTACACTTTAAATAGGCATGATGCTAAAAATAATACACTGGGCATCACAGCAATAATAACTCTGATATAATCTGACATTGGATAAATTCAGAATCATGATATGTTGCCTGTTCTCACTGTATTGCTCATTGCCGTATGAGGCTTCCACTTTCCAGTCTACTGAAATACAAATTCTTATCAAGAAGCACCCTTGTTGGAACCAAAGGCTCCAAAGCCTCTGAATAGGGAATAGGCCCTTGAATAGACTCTTCATATTGAGAGGGGCAAAAATGCCCCACCACCTGGATACCCTAACCACTCCGCACTCCCATAGCTGTTATGCAAACAGAGAACATCATCAACAGCATCTCAATCTTGTGAAAATGTCACTCCGTATCTGCTTTTGGGTTTGGTTTTGCTGTTCCTGCAGGTGTCATGAGTAAGCCCCCTTGAACAACTGGTTTAATTTCACTTGGAATCACTTAAGTAAAACCTAATTTTCTTCACAACAAGGGAAGAAACCAGTAGTTGGTTCAGTCTCAACTGCTTCAATATATTTTTTCATGTTACTCTGCAAAGGGCTTGTTCTATACCTAAACGAGAAAAAAAGTAGCGGAGTTTTACAACTGTAGTCATTAGTTAATGAGCAAATCATATGAATTAATGAACTTAAGATGCAGCAGGGAAGACTTCAGGGGTGGGGAGAAATGAAACCAAGAAAACAGACAGTTATGAGGAATCTGACTCATGTTGGCAGCTCAGCCCCCTCTAGCTATGATTTCTTTACTCACCTGGAGTTAATTTCTGTACACAGTTTATGTTCATGACAAAACAAATTTCAATTTCATGCATTTAAATGTGTTTCTATAACAGTTTATTTGACAAGTGCTCACATATTTATCTAATCAGAGAACATATACAGCTTATATCATTTCCTTTTGGTCTATGAAATTAAATGGTGTAGCCCAAATAACCAGGATTAACTTATTTCAGATCCTTGGCCCTGATATATTTTTAGTTAGGCACATTAAAGTGAAAAATGAATACAGTGAAATAAAACGTCCAGAGATGTTGTGAAGAAAAAAAATGAAGGTTGGCTAACATCATAAAAATTGAGTGCAAATGGCACAGTCTTTTCTAATAAAAACTGTAGTTCAGCTGTTCACAGACACCTTAGAATCACTGCGGCACATACAGCAAGGCTGAATTACATAGCAAGCCCTTATGGATGTTTCAGATAATATGGATGATAGCACAGATGTCCTGCAAAAAAAAGGCCTTCAATATCAGCTTTCTGGTGACTAAAAAAATGCACAAGAGACTCATGTCAACTGGAGAAAACGAGGGATTAGAACAACACCATGCCTTTTTCCTTTATCTTTTTGGCATTGTATTGAAAGCGTGGCTAATTAGAGATGGAATGGTGGAATCTATAACCTCCAGTTCTGTACTGAAAGCCACAAAGGTTTCCTAATTTAGACTGAAAATACAGTGCACACAGAGAAGACTGAAAAGACATGCAGTGAAGAATACTGGACCATCATCATCAGGTTCTTAGACAACAAGAAGAGCAATATTAGCTGGCCACAATGAAACCACTGCTTTCCAAACTAGTAAATGTTAGTAGTAATTACTAAGGATTTTCATAGGAATAAATTGGGTTTTTTTCTAGCTCTTCTTACACCTTCAAAGACCAAGCTTCCTTCTGACTGTCTTATTCTCAGATGAAAGCTTATTCAATGTTTTGGATTTTATAAAAGCCCATATGGATTCTCCTGCACTGTTACAGATTTCATTAGTATTTTGGGATCCAAATTCACAAGGGTATGCTGAATGTTACAACAAACAGGACATAAAAATGCAAGGGAAATTTGAGAATTTCATATACAGCAAATGGGGAAAGGCAAGCACCAAAGGGACTACCAATGTCAACTTTCTATGTACTATTAAAACAATGCCCAGAAGATAAGTTATTTTCTTTCTTTCAGAGCCTCTGAGAGAGAATTAGAGCCTGGATTTACACATTCCTTCACCCAAGCTCTCCCTTCGCTAACAGCCTGCCAGACCACAGGTACCAGAAGCAAGCAATTCACTGCAAGAGCTCAAGCTCATAGCTCCTGCACCTTACATTATTGCAGTCGTAGAAGGGCTCTAGACAAAGACCAACTAGTCCACTCCCAACTCAGAAGTGAGGATAGAGACCAAATTCAGAAATGAGGACAGAGACCAAAACACAAGGAGTCTGATTTCATGACTTTGCAAGGATGACACCACCTCCTTACTAAAGGGAACCCTCTCTATCCGTGCACTACTTCAGTATTTGAAGCTTTAACCCTGTGAGCCTAGCAAATGCAGCAGCCCTTACCTGGAACCTTCAACCTTCCTTCTACCTTCAAGAGGACTTGGAAAGTCACTCAGAGCAGTGTCAGATTCTAGGGGAAAACAAAGGGAGTAGCAAGAAAGGATGTTCAGCCTGGAGAAGAGAAGGCTCTGAGGAGACCTTATAGTGACCTTCCAGTACCTGAAGGGGGCTACAAGAAACCTTGAGAGGGAGGTTTTAAAAGGGAGTATAGTGATAAGATGAGGGGGAATGGGTTTAAATTCGAGGGGGGAAGATTTAGACTAGACATTAGGAAGAAATTCTTCACGATGGGTGTGGTGAGACACTGGAACAGGCCTCCCAGGGAAGCTGTGGATTCCCCGTCCTGGGAGGTGTTCAAGGCCAGGTTGGATGGAGCTGTGAGCAGTGTGGTCTATTGGGAGGTGTCCCTGCCCATGGCAGGGGTAGTGGAACTAGACAATCTTTAAGGTCGCTTCCAACCCAAACCTTTCTATGATTCTATGATCCTGATACTAGACTAACATGTCTGGAGACGTCTGATAAGTGGCAGAGAAAGCATCTAGAAAGTTATTTTTTACCTGAAGCCAAGCAAGGTCTGGAGAGGGAATATCTTTCATTAGACTAACTCACATAGTCATCAAAAAGTGAAGATATTTGATTTTGGACACGCAAGGTGTTCTTCACATCTTAAAAAAAAAAGCAGCATGGAGGTTCACAGCTCTGGGGTGGCTGAGAACAACTTCTCTGGATTATAGTAGGTTTTTCAACCATTCACGTACAGCATCTAAGGGAAAGGGAAACTGATACTTGCTCAATAAATGACAGGAAGATGAGAGGTAATTATGGCCACTTCCATAAAAACCTGCTGATAACAATCCTCTATACTCCTGAAAGGAGTGTTCAAATATGGGAAATCAAGGTTTTCTTCTGCACAGTTGTGTGTTCCAAACACAATAGGAAAGTAAATGTTTGTACACTAATCAATAATTTTTGCAGCCTTGAAGAAGAGGAATTCAAATATTCATTTCATTATTTTGTTCCTGGACGCTACTCATATGGCGTGTGACAGCGGAAGTTAGAATGTGATCTGGAAACAAGGTAGTTATTTATAAATTTGGGATTGGATGTCAAAAACACTCTTCTGCATCACTATCCTAATGTAATCACATTGGAAATGTTAAAAACACTCATATTAGTCCTCAATGAAATGTCCAATTACATCCTTGTTAACTAATAAGGATAATTAACCCAAGAATCTGCTTTACAATTAGTATGCTAATTTCTTTTCTCCCAGAAATAAGTACACAAACTGTTAAAATTACGTTTTTTAAAAAACAATGCAAAAGGTTTGGGTTTAATTTTCTTATCTGTAAAGAACTTAGATTTTTCTTTCCTTTTCTTACTGGCTTCCTTGCTACTGGAATGCCACTATTTTATAAACATCCATCTCCATAACCCATTATTACCACCATCACTATCATCATCATCTCATAACAGAAGATCTTCTAGTCCCAAATATACCCACAGAGAGCCCCTCACTCCTACTGCAATTTGACAGTAGTCGTTACTGAAATAAGAAGATGTCTCTCAAGCAAATATTTCCAACAGCATGGGCCAGGTAAGCAATTCTAGTTACTATAGCAAAATACCAGCACAAAGTAAAAGCACATTTAAATATAAGGAATGATATCTGAAGAAGACAGAGTGCATAGCAATAGTCTGTTTCAAAATTGTATGAAACTACTATATAAGTAGGGAGGCAAAGTGTCTCCTGAAAATATGAAGCAGAAAAATTTCTACACATTCACTGGCTTTTACTCTTCCACATTTAAAGGCAACTCCTACCTTCAGAGCAATCTCAAAACCTAGTAAGCATTTTTCTTTTGAGCCATTTTAATACTTGTAACTTTGTTCCAGACTGGCATGTTTTAGCTTTGCCAAAAGACATGCACTTTGGATAATAAATACTGGGTGCAGGTAATACCTGATCCCTACTAGGAGTCTGCATCATTTACACTGGGCAGGCAAAAAAAGAAGTGTTCATACCTGCAGAAAACATTGTTTAGAGTCATCTGGCCTTGAGTTTCTTGTTCAGAAGCTTCTCTCTTTCCCTTATGCCTCCATGAGCTTAGTGAGACAAATCAGATGTAACTAAATGGTGTTATCAGGTCAAACAGATGAGATATGATTTTTCATGGACCAGACAATTGTTCTGAGAAAATTTCATTGACATCTAAGCCTGGGAGCTTTTGAATTCTATTTTATTTACTTCTGTTCTGCATAGAAAGGAATGAATGTTACATATTGGCAGAAAGCCATTATAATACGGTGGCAACAGCATGTTTTTTTTCACAGAAATACCTTTAGGAAAGACACTAGGTAACTGATAGCCCTAAATACCTGATCATCATCTCTCTGAATCCAGAAGGTTACATGTCAGGATGCAGTGCAACCTGGATAGGGAGAAATAAGCTAGAACTGCCCAACTCTGGCAGCTACTGCATCAGGATGCAAACGTGAAGAAGGTAGAAACTCCGTAAGCTTCACTCTAGGTCCATGCCTCTTTTAGTAGCTGTGAAGAAGGGGAAGAAACATGACCTGAAAGTCTGTGTAATAAGAGAAGCAAGATCCCACATATCTCCACCCTGATTTCTTCTGTTCTCAGATATGAAAGCACCTCCTTACTGCACAAAGGCAGAGGTTTTTGTACCCAGACACTCCCACAGTCCCATATTGTTCCTAAGCAAGAACATACTGTGTGGACATCAGAGATTACAATATACTGAAATGGCTACACTTTTCATCATCCTCCCTTCTCCCATTTTGTGTCTGCTTTAATTGCTTCAATCGAGATTGCTCTTAGGAAGATGCAGCAGCTAGGCATAAGGTACTTTTACAAGATCATGTTCCCTCCCACACAATGTAAATGGAGGCAATTAAATGGCTTTCTATGAACAGATAGATCATCTGTGTGTTACCTGACATTGTATCCTATGGTGTGATCAAAACATGACTGCATTTTATTATTCCTAATGTTTTAAAGAATCCTCCTTTTTCTTGAATTTTACATTTTGAAAGTGAGCTACCGTTCCCTTAAGACAGGAAAAGGAAGCTTTGATAGCCAGAGACAGCTGCAACATAGCTGATATAGTACGGTCATTATGAGTTTGTCTTAGCCAAGCATTAAAATTCTGTTGATTTAAGTATTCATGTGCATCTAATTCTGCTGTGTAAGCTAGTTTTCCAGCATCTGTGTACAATACCAGTATAACTTTCTATTTACTTTCCATGTAAAAATGAGGGAACAGTTTGTCACCCTAGATGCTGATTTTTTTTTATTTCCCCTTGTAGTACTCAGTTTTTCCTTTTGTCATGTGCTCATTCCTACATCCCACTCTTCTATACCACTTTGTTTTGGCAAAGAAATCACCCTAACTGCCATTTACAGGAGGTACGAGGACTATAAGCCTTGATAAATTTCAATTCCCATCACATAGGGCTCCTGGAAGCTTTACAACTCCAGCTTAATTTGAATCACATTTCCTAGACAGTGAGCAAAATTACATGTTAATTAAGGGGGGTTCCCAGCTCTGGTTAAGCCCATGCAATTCTGATAAAATCAAAGCCGCTGCCCTAAATTTAAATCAGCTGAAACCTTGGTCCTTACTTTGTCTTTTACAGAGAGCTAAGAAATGTGATAAAAGACACATAAGACCAATTTCTTGTACAAACAGATGGAAGTTTTAACCTTTAATCCATCCAGGCATTGAGTACATCTTCCCTAACTCATATAAGGTACCTATTTAAGAAGGAGCAGTGGATGGAAGTAACAGCACTGGTCTTGTGAGGTACGTTACTGATACTGCAAAGTACATTAAAGTGTCCACCACATCATCCAGGTGTATCTTGGACCACTGCCACTTGAGAAAAAATGAAGTTATCCATATGCCTAAAATGTCATGCTAAATTTCATGATATGCTCCGTGAAATCAAAGCAATAATTGGCTTCGATAACTGCACAATGGAGTTTTATAGAAACAGTACTTTTAACTCAGTATGCAAGACAGATGTGTTTGTCACATGTCAGTCTGCTGAATGACACCTGCTGATATCCAAATTGTTAGCAATTAATGACAATGTATTTAATACACCATATTACATATCAGGGGGTCAGTGACCTGTAGAAAGGCTATGAAAACTGAGCAATGAATTAAGCAAAAATATTTATAAGATAGTAGTATATATAGAATCATAAAATCATAGAATGACCAAGTTGGAAAAGACCCATCAAACCATTTCATACATGTGAATCAGAAGTTTTGGGTAATGAGAGTAAATGTGAAAATGTGAAAAGGAGGAGGTAAAAAGAAAAGGTGATAACAAGTATTCTGACCGCCGCTGGTTATGTAAGAAATGGGATTTCCTCACATAGCAGGAACTGAAGAAAAAAAAAAATCACACCAGATACGCAAAGACTATGGAGGAAAATCATGAGGCAGGTGTTAGATGTACAAAATGAGGCAAGAGGGAAGTGAAAAGTCAGAATAAGTGCATATGGCACCTGGTATTTCCTTCCACACACTGCAGTTGAACCCTCTCTAGTCAAAGTCATATCTTACCATGGATGCCAAATATAGACTTCGAAGAGGCAAACATGGAGCTAGAGGTCTTCTCTTATACAGCCTTTGCTTTTTTTAATAAGATTTTTAGTTGACTTTAACATCATATTGTCTGTAACATCCACACCTTGAGTGATTTTTTCTAAAAATGGATTTTGAAAAAGCTGCAGTTTGAGAAAGAATATTTTTAAAATCACAGAATGCTCTCACAAGAATATCCATCACAAAGAAAGATTTGTGCTTTTTTAGGAGATGGAGTCCCTCTCACAGAGGCTTGGGGTTTATTTCCTTTTCCCTCATTTGTGGAACGAATGTACTAATGTACTTCTAAAACACATACAGCATAGGAAAGCAGGCTGTTTCAACAGTATGAAACAGCATCTGATTTAGTCATGAGATGTCCTAGATATTCTTCTGAAGAAATACAGTAATACAGGACTGTTCAGATGACACAACTTGCTATAGCACCTTTTCACTACACCACCACTGCATGAAACTTATGAATACCACTGTCCATGGGACAACTTTGTACATGAATTTCAAGAGCCTGCAAAAATGTTCTAAGTCGATGTCCAGATGGAGGTCCCTGACAAGTGGTGTCCCTCACAGGTCCATACTGGGACCATGGCTGTTTAGTATCTTCATCAATGATATAGACAGCAAGATTGAGTGACCCCTCAGCAAGTTTGCAGATGACACCAAGCTGACTAATGCAGTTGTCACACTGGAAAGATGGGATGTCATCCAGAGGGACTAGGGCAAGCTGGACAAGTGGGCCTGTGTGAACATTGTCAGGTTCAACAAGGCCAAGTGCAAGGTCCTACACCTGGGTCAGGACACTCCCCCATTTGAATACAGGATGAGGGATTAGGTGATTAAGAGTGGCTCTGCAGAGAAAGACCTAGGGGCACTGATTGACTCAATATGAGCCAGCAATGCGCACTTACAGCCCAGAAGGGCAATTATATCCTGGGCTGCCTTAAAACAAACATGGCCAACAGATCAAGGGAGGTCATTCTACCCCTCTGTTTCTCTCTTGTGTGACCTCATCTGGAGTTGTGTCCATCTCTGGAATCCTCAACGTATAAAGCATATGGAACTATTGGAACAGGTCCAGAGGAGGCTGCAAGGACGATTAGAGGGCAGGAGCACCTCCCATATGAGGACAGGCTGGGAGAGTTGGGCTTGTTCAGCCTGGAGAGAAGAAGACTCTGAGGAGATCATATAGTGACCTTCCAGTACCTGAAGGGGCTAGAAGAAACATGGGGAGGGACTGCTCACAAAAGCTTGTAGCGATAGGACCAGGTGCAATGAGTATAATCTGGAGAGGGGCAGATTTAGACTAGACATAAGGATGAATTTCTTCACTATGTGCACTGGCACAGGTTGCCCAGGGAAGTTGTGGCTGCCCCATCCCTGCAGGTGTTGAAAGCCAGGTTGGATGGGGCCTTGGGCAGCCTGATCTAGTGGGAGGTGTCCCTGCCCAGAACAGGGGGATTGGAACTAGATGATCTTTAAGGTCCCTTCCAACCCAAATTATTCTATGACTCAAAGTCAGGGGTTGTAACTTGATTGCTAAACATAAATGACAGCAGAGATAAAAAAAGGCAAAATTGTAAGCATACTAGAAATGCACCTTAAACCCCGGAAAAATAAGGAGAGTTCTCTCAAAAGCTACTGAAATAAGTATTTTCCTCTATTCAAGAGAAAGTCACGTAATTAGAGCTGTGAGTGAATGGGATTTCAAGTAACTGAATTCTGTCAGCATAGTATCATAAAAAGGTTGTTTTTCACATGTAATTTGGAAAGGGAATTATAGATTCTGCCTTCATGTTCTTTCAAGAACTGCTGCACCAGATGATAAAACCTTAGAAGGTCAGTCTGGTCCCACAAAGGGATCTCAATCCCTCAACTGAATAAAGGACTTAAATGAATCAAGCTCTTAAGCAGAAATTTGAAGAAAAAAACATGAGAGTTTCATTCATTTTTTAGAAACCTTAGTCATTTTCTGGCTGCTTGATTTCCTGCATGAAAGTCTGTGCAGATATAGAAGCCATCTGGTAATGTGTTACAGTGCATTTACCGTTTATATTGTTCTCAAACAGGTGATCAGACTGTGGCCTACTTCCAAATCATAAGGTCAATGTTTAAATCATGAGGTAACAGTGTATTTTTTTTTTATCAATGTAATTTATATGCTTTAAAGTTAAGATATATTTTAGTATGCAGAGCTATTTGATGTGGCCACTAGAATTATATGCATCCATCCACAAGAGCTGGAAATCGATTTTCTACTTGAATTCCCAAGGTTGCTCCATAATTGTAAACTATCATAGAAAGAAAATTTCCATTACATTACCTAGGACCTCAGAAAAGATACTTGATTTGGACATTTGCCACTCATTTTCAATAAGAATTCTGTGTATTTTCAATTGTTTTGTTTAAAATGTAAATAATATGCACACTAATGTTGAATTTTTGTTCATATGCCTACAAATGCAACTGTGTCAGAGTAGAAATTTATGACTTCGAAGAAATGGTTTACCTATTAAATTTATATGTGATACATATGGATCTCAGAACTGGGCTCATGATTCTGTGGGAAACATGTCTTAGTGACATTGTAAACTTTGTGTCCATTTGCATTATCTTTTTTTCAGTTCTTTATTTCTGAATTTGCTGCAGTGAAAAAAAGAGCATCAGATGAACTCTTAGTTGGGATTTTTCAGCCTGGAGAAGAGAAGGCTTGAGGAGACCTTAAAGCGACCTTCCAATACCTGGAGAGGGCTACAAGAAAGCTGGGGAGAGGCTGTTTACAAAGGCTTGTGGTGACAGGACTAGTGGCAACGGGTATAAACTGGAGAGGGGCAGCTTTAAACTAGACATAAAAAGGAACTTCTTCACGGTGAAGGTGGTGAGGCACTGGAACAGGTTGCCCAGTCCCTGGAGATGCTGAAGGCCAGGTTGGATGGGGCCTTGGGCAGCCTGGTCTAGTGGGAGGTGTCCCTGCCCATGGCAGTGGGATTGGAACTGGATGATCTTTAAGGTCACTTCAAACTCAAACCATTCTTTGATTCTATGTCTCTTTGCAACACCTCCAGGAAAAAACATCAACTCTCTCACAGTTACAAACAATACCAGCACAATACCATAATCAAACTGTTTCTTCAGATGAGAAAGCAGCAGAAATTGTCTTGGCAAATATATTATTAAAGTATTTCAATGGCACAGGGAGAATGTGGTAAGTGATACTAAGCCGCTGGTTTTCAGGTCAGTGTGCGCAGATACCAAAGCAATCCTAAATGAAGGACTAAGAGCAAAAAAAAATAAACCACAGCAGCACAGTTCTCTGTGTTGTGCTTTTCACTTGCATTAATCCATCTAAATTTGGCCTTGTGCTGCCTTGGCTACACTGCTTTCAGATAGCCAGACTGCTTTAGTCTGATGCACAGGCATCTCTAGCCTATGCAGCAATGCATAGTACAGTCTGCCTGTACAGGAACCAGACAGATTTAAAATTAAAAGGAGTCATTGGATGAATTTATTTATTAACTCAATGTATATTCTTCAGAATATATTTGAAATGCAACTATGCAACTGTCACTGTAGTCTTTAAACTTTCAAGGAAAAGAGTGTATTTACATTCAGAGATATCTGAAATTCTTTCTATGCCTTCCTCAACTTTTTTTATAATTATTTTTCCAAGATAAGTTTCCTTAAAGTCTGAAATCCACCTTAAGTTTTTATTTGCAAAAGAAAATAAAATTAATTTCTATGCTCAGCAAAACTACCTTCATAACACGGATTCACAGCTAATAAAACTTCCCATTTAAGATTTGCCTTTATGTTAATACCTATTTCCTATTTTTTTGTCCTCTGGCTTTTAATAAAATTGTGTATTGCTACTATATGGTTTAAAATACAGTCCTGCATGCAGGCACACCTGCTTAAAGCATTGATTCTGCAAATGATGGCAAATAATACAAGTAGGTATGTGCTGCCAAAGTCCTAGGCAATTTATATGCAATGTAAATCAATACTATCACTTGCAAGAGTCTGTCATGGAAAAAAAAAAGGTAGATGTCTAGCAGCTATTTGGAAGCTTTTTAATCTATGCTTCTACCTACCTACCTACCTATATCTATCTATACAACAATTTCAGTTTACAGCTGTGCTCAGTAGGATTGCAATAGTTAAGTCTATATCTAAGTTCCTACTTTAAATCTCAGTCTTAAAGGGATGCAAAAATTCCCTCCAGGCTGATTTGACATGTGGTTTCCAACAATATTTCAAGTGCAACATGGTGAAAGAAAGAACAGTTAAAAGGACTTTTAGGCTGAATCTTGTACCTACCTCACCACACCCAGGACTCCACGTTTCTGTTGGTAATGAATAAAGTAATTGGTCTTGTACTGTTTGCATTGCAGTGGATGTCCTTGCTGGAGTCTCAGACCTAGACCATGATTTCATCTGGAGTACTGTGTCCAGTCCTGGAATCCTCTGGAACTGCTGGAACAGGACCAGAGGAGGCCACAAGGATGATCAGAGGGCTGGAGCCATGTGAGGACAGGCTGAGAGAGTTTGGGTGGTTCAGCCTGGAGAGGAGAAGGCTCTGAGGACACTATAGCTCCCAGTTCCCAGTACCTGAAGGAGTCATGCAAGAAAGCTGTGAAGGGATCGTTCACAAAGGCTTGTAGTGATAGGATAAGGGGGAATGGGTATAAACTTGAGAGGGACAGATTTAGGCTAGATACAAGGAAAAATTTCTTCACCATGATGGTGGTGAGACACTGGCACAGGTTTCCCAGGGAAGCTGTGGCTGCCCCATCCTGGAGATGTTCAAGGTCAGGTTGGATGGGGACTTGGGTAACCTGATCTAGGAGGATGTCTTTGCCCATGGCAGGGGGGGGTTGGAACTGTATGATCTTTAAGAGTCCTGGTAAATGGAGTTAATTCCAGATGAAGGCCAGTCACAAATCGTGTCCACCAGGGCTCAGTGCTGGGTCCAGCCCTGTTCAATGTCTTTATCAATGACCTGGATGAAGTCATCGAGTGCACCCTTAGCAAGTTTGCGGATGACACTAAGCTTGGTGGAAGTGTCAATCTGCTGTGGAGATTCAGGGTAGATATCACAAAGAAATTTTTCACAGAATGGGTCACTGAGCACTGGTAGAGGTTGCCCAGGAAGGCGGTTGAGTCACCATCCCTGGAGGTACTTAAAAGACAGGTAGATGAGTTACCTGGGGAGATGGTTTAGTGTTTGATAGGAATGGTTGGACTCGATGATCCTGTGGGTCTCTTCCAACCTGGTGATTCTATGATTCTGTCCCTTCCAACTCAAACTATTCTATGATTCTATGATTCAATGATTCAATGATTCATCATGGGAAAACCAGTGCAAAGCCAAGAGGAAGAGAAGTGAGAAGTCTTCATGGCCCTCGGGTTTTGCAGCTCAGTTCCTTGGAATTTGCCACTGCAAAGAATTAAGATTTCTTCCCAAACACATACAAAGCACCTTTTTTGGAGAGAAGGGGAGGGGAAGAGAGAAGGAGGAGACAGTGGCAAGACAACACCAGCACAGCAAAGAAAATAAGGAAGTGATCCTTATGTTGTAGCTATATCATGGCAGAACTGATTTTCAGAAGTATATTGGTGTTCGCACACAGAACTGGCTAGCAGATTTTCTAGCCTTGGGTATACCTACTGGTGAACCCTGTATCATTGTTGGGACAGCCCCTCCACTTTCCACCTAGTGTCCTACACTTCGCCCAAAGCCTATAATTACCTCAGTTCTCAAGGACAGCAAGATACCTTCCTTTGTGCAAATCCTACATGTTCATGTTCCTCCACATAGCTGGTCTTATGTAACCTTCCTTTTCCAGGTACTCCAAGACTGTTTTTCAATAGAATTTCAGATAAGCATTTTCATGCCTTCTCCATGACTACCATTCCTTCTAGAAAGAGTTTCCCGTGATCATCTAGGCTACTTCCTTATTTTCAAAATAATTTCCTTATCCTTCAAAGTTTCAAAGTCATGCCTGAAAATACTTGTCACTGCCTAGGTATCTTCTGACTATATTATTGCAAAACTGCACTGTTTCCTTACACTCTCACACTTTGACTATCTATTACAATATTATGAGGTAGAATTCCTTGAAGCAGGAGCCCCCTACTGTGGTGGCACAGCAGTTGTGATCTGAAGCCATCAGCAGGGGCTTAGGTAATAGCATCAGCAAAAACATTATCTTCTCTGCTGAAGCATTGTGGTGGGTTTTCTAAGGCTTCTAGCAAATAGCAGGAAGTCCTCTGAGCCACCACAGGCACAGAAATGTCACTGATAATTTACCTTAACTGCCAATCCTACTCAGAGTGAATGTGCACTTTGCTCCTTGTATCTCATTTGAGTTTCTCTTGGCCTGAATACATGACCTACTCATGCATTAGGAAAAGAAGCCCAGTTAAGCCAGATGTAACTATGGGAGGTTGAAATGCAATAGATAAATCATCAGTAATTACAACTTCATATTTCATTTCCCCTAGAATAACAAATGACTTCTCAGTCTTGTGCAGCTTAATAAGCCTTCAAGTTGACTCCTTTATTAGCCAAACTATGGCTTTTGTTTCTAGTACAATTAATTTGACCCTTTGTGTTGTAATTGTTGTACCTGGAACATCACCCCAAAATGGTTATTGCTTTACTAATCATAATACTGCAGGCATCAGTATTTACTTACATCATCTCAAAATCTCATTGAAATACTGAGCTTCAAAAAAAATTAAAAAAATAATTAGATCACTTCCCTGCCCCAAACAACTGGAGGAGGGAGCTGGCCTCTTCTCCCAAGTGACAGGAGACAGGACGAGAGGGAATGGCCTCAAGCTCTGCCAGGGGAGATTTAGGCTGGAAATCAGGAAAAAAATTTTCACAGAAAGGGTCATTGGGCACTGGAACAGGCTGCCCAGGGAGGTGGTTGATTCACCTTCCCTGGAGGGGTTTAAGGGACGGGTGAATGAGGTGCTAAGTTGCATGGTTTAGTGTTTGATAGGAATGGTTGGACTCGATGATCCTGTGGTTCTCTTCCAACCTGGTTATTCTGTGATTCTGTGAACTTTCAAGGCAAGTGTCAGAACGCAGACACCAGCTGCAGCAGCACAAAGCAAACAAGGAAAATTTAGGAGCAGCTCCTTTACTCATTCTTTTGGACATGTTTTATAAAGTTGACAAAGATACACAGAGGCAGATCAGGCTGGAAAACAAATAATGGACTGTTTGATATTTCACCCCCAAACCATTTTTTTTGACACAAAATGAAATAATTTTCCTTTCTGCCCAAAAAATCTTCTACTTGACAACCAGTGGGAAAATTAGATAAAATTAGAATTATGCCCCCCCCATTTTCCATATTTAACCATACAAAAATTAATGAAGTTGTAGCTATGCTAAGCCACTCCGCACAGCATACTTCTACTAAAATGTTCTTCACACATCAAAACGTGATTCAAAACCGCATGGGTCTGATTGCCATTTGCACAAATGGCACTCATCGCCACTTTGGCAGTATAAAAAGACTTTGAAGTGGATGTAAAATCTTATTATGGATTCTTATTAAGGCTCCTTTCATCTGTCAGAAAGATCTAGAAAAAGACAATAGCTATTCTCTGCAAATCTCCCATCTCACTGCAAAACACCCTCAACCTCGTATTAGCTGTTTGTCGTAGTGTAAAATTCAGGGCGCTTACAACTCAAGAAACTGAATCCAAATAACTGAGTCTTGTCTCCTTCAGCATTTACACTGAAGTATCTGCTTATAAAAGCCAACAAAAATCTAGTTTTCAAGTAAGGATATAAAATCCTGGATCTTATTCATTCTATTGGATTTTAATAGGGTTCCAAGTTGTTTTCCCTGGGTCAGGCAGTAATGATCACTTTACTATACAAAGGCAGGCTGTTTTATAGGAAAGGACTCTGATATTTCACCCTTACTTTAACACTTCTGGCTCCATTTCAGAAAAGCAGTTGTATGTCTTGAAGAACATCTTGTGATTCAAACTCTCTGAAGCAGTCCTGAATCAGAAATATTAGTAAAGGGATTCTTGTTCTATGACATGATGCCTGTGAGCTGCAGCTGTATATATCTCTATGTCTATTTAGAAGCAAAGGTTCCTCTGGGTGATAATGGACATTTGGAATCAGCACTGAGCTGTGTGTCCTGAGGGCTTTCCAGGGTAGTTAGAAGAGGACTTAGGCCAAAGAGAGGATACCATGAACATGGAAGAAAGAAGAGTCAGAGCACAGGCATCCCTGTGATTCTGGAAGAGGATTTGTCCTTATACATTCAGACTGTTTCTAATGACAGGCAGCTTCAGCTTTTATTCACCTGTATGCCTCACCTCATTTGAAAGTATTTTGACATATATAGGCATGCACTTCATACCTTTAGATATGAAGATATATATAGACATGTATCCAAGTGTCCTTTACCACCCAGAGGAACCTTTGCTAGTAGCACTGTTGTCTTCTATCTCAACCCATTCACAGCTGAAATACCATAAAAGAAGAAAAGAATAAAAAGCCAAAAATATAATTAATTTTCATTTATCCCATACTTCAGCAGTGAAACTTGCTTGGAAAAATATGCAATGCAATCACCTAAGACTCTACCACGAGACCATATAGCAAATCCCACCTACTCAAAACAGTTTGAATTGCCTAGCATCATTTATTCAGAAACAGAGAGTCAAGTCATTCAGTTTAAAAATAAAACAAACCAAAACACAACAAAACCACAAAACAGAACTGAAAGAAATGAGAAGTAAATATGAGTAGCCGTCATACGTGAATGAATCATGACAGAGGTTTCCAGTGGATAGGTTAGTTCATGACTGCAGTGTTTGAAAGAGAACTCTATCTTTGTACAGTTCTGTGATGAATGGTTCTCATGAGCCTTTTTCAGACAGTAGAATGGGGTGTTCATAAAGTCTAACTGTAGCCTGGGGAGAAGAATGTCACTAGCCAACAGAATCTAGAAAGAAACAAAACAAGTTACTCAATTCAGAGGAATTCAGAGCATGATTGTTTCTGCCTCTTGGACTACACTGTCTGCCTGTGTTTCCCCTTTATCCTTGGCTAAAGATGGAGCTTCCTTAGGCTAATATTAGAATTTGCTGATGACCCTTCCCTAAGAGTTCATTGATTACTGCTTTGAAAACTACCTACTCACAGCTGGCTCCTTCCTGCATCTGCCTTGCCACTTGCTCTCCTCTGCCTCTGCAATGAATGGGTTTGAATCCAAAGGTGTTTTTTAGGTGATTTTTAGCTGTTGCCAATAGAAAGAGAGTTATCTAGGCAGATAAATGTTACTTTCTGTGTATAGGAATACTCTGATGTGAATATTCTTCAAACTTGCTTGTCAAGGCAATTGGTTTTGCATGAATCTTAATTTTAAGAGACTAAAGGGATCGCAAATATCATCTCGGTGATTGGTTTTGTACCATTCTTGTAGCTGTGGTTCTAGATATAGGTCCCTGGATAACAGTGAACAATTCATTTCCTTCCTAGGAACATATGCTCCTCAAATAATACTTGTAGATCATTATTAAAGGCAGAGTAATTGTAATTTAACCAAGCAGTATATATAAAGTTATTTTAATCTTTTCTCATAAATCATTTATCCTAGCCATTTAGTCAATTAGATAGAATTCCAATGAAGACCAGCTAATTTGGAAAAACTTGCCAGTACAGAGACATTGAGCACTTTAAAGTGTCCTCTAGACATTTTCTTCGCAGAGGCAGATTGAAAATGAAGTCTCTCCCCCAAGCAAGAATACTTCTCTGTGCTTCCTTCTGGAGCAATGATAAAACAACTCACAGCTATTTCAGAACAAAAGAAAGTGAAGGGAACTGGAACAGTGACAAATTAGGAATTGTCACCTTCCAGTGTTTGCCATTGACACAGACAGTATAGACAAACAGTACCTCACTAGCCATTCAGAACTGTGAATTCTGATTCTGGATCCCAAATGAGTTAAAAGAACTAAGACTGTATCTACACATTCATCTACTGATTAACAAGAATACAATCTTATTCTTGGAAAACATTGTGTCAACATATACTGAACAAAATTAAAATTCTAAATTTTGACGAGCTATTCTTTATTGAGGGATTTATCAACACAACATGACAACTTTCATCATAGTGAGAGCTGAGTTGCTCTTAACAGCAGATTTGAGCTACTCAGGAGAGAAAACTTTAGTCCATAATTAGGGAAATAGAATTCTTTGCTGTCGTAGCAGCCCTGGAACATCTCACATCTTCAGTTTAAACAAATGCGTGCCACTTATGTCATAGTAAATTTATCTTTCAGTTTAATCCCTCTGGATGCTTGCCAGCATGGAACTTGAGGGCTTAAAAAGTAGATTTTTTTACAGGTACATAGTCCTGGCACCTGGTGTCTTTAAAACCATTGCCTGTCAAATCAGCACAAACAGATGTTCCTGTCTGTTTTGCAGTGCTGTTGTAGCAGGTTAAACTGTCTAGATCTGTCTTTATAGGAAAGAAAAATCTTTATCCTTCTTCTGATCATTATTTTTCCAGGAATCATTAATCTGCTGGCAGTTTATGTAATGCAGAGCAATACATGATCTCTTCTCCTTGGCCACCTATGTCTTATAATATAGATAAATGTGCCTCATATCGCTTAAATTAATTATCCTGACTGCTTGTAAGGAGCCTAGACTTCAAAGGATATTCCACTCTCTCCCTCATTCTCTCTATACTTTTTTCTGTTTGGTTGTTTTTTTAAAAAATGAGATTGGGACAGACTTATCACAGAACCATAGAATGGGTTGAGTTGGAAGAGACCTTAAAGATCATTCAGTTTCAAATCTCCTGCCAGTGGGATTTGAATCCAAATAGACCATGCTGATCTAGGCCCTCACCCAACCTGATCTTGAACACTTCCAAGGATGGGGTATCCACAACTTCCCTGAGCAACCTGTGCCAGTGTCTCACCACCCTCACCATGAAGAATTTCTTCCTAATGTCTAACCTAAATCTTCCCCCCCCCCGCCCCCAAATTTAAAACCATTCCCCTTCAACCTATCACTGCAGGCCTAGTCTAAATCTGCCCTCTCCAGTTCATACCCTTTGACCCTAGTCCTATCACTGAAGACCTTTATGAACGGTCTCTCTCCAGCTTTCTCGGAGTCCCTCTTCAGATACGGGAAGGCTGCTCTAAGGTCTGCCTACTGCCTTCTTTTCTTCAGGCTGAACAACCCCAACTCTCTCAGCCTATCCTCATAGCAGAGGTGCTCAGTCCTCTGCTCTCCTTCACAGCCTCCTCTGGACCCATTAGAATAGTTCCATACCCTTCTTATGCTGGCGATTCCAGAACTGGACACAATATTACAGATGAGGTCTCATGACAGCAGAGCAGAGGGGGAGAATCCCTTCCCTTGACCTGCTAGCTATACTCCTTTTGATGCAGTCCAAGATATGGTTGGGCCTCTGGGCTGTGAGCACGCATTGCCGACTCAAGTCAAGCTTCCAATCAATGAGCCCTTCTCCACAGGGCTGCTTTCAATCACGTTGTACCCCATACACTATTGAACTGTGAATTGTCCTTACCCTGGTGCAGGACCTTGCACATGTCCTTGTTGAACTTCATGAGATTCACACAGCCTCCCTTCTCCAGCTGTCCAGGACCCTCTGGATGACATCCCATCATTCTGGTGTGGCAACTGCACCACTCAGCTTGGTGTGATCTGCAAACTTGCTGAGGGTGCACTCAATCTGGAAAATTTTAAACAGCACTGGTCCCAGTACAGACCCCTGAGGGACACCACTTGTCACAAGTCTCCATCTGGACATTGAGCTATTGACCTCTACTCTCGGAAAGCAAGAAACCAACCGATTCCCTACCAATTGAGCAGTCCACCCATCAAATAAAAACCTCATTGGTTTAGAGAGAAGGATGTTGTGGAGGACAGTGTTAAAGGCTTTACAGAAATCCAGATAGATTATATCCATTGATTTTCCCATACCAAATGATGAGGTCACCCTGTCATAGAAAGCCACTAGGTTGCTCAGGCAGGACTTGCTCTTAGTAAAGCCATGTTCAAATCATCTTCTTTCCTTTGTGTGCTTTAGCATATCTTCTAGGAGGATCTGTTCCACAATCTTCTCAGGCACAGAGGTGAGGCTGACAGGTTGGGAGATCCCAGGGACTTTCTATGACTTATTTATTCAGCCAGGTTTTTCAGTTGAGGATCATCTAAAGTGTAGGCTCAAACAATCAAGATGGGAAAATCCATAAATTTCTACCTCGGACTAATCAAAAGCAGCTGTCCTAACCGAAGTAATAGCTATAACCACGATGACCCATGAACATAAAACCTCGGTATTGCTTTATAACTGTCTTGATCATTGGAGTTATCTATAATATCAACTGCAATCTGTTGTCCTTCTGCCTTTACTTTGCTAGAAAAAAATAAAGAAGCTACAGTCATGAACTCCTGTTAGACAAATGTTCCATTCCCCTGATCATACCTGTAACTCTCTCCTGCTCATGGCCCTGTAAATGAAGAGAATCACGTAAGTGGCTTTTAGGGCAGCTGCAGCTTTAACACTTCCCTGTGTCTGCAAAGACAACATCTCTTTTGCTCTGTTCTAGATGCACATCTGCATTTTTGTAGTGACGTTGCTTAGGGATCCACTGCCCCCAACAGCCCCCAGCTTCTACTAAAACTTTGCATTAAATCCAAAATTGTTGTGTCTGATAAAAGTAATTCCAGAACAATTAAGTAAATAACTAAAGCGAACTCAGAGATGTTAACCATTGACTCTGAGAAGTCACAAAGAGAAAAGGCAGTAAATCAAAAGGAACTTAGAAGAAAGATTGAATATATTGCTAGTTTTAAAATAAGAAGGGGAAAACAATTAACTCTATAATGATCACTTTAACTTAAATGCCTAATAAATGATGTAATAAGTAATTAGTTTAGATACCAGTAAACAGCTAGAAAACGAGGTGAAAAGTAGACATCATGTATTTGTCAAGAATGTCGTGTGTTAGATCTTGTCTTCTACAAGGAAGAATATACAGATAGCAGATATTCAAGTCTAGACATGAGCTATCTGTTGTTTAAGAATTTTGAGTCCAGGTAGCTCAAATAATACTTTCACAATCAAGCTATGCACATATGATCTGGATTAAAATATCATAGTCTGTTCTTTTTAACTGTATCTTGAAAATAGTTAACAGTAATTAAATGGAAGGATGTCTAGGATGACATTTCATCTGGTTTGGCATTTGTTTCATGATTTCCTTCATGATCTAATTTATGGAGTAGAGTTTATGCTTATAAAATATACAAAAAATGTAAGTGTGAGTGACTGCAAGCATACAGGAGAACAGGATAAGAATTCAATAGACCGGACACGGAGTAGAAATCATAAATGAAATTCAAAGGGGGATAAGCACCAATTTCTACACTTGTGCCAGAGTAATCCACTTATACAGAATAAGAGCAAGTGGCTAGGAAACACATCTTCAGGGAAAGGTCTGAGGTGACAGCAGATGACAGCTGGACATGAGTCAATGGTGCCACACTTGTAAAAATACCAGCAACGCCCCCTCTCCAGTGACATGCAGAAAGGACAGCAATCCACATGACATGAAGGATTCCTTTTGTTCTGAGGCAGCTGCTATGCTGGGACTGCTTTTGAACAAAACATTTCAAATTAAGAAAGTCCAAAGAAAAATGAAAAGAATGATAGGAAGACAGGAAAAGTGTCCTAAATCAGGAAGAGTGAAAAAAAAAAAAATTTGTTTGGTTTAAAGAGGAGAAGATTGAAGAGTTACCTGATAACAAAGGTTTGCTGCAAAGCAGAGAAGGGGATAATTTGTCTTTCATGCTAATAACAGCCAGTACAACAGATATGTGGTTGAAATTTTATCAAGAAAAATTCAAGGAGGATTTAAAAGACATTTTCCCTTAGTAAAGATAGTGAAGTACAAAAATAAACTGCAAAGAGGGAGGGAAAAAATTGCTTAAAAACGAGCTAAACAAGTCAAGGTCTGGCTTAGAGGAGACAATGGACTGCATCTCCCTCCTCCCCTCATCAAAAGTACTTTTTAGTCCTGCTTTTCTGTTATACTTTCCTCTCGTTCCATAGCATTTCCTTGCATTTCCATTATTCCAACCTTCCAACATATCCATATACAAATATTCTTTATTCACCATTATTACCATCTTTATATGATCAGCAAAAAAAATCTCCATTTGTCTGTATCAAGTTTGTTAATAGCACAATTATTAAGAAAGGTTAAGCAAGACCAGTTGCAAGACCAAAGACCTTCCATCATTTAGAGGCATTAACTATGAGTAGAAATGAAAGAATGATACCTTGATAATTTTCAAATTTTTTCTGAAAGGGTATGTTTATTTCCTCTATATAACCCAGGCCAGTGTCAATGGACCCGCCAACATCCCAGCTCCCATTGTAACCAGTTAAGATCTATGGCAGAAGTTAGTGAACCACAGGGAATCAGCTACAGTTATCGAAGACACTCTAAAGTAAGGGAGATATCTGCACTTGGCTTGCAAAGGCTGCTTGGTGTACAAGGGCACCCTTAAAAGCCACGAGATGCTTGTATATGAACTGAGAGGCTTCTGATAGAATCTGTGGTTGATGAGAGCATTGGAGAGAGCCAAGCATCTTCTGAGAGTCATTTATTATCAGAAACATTGAATGTGAAATAAATTGCAGTCTGAAGACATTTGTCCACTGCTCACAGAGGGGCCCTGCAGAACTAGGCTAGACTGAAATAGTTTTCAGGTAGTTGAAGTTAAGAGAAAGGATGAAAGGCAAGAAACACAGAATCACTAGGTTGGAAAAGACCCACCAGATCACTGAGTCCAACCATTCCTATCAAACACTAAACCATGCCCACAGCACCTCGTCCACCCGTCTTTTAAATACCACCAGGGATGGTGACTCAACTACCTCCCTGGGCAGACTGTTCCAGTACCCAATGACCCTTTCCGTGAAATTTTTTTTTCCTGATGCCCAGCCTGAACCTTCCCTGGCAAAGCATGAAGCCATTCCCTCTTGTCCTGCTCCCTGTCACTTGGGAGAAGAGGCCTGCACCCTCCTCCCTACAACCTCCTTTCAGATAGTTGTAGAGAGCAATAAGGCCTCCCCTCAGCCTCCTCCTGTCCAGGCTGAAGAACACGAGCTCTCTCAGCTGCTCCTCATAAGACTTGTTCTCCAGCCCTTTCACCACCTTCATCGCTCTTCTCTGGACTTGCTCCAGAGCCTCAACATCCGTCTTGTGGTGAGGGGCCCAGAACTGAACACAGGATTCGAGGAGCGGTCTCACCAGTGCCGAGCACAGAGGGAGAATAACCTCCCTGGACCTGCTGGCCACATCATTTCTGATACAAGCCAGGATGCCATTGGCCTTCTTGGCCACCTGTGCACACTGCTGGCTCATGTTCAGTCGGCTGTCAACCAACACCCCCAGGTCCTTCTCCTCCAGGCAGCTCTCCAGCCAGACTTCTAGTCTGTAGCACTACATAGGGTATTTAATTTCCCACCACTCTCTGGGCCTGGCCATCCAGCCAGTTTTCCACCCAGGAGAGTGTGCGCCTGTCCAGGCCAGAGGCTGACAGTTTCTGAAGCAGAATGCTGTGAGAAACTGTGTCAAAGGCTTTACTGAATTCCAAGAAGGCTACATCGACAGCCTTTATCTCATCCAGTAGGCAGATCACTTCATCATAGAAGGCGATGAGGTTAGTTTGGCAAGATCTGCCTTTCATGAGCCCGTGTTTAGTGGGCCCAATCACTCGTTTTTCTTGCATGTGCTTCATGATAACACTCCAGGTCACCTGTTCCATGACTTTCCCTGGCACTGAGGTCAGACTGACAGCCTGTTATTTCCTGGGTCCTCCCTGCGACCCTTCTTGTAGATGGGCACAACATCAGCCAGCCGCCAGTCCAGGCAAATTTCCTCAGTCTTCCAGGACTGTTGGAAGATGATGGAAAGGGGTTTGTCAAGCACATCCACCAGCTCCTTCAATACATTTGAGTGGATGCCACCCAACCCTATAGACTTGTGGGTCTCTACATGTGCAAGTAAGTCTCTGAGCACCTCCTCTTGGATTATGGGAGCTTTGTTCTTCTCCTCTGAATCCTCGGTTTGTACACATAGGGAACAACTTTCTTTACAATTAAAGACTGAGGCAAAGAAGGCATTAAGTACCTCAGCCTTGTCCTCATCCTTTGTCACACTTGTTCTATCCATATCCAATAGGGACTGAATATTCAGTGCCTATTGGATGCAAATGTTGATTAAGCAGAATTAGGAAGAAGTGTTAGGTAGATTAGGAAGAAGTGTTGATTAGGTAGAATTGGCCGGGGTTTTGAAAATAAAGATGGCAAGCTTGAAGTTTACGTGAAAATGCAAGTCAATAGAAGTTTTTTAATCTCTGGAATTTAGGCTCAAGGTCTTTGAACAAAACAGTTCTTATGATCTTTGAATTCATACCATTAGAATCAACTCAGTCAGAACAAATAACTATGAAATAAAAGGACACTTTTGTTCCTGGATACTGCAGAGGAAGAAAACATCCTAAAAGAAGGCTAAATACAAAATGTTCCTTGCTTTTAGTGTTTTTCTTGTCATCATCCTTTATTTTGTCTGGATATGGATTAGACTACTTTTTCATGTGCTATAGAAATGTTTTATGATATTAGCAAAATTCCATTAAATTGTCCCTTAGGATGGGTTATCAATAATAACATCAGCTCCTGCAAAGTTAATAAAATGCAACCTTTTCTCTCAGAGATGTCATTCCAGCTTTGCAGTTATCTCTCCTACTTTTGAGCACTAGTGAGCCATTTACTGTTATATTTTTAGTACTTGATATTTTTTATTTGATAGATGTTGATCTATTCTCTCAGCATCTCAATCTCATTCTCTTAAATGGAATAGTACTATGGATGTGAATTAAAATATCAATGCCCTAGTCTGCTGCATGGATGAACAAATTCTTCCTAGGAAATCACATTCTATATGTAAATAGAGTAAATTATTCATATCAGTTCCAAGTTTCCTAATAATTTACAAAATATATTCCTTGTTATGATTTATAGGGTATAACTCTAACAGGTTTTCAGTGTCTTAAACCATTTATAAGCAAATAATAAACTACTAAATGTGGTTCATATTGTGCAATACAAGAACCAAGATAGAAAAATACCTACCTTAAACACAAGTTTTAAAATCATATCTCCCATATGTGTAAGACTTTGTGATTTGGAATAATTACAGATGCTTCTTGTGCAGATCACTCCTTTCAATATCAGTTATCTATTCAATTGGTACAAACACACATCAATGTAGAATGGCAATGATGCCATCAATTACTTACTTATGCCTATAAGCATATTACTTTAAAGAGTTTATAAAGGGGTAAATATTGGTCTCTAAGGAAAGCTGCAGAGCATGTGCTCCAGCATATAGAATGCAGGCATGAGTGGCTTTCAGATATCTTCAAGAAAAGATAACCAAAACTCCTATCTGTTGTTGGTTACATCACTGTCATGGTTTAACCCCAACTGGCAACTCAGCACCACTCAGCCATTCGCTCACCTCCTGTACTCCCCTGCCATGGGACGGTGAAGAAAAAGGGAAAATAGGAAAGCTCATGGGCTGAGACAAACCTAGTTTAATAGGACAGCAAAAGGGAAAGATGTTGTTGATGATGATAATAATAATAATAGTAATACATGCAACACAAATTATAGAATAGAATCATAGAATAACCAGGTTGGAAGAGACCCACTGGATCATCATTCCAACCATTCCCTCCAATCTCTAAACCATGCCCCTTAGCACCTCATCCACCCATGCCTTAAACACCTCCAGGGAAGGTGAATCAACCACCTCCCTGGGCAGACTGTTCCAGTGCCCAGTGACACTTTCCGTGAAAATCTTTTTTCCTAATGTCCAGCCTAAATCTCCCCTGGTGGAGCTTGAGGCCATTTCCTCTTGTCCTGTCTCCTGTCACTTGGGAGAAGAGGCCAGCACCCTCCTCTCTACAACCTCCCCTCAGGTAGTTATAGAGAGCAAAGAGGTCTCTCCTCTCAGCCTCCTCTTCTTCAGGCTAAACAACCCCAGCTCTCTCAGCCACTCCTCATAAGGCCTGTTCTCCAGCCCCTTCACCAGCTTCATTGCTCTTCTCTGGACTCGCTCCAGAGCCTCAACATCCTTCTTGTGGTGAGAGGCCCAGAACTGAACACAGGATTCGAGGAGCGGTCTCACCAGTGCCGAGTACAGAGGGAGAATAACCTCCCTGAACCTGCTGGCCACATCATTTCTGATACAAGCCAGGATGCCATTGGCCTTCTTGGCCACCTGGGCCACTGCTGGCTCATGTTCAGTCGGCTGTCAACCAACACGCACAGGTCCTTCTCCTCCAGGCAGCTTTCTAGACAGACTTCTCCTAGTCTGTAGCACTGCACAGGGTAGTTCTTTTACCACCACTCTCTGGGCCCGGCCATCGAACCAGTTTTCCACCCAGGAGAGTGTGCGCCTGTCCAGGCCAGAGGTGACAGTTTCCGTAACAGAATGCTGTGAGAAACTGTGTCAAAGGCTTTACCGAGGTCCAGGAAGATACATCCACAGCCTTTTCCCTCATCCAGCAGCCAAGTCACTTCGTCATAGAAGGTGATCAGGTTAGTGTGGCAAGACCTGCTTTTTGTAAACCCGTGCTGACTGGGCCTGATCACCCGGTTCTCTTGCATGTGCTTCATCATAGCACTCAAGATCACCTGCTCCATGGCTTTCCCTGGCACTGAGGTCAGACTGACAGGCCTGTAGTTCCCCGGATCCTCCCTGCGACCCTTCTTGTAGATGGGCACAATATCAGCCTCCAGTCCAGGCAAATTTCCTCAGTCTTCCAGGACTGTTGGAAGATGATGGAAAGGGGTTTGGCCAGCACATCCGCCAGCTCCTTCAATACCCTTGAGTGAATCCCGTCTGGCCCCATAGACCTGTGGGTGTCTAGTCGGGCTAGCAAGGCTCTGACCATCTCCTCTTAGATCATGGGAGCCTCATTTTGCTCCTGTAGCTCCGGGGTTTGTACACAGAGGGAACAACTTTCTTTACAATTAAAGACCGAGGCAAAGAAGGCATTAAGTACCTCAGCCTTTTCCTCACCTCCTGTCACTGCTCCATCTGCATCCAATAGGGACTGTATGGTCTCCCTAGTCCTCCTTTTATTATTTATATATTTATAGAAAGGTTTTTGTTACCTTTCACCAACTTTGCCAATCTGATTTCTAGTTGAGCCTTTGCCCTTCTGATTTTAATCTCCACACTCTCACTTCCCTCCTGTAGTCCACCCAAGAGGCCTGTCCCCTCTTCCAGAGCCCATAAACATTCCTGTTCTTCTTGATATCACTCAAGATCTCACTGTTCAACCAAGTTGGTTTTTTCCCCTGCCGGCTTTTTTTTTTCGGAACATGCACAATACAATTAATTGCTCACCACCCAATGGCCCATGCTGAACCCCAAGCAGCAATGACCTGCCCTGGCCAACTTCCCAATTTATATACTGAGCATAACATTACACAATATGGAATATCCTTTTGTCCAGCTTTGTTCAGGTGTCCTCCCTATGCTCCCTCCCAGCTTGAGCGCATCTCCCCACTGGCAGAACATGGGAAGCTGAAAAATCCTTGTCTTAGAATAAACACTAGCATCAACTGAAAACTTCAGTGTGTTATCAACATCATTCTCAAATTAAAGACAAAACACAGCACTATGCCAGTTACTTGGAAGAAAATTAACTCTATCCCAGCCAAAATCAAGACAGACACTTATCACACACATTAAACCCCCTTCTGAAGTCTCTCTTGAGATGGAACTATTCTGCCTGTGTGTTACTACTCTGCCTTTTACTCCCCAAAACTATGTGGCCGCAACAAATCTGTTCATTGCAAAGAATGCCTAGACTTTTCTAACTCCAAGATAACTACTGGCTTCTGTCTGGAAGACTCTTATTTAGACACAGGCTGAGACTGTAAAGGGGTCTGTGCTGAATTGGACATATTGAAAGCCTTGGGATTGCACTTGAACAAAATCTTCATTACTAGCAGTGGCACAACCTGCCTATTGCAGTTTTTATCTCATCTCCTGTGGCACCTTTCAGAACCAGACCTGGCCTCTGACTTCAGATCTCTGGACTAAAATTAGTTTAAACAAGGCATTCACTGAAACAGAGAAAATGGACAGAGATGCCTTATGTCACATACACTCCAGAACATAAGTGTCCACACATTACTGTACTACCATAATTTCCTTTTACTTACCTGAAGAAAGTCACTGGACACTCAGGAGCTTCTCTGAAATCCCCAAATGTTCACTGCTGACTGCAAGGGAAGGTTAGGGTTTTGTTACTCATTCTCTATATCATCTTGTTATGCAATGGTTGAGTTAGCGGTGCTTGAGAAAATGTTTTAAGTCTTGCCTTAGACAAATTATAGAAAAATAGTTATTTAACAGTTGTGCAAAAGCAGAGGATTTGCTGTCAGGATAATTCTCTGGAGTCGTGAAGCAATGGCACTGTTGTTGACTGCACCTAAAAAATTATAATTATTTCCAGGCCAAATAACGTAGTCCTCCCCCACTTCACTAAGCATAGGATTAACTGTTTAACAGATAAAGCTAACCTTAAAAATGTGCTTAAATACTTCCTAAAGAGGAATAATTTCTCAAACACAGATCACATTTCAAAGCTCTGATCTTGCTCATACAGACTCATGATGCATACTTCCAGTTTTTAAAGTGAAGTGAGATCAATGTTCCCCTTCCACACGAAGTCAAACATCTCAGCAAAGCTATTCATCAACATGATGTTGACAGTTAGTGGTGGGTTACACCTGGACTGAACTGCTGAGTGACCCACTAGCCCACTGCCTTATCCCAGCATCCTGATAAAACAATTCAGGGATTTCAGGTAATGTGCAGTTCCTGGATTCTTCATCTGGGACAGATCTGGGACACAGAGCAAGGCCTGCACATGTTTCTCACCTCCGATGGTTCTAGGTGGGAGCCATAGCAAACACTAGACCTAAGAAACTGGGAACTCTTCCAGTATACAAACATAGCCACAGAAACTCACTGGAGAAGGCTCATCTTATCTGAGCAGAAGATACCTGAGAAACAGAAAGAATTACCTCCTGGATGTTCTTCTCTGTTTGCAGTAATTATAGAGGATGACTGCAAAACTTCAAATCACACAGCTTTTAAATTACTATGTCAAGTTAAATCTATCCAGTTTTAAGGAACAAAATAAATGATAAGTTTAATCACTACACTAAGAACACCTTGTTCTCTCTGTACAAATCCCATCTGATAATCCTGGCAGATTTGTTATGGACTAAAAGCAATATGAATAACAGAGATGCAACCTGCTCTTCTGAATCAGTGTGAAACCTGTACGTGAATGCCATAGTTCCAGTTTTCCTCTACAGTATTCTGACTTTCCTCAGCTGGTCTCAGTGGAGTTATATCCGATTTACTTCAGTCCTTGAGAGGCAAACTGCCATTTCTGAGCACTTTGTAGTACAGGTTCAGTATTGCAAACCTCAGACTTTCCAATCCAGTCTTATTTTACATGCTGCCCAATATCACATTTCATCATCCAACTACTAATAACCCACAATGAATCACCTGGTATCACTTTTGTTTCCAAAATGGAAAAGAAATTACTTAAAATCTGCCCTTTCTTTGTATGCCTCCCCTTTATCCAAAGCTCATATAAAGAAGATATTAAAGCTCACCATGCTATCCTTCCAGACTGCATTACCCATGGGTACGTGTAAAGGAAAAGTACTTCACTATGAAAAATGAATGTAATATACAGTAGGAATCATCTCTGAATCTCAATTAACTTGGCTTCTGAAGGATTACAGAGCAAAAATCAAATTTTATTTTATTTACTTATCTATTGCCTACAGTTAGCATGTGCTGTTCCAATATGCCCTGGAATTTTTGTCAATAAGAAATGAAAAATCTACTTGTACGAGGTTCTTTTAGGCAAAAGTGTGCATGTATGAGCAGAATTTTTTTTCAAAAAAAGGATGGTCATACTGGCAAAATCATCTTTTAGCTTCCTGAATGATCAGTCAACCCATAAAAATATTTAGGAGAAACTGATAACCTGATCCATTCATATTCTCTCCATCTCTGACACTGCTAGAAGCCTAGTTCCCACTTCTTCAGACAGATCATTAATCAGAGTGACTCATGATCATATTTGCAGAAATCACACTATTACTTTGGTGTAGCTTTATTCAAGGAATGAACCCCTCATTAAAAATGCATAAGGGTCTAAAAATACAACAGAAAACTTTGACTTTGCTAACAATTTTACGTATGATGTCAATTCGATACGGCACAAAACAGCCTTGTAAAAGAAGATTCACTGCTGATGAGTTTTAGATACCTTTTTACCACCAGGTTTGCAAATAGGCCTATAGATGCAGTACAAGCTCACAAGACAGTACCAGCAGCTTCTAGTTTCATTCTTTGCTTGATGAAATTTAAAGATGACAGCAATAACTCCAAAATGCAAAGGGATAAAAGTCACATGGAGACAATATAAATCGTATGTAAAATGTTCTAAAGAGATCTGAAAAGACCTGAATACCAGACTTTTAAAATACTGCTGGAAGTAGGAAGACCACACGATAAACACTGCATGTTCTGCTGTTGTCCTGTTGATCCACCCTCATCCTCTCTGTTAAGCCTTTCAGTTCTTCAGTTGTCTCTGTGAATCCTTGTACATCTTTTTTATAAAGTTGAAGGCAGGGATTTTTTGAGGCTCGATTTATCATGCGACAGAGTGTGAGGCATCATGTCTTTCCTAGGAATTTATAGCCAGGTGACTAATAATTTTTTATTTTTCAATGACCAGTTCAAACTCAGTCAAGATAGAAACACAAGTCAGTCATGACCACTTGAAAGCTGGATGCAAAACTTCAAAAATGAGCCAATGGTCTCAGTCAGTTCTTAGTAGACCACTGTTCTCAGCAAAGCCCATCACAGTAGAGATTAATAACTCAAAGATTACACTGGGCTAGTAAAATTATTGCCCTTTAGATGGTCTTTTTCAGATCACGTATCAAAGATATAATACACTAGTTCCATAGATCTGGCAGAATAAATAGTTTGGGTTTCATGCAAGCCCTATGAAAATACAGTCCTTCATCATCTTATAAACACGGGCTTTTCAGGAGCATTACTTTTCAAAGCTAAGAAACCAAAGTAAATGCTGTCTTAATGTTTTTAATACTGATGTTATTTCTCTGTCTGAAGGTAGAATTCTGAAAAGATTTCCACAGCCATTCCAACAGTCAGATATTGTTTCCTTGACTGACTAGGTATGTGTGCAGTGTTAAATGCCTGTATAGTCCTTTGCAGAGTTCTGCCTAAGATATTTTATGTTAACTATCTTATCTTTAACTATAACTACTAATTAGGTTAACTAAACATTGTATGTAAAGCATTGTATTTTGGTTCATACTACGATTAGTAAGTGGTGCTTAGGTCTTGGAGACATGGGTTTTACTCCTGACTCTGCTTTTAATTATGTGGATTAGGACAATATTTCTTAATGTTTAGTCTTTATGATCGACATAATTACAGATATCTAACTGCATATGTCGACTGTAACTTTAAGGTGCAGTGGGCTCAGCTGGCTGGAAGTTCTTCTAATTGTAGATGCTCTTTGCAGTGGAATCATGTTGCCCTAGAAAGTGTCTCACTATATCCCATTAGAGATAAATAGTCAGTAAGAAAAATAAAATGGCCTGGAGCATCATGGAGCATACTGTAAGTGAAGGGAGAGGTAAAGATACAGGTAGGAAACTTACAAAGTTTAGATTTTTATCAGCAATTGCACCATTGAAAGATGCGCCATTGCAGCCAATTTAATAATTTCAGTGCATTTTCTAATATCACTAGTATTTTAAAATCTTTTGCCAATATGCTTCTTATGGATTTAGTTTTACAGATGAAGAATCATACTTCTATCTTTTATTACACATGAAAACTTGACAGATATATGTTTTGTTCTTCAAAGTGATTAAGAATAGTCACATTTTTCTTCCTTCAGTTTCACGCACTAGACAAAATGTTTTGTAGAAAAGTAGCATGCAATCTAAAGAAGCACTAAGCTGTCTAAAGTGCAGGCATTAAGGACTTAGGTGCAAAAGAGCTTGACAACTTTTCCCATGTCTCTCACATGCACTGCTTATTTGTATATAGCTTATCAGGAAACTAAGCTTTCAGAAGGGGCTTGAAGTTCTGTTATTGAAGACAGGCAACAGTTGCCAGCAATTAAGCTGACAGATCCTCTGGTAAGAGTGTAAAAGGCAGATTTCCAGCTGAATGATGTAGCTACCTGGTTCCAATGTTAGCCTAGGACTCTCCTCAGCTCAACACAATGCTTTAGACTGACCTTTTACTCTGAAGTAGGAGATTTGATTCCATCTCAGAAACAGAGGAATTGAGACTACATATTGATTACCAAAGAATGTCCTATCTGAAAATCTCTTCTGCAAAAAGCAGGCAGCAACTAGTTCTCCACTGCTGTGTGCAGAACAGAAGACTTTTTACACTCATGCCCTGGGCTGTAGTGGCATAGAAATACAGGAGAAAGGTGGTTTATTAAGATCATAGAATATTTTGGGTTGGAAAGGGCCTTGAAAATCATCTAATTCCAACCCCCTTGCCATGGGCAGGGACACGTCCCACTAGATCAGGCTGCCCAAGTCCCCATCCAACCTGGCCTTCAACACCTCCAAGGATGGGACAGCCACCACTTGCCAGGGAAACCTGTTCCAGAGCCTCACCACCCTTATAGTGAAGAAATTCTTCCTTATTTCTAGTCTAAATCTGCCCTTCTGCAGTTCATATCTGTTGCCTCTAGTCCTATCACTTCAAGCCTTTGTAAACAGTCCCTCCCCAGCTTTCTTTTAGCCCCTTCAGGTACTAGAAGGTTGCCATAGTGTCTCCTCAGAGCCTTCTCTTCTCCAGGCTCAACAAGCTCAACTCTCTCATACTGTCTTCATATGGAAGGTGCTCCAGCCTTGGATCATCTTCGTAGCCTCCTCTGGACCCATTCCAACAGCTCCATATCCTTTTTATGTCAAGGATTACAGAACTGGACAAAATACTCGAGATGAGCTCTCACAAGAGAGGAATAGAAGTGCAGAATCACCTCACACACAACCTGCTGGCCACACTTCTTTTGATGCAGCCCAGGATACGGTCGTCCTTCTGGGCTGTGAGCTCTTTGGCGCTCCCTATTTGCTGGTTTATCCTCTCACTTATTACTCTATCCACTGCTGAAAGTGCCATTCTTCAACATCTACCTACATTTACTGTATTTCAGCTTTGTGTGAGTCACATTCTTGAACTAAGCTACTACTTCTTCAGTGCTGTAACACTGACTGCCATGGCAGGTGAGCCCCTCTGAGAGATCTACATCTATGATATTGCGTAACCTGTATTTGTGAGTTTCTTCCTTTTCAGCCCAATAGTTTTTTAGTTCACTGACAAGTTTAAACCATATTTTAGGGAAAGGTGGACATCTTAAAAATATCTGTCCACACAACACTTGTGGTAGTGATCAAGTGGATCAAGAAGAGGATGAAGCAGATGACAAAAGCCTATGAACATCCCAAGTAAATACTGCAGTGCCAGATGAGCTTAAGATGTTCTGGATGCTGGAGAATCTAAAGGGGATAAAGTTGAGCCTCCTCCCTCCCCTTTCCCCCAACATATTTACCATGGGATAGCTTCACTCAGATCTCATATTTTTAGACACCCAAATCAATCAGTCCCGGGTTACAAATCTGCACAAAGCCAAGATTCTTTAGTTTCCTGCACTCAGAATACTACTTTTAACATTCTATTCTTGAAAATGCTTTCACACCAGAACATCAGAAGTAGCAATAATGTAGGAGGAATAATAGCCAACAAATAGTATGTTGGAAACATTTTGACTTTCTCTGCTCACACACTGTCAATCCACAGCCAGATTCTAAGTCATGAAGTTATTCATCAGGTACTTCTCACTCTTTAAAACTGTACGAGGCACTCACTCACACTTTAAGAGACTGAAAGATTGTATTTGTTATGCTGCAGTTAACTGTAGCTCTTGTTCAGATAGAATGTAATCAGTCCTGATGTGACATGTTATCACAGTGAGTAAAAAAGGTTGCTAAACTTAAGTGAAAGACTTGAAAGTACCTCCCTGAGTATTTTCTCTTTTTCTGTCTCAGGGTTTGTGAATCAGGATGTTCTGCTTACAGCTGGAACAATGATGATCAACACTTGCGCCTTCGTGTACTGGAGACTTAAAAGCAGGTGTCCTAAAAAGACATATGCAGTTTATAATGCCAGACATTATCAGAGTGATCAGAAAGTAACAAATGTTGAGAAAAGTTGCAGCATATATAATATCTGTTTTCTCAATGGAAGAAAAAGAATTAGATCTGTTTCTTAATTCAAGAATAAGATCTGAATGGAATTTTTGACAGCAGAGTGAAAGAATAGTACCTAGTTCCCACAGGAAAAAAAAATCAAAAGGAATAAGAAAAAAAAATAAGACAATGAAGACATAGGAAGACAGAGTAAGAAATACTGGAGAGGCAAAGGTGTGACATTTTAAGCTGTTGCAGGCATCTTTTGATTTACAGATTTTTGAGGCCAAATGTATGGTAGAGGATGAACAAAGAGGACACTGAGGAAACAAGGGATGTCCAGAAGTCACACAGCTATCCCTAGAGGTCCAGGGGCTTGACTAGAGCTCTTCTTTTTATTTTGGCCGAATGGATACATTAATTAAAGGAAAAAATGAAACAACACATACAATTAATTTAAACCTTAACAAACTGTTTTACAAATAAACTGAAAATTTAATTTCCTCCTTGAGTGATGGGAAGCATAAAGAACAATGCTCTGTCGTTACCTTGCTTTGCTCATCAAAGCATGTAGAATTTCATACTCTACCCAAGACTCACATGAAATATCCTTTTTAATTTCTCAGCCATGAAAATAAATAGATATCAAAAAGAAATATAGGGTTTATTTTCAGTACTTAAGGTTTTCTTCATCTTTATGCAGTAACTGGTACCATGTAGGAACTCATTATTGTATCCCAATAAAGACAAGAAAACAGGCCTTTAAATTCCTAATTTCAGCTATTGTCCTTGCCACAGTCCTGAATTTTCTGCAAAGACACCAGCAACACAGGATGATTTTTCATTTATCCTCATTAGTATAAAATATTAAGGAATTACTCAACCCCCTGAGTTACTATCCACGCTGAGTAATAGTTGCCTGTAATGTTTTCCTTAAAGATGCACCCTTAAAAATGCTTCCAAAGATTCAAAATGCAAACTTTTTTATTATTATTTAAATTACAATAGGAAATGCAGCACAGTGTTTTCTTCCAAAGTCAGAAGAAAATAAGAAATCTAAAAAATTCAACAAGACAAGGTTTCTTTAACACTGAATTACATTGCACTGGTGATGTTTTTACTGTTATTATAAATGAGAAAACAGAATCATTAGTGCTTAATGTGATGACCATTCATGATGACCATGCAGACGATGGAGGAAAAACAGTAACCTGCTAGTTGGTGGACTACTCTCACAGGTCAGAAGCAGCATCCAGCTCTGCTCCGCCACAGATTCAGATAAGGCAGAACATCTAATCTCTATTTCTGTACCCAGTGCCTAGCTGAAAAGGTTCAGGCAGTGTGGCATAAACCAGCTCATCTGAACACTGCTCAGTGTCAGCCTTCTCCTTTTAGCTAGGAGCAAAGTAAATGAAATAGTACAAAACTAGGTCATTAAAAGAGCAAGCAGTATAGCTGATCAGGTTCCCTGTGCTTCAAAATGTTTTACGATTTGCTTATTTAGCATTACCAGCACTGTGTTGCATTACCTGTATGTGCAACCAGTATCCATTCCTATAGCAGAATGGTGGCATTTATTATGAGAGAGACAACAAAGCCATCAGGGTTAGACATAATGGTGTATGGGTCCATATGAATGATTTGGGTTACTTTGACCCTGGTGTAACACCAGCATGTGCAATACTATCATGCTTTTTTTCTCCATACGAGCTTCACCTGTAACCTGCTACAGCAAAATTGGGAGATCCTACAAGTAGGACATTGGTTATGAGCAGGGGCTATTGCCTTGGGCAGAACTCACACCTTTTTCACCATGAATACCGAGAACTACCTGTGGTCTGCATGTAAAACAGCAAAAGCATTTGTGTGACTAGGTACCATTCCTTAATGCTGGCTTAATACTGAAAATAAAAGAGTTTTATTTTGTTTTTTCCAAGGTGAGTTTTATTTTTTCCAGGTGAGTTAAGCCTGCCACTTTTGCTGGAAGAAAGACAGCATGTCTACCAGCTTTTTATAACCAAGTGGCTTACTGAAAGGATGGACAGAAGGAATAACCCATTTTCCATATCTGTTTCATCAAGTGACAGCCACTGCTGCATAATAAAATGCTGTCCATTTTCTATATTAGGGATCTCTCACCCATACATTGTACCAAAATTAAACTCAGTAAACACAAAATGGAGGAAAAAGTGCACAGGCAGGATTTCAGGCTCATGAGTTCAACGTGGAAACATAGAAATCTAAAAGAAGTTTCCCCGATGCATTGAGATTATGCGCCAGGAAAAAATGGAGAGAAGAGGCAACTAAGTTAATGGGAAAGTAAAACCTGGATCTACAAGGAAAATTGAGATTGCAACTCTTTGCAGCATTTGAGAGAAGCTGCCTAGGAAGGTGATGCAACTACCTGAAAGGAGGTTGTAGAGAGGAGGGAGCTGGCCTCTTCTTCCAAGTGACAGGAGACAGGATGAGAGGGAATGGCCACAAGCTCTGCCAGGGGAGGTTTAGGCTGGACATTAGGAAAAAATATTTCACAGAAAGGGTCATTGGACACTGGAACAGGCTGCCCAGGGAGGTGGTTGATTCACGTCCCCTGGAGGTGTTTAAGGCACGGGTGGATGAGGTGCTGAGGAGATGGTTGTGTGTTTGATAGGAATGGTTGGACTCGATGATGTGGTGGGTCTCTTCCAACCTGGTTATTCTATGATTCTATGATTCTATGATTTGAGAGAAGCTGCCTAGAAAGGTGATGTAGAACTTGGACTTGAAGAAGACACTTGGCTATACGACTAATGTTGGCCCTGCAAATGCACGTGTAACTTTTTGTTTCCCCCATAATAGGCACAAGGGTACACAACTAGATAAATGTGACCTACTCATAGAATAAAATTATTGAACAAGAAGGGAAATAATCCACTTAATGAAGGGAAGGGTTAAAACTTTTTACCTTCCATTATTCCTTTCCACATTATTTGTCCCATCAGACTATTACCTGAATAAGTGCATTTGTGTATCCCAGACACTACATTTATGAAGGGAAAATAAGCCTTTCATATTCCCCCAGATACAGAGGGAAAGCTTACAGCAGGCAGTATGTGACCTGGTTTCTGAGTGTAGAAAGGGGGCTAATAACTCAGAGACACCACAGACATTACAACTCACATTGTTATAGCTGAAGAAACAATTTCTGATCATTCAGCTTTCAGTACAGCTTCTCAGAGACCAGTGAGATACAAAGGTGTCCCAATATGATCTTTTATAGCTGAAAGGCTAAGTACAGGCTTCAGAGGAGCTGATGGTATTATCTGACAAAGCCACAGAAGTTTGATTTCAGTGAAGAGTGCATAATATAACTGACTGTTTTCCCAAGCTTTGTTTTATAGATGGAAAGAATTTTCAAGTTTCAGACAAAAAAAAAGGCAGGAAAGTGTTTATTACATCTGAGAGTGAAAATCCTTTTTCTATTAGATGTTCTTTATACTTCTATGCATGTATTGCCCAGACGTTAAAGTGAGAAACTCCAAGTTATTTAAGATGCAGTATAACCAATATAATTTGTTTCCCTTCCCTAGGATTTGTTGTCAATACTGGGGAAACTTGAAGCAGATACACATGTCAAGTTTAAATTAACAATGCTGTATTTAAACTGAAGCTGCCATAGACACCTGTAACACAGCATTATATCACCACATACAATCTGGTTTTAAAGGATACTATTCAATTGCTTCCAGTGACCCCAGTGAGTGAGTTATCACATTCTTAAGACCAAAACTCTCATATTTTTGAATGGAGTACTTTCTGCATTCTAGTTCCAGTTCCCTGAAAGCTGATGATTTATAAAAATTAAATGGTTGAAAGAGTATTAGCAGGACTAAAGCCTAAGGTGTAGCCTTCATGACGTTTAACACACTTATGAGAGCTCTAGGTTGCACCCAATAATGCTGACTGAAATGTCATTTAAAATGCCTGTTTCAAACAGCCTAAACTTTGATAGTGGTTAAGACCTTCTTGCAGAGCAGAAAAGGAACATTTCCATACATTTTAAAAAAAATTTATTCCTATACAAACCTCCCTTTGTAGCATGCTTTGCTACGAGCATGCGAAGATGAAGCTTTTTTTTTTCCCCAGCTTGCTCTTCAAGAGCATAGTTACAGGTTTAACTCCTGCTCTTGGACCAATACAAATTGCTTTAGCATTACTATTCTATTTTTACAATCATTCCAACCTAAATTTTCCTCTCAGCAGTGTGGCTTTTTATTAGCCTTTTGCAAACATCAGGTCGGAAAATTCAAGCTATAAAGCAGCCATTACTTGGTTATTGATGCTAACCCTTTGATAGGTCTGGAGAAGTCAGGTACATTAGGTCTGTGCCTTTGAACATTTTTTCCTTTTTATTTCGGCAAGCAATAACATCAGAGACATCAAGCTAATACTTGCAGTTTCTAATCAGTATTGCAGACACATTTATTTCAGTGACTGAACCTCTCTGCTGCTATTGAGAATTTAAAGTTGAAACACTAATGATTATAAAAATGTCACTGGGATGACATAGTGCCCCTTTCTGCTGCCTACAGTTTTGCAGGAAAACAAAGTTACTGGAAGCAGCGCTTTTTCATCTTGTTGAAGTTCAATATTGCTGCAACCACTTTGCAAACATATATTGACTTTTTATAAAAGAAACTGTCTTAGGATTACTACTAGTCATAGTCAGCATAGATCTGTCTGCTCTGGTCAGTGTCTTCTTTCCTCATCCTCCAGAAAGTGGGAGAAGACCTTTCTGGTGTTGGAGGATCTCATGGTACTCATTTCCTTCCAGGGTGAACTTTGCTGATCCAAGTGAGAATCTCAGACCTCAAGACTAGACTTTTCCTATGGTGTTATTTCTTCCTCCATTATCTAAGTACCTTTACTGTCCACAACACAGAACCCAAGAGAAGACAGAGAGAGTAGAAAAAACAGTTATTTTCTACTGAACATATTCTTAAACAATCAAGCTTACTCTACTTTCTGTTCCTCCTCATGTCAGAACATTACAAATTAACAGTTTCAAAAATTTTAAAAATTGTTATCCGCTACAGGAATGCATTAAAGAGCTTAAAAGCTGTTCTTTTAGCAGAGAATAAAACTTCTCTCTTGTAACTATGAGGAAATCTTGATGCAGGGCGAGTGGAAAGAGCACAACTGATGCTTCAAATATTTAAATATGTTACAACACTTATTCAATGTCCCTTCTAAAGGCACAGTCAATAGTAGAAAGGAAATAAAAATAATCATTGGTCAACATATCTAAAACCTTTAAGTAATCTCAGTGTACTACTATATTCAAGCAGTGGTCAAATCTTTTTTACTTACCTTTTTTATCATATTCTAATATTAACTCCAACGCTAATATTAACTTCAGCACCAGTGGAATTTTTGACCAGATTGCCTGAAAGCTTACATCCAGAACAAATGAGTTTTCAAAGTTTATGCAGAGCTATGGAAAAGTAGAAACTCAAAAACATTTTAAAAACCAGCATTGTCACTGGCAATCTGTGCTGCTAAAACTGTATTTTTAAAATTTTATTAATCACTTCAATAGTCAAAATCAGCAGTAGAACTATTCTTAATTCTAATACAATTTAATTGAGGTAATATCTGCAAGGATTTCTTAAGGTGATTTATGCCCATTCTGAGTTCTGATAAGCAAAACCAATATCCTTTCATCAGACTTATATAAAAAATTGCCATGCACGAGTCTCAAAGAGCGCCCAGCAAAAGCTGAAAAAATAGTAATGGTTATTTGCCATATGACAGCTCATTTTGATACGTCAAGATTGGATAAACTCTTAAAGTAAATCTCAGGCTTCACAGTTCAGAAACTTCTAAAGTTTCTGACAGCTTTAAGTGATATACTTCTAAATAAACAAGTCCTCTTTATATTAGTAATTTTATTATATTTCATAAACAAGTAAGGTTGAAACTCATTATTTCTGAAAGTGCAAATCAGATATATTTCTATTAAAATCAATAGGCACTGGTGATTCGCTTCCTTCCACTCTACACTTTATACCTTGTATATCAGAAGCTGTATTCATTTTGCCTCTTTTTCTCTTTCTAGATGCATGGTTGTCTATTTAGTCACCAAATTTGGATCTGCCCATTATTTGTATAAAAAAAAAAGAACAAACCCTTCAGAGTTCTCATCAGAATAATTGTTTTTATGTCCCAGCCTTTCTTGCAATAATTGCAAAGGAATACATATGCATAAATCATAGAATCATAGAATAGTTTGGGTTGGAAGGGACCTTAAAGATCATCACGTTCCACTCCCCCCACCATGGGCAGGGACACGTGCCACTAGATCAGGTTACCCAAGGCCCCATCCAACCTGGCCTTGGACACCTCCAGGGATGGAGCAGCCACAACTTCCCCAGGCAACATGTTCCGGTGCCTCAACACTCTCATGGTGAAGAAATTCTTCCTTATGTTTAGTCTAAATCTGTCCTTCTCCAATTTATACCCACTGCCTGTAGTCCTATCACTTCAAGCCTTTGTAAACAGTCCCTCTCCAGCTTTCTTGTAGCTCCTTCAGGTTCTGGAAGGTCACTATAAGGTCTCCTTGGAGCCTTCTCTTCTCCAGGATGAACAACCCCAACTCTCTCAGCCTGTCCTCATATGGGAGGTGCTCCAGCCTTCTGATCATCTTTGTAGCCTCCTCTGGACCTGTTCCAACAGCTCCATATCCTTCTTGTGCTGAGGATTCCAGAACTGGGCACCTGGTGACATTCGTCGTTGGCAAACGCCTGCTGTGAATCTAATCACAAGTTTTCCTTCTCTAAGCAGAGGCAGGGCCTATTTCCCAAACCTCCTTAATGAAGCACAAGACGCACAGGGTTTATCTTTCTGGATTCATTCTTGGATCTGTTACTTTTCTGACATAAATACAGGCTTTGTATTGTTCATGAGATAGGTACTGTTGGATAGCTTTTCTATACTAGCAACTTGATGCTGTGTTCTAGAGACAGTATGTTTCAATTAGGCAAATATACACATATAGTGACCAACTTTGCTGCAAAACTATTTTGAGGATATTATTCACAGTCTTTCATTGTTCCAGCCTATGCATTCCAGGCTTTTGAAGATTTTTTTTTGCTTTTTATGAATATGAAATTCCAGTATTTACATTTGGTTTATTCTTTTATAAGTAAGGAAAAATTTCTTCAAGAATGTCTATCGAATAAAGTTTCCAAAACGAGGTTTGCCTTCTCGTCAATTAAAAGTCAGTACTAACACAAGCGATAGTTTGCCAATACATGCAAACTACTTTGGCCTTTCATTGTCCTTCTAAGACAGCTGACTCCTAGAATAAATGACAGTAACATTTTCAAAGCTGCTAAATTATTCTGATCCTACTGAAGCCGATATTGTCTGGCGTGAAGAATCCCAGAACTGGTGAATCTGAATAGACAGGAATAACTGAGTGAGCAGAATTCACTGTTAAATTGTGATAAAGAGCTTAAGATAAAATGAGAGATTTATATTGAAACAGAAACTTAGAGTAGCAGATCGGTTTAATTTACTCTGCCATGTAGGAAGCAAAAACGCAAGTAAACAGTGGGTAGACAGATTTGACTTGTAGATCGATATTCTGTTGATCTCTGGCCACAAAACAATTAATCTCTGCAGTGTGTGGCAAAGGAAAAGGGGAATTTAATGTCAACTCAGTTAACCACAATCTGAAACTGAAAAAGCATGCAGAATTGATAATGATGGTTAGCACAAGTTCCTCCTATTAAATGATGTCATCCAGTGCATTCATTGCAATTTTATTAATCACACAGTGTAGTCAGCATGATCTCCTAGGCTAGTAGCACAGCATTCAATTACAGCAGTGTCTCCACCATTCTGTTTAGAATTACATTTCCTTAGCCGAGTCTGAACTTTTTAAAGAAAAAAAATAATTTCAGCTATCTACTATAAGCTCTAATTATCTACAAAACACATATTTTGGAGAGAAAGCAACTGTTTGGGAAATAAATGTAAGCACAATACCATCGTTATGTTAATGTACTTGAAAACTCCATTTGGAAACTCTCTTGTCAAGTCTCCAGATGACAATTTGTAGACTTTTAACATATATATTCATTCACTGCTCTGTGCTTTGTTTTGGCTCTTTTTACAAAAAGACCCAAAAAGTGTATAGAGTATGATGGCAGAGGGGACGATAGTTAAAAGGGGAAAATGAAAAGAAAAAGAATTAAACTCTTTCAAGAACCAGATATTTATTTCAGGAACAGATATAAACATCAGAGTGCTTATTAAATTGATAATAGCAACTATTAAAGAAAAACAAACCACTGTGCAATGGCACTAAGAGAATAACTGTTTGAAATTACAGGAATATTCCAACAGACTAATATAAGTCTTACTTCTCTGTATCTCCTTTAGTTATTTGGAAACTGATCCTTCATATAACAGAAGTCAGACCTAGCCAGTTCTCTCTGATCCTTTGTAGTTTTACCATGAGTTGCTCACATAACTAGTTCAAACATTTTTTTTTGTTCCATATCAGAGCACAAAACAAAGACTCCTCAGTATTCCTCATGAAACTGGGCGAGACAAACACACTAAACACCTTAGACTGGGATTTATCTCACTTAATTTCAGGCAAATACCTAATCAAGAAGTATCAGTGAGGCTACAATACAACCGCAGGATACAGATTTGTCTCCACACTCAGCTGTAAATCAGACCTCATGGCTTCAGCTCAGTGAAAGGGGAACCCTCACAACAACCACATCCACTTGGAACAAAATACCTTCACTGCATCTTAGCCACTGCCCTTACCCTCAGGCAGATAACATCAAGACTCCCGAGATGGGACACCTCAGCTAGTCACTCAAGGTTCTCCTTGTAAACTCAAAGAAAAGGGCAGTTTTATCTGATCCATTTTAGTTGACTATTTTAGGATGAGATAAGCTGAATCTCAGAAGCTCTTGTTTCTCTCCACTAACTACAAAAGGAGGTTCAACTACCAACTTAGGTGTAAACAGCTGTACAAGAAATATGTACTTTTTCACATAAATGCTTGCCTTCTCCTTTCACTGCCTCTCCATGTATCATCCTGCCTCCTACTGCCACTTCTCAAGAACAATGGTAGAATTAAGAAAAGAGATAGAAAAAGATGTTAGACAAGTAATCAGGTTACTCAGCCAGCTCTCAGCAGACAGAAATGCAAAACAAACTGTTTTACACCAACTCGTGGTGGATAGTCAGTACCAATTAGCTCATCAGTGCTTACAGGCAACATGGTCTTCAAAGCAGATACACCCATACCACAGCCAAAGGGACTTTTGAATCAGATACACACAGGGGAAGATGTGGTCACTGAACAAACAGACTGACCAAACAGTTCAAATTAAAACCCATTTCTAACATTCCATTTTCAGACTAGATCTCATACTTTTGTTACTTCCATGATTTTTCCTTTGGGGCTGAAATGTGAGCTAGAGACATTAAAAAAAACAAAACAAGTGTATAGTTCAGATGTTCAGTAAACCTAAATGATGGGCGATAAATTTCTATTCTTCTAACTGTGTGCCAATCTTAAAATATTTGGCCTTAGATTCTTGGCTTCTGTTAATCTGAAGGTTCTTCTTAATCCCATAGAGGTGTACCTACTTACACCTGTAAAACAATCTGACCTCCTTCAGTAATGAGAGTTTGCCTACATATCAGTCAAGTCAGAAGCACTTGTCTGCATTTTCTCGGTTTCTGCCCTTTAATGGCTGCACTTTGCCCTTTTAGCCTGAGGGAGTTGGCAAGTGAACACTGAGTAACATATTATTTTTAAATCTGAATCATGTTTGTGTCCCATTAGCACACCAACAATTCCTTTCACATTGAGCCATTAAAATTTATGTTAGAGGATCACTAATCTTTCAAGAGGTTAACACGTAAGCCCATCCTATTCTAACACTTCCATGACAGAATTGGGAATTTAGAAACAGTGCACATTTTATTAAAAAGGAAAGGAAACACACATGCAAAAAGAAAAGCATTGTCAAGACTTGGGAGTGCCTGCGTTGTTATTTCAGATATTTATACTGGAATAAAAGCTTTTACTCTGACCCCATTCTTTCCACTGTTTTGCCCTGCAATTGCATCAGTCTTTTGACATGATTACAGTCTTAAAAATGCATTGTATCATAAGGTCAAAGATGGGGCAGAGAAGCAAACGTTAATAGCAGTGACCCATCACAACAGCACCTTGTAAGAGGCACCTTCTGTGAACTTGACAGGCCATGGGCACGGACAGGGGGAGGCCCATTTGCAGAATCAGAAAAATCCAGGTCATCAAGTGATGTCTGGTAGACTTGGGTCATGAAACTGGTGCTCAGACTCTGTAACCTGAGTTTTAGCCACTAGAGAGAAAAACTTCTCTAGTGTAAACATGAAACTAAGAGAGGTTATACAGACCAAGAGTGCAGCAAGGAGAATGCATGCACCCTCAGAAATTACAGCAGTGTACAGTGAGAAAATTGAATCCTCTGCAGAGATAAAAGTGGAGTGTACCCTTGTTTCAGCAGTGGAAAGGCAGTTTGGGTCCACTGCCTCCTCTTTGTGATAGTAAGTGTTTGAGCCCTTGGTGACCTCAGTAGGCATATTTATCAACACACAGTACAAAAACAGCCTCCAGATCACAGCATCCCACATCAAGTCATATGCACTGAAACCTCCTTTCTCAATCACATTCATTGCTGCTTCAGCTACATCTCATCCTACAAGATGGACCTTTACATTCTAGCCCATCTGTAAGACTGACTGGAATTATTCATAAAGTACAAAAGTGTTCAGGATACCCAGCCATGCTGCACATAGTACAGGAAACCCCAAAATCAGATAGGCTTACCACCACCTCTCTGTTCTCTAAAGTAACTTCACAGCACTGCTACTCTGCAGCAAGTGACGGCAACAGAAAATAGTGGGAAGATGTCTCCTCTGTGCACTGCAGGAACACAATAAAAAAGTACTTCATTTGTGGTACCAATGAAGCTACCTAGACCACAGGGATAAATTCTCTAAAGGGCTTGCAAAACATAAGCAGCCTTTTTCTGAGACACTCTGAAAAACACTGAAAAATAATATAGTGATCTCCTGTTGGCTGTAGTTGGCATACAATTTAGTGAGCTCTGCCACCCAACGAACAGAAGAATCTATCTGTTTCCTGTAACTGCCATTGTAGCTTCACTGTATTAATCAGCAAATAAAGAAAACACACACCAAAAAGGAAAAGTGATGGTGGCTGTTATGGAGACTGTTTTAATGTATTATACACAGTATCCTCCCATAAACTTTCAGCTAACTAATTATCCCTTGGCAGATAATTATTTTCACAGTGGTCCACTCATTGCTCAAAGTTCTTTGTAAAATCACATCAAATAATCTACTCTGAAAAGCAATTTAAGGGGGTTCAAAATAGGAATGGTTTTGACTGTATGGTGGGCACATCTTCTCAGATCCCAGAATACATGGGCACAACTTGTTGCAGCACTCATCAGAATTAACTAGATATTTAATTTCTCAAAGCTCTCTAATTTTATCGCAGAGCATGATTTATGAAAAAGCAAAATAAACCTCTTTATGTTATAGATCAGAGACTTCAAAAGCCCCTGCAGGCATTTTCCATACAGGTATGGCAGTCGACGATGCAGTAGCAATAAGCATCTGTCCTGATGCTGTATTTCAGTCTCCTTGAGTAAAGAAAGGCAAAAACAAGAACAGTAAATAGATCAAAAGTCCCAGAGACTCAGAAATTAAAAAGGTAGATAAGATTTATCTCAGAGAAAAGGACGAAAAATATGGGGTTATAACAAGCCCTATAAAAATCAAAGTGGGATAAAGAAGGTGAACTACGCTGTCTGGCTTGGAGGATATCAAATCTGTGGAGAACATATATTTCCTCATGGGGTAGCCAGCACATCTGGAGAGAAAAGACGAGGTCTTCGGAGGCCCCTTCAGGTTCATGTGCAGGACGTGGCAACAACACACCATTTTCTGCCCTCACTTTCAAGTAAAATAAGCCATTATATTTGCATATTTCCTAGCAAAAAGGCATTAAATGAATACAAATGAATACATGCGAATATTAGGAACTTGCCTAGTTGCTGTGGCTACATTATATTGCTGCTAAACAGCTCTAGTGCCCACAGCAAAGAAAATAGTTTGGAAAAAAGTAATAAAAAAAATAAAATAAACTCAATACTGAGCAGGTGTCAAAGCATTTTTTTCTCTTCTACAAGAAACAATCAAAACTCCTTTGCAAGCAGAAACACCTCCTGTTTCTGGGTTTCTGCAGAAATATTTCCATTAAAACAAGCATGAAATTCAGCTGTTTCTTATCCGCAACTGATTGAATCATTCAAAGAACACCTGTTTTGAAAGCACTCTCCATCAAATGGTAGACTTTGGTCAAAAAAATGTTAAAAAAATCAATTACAGCTGGATGTTTAAGATATTATAAAGATAAGGGTGCCATGGAAGTTGCAGATGCCCCATCTCTGGAGGTGTTGAAGGCCAGGTCGGACGGGGCCTTGGGCAGCCTGATCTAGTGGGAGGTGTTCCTGCCCATGGCAGGGGGGTTGGAACTAGATTGTCTTCAAGGTCCCTTCCAATCCAAACTATTGCATGATTCTATAAGCAGAAACCTAAGAGTGTGGACAACTTGTTGTGGTTAAACGCAGTAGCTAATTTTGTGAAACCAACAGGTAATTTTGACACTCACTCTAGTAGACCAGCTTCGTTGCTCTTCTCTGGACTCGCTCCAGAGCCTCAACATCCTTCTTGTGGTGAGGGGCCCAGAACTGAACACAGTACTCGAGGTGCAGTCTCACTAGTGCCGAGTACAGAGGGAGAATAACCTCCCTGGACCTGCTGGTCACGCCATTTCTGATACAAGCCAAGATGCCATTGGTCTTGGCCACCTGGGCACACTGCTGGCTCATGTTCAGTCAGCTGTCAACCAACACCCCCAGGTCCTTCTCCTCCTGGCAGCTTTCCAGCCAGGCTTCTCCTAGTCTGTAGCACTGCATAGGATTTTTGTGCCCCAAGTGCAGGACCTGGAAAATGGGATAGAGAGGAGGAAGAAAATAAAAACTGAAAAAAGCAACGTAGGTGTAAGCTGTCTAGAATAAAGATAAACATGGCAAGCTGCTAACAGTTTACAGTGCAGCTGCATAAATGGATGTCATAAAGAAGAATAGTGTCAATTGTTTGTCAGGTATAAATCTATATGCACTGTGTTTAGACTGCAGTTAAGGAAATTTAAGATTAACTATTTAACTGCGAGAGTAGCTTTTACTGAAATACAAGCATCAGAATACCTCCTTTCCACCCCACTAAAGAAAGAAATCCTGATCCTTATATTACATTTGAGGTGGTTTAGAATGCCTAAAGCAATTTTCCTGATTCCAGCAAATGGACTAAAGGAGACACAGCTGATTCAAGCCCAAACAATGAGGAATCTAAAGAGAGAAAAGCAAATGTGCTGGACTGCAGGAGAGCAGTTAGCAGACAGTTAGCAAGTTTGCACATGACATCAAGCTGGGTGGAAGTGTGGATCTGCTGGAGGGTAGGGAGGCTCTGCAAAGGGACCTGAACAGGCTGGACTGCTGGGCTGAGACCAATGGCATGAGGTTTAACAAGGCCAAATGCCGGGTCCTGCACTTGGGGAACAACAACCCTAAGCAGAGGTACAAACTAGGAGAAACCTGGCTGGAAAGCTGCCAGGAGGAGAAGGACCTGGGGGTGTTGGTTGACAGCGACTGAACATGAGCCAGCAGTGGCCCAGGTGGCCAAAAAGGCCAATGGCATCTTGGCTTGTATCAGGAACGGTGTGACCAGCAGGTCCAGGGAGGTTATTCTCCCCTTGTACTCGGCACTGGTGAGACCGCACCTCGAGTACTGTGTTCAGTTCTGGGCCCCTCACCACAAGAAGGATGTTGTGGCTCTGGAGCGAGTCCAGAGAAGGGCAACCAAGCTGGTGAAGGGGCTCGAGAACAAATCTTATGAAGAGCAGCTGAGAGAGCTGGGGTTGTTTAGCCTGGAGAAAAGGAGGCTGAGGGGAGACCTTATTACTCTCTAAAACTACCTGAAGGGAGGTTGTGGAGAGGAGGGTGCTGGCCTCTTCTGCCAAGTGAGAGGGGACAGGACGAGAGGGAATGGCCTCAAGCTCCACCAGGGGAGGTTTAGACTGGACATTAGGAAAAAAAATTTTCACAGAAAGGGTCATTGGGCACTGGAATAGGCTGCCCAGAGAGGTGGTTGAGTCATCTTCCCTGGAGGTGTTTAAGGTATGGGTGGACGAGATGCTGAGGGGCATGGTTTAGTGTTTGATAGGAATGGTTGGACTCGATGAAATGGTAGGTCTCTTCCAACCTGGTTATTCTATGATTCTACCCTGCATCTCAAGAGTCTGGAAGCTTATTTGTATGGCCCCTCTAAGACCAATCAGTTTCCTAAATCAGAGCTGTCCTGTGGAACTCATCACTTGACTAATACTTCAGTGTTTCCACTGAAATCAAACAGCATAAGGCTCTAGTCATGTACCATACTGTACAAAGTGAAGCTTTTGTTCTTTGAGAGCATCAAAGCTTCTTGGCAGCACCTAAATCAGTTTGGCATTTTCCCTGCAGATGAAAGATTGAGTGAAACAAGGGTCACAGTAGTGGGGAAAGGAGTATGAGAGAGATGGGACGAAGCTGAGACAGAGTCAATGACAAAAATCTGAAGAGCCAGATGCATTGCTCTGGAAGTGGAGGGGCAGATGGATATGATGATGCCAGAAACAACTTCTTTCAGGAAGTTTACAAATGCAATGCCTTTCCAACAGAGTGCAAAATAAGGTGGTTAACCTAATTTTCATAGTTCTGGCAAAATTTAAGTGAACAGTTGTGCTATAGCTGTTATCCCATCCATGAATGGCAACTGCTGTAAGCCGCTACCTACTTTGACTATATTCAGAGGTACTCTTGGTAATTGAAATGCATAAGGTATTGATGTTCACTCCAACAAAGAACTGATACAGGGCTCTAACCTGTGTCCCTCATGGCTATAAAGATAGTTCCCTGCTCTAGGAAAGTTTCCAGGTCTAAAACCCAAACCATATTAGCCACTTCCCAGGTTTTCCTGAGCCTGAAAAAGTAACTCTGAGGTCATCAGATGTATCTACTCCTATTAAAAATACCAGAAAACTTTTTTCATATTTGAGGACCATCTTTTGCCCAAAAGTAATTTCGTTCCACCTCCCCCCCAAATATATTTATATACTACACTCATAGATGCTCTAATCTCTTGCTTAATTGGGTTAAAAAGTGTGCTGGTTTAGTAACCTAAAAATTTTGCTCTCTCTACAGACGTACTTCTCTCAATTACTCCTATCATCATTTTTGGCTTATTCACAGTTTATTCCGTGATAAATTTACACATGCAAGTTAATTTTCTTCTCAGTTCCTTGAGCTTCTTCTCCACTGTTGTAAAGACTACACCAGCAGTACATGATACACTACAGTTACAAGAAAAAAAGAGACACGCTGCCCTTATGCGCCATGCAATGTCATTCAGAGAAATAATAAAAACAAATGGGAACCTTCTCCAGAAAATGACAGTCCCATTTTTAAATTAATTTGTGATGAAATTTCAGTCATGTCAATTTAAGCCCACTCGCATTTTCCAGTGTTGACTTTGTTAGCTAACTCTCTTAGTGGCTCCTTACAAGGTGGATCATTGCTAAGACTGAAGTCATCTTGACTTAGTATGGGTGCACACAGATGAAGCATGTAGGGCTACATTGACCATGGTGAGAGATATTAATAACAGTATGTGTTCATAACAAGAATACAAAGCATTGTGTCTCTCCTGCCTAACTTCCAAAGGTGCCACCTAACAGCAAAAACAGAACAGGAAATCTTCCAGTAGATCTCCCACAAATTGACATCATTCTGTTTCCTCTTTCTTGAATGAGAGAAGTAAAATGATCCCATGACAGCAAAGGTATGGAACAAGCAAAAAGCTGCATAAGTTAATTTTCCAAAAGAAGATGAGATGGCTACATTTCACAAAATTTAAATTGAAACTGTGTTGTCTTTTGAAAAATCTCACCCATCCCTTAGCTTATGTCTCAAATATTAACTATTTTTAACACAGTGAAGAGAGATACTGCTCTGAAAGTCATCCACTAGCTTTCCTGTGAATTCTCACACTTTTATAAGGGAGCCCAACTGACCTGGCAAATACATTCCTGTTGAAGATATACTGTAAGCCGCACCTTCACTGCTCTCTCTATGCTACATTACCTCCAGCCTCCCAAGATCTATACATTATCTCAGTAACCCGTATATGTAGGTATGCAAAATTTTTTGTTAGTATTATGCTAGACATGTGGCTACAAGAAACTTATTTTCTACTTTTCTAACTTGTGGTTCTGTCTCATATACCCTCAAAAGGAAAAGCCCTTAGAATAAAGCCCAAAGGTCGTCTTACAAGCTGCTGCCAGTCTATATCAATTGCAGATTGGAAACATGCCTTGAACACCCCTTGTTTGGAAAAGGTTCTTTGAGTTCAAGAGGCACAGGACAGGGTTTCTGGGAAACAACATACGCTTTTGCACTCCTAAAGCTCTTTTTTCTTACTAGGAATAAGCAAAAAAGTGCACTAAGGAGCAGTAGCACAATGTGACTAAGGACAACTTGTTTACTTCATATGGAAAAAGTTATTTCCTGTGGTGGACACTAAGTGCTCTCTTTTGTGCTATGTTCTGGACCAAAACACTGTGCCTAGACTTGAATATTATTATAGGAAGAACTCTGACATCTAAAATAACTTTATTAAGACTGAACAAATTCTGAGAAAAAGTTATTTTAAATGCTTTGGTCAGAGAGGCAAAACTGAGACTAGGTCATGTTTTTGAAAAGCAGATGCCTCCTGAAGCTGTTTAAACCTCATTCATTTCTTAAGCAAGAGCGAGCAGCAGGCTGGAGGGGAGGCAACACCTTTGTGCCATCAGTGTAGGAGAGGAATGAAATTACAAGCTCGTCATTGGCTGGAGCCATCCTGCTTCCCCAGCCTGGGAGAAAACCCACAGGGAAGTCAAGTCACACCCGGCTGTGGATCACTTGCTGAATGCCCAACACCACATAGCAAAAGTCCTCCTGATTGCAGGAATTTAATCTGTGTCAAGAAATGATAGGACGAGGGGGAAAGGGTATAAACTGAGGAGGGGCAGATTTAGGCAAGACATAAGGAAGAATTTCTTCACCATGAGGGTGGTGAGGCCCTGGCACAGTTTGCCCTGGGAAGTTGTAGCTGCCCCATCCCTGGAGGTGTTCAAGGCCGGGTTGGATGGGGCCTTGGGCAGCCTGGTCTGGTGGGAGGTGTTCTGCCCACAGCAGGGAGTTTGGAACTAGATGATCTTTAAGGTCTCTTCCAACCCAAACTGTTCTATGATTCTATGGGACATTTGACAACATCAGTACTTGTTTAGCACAGCAAATCCTAAAATCAATTACTTGCTGCCAGGCACACAAAATTACTATTATCTGATTTCCACTGACACCACATTACTGACTCTTTGCCTTCTCTTCAAAATCTAACTATTTCAGGAGCAACACTTAAAATATACCCAGGAGTTCCTTAATTTATTTTGTCATGTCAAATTTTTGGAGTTACCAAAGAGGCATTACACAGCTGTGAATATCAGAAAGCAAAGAGTTGGTCCATCCTGATCCAATATCCCTGAATTGCTGTCTATTGGAGTGACTCCTGCTCTGGGTAAATCCCTATGAAGATCCATGTTAACCAATACCTGTGCACAAATAAACATTGCAAACGGGTGCTACACCATCATCCCAAAAGCTTCAAGACTGAGCAGTCCTTTACTTTTCCATGAACACAAAGTCTCTAGAGGGCTTCAGGTCTTTTACACTAAGAAAACTCAGAGTGAATAGATAAAACCATACAAGAATAGACAAGATATAAACAACTCTTACCTTTCATCTGTCACATCCTCTCCTCCAGGTTTCTCTCAGCTCAGCAGCACTAAAGCAACTGACAGTTTGTCATCTTCGAAACTCACAGAAAACGTGTCTTTCTTCCCATTATGGCTGAGGTCCAGCTCAGTGCTTAATGCTTGTCACCTCCACAAGCTCTTCATCACAGCTATATTGCCTGAAGAGGGAAAAAGCCTTCCCATGGCTCCCTCAGCTTGTGCTAATTGAACATGACCCCTTTATTAGGCTCAGTTTCTCTCAGGAGAAACCCCTCCCACCTGACACTTCATCTGATTTATAAAGCAGAAGCCAGGACTAGGTGAAAGAATAGATTTCCTTTCTCTCCCCTAGCTATATTCTTTAAATAAAAAAAAAAGGAAAGTTGCAATAAAGTCATGTATTAGGCTTACATATGAAAGTATTGGCAGCAGAGGGATTGCAGGGGACTCTGTGAGGAGAGGTTGGGGCCGCCTGGTTCCACGGGCAGATGGTTCTAAATGGTTTCAGCCTGCTCCAGCAGACCTACCACAGAGCACAGTGGAGCCTCTCAGACAAGATGGTAACACCTCTGGGAAAACGTGTTTAAGAAAAAGCAAAACACCTCATGATGATGTGAGGAGAAATGTGAGACACACCTGTATGAAGAGCAGGTCACAGAAGAAGGGGATGGAGGAGGTGCTCCAGGTGTTCCACACCACTTTTTGAAGCCTGAATATGCAGGGCAATTGTAGCAAATTCTGAGCTGCCACTTTTTTTAACAGAATTAAGTGTTTTGCATTCATTATTTTCATTAAAATCAGATCTAGACCAACATGAAACAGGAAAAGTGCTAGTGTGAACCTTAACAGAAACACTGACAGAATAACCAAAGATGCCCTAAGTATGTGTGACATAGGATCCCTTTATATCACTCACAGTCTGCTAGGATAATATGCATTTCACTGAACTTCACCCTTCCATGCTTACAGCCAAGCTATGCCCAAAGCTCACTTCATAGTCAGTAGAGAAAAAATAGCCCTTATAAGATAAGTTTCATTTCATCCTAAATCAATGCCTGAAGCAGGTCAAATGAATGAACCCTAAAAGCATTTGTTTCTTTCCACTGGCTAAAAAGGAAGCCTACATCAGAAGGTGAGAAATTTGCATCTTAAGTACCAAAAGGAAACAAGGTTAGTCTGAGCTCTAATGACTGCTTGGTCTGTGCTAGTTACTTCTAGCATGTATGATCAATACATCCAGGGTCTTTAGCACAACCCACAAAAAATGAGCAGTTTTGCTATGCCAGGTCGTGGGCCACTGAAACATTTTGCACAAAAAAAAAGAGATTTCAGAATTTATTGCTTGACACAAACACTTAATGGCCTGTGAAGAATACCTGCACACCTACTGAAATACTTAGTACAAGTAGAATAGCAAAGTATGAAAATACTGATAGACAGAAAGGGAAAATACATTCAGAAGTCACACAAGGACTAAGAAACCCCAGTTTGGTATCACAGAAAGAGAAGATATCAGCTTCATAGAACATACTAGAATTGAAACTGAGAGATGATAATTCAAACTGATATGATTAGGTGACCTGATTTCATATTTCCTTAGAAGTAATTGAATTGTGTCAAAATACAATTTGAGTGGTTTTGGTACCTTCTGCAACACAGGTCAGAAAATCATCACTTATGTGAGGTACCTTAACTCTGAACTGTACTGGATTTGAATCAAGTTTCAAGTCTGAGGAAGGACTTTCTTCCAAAGTGAATTCAAAACTCCATCCTTTGCACTCTTTTTGTCCTTCTGTGACAGACTGGGGCAAGGCAGCTTTCTGTTTAGCATAGTCTAGTCTAATCCATGGAGCCCTACACTGTACCTGTTCTAGCGCTACTTCAGCATCTTCAAGTGATACATGATACAACATGACTAGTATTTATCATGACATCTTCTTATAGTAACCTTCCTGTGTTAAAACAGTACCTTTTCTCAACATTTTCTGAACACCCTGAGGATGTCAGACCTGGATTTGTAAAATGTGACTTTTATGCGCTTCCTTTCCAATGTCCTGACACCATGCATGGACAGTTTGTTCACACCTGGTGGCGTGGAACAGGGTTCAGGTGTCTGGAAATGGGTCATTACAGGCGTTGTGAGAACCCTTACCTGGACTGTAGCCACTACACCGGGACAGGACACGACTGGTGTGAGCATGGCACCATGTTAGTCTGCTCTCTCGGGGGGTCTCAGGCTCCCCATGACCTCCCAAATGCCACTGGGTAATTATTGCTTAGGAACTGAACACTTACTGTACAGATAAATTCATGTGCTTGAAGCGAGGTCTGCAGAGCACTTCAGCTATCCTAGAGTATCACCAAAGGCAAGCACGCTTCAAAGACCTTTCCTAGATCCTCTGTCATACAAGGCAGGTCTACATCGTTGTCTTGGGAAATCTGCAGTGTGTTTCTACATAAGTATTTAGACTATTTGCATGTTTTCTTATGTTCAGACTTATAAATTTGATTGTAAACAATACGTTGCTGACAGATAGCATGAGAAACTTTATTCTGTACTCAAGTGGTTATGATAATCTGAACTGTTACAGAACAGTGTCAGAATGGGATGAACCCTCTCCTAGAAGTGCTGATTTTCTTTTGTACTTCAGCACTGGTGATGCTAAGCAGAGCATTCATTCTCACAAGTTATAATTATAGGAATAGATTTTTGAATTGCTTATTACAGAATTTCTGTCTTTTAATAAATCCTGAAAACAGAATGACTGACATATTAGCAGTCACTGCACGGCATGGATTGTATTCAGTTAAAGAACAATGGCAAAACATTGTTCTATACACAGCGCTACAAATTGTTTTCTTGTATGGAGCCCTGCACTGTTCCTGATCCAAGGCTAATGTACATGTTTTTTTCCCTTGTATTCTGTGATGACTGTCAAAAGTAAATGCTTTTACAGACTTTACAACTACATTTCAAGGTAAGCCAGTACTATTTTTAGTTCCAAGGATAGATGTGATCTTTAGGGAAAGAAAGTTAAAAGTGTGTGCAAATTTGAGGTCCTGAGCTTGTGAATCTTATGGTCTGTTTTTTTGCACTCCTAACACAGTGTTTATTACTCATCTCATACTGACTTCAGTTTTGTAACATTTGTGTACCAACAAAATCCTGAGGGACTGGTATTTGTCTCCTTTCATTACAGGCAATTAAACTACAGATACATTTATAGAGATGTCTGTCTCTAAAGATATGTAGACAATTGAGTCAGTGGAGAGTGATCAGTACTTTTATGGCAGATCAACCCTTGGATTAAGATGAATGGCAACATTAAATGTTCCTGTTTCTCTCCACTGACTATAACAGGAGCTTAAGGGAACCAGTCCTAAGGAGAAAGGACGCCTCTGGCATCACAGCCTAGTGGTTGTGGAGCAGTTTTGATCCCTCACTGCATGAACTTTTTCACTTCCCCCAAAGCCTCCATCCTGTAGGCTACTGTTTTACACACTCACACACAGGGGAAATTTCTGGATGTATTACAAGGGAAATTTCTGGATGTATTCAGGGCTATTTATGAATTCTGCATGCGATTTTTTGGCTTTGGTTGCTTGTTTTTTTTTTTTTTTTTTTTGTGATTTATTTGCCCTAACAAGCCTCTCAGTACTAAACAGTAAAAATATATCAGTACCATCTTTATATTTCTTGTACCATGATGAAACGCCCTATGTTAGGATAAAATCTGAGCAGGAAAGGAACATGTCAGGACTTTAATATGAACAGATTTCCTCTCTGCTTTATTCTAAAAAATTGTGCTTTCACACAGCAGTAAGGTGAATGCAAAGGTCAACAAAAATAAGTTATAGATTGCTTCTCAGACCTGCCAAATCTACTGTTCTCCCCTTATCATGCCCTTGCCTTAAAGAGAATTTTCCAGGAACCTATTCCAGGTTTTTGAAGCCAGATTCCACGCACAGAGATTTAACAGAAATTTTAAGATGTGTGTAATTTTTCTTTTCAGTTAATACCTTTGGTCCCAGAAAAACTGACTTCCTCTCTGTGATCTCTTTTCAAACTTCATCATTTAGATTATCCAAATCTAAGTTTCTTAGATTGTCTCACACATGTTAAACCCACATGGGGGTTTGTTTTTCCTCAGTATGCATATGTTATTCCTCATGCACCATGCAAGTTCAAGACCTCTCTTCCTTTTACAAAGCAAAAGTATGTTACTGTGCATGGTACGGGTCTTATTTGTTCCCACCTTTCCCGTGTATCTTGGCAGAGAGGTCCCTACAGAGGCTGTTTGCCTGCTGCCTGGCATCTGTTCCCTTGCACAGGAACATCAAGCTAGAAGTCATGGTCTAGTAGTCTTTAGCAAAAGAAAGTCTTATCCCAAACAGCTTTTCAGCTAACTGCAAAAGAAGTTAAGAACATATATGGGATATAAGATGGGAATATATATGGGAAATAATGTCACTCCACTTTACAGAAGTCCACTTTTTTAGTGCACCCCACCTGGGTGCAGTTTGAAATGGGTCACAAAAATTTCTTGTCCTCAGACTTCCCATAGTTCTTCCTTTCTTTCCGGAAAAATGCCACATGGTAGGAGGCAGAAAATCCATATGTGAAATCCATAAGGTGCTAAAGACTTCTGTCCTGCAGTAAACAACTTCCCAACATTTCCAATTACAATCTTATTGCTTAATTAATATACAAAATCAGTAGCACAAATAGTCCTCTTCACCATCATTACATTTCAATTTTGTGATCGATTACTTGCAACTCCTTTCATGCAGGCTTACGAGAGTATGTAAGTAGATGTATTTTATGGTAGACCTTCACATGGAGGCTGAAGGCATAAAAAATGTTCGGAAAGAAGAAAGGGGAATAAAGGGATAAACATCAAATAGAAAGAAAGAAGTGAAGATAGGTAATACGTAAACCAAGGAAGAAATTCGAGTCATTCCTTTTTCATACACTTTCCCCTCAGATACATTTCCTTCTCTGTAGGACAATGTAAGACAGTCCATTAAAAGTCTAGTAACATAAATACTTTATAATTTCAGCTTTACTATTACCTAGTTCCTCATTATTTGCTATTCTGCTCTATTCCCTAGTGAGTTTGCACACCACTGCAGGCCAGAAGTATACAGGCAAGCAGAAAGACTGTATTCTTTCTCTATTCATTAAACTCTTGTAGGGTACTAAACTTCTCTTTTATTCTGTTTTTTTACTCTTTCCTGCTAAAAGGTTCTGACTTCTTAAGGAGAAATCCAAAACAGTACAAGGCTAATTCATTGCATTAGTGTTATCCCAATATCATTTCTTCTTCTTTAGCAATTAATCTTGGCCACTGAAACATTCCTTCTGAAAGTTTTCTCCTGGTTTTAATATAAGTAGTGTCCTGGAAGTAGTGTCCTACTATAAATCAGAAGAAATACCAGATTCACACCTGGTGGTGTTTTCCAGTGCCCTAGTTTCCAGTAAGGAATTAATCCTGTTGTTGCTACTGCTTCTGTGTTATCTGGCATCATCATTTAATGGTTGGATTGATGATCCTGTGGGTCTTTTCCAACTCAGCTATTCTGTGATCATGAATAACTACGCTTCCGTAAAGTCTTCAAAATGCTCCTGTCAAAACTTTTGGTTACTAAATCAATCTATAGATATTGTGATTTCTTTTTAACATGTTGACTAATTTCAACAGTATTTCCAGATTCATATCTTCTGTAGAAATCAGTTTTATGGTTACAAGTACTGGAAGAGGAAGGCAGAAATTCCTGAGACTCTCATTTCCATTTCTGCAGTGGAAACAGTTTATTCTGTGGCATCGTAAAGAATGTACTTGATGAGGGTCAGGTGAGAATACTACTGATTAGCTCTAGCACCTTAAGTTCCAACAGGAAGCTTTTTTAAAAGATCCTACGAGCTTCATTTTACTATAAAAATAAGATGGGTTTGTGTTTAGATTTGTGTTTTGGATGCTCTGTGGACACAGCATGAGCATGACCCATGTATTTATGGGATCATAAAATGGTTTGGGTTTGAAGGGGATTTAAGATCATCTGGTTCCAACCCCCCTGCCATGAGCAGGGAAGCATCCTACTAGATTAGGCTGCCCAAGGCGCCATCCAACCTGGCCTTCAGCACCTCCAGTGATGGGGCAGCCACAACTTCCCTGGGAACCTGTACCAGTCCCTAACCACTCTCATGGTGAAGAAATTCTTCCTTATGTCTAGTTTAAATCTTCCCCTCTCCAGTTTACACCCTTTGCCCCTCATCCTATCACTACAAGCCTTGGTAAACAGTCCCTCTCCAGCTTTCTTGTAGCCCCTTCAGGTACTGGAAGGTCGCTGTAAAGTGTCCTTTGAGCCTTCTCTTCTCCAGGCTGAACAACCCCAACTCTCCCAGCCTGTCCTCATATGGGAGGTGCTCCAGCCCTCGGACCATATTGTAGCCCTTCTCTGGACCCGTTCCAACATCTCCATATCCTTCTTCTGTTGAGGATTCCAAAATTGGACACAATACTCCAGATGGGGTCTCACAAGAGTGGAATAGAGGGGCAGAATCACCTCACTCACCCTGCTGGCCGTGCTTCTTTTGATGCAGCCCAGGATGTGTTTGGCCTTCTGGACTGCGAGTGCATATTGCCAGCTCATATGTATTTATACTCATACAGTTTTGTTTTCTCTTTTCTACTCAGGTAACTTCTTAATAGTCAAAGGATTTGTTCTGTTGGGGTTTTCTTGTTTGTTTGGTTTGTCACTTTTCCATCTGGCAGGTACTGAGCACATTTTTTCATTGATATATCTCTTGTAGCTGCAAGTCTCATTGTGTAGCACTAATGGTCACCTCAGAGCCTGTCATTTTATACAAGAAGCTGGGAGTCTTTCTCCTCACATGCATCACATAACATTTATCTACAATTAATTTCATCTTTCATTTTATTGCCCAGTCACACAGTCTCATAACTTCCCTGTGTAGTTTTTCATAGTGATCTCCTGTCTTTTTTATTTTGAATAACTTCGTATCATCATCAGACTTTATCACCTGAGAGCTCATTCTTTTTTCCAGCCCATTTATGGATGTGCTGTCTGGAGAACAAATATATGCTGTATAGAGAAGAGCTCTCAGCAGAAGGCACTGTGAACCCTCCAACACTTTCTTTAGTACAAAAGCAACCACCTCAGAATTTTGTGGTAGAAGCGCCTGTCAAATTCTAACAGATGGAGGGCTTTGCAAGCCTTCATTTGGATGTTCCCTATGGAGGCAGGTGCAGTGGGCTGCGATGATCCAGGCAAGACAAAGGGCTTCCACAACAGACACATATGAGGAGATAAGGAAATAGTAATTCCCAGATAACATGGGAAGGTTTGCTCAATATTATGACTGTGTACAGCTTTCTTTAAAAGCTGTGCCCATAACTGGTTAGGGTTAGGAAGATGCTCTGGCCAATACTCTAAAAGCCAGAGTCATATGCATAGTTATCTTGTTCCAGATGTTTGTTTGAAAGTCAATTTCTCCATTCTTTGAACTGTTTCCAGTAGGGATTAGCTTGGGTTTGCTGTTATTATACTGCTATCTCATTGCTTTAAATCAAATAATACAAATCTGGAAGAAAAGAGCACATATTATACTGAAATGCAGTTCTTATTGGATGGAATTACTATAAAGGGGATATTTTGCATCATCTAGGAGATTATACATCTTTGGAAAAAAACATCAGTCATCAACTAAATGTGCAATCCCAAAGACTGCTGCAGCAACTAAGTAGGTAAATGTAAACTTTGTAAGAAAGATGGTTACAAATAAGAAGGTGATTTTCCCTGTCTGGAGATGGCAGAGCTATTTGTGAAAGGACACAAATATCTTCATTTAAAAACATACGCCAGAAAAGCAAAAGGTATCTGAGATCACAAGAATGTTTATTAAAGTCTGCATTCTCAGGTTTTAACCCAGTGAATGGAAGATCAAGCAAGACAAAATAAATCAAAACTAGAATTGATACTCAAAGTATTTGACTGCTGGGTCAAATGGATGTGATGGACTCTAAATACTCATGTATTTCAGTTGTGAGTAGATATTTTTGTACAAGGATGATCTAACTGAAACAGAAATTACATTCCCATTATGCAAGCTGTTTTGTAGCTGATATTGCCGTTTTCATGCTTAGGGCTTTAAAATACATAGATATATAAACTCAGCTCCAGACAAGACAGCGACTGTGTCTGAACTAATATTTATGGACAGGAGTTCAAACGATCAGAATATATACTGCTTCACATGAATTTTAGCAGCAAACCCAGAATTATATTGCATATATAGACTCTATAAAGTGGCAAGGCATTCACAGTCCTTTATTTCTACATCTCTGTGATCAAACTGCAAATAGCAGTGCTATTTCTCACAATAGCACTAAGATCTCTACAAATTTCAATTACTGTTATGAGAAATGGTTTCATATTACTGTAAGCCTTTGTGCCCAAATTTTAATATGTAAAGATCATCTTCTGCATGCTGTAAACAGTAAGGTATGCTTCAAGTCAGAAATACCTTCAGCATAACAGAGAATCATAGAATCATAGAATAACCAGGTGGGAAGAGACCCACCACATCATCGAGTCCAACCATTCCTATCAAACACTAACCCATGCCCCTCAGCACCTCGTCCACTCGTGCCTTAAACACCTCCAGGGAAGGCGAATCAACCACCTCCCTGGGCAGCCCCTTCCAGTGCCCAATGACCCTTTCTGTGAAATATTTTTTCCTAATGTCCAGCCTAAACCTCCCCTGGTGGAGCTTGAGGCCATTTACCTCTCGTCCTGTCCCCTGTCACTTGGGAGAAGAGCCCAGCTCCCTCCTCTCTACAACCTCCTTTCAGGTAGTTATAGAGAGCAATGAGGTCTCCCCTCAGCCTACTCTTCTTCAGGCTAAACACCCCCAGCTCTCTCAGCCGCTCCTCATAAGGCCTGTTCTCCAGCCCCTTCACCAGCTTCATTGCCCTTCTCTGGACTCGCTCCAGAGCCTCAACATCCTTCTTGTGGTGAGGGGCCCAGAACTGAACACAGTACTCGAGGTGCAGTCTCACCAGTGCTGAGTACAGAGGGAGAAGAACCTCCCTGGACCTGCTGGTCACGCCGTTTCTGATCCAAGCCAAGATGCCATTTGCCCTGGCCACCTGGGCCACTGCTGGCTCATGTTCAGTCGCTGTCAACCAACACCCCCAGGTCCTTCTCCTCCTGGCAGCTTTCCAGATAGACTTCTCCAAGTCTGTACTAGTGGGATTTTCTTACAGCTGCTCTCAACTCAAGCATCAGTATTTCCATCAGATGGTAGGATAGATGTTCCTGAAGAACTAGATTTGAAGGAATTGATATATAATACATTCTAACTGTCTATAGTCATTTCTATTAGTACTGAAAATGGTGAATTATCATGCCTTCATTATTTTTTATGCAAAACATTATGTGGAACCGATGCAATTGCAGTCAGTAATATGCAGTTATAATCCTCATCCAAAACAGTTTCTTAGTCCTTTTCAAAATATATTAATCTCCATACCACCTCTGTTAGGCAGTATTAATTACAATTTGCCATTGTTTTATAGAACATTGTTATATAGAACTGGAAACTTTGTCTCTGTGTGTACGGCTTTTTGAAAGCAGATTCACCAATTGACCATATTATTCATCACAAGGAGTGACGCAAGAGATAGGTTTAGGGTAAGACAGCTCCTGCACATAGCTGGAAAATCTCCAGTATCTTCTGCATTTTGAAGTGCATCCAAAGGCAGTGTTAGGGGCAAAGCAGTAGATACATCCCAGCAGTGTGAGTGTGGCCATACCATATTTCTTGCCTGCCTTTGTAGTGACATCACAGGACTAACATGCATGCAGGAGAGTCCAATAATGTTCTTAGAAGGGACTGATTTACCATTTAAAAGGGAAAGTGGTATTTTTAGTCAGTCCTCTTTCTGGTTGCATACAAAGACAAGGTAGGTCATAGAATCATAGAAACATAGAATAGCTAGAGTTTGAAGGGACCTTAAAGATCATCTAATTCCAAGCCCCCTGACATGGGCAGGGGCATTCCACTAGATCATGTTACCCAAGGCCCCATCCAACCTGGCCTTGAACATCTCCAGGGATGGGGCAGCCACTACTCCCTTTGGCAGCCTGTGCCAGTGCCTCTCCACTCTCATGGTGAAGGAATTCTTCCTAATGTCTAGTGTAAATCTGCCCTTCTCCGGCTTATATCCGTTCTCCCTTGTCCACAAGCCTTTATGAATAGTCCCCCTCCAGCTTTCTTGTAGATTCCTTTCAGGTACTGGAAGATAACCAGAAGCAGGTGTCCAGAGTGAGAAATGAGCTTCTGACATTGCTGAGGCCAGGCAGCTCAGCTTCAGTATAGACACCGATGCTTAGATGAGGTAACTTGCCTTGTATTACACAGAGAGTACGTGATAAAGTAGGGAATTACATTCTATTTCCATATTCCACTAATACTGTAGCACTGTGTATTTTTGAAAAATCATACAAACTGTTACTATTTAGCATTCATAAAACTCTTATAAGGCAGAACATTATTCCCCTCCCCAACATAAGAGAGATACGGAACTGTTAGAATAGGTCCAGAGGAGGCCACAAAGATGATCAGAAGGCTGGAGCACCACTGCTCTGAGGACAAGCTGAGAGAGTTGTTCAGCCTGGAAAAGAGAAGGCTCCAGGGAAATCGCATAGTGACCTTACAGTACCTGAAGGGGCTACAAGAATGCTGGTGAGAGTCTTTTTACAAGGGCATGTACTGATAGAACTAGAGGTAATGGCTATGAATTGGAAGGGGGAAGATTTAGATTAGGCAGTAGAAAGAAAATATTCATGATAGGGTGGTGAGGGACTGGCACAGGTTGCCCAGGGAAGTTGTGGATGCCCACTCCTTGGAAGTGTTCAGGGTCAGGTTGGATGGGGGCTTGAGCAGCCTGGTCTGTTGGGAGGTGCCCCTGCCCATAGCAGGAGGGTTGGAAGTGGATGATATTTTAAGGTCTCTTCCAACCCCAAACCATTCTATTTTACTATGATTCAATGATTCTCTACTGTATGTATAGATATTGGTCCTGAATCCAAAGGCTGCAGTGTTTAACTAATGCAGACCATAGATTCAAATTTTCTGTTCACCTTCAAATTCAAGACGTAGCATCACAAGAGATCAAATCTTTTGCAAGGTCTATCCAGATGACTCAGTAGGCTATTTTGCCATCATGTCCTATAATTAACCATAGCAAGTAGTAAATAACAAGGGTATTTTAAATCGTTGAGTTAATTTTCTTTTAAAACAGGTGCAAGGTAAATGGAACCATGGACAATCTGTCTAGCTTTCTCTTCTCTAGCATGTCAAAGGCACCTAGAAACTTGGCTTCTAAGTACTACTGAGCAGATTTAGACCCTAAGGGCATGAGATACATAAAAATTAGTCTGGCTTTAAGAGAAATGGAAAGAGTGGATTGGCAGCATTACATCAGAGAAGACAGTCTGCTGAGCTTAAAAAAACAAATATGATATGATACTAGGTTGCACTATTCCTTGATACTCTTAGATTTCATGTGACATTAATGAGCTACTTTCTCTCTCATGTTTGCAGCATTATTATGTAGGAGAAGAATATAATGCTCTTGCTTTTATTCTGACCCCAACCTCTAGATGCTTAATCTCATGCTCTGGGGAGAATTTTCAGAGTTTGACTCCAAATTCTCAGGACATTCAGAAATGCCAGAGCAAGAATAGCTGCAGACATGAACAATATAGTAGATATTTTAAAAAGTATATAGGAAACTGAACTGCCAGTGTAATTCATTGCCACAAAATATACCGAAGCTAAGAATTCAGGAGCAAATAGAAATGACTGGAGGATTCATGACTTGTGAGAATATCCATGTCTAAAATGATTTAAACCAAACACAAACTGCAGGAACAATTAATTGGAATTAAACAGAGTATATTCCCACAGAATGATGGGAACAAGAGAGTATCACTGTGAAATCATGGAACAGATCATGGTACAGATCCTCCGAGAAGCTAGGCTAAAGCACATGGAGGACATGGAGGTGATTGATGTCAGACAGCATGGGTTCACCAGGGGTAAGTCCTGTATGACCAACTTAGTGACTTTTGATGATGGGATGACCCGCAGCAGTGGACATGGGTAAACTGACAGATGTGATCTATCTGGACTTATGCAAAGCCTTTGACACAGTCCCTCACAACATCTTTCCCTCTAAATTGGAGAGATATGGATTTGATGGGTGGACTATTAGGTGGATAAGAAACTGGTTTGAGGGTCATCTTCAGAGACCAGTGCTCAATGCCCAAAGTCCAGAGGGAGATCTGTGACAAGTGGTGTCCCTCAGGGGTCTGTACTGGGACTGGTGCTGTTTATTATCTTCACCAATGATATTGGCAGTGAGACTGAGTGCACCCCCAGCAAGTTTGCCGATGACACCAAGCTGAGCCGTGCAGTTGCCACAACAGAAGAATGGGATGTCATCCAGAGGGACCTGGACAGACTGGAGAAGTGGACCTGTGAGAACCTCATGAGGTTCAACAAGGCCAGGTGCAAGGTCCTATGCCTGAGTCAGGGCAATCCCCATTTTCAGTACACGATGGGGGGTGACATGATTGAGAGCTGCCCTGCAGAGAAGGACTTGGGGGTACTAGTCAATGAGAAGCTCGACATGAGCTGGCAGTGTGCGCTCGCAGCCCAGTAGGCCAACTGTATCCTGGGCTGCATCAAAAGAAGCGTGGCCAGCAGGTCAAGGGTAGTCATTCTACCCCTCTATTCCTCTCGTGAGACCTCATCTGGAGTACTGGGTCCAGTTCTGGAATCCTCAACATAAGAAGGATATGGAGCTGTTGGAATGGGTCCAGAGAAGGGCTACAAAGAGGATCCAAAGGCTGGAGCACCTTCCATATGAAGACAGGTTGAGAGAGCTGGGCTTGTTCCGTCAGGAGAAGAGAAGGCTCTGAGGAGATCTTATAGTGACGTTCCAGTATCTGAAATGTGCCTACAAGAAAGCTGAGGAGGGGCTATTCATAAAGGCTTGTGGTGATAGGACAAGGGGGAACTGGTATAAAGTGCAGAAGGGCAGATTCAGACTGGACATAAGGAAGAATTTCTTCACCATGAGGGTGGTGAGACACTAGAACAGTTTGCCAAGGGAGCTTGTGGCTGCCCCATCCCTGGAGGTGTTCAAGGCCAGGTTGGATGGGACCTTGAGCAGCCTGGTCTAGCGAGAGGTGTCCCTGCCCATGGCAGGGATGTTGGAACTGGATGACCTTTAAGGTCCCTTCCAGCCCTGACTGTTCTATGATTCTTTGGAATTACTGCATGACTATAGAAGGGTGAGACAGTGTGATCAGGAGGTGGCACTTAGTGTGTGAGTGTAAGCACTGTTGTGGTGTGAAATAAAGCCTTCATACTAGCATAGCAGCAAGTATTACAACTACAGCCTTGTATCTGCTATGCCTGGAGCTTTAGACAAAACCAAATCCTAATCATAGAGGGATTCTTTCCTGTGGTAATTTCTATTACGTGTAAGTGTAAAATACTCTTTGTCAAAAATGTTCTTATTCTCTTGTTGCTGACTGGGGACTATGAAGCAAGATGAAATTAATTACGCAACGGGAAATGCTGCCTAATAGTCTAGTAATCAGACAAAGGATCTCACTGTTTAAAAAGGAGTGGTTTAGGTTAATTTGAGTACATGGTGCTGAAAAAAACCAATGGATAAATACACAAATCCTTTTATATCCACTGAACTAATGGCTGAAATTTTGATTGCTGTCATAAATGTTTCATATCAAACATCCTCTTTCTTCTCTTTAAATCAAAAATTAAATTGACTTAAGAGGAGAAAGACATGGGTTTAGCTGCCCTTGAGAATGTTTAAATTGTTGGATTCACTGGAAAACAGACATAAATTTCAGGAGAAGAATTCACAAAGAAGAAAAGAAAGCCTTTCTTTGACTATAACACCATCCACTACTGAATAGTACCCTGGCTAGACTGGAGCAGGTGGAAAAAAAGAATACTTGAAAAGTAAGCATTTTATTATTGCCTTTGAGAGCTGACAGACTTTCCCAAGGCATAATTAACAATGCAACGGTCTTTTTTTTTTTTTGTACTGTTGCTTTTGCAATCCAGGGCTCAAAAGAAGCACAGAAAAAATATGTAGGGTGGAACAAAAAGCATAAAGTTCACAGGTATCTGTTTAGAGTTAGAAAATCAAAAAGTCAGACATCAGAAAAGTATTCTTAAACTATGAGGAAAAACATGGAATGGTGTAATTTTCCTGGAAAAACCACACCATCTAAATGCAGTGTGGAGTTTTGTTGAGCAGACTTTCTGTTGGATTATTACATATATTAAAAAGAAGCACTAGGCTTATAAACAAAAACTGGGAATAACAAATAATCAAATGGCAACAAATGGTTTTCTGAACAGGTGAAGTCTACCATGTTCTACATGACTGGGATTTAGTCCCTAGTTTTTTGATAACTGTACTAGAGAATTGATTCCCGTGTGGAATCTTTTTTGCTATGACCTTTCCAAGCCTTAACAGTAAGAAAGAGTGGTAATAAAAATCGGTTACATATAAAAAGAAGTTTCGCACTTACCTCAACTGGTTCTAGCTCTAGGAAGCCAATATTGCATACAGGAAAAAAGGCTGTGATGTGGCAATACCTAAGCCTGCAAGTAAATGGAATTACTGAAATATAATACTGCAAGATGTGTAGCAGTGAAAGCCCTTGGATGTCCTGAAGCATTAAGCGCACACCTTTAATCATGTGCATGATTGCTTTGTAGAATGAAAAAGAGGGCGATGGTGATGACTTAGCACAGTAGATATTACATACCTTAAAGCTCACAAACAAAAGTACGAGCTGAAGCATTGTTTGTAAGTACTAATAGCAGCAATGAAAAACATATTCAGTTGTCTTTGTGTGGTAATACCTTACCTTTGGTATCCTAATTGTTTTTAGTGCCAAATTTTTCATTATTCATGACCTGCATATAATAGTCAAGGGATAAAAAAGGTGTTTGTGCTGAAAACATGTTATTTAATGATTGAACTCTGATTAAAACTAACCAGTGCATTCCCAAATAGCACTTTTCAGTAAAATTCTAAAGTTCAAGGAAAAACTTATGCGTAATACTTCCATTATCTTAACACAAATGTCAAAATCCCTCGGGATAAAAGTCTTCTTTGGAGAAATATATCATACAACACAAGAGTTAATGGACTAATTATGAAATGATGAAATCACAGGAGAATATTTAGAGCTACAATGATAAAGTACTTAAGTGGAACAAGTAGTTTAAATTGTATCAGCTGGGAATGATTACCACAGTGTTGGATCTGGGGCTGTTGGGTTCAAATTCAGCCATCAGGAAGATGATTATCTATGTCTATGAAACACTGCAAAAATAAGGAATGATGGGATATGAAGCTCTCACTCACTGCTTAGGTAAGTTAATACACTAAGAATAATTGCATTATGATCCAAGAGGAAAACTAATAAATCTGAATGCATCCGTTTGCTGCCATCTGTAAAGGATTCAGATTATAGCTCTCATAGCTGGTAGAATCAGATCTCCAACTTCTTTACAAATGTCCTCCACAACTTACAACCCTCAAAACATAGACGCAAAAATACAAAAAAGAATGTAATAAACTGTCTTTTTCCATTCACTTGGGCAGCTGCTGTCCAGCTGGGTTCATCTATGAAAGCTTTTTCATATGCAAAGATATTGAGCCTTGGAGTAAGTAAAGATGAATCACTGATTTCATGAACTGAAGACAGGACAGGATGGCTACAAGGTCTTCATTAAGTGGGTGATGGGCATCTGGCTGATCGGAGAAAAAAATCCACAAAGCCAAACTTTGCAAGGCCCTATTCTTTAGAAAGTGCTTAATTTATCAATGTTAACTTTACATAGGGGCCTATAACTAATCACATTAGTTTGATTGACTGTGAATTAGCCACACATTTTTGGCTAAGGGGATGGTAATGCACTGTGCTGAATGTGGTTGTTCTATTATCCAAAGATTAATTGCATGATTGACAGACTACTGAAATGAGCAAGAAAAAAATGGGAACGGGATTAAATACTAACAAAATATGTGTTAAATCAATTATATATGATTTTGTCTTGGTCCATAATTAAATTTAATGTTATATTTCTTCCTCTGTAGATCACTGCTGATATTTTATAGTGGGAAACAAAAGACCTAATTTTATTCTATGTTGTTTAGAGCACTGGCTCATTTTGCAGGAGAGGACGCATGAAGAAAGAGCTGGAACATGCGAAGGTCAAGAAATATAATCACAACACAATTATTCTCAGTTGTCTAGGGACAGCTTTTTTTTCCTTTAATCTAAAAGAAGGGCTATATATTATGAGCCATATAATGAAGAAGAATACATAATGATCTCCAGTATAAAACCAAGTTGCATTAAAGCTCATTATAAATTCATCTCTTTTACAACATGTTTTACATAAATCAAAAGAACTAAATGTGAGTAAAATGAATAAAACCTTTAAATGTCATCTTATTAAGCAGATGAATGCCATGCAACAACTGCCGTAACCAAAAGGAATAAAGAAAATATCAGAAAGGGAAAGCATAGAGATATCAATATTTAGAAAGTTCACCCTTTGTAACTTTTACGCTGCAAACGTGAGGGATGAAGGGGCAACACTGAAAGGCTAAGAATATGGTCTCTCAGCACAAAAAGAGCAAAGGGATAAAGAGAATGCAGAAGATGACAGCACTTGGATAAAAGACAATCATATAAAGACAGACGCGCAGAATAATAGAAGAGAATGGCAGACATCCCAAATCAATTGTGGAAGATTACTACAGCGTAGGCAAATATCAGGAAGCCTAAGATGTGGATAACAAAGTTTGAGAATAGCTACAAAAAAAAAGGAAGAAAATGTGAATGTGGGGAGATAGGAGGAAAATGAAGGCAATCTTAATTATAAATCGTATTGTGATTTCACTAACTCTGCTTGACACTTCTGTATGACCTACACAGGTTCTCAAATTATTGGTCATAGACTGTGCCTAAGAGAGAAATGCAGTGGGTGTGGAACACATTGAGACACCTCATCCTGCAACCAGGTAGACTGTGACATGAAATTCAGTACTTCTGAAAAGATATAAATTGGTGTAAGCTCCCAAGAGCTTAACCTATTCAAACGGGGAGATATTCTTACCAAACTGGGCATGTCTAACATGACAGATTACCATTTTTTTAATTAATAATTTTTAAAGGAGACTAACAAAAACCTACAAATAAACTCCTGCTCATAAATCAGGTCTTTTTGAAAGTAAGCCCAAGGCCATTTCCATCACTCCCTCAGGAAGCGAAAAATGATCACTATGGGTGTCTTAAAACTCAAGATGAAGGTGAAGTAAATGCTGGGCAAGGTAATTCAACATACATTAATAATTTGTTACTTGGGCTACATCTAATAATCATTGACTTGGACTACAGCTGATGGCTGGCAGTTGCATTGAAATTTGATCTGAAAATATACAACTGACAGGAGGTAAAGCTCTTAAAATAATCTAATGTTCATCTTTTATGAATAACAGACTACCATTCCTTATTCATTTCTTTAAGCCACAGCTCCTTCCAGTCCAATTATGGGCTGAATTCCAAGCTAAGAAAGCATATCTTCCTTGGATTCAACTTTTCCTTTGTGCTTCTTGAATATTTAATATAAGAGCAATGTTTCTCATTTTTCATTTTAATCTCTGCTTACACCACGTATAGTGTAACAGACTTGGAAGGGAGTTGTCAGGCAAACAGAAATTGTTCCTTACACATAATTTGCTTTTTCCACTGTGCCTTCTGCAACAGAATTTAAAAGAATGTATTATTATTCCTTCTGTGGAGAGTTACGAACCTTATTTGCTTTATGAAAATACTAAGAACAAATGACACAAAAATGGTCACACTGTAAATCATAAATTGGCTACCTGCCTCATAGTCACAGAGCTAGGTTACCAAAACTGAGTTCCTTTACATCACCGACTAGATCTGAGGATGAACTTAAAATAAGGTCTCTTTCTTTTGCAAATATATTAGAAGACAGCGTGTGTGTGTGCAGGTGCATACAGCAAATTATTCTAACAAACAGTAAATAAACAGTATTGTGTGCATAGGTAAAACCGTCAGCTTTAAGCATATAGTCAAGCAGTAACTTCCAATACAGAATCTTACACAAACACCACTGTTTTCAATTACTTAAATAAATTTCTTCCCTGTTAAAACTGTGAAGTTTGATTAGAAAACATTGTTTGAACACTTTCATAAAATCAACAGTAATCCTCCTTTATGTCTTTTTATCCAAGAAAGAGCCCCACTATTTTGCCCTCTAAAAATTGTTCTCTTCAGATCTCAGTGTCTCAGCTGATTCTTCTCAACATAAGTTTACTTTGACAACTGACTCAAGACCAGAGCAGCAGATTCCTTCCAGTACCTGGAAAACACTACAAGGAAGCTGGGAAGGGACTGTTTGCAAAGGCTTGTAGTGATAGGACTAGGGCAATGGGTATAAAATGGAAAGGGGCAGACTTAGACTAGATGCAAGGAAGAATTTCTTGACCATGAGAGTGGCGAGGCACTGGAACAGGTTTCCCAGGGAAGCAGTGGCTGCCCCATCCCTGAAGGTGTTCAAGGCCAGGTTGGATGGGGCTTTGAGCAGCCTGATCTGGTGGGACGTGTCCCTGCCCATGGCAGCGGGGCTGGAATTGGACGATCTTTAAGGATCCTTACAACCCAAACTGTCCTATGTCTAAGGTCCCTTCAAACCAAAACTGTTCTATGATTATATAATTCTGCAGTCCTGAAAACTTAAGCAAGGATATTTCTCTCACAGGTAAATATTGTAGATTTCTTTATTGGAATTTTTGCTTGCTGCCTTAGATTTATATCAATGCCATCATGTGCTCAGTATAAAACATCTGTCCTTGTTACAGTAACTGTGTGGGACACTGGTTTTTGGCCATGCAGAGTTGCAGAGCATAAATTCAAATTTTAGATTGTTAAGTACAATTCTTTTCCACCTCCATTGACTTCTGATACAGGGCAGCTGCCAGTATAGCTGTACTAACAGCAGATCTCTCCAACACATCTTTCTAACAGAGTGAGTAGTCCCACTGTCCTTATTTGAACTGCAGGTGGGGAATGGTGGTAATGCAAATACGCCCAATCATGTGCTGAACTGGTCAGCGTTAATGGAATGACAAAAAAACTTCATGGTCCATTTCTCCTCTCCTTTCCTAAGCACATTTACAACTGCAGCAGGCAAACTATTGTAATGCCTCTATATACTGTGGCTGCAGATGATGCACTCTTCTGAAAACCAGGTTTCCGAAATTAGTAGGCAATTTTGGAACTACGGGTCTAAATCAGTTCTCTGCTGTTCTGCCGTAAACTAAATCAAGCCAGGCTTAGAATTCATGTCTCCAAATCCCATTTCCAGTATGTTAGATGTTACTGCTGTGCCTAAGAAGGTCACCAAATTCTCATACACTCTTCAGTGGATTCATAATGGCTAATAAGAAGCTCACATAATCTAAACCTGCTTAATGAAAATTCCCATCATGATACAGCCACAGTGAGCTTACAGCAGAGCCTCTAATGCCTGATCCTGCTGAGTTCCACCATCCAGGGCAGTTTCTGAGCAAGCAAAGTGCAGATGAAAGGAAGTTAGGAAGGAAAGGCAAGGGCAGCTAATGCTGTCTGGTGAGCCTGAAAGACTTCTTGCTGCTCATACAATATCCCTAAGACTTACACCAGGAAGGTACATGAAAGATGCTTTGTAAGTTTAGCATAAAATGTCTGAGGAACTACGAATCAAACAGTACAATTACCTCCTGCCTGACACTGCAGTCCCTGAGATTTTTTAAGTAGCAATATTGCACAAACAGTTCTAAGTGCTTAGTCAAGGTTCTTTTCCCTTTACACAAGCCTGTTACATCAGCATGCAAAGTCATTACTCTGCACGCAATTGTACAGTGCAGCTTTGTCAGGAAGAAACAAGGAGAAAATGTTGTTAGACATTTTAGCCTAATGAATTGAACACTGACTTGAACTACCATTTGCTACCAGATAATTTTGTGCAATATGACACGGGGCAAATAATTTTAACCAATGTTTTCCCTACTTGCACAGTGTGAATGTTAGCAAACACCTAGCCAACTTGCACAGAAAGGTTCTGATGATTTGGCCATTTTCGTAAAATCTTTTGAAAATGTGATGTCTTTATTAACTCCAGAGGAATACTGAACAAAGGACTAGAGCTGAGATGTACACAGGCTTACAAGGCTGCATGTAAGCTCTGTTGCCTGCTACAGAACCAAGAAAGGCTGGAAGTTTCTCAGGGAGAGCTGGTAAAACCACATATTACCAGTTTGCCCTCCTTTCCTACTATAAGACTCCCTTTTCAAACTGTTTGAACTGAAATGCAACATTTCAAGTGTCTGCCTCAGGCTGATGTCTATTCATTCCCAGAGATTAAGATATTCCATTAAGATTGCCATGCCAAACTTTCAAAAGGCATTCTGTGCAACCTTAATTTGATCCCTTGTGCATATCTGTTACAAAGCCAACAAATAACATGATCAGAAGCAATTTTTCCTTATGGAGTCTCTGCCTCATTCAGTGCCCAGAATGGAAGTCATCACAGAAGGCAGGATTCACCTGTCCTGCCTTCAAACATCCGCAGCCCTGGTGTTTATACCTGAACTAGTTACTCTGGGCTCCACTCAGTGCCACTGAAAAAAGAAACAGGTCCGTCCAGGACACAATTCAGCTTATTCTCAGATTGATAACTAAAAAATATAAACCCTGTCCAAAAACTGGCTATTTTTGTCTATGTTACAGGCACATCTATGGTTAAATACCATATTTTACTTGGCAGAATATATGCCAGGCATTTAATTCAGGTGCTACAGTTCATAGTGAAGTACGTTATCACCCCCTTTCTCAGATGGGATCAGGGTGCAGAAAAGTTAAGGTAGACAGTATCCACTATGTTTAGACACTAAGAGTTATGAAGCTTGGCATTATGTAGCATTAGACATATTCGGGAAACAAATTCTGTTAACTTCAAATACAGTTATGCATGCTCTGCACTTCTTCAAGTCGGACCCTACTCTCTCCAGCTGAACATCCAGACAATGAGAAATACAGCACTAGAGACCAGCTGTGAGAAATTTGGCTTACATCATCTGTGTAGCAACACAAACAGGTGGGTGTAGAAACCTTTTCATGGAACTCAACTGCCTCAGGGGTTCAGTTTTCTTTTCCACCCATCTCCAGCCTCACTCGCTTCAACAAATAAGGTAAAACTTCTACAGACTATCTCCTGTTGTACTGTAAAATCATGATTCATCTCCTCCATTGTCCATACTGAATCCTATGAGAAAAAGTAGTTTGCACACCTGATAATCAAAGTCTATGTCCTATATATCTAAAAGGGAGGCTGAATTAGGATTCAAAAAGCTTTTTATTTACAAAATATTCTAACTCAAATTTCCTGTGATCGTTCAGGCTGAAATTCATTTACCCCAACTTACATTTCCTTAAGTTAGAATTCTAAATCAGCACTAATCACCCATAGTTGTCTGTGGGTGAAGAGAAAGCCATTAGGGGGAAGGATAGAACAAGGGGAATGCAACATTTCCTAGACTAATTATGAAAACTATATGTCAGATTAAGCACCCTCTAGTGGTACTTCTTTTTCTCAGAGACTGCAAAAGGAGCCTATGGTGTCTATATCAGATTTAGTGTTTTAAGTTTTGTTTACCCTTCTAATTTTTGTTTTCCAAGTCTAAATTTAGAACGGATTATTCCTACATTGGTTAATACAGTACATAAGTACTTTAAAATGCCTGCAATGAGTGCAAGCGTGCACAAATCTTTTGTTTCTCTTTTTTTTTCAGCGTGTGTTTTTATCTTGTTGGGCCATTCCAGAGGTCTCTGGAGAGACCTTGGTATTTAATTTAGAAAGTACTTCTGAATGAAAATGGAGGTAGATAAATGACAAAATATATTTCACTGTACATGCTACTTCCTAGGAATGCATTGAATTAGTATGCTTTGTTGGGTTCTCCCCCAGGAGACTGATTTAGTCTAATGATAGTGCAAGGTCATTAGCACAGTATCAGCATAAATTCTGCTTAACCAATGCCAGGTGGTTAACTAGTTTATGTTAATGTGTTATGTGCATAAAACTGTGAACTCAGCTCCTCTGTATGACTATGTAACCTGAAGGAAGAGTTGGGCAGCCTGAATTTATTCCCACTAATTCAAAACCAGAAATAAATCATTCTTACTGCTGCCCCAATGATAGGCTGAAGACACTCATGTATTGCTGTCTAAAGCAGATTGATGGTTTTTTTCATAAAAAGCTGATTTACAAGCTGTATATATTTAAAAGAAACAAACAAATATTCTTAATATATTTTCCCCAATACATACAAATCAATTCCTTTTGAAAATCAGGTTGATTATATATTGCACTCTGTTGTATATGGGTTCTATTTTCAATACGATGTAAACTTATCTTTGAAAAGAAGGAACTGTAAGTACAGAGTACATTTTAAGCTAAACAAGACTGAATGTATGATCCTGCACAAAGGCTAGAGCATTCCCAGATTGGAGGGATGAATGGACTGAAAGCAACCCTGTGGAGAAGGACTTGGGGATACTGGTGGATGAAAAATTGGACATAAGCTGGCATTTGCATCCAGCTCTGGGGTCTTCAGTACCAGAAAAATATGGTCAAGTTAGAGCAAGTCTAGAAGAGGGCCATGGAGATGATTAAAGAGCTAGAACACTTCATGTGAAGAAAGGCTGAGAGGGTTGGGGTTGTTCTGCTGGGAGAAGAGAAGGCTCTGGGGACACCTTACAGTGGCCTTCCAAGATCTATAGGGGGTTTATAAGAAAAGCGTAGAGCGACTTTTCACCAGGGTCTGTAGAGACAGGACAAGGGGCAATGGCTTTAAACTGAAAGAAGGCATATTCAGACTGGATATAAAAAAGATAATTTTTTTTCACAGTGAGGGTTACGAGACATTGAACAAGTTGCCCAGAGAAGCTGTGGATGACCCATCACTGAAATCATTCAAAGTCCTTGTTGGATGGGTATTTGAGCAACCTGATCTAGTGAAAGATGTTCCTGGCCATGACAAGGGGGCTGTTCTGGATCATTTTTGAACTTTCCCTCCAATCCAAATCATTCTATGATTCTATGATACAAATTCCCAGAGCCAGAGTTTTGAGCTTAAATGTTCTGCATTTTTGACCCTTAGGTTCTGGATTTGCTCATTTAATGGTGTCCAGTTGCCAATTCTCAAATTACTGTAAAGGCCTCATTTTGCTTTATCTGTGAAATAAAGGTGTGTCAAGTGGAAGTATGATAAGCTTGCTTTCCAAGCACAAACCTACATACAGTACTAAGATGGTCAGCAATGGAAACATGGTTCTCCATTGTGCTTTTCACATTTCTTACTTTTGTAAAATGGTGTTGGAAAATTCTTGAGTAGGAAAGAAGAACAGAAAATAAACAAAGCTGAGGTTTTTGGAGATACTTACTAAAAAAAAATAAGTATCTCTGTTGCACATGTACACCCAGACCTCAAAGAGGAATGAAATTACCCATGAAGAAAAGGAAAAAAAAATAAATTCCAGAGTTCAGCAGTTTTGAAATAGTGTCAACAGGATGAAAACATGGTGTTGTGTAAAACTGAAGAGGAAAGATGAAAGGCAAGCTGTGACTCAGGAGGACGTAACTTAGGAGGGCAAGGGAAAAAATACATAACTAAAAGGCTCAGTCCTCACAAAATCCTGAATATATTTCAAAAAACTTTGGATGATCTAGATGACTCAATGGAGGACTTTGTATAGGACGTATGTGTATGAAGGCTGCTCAGAACTTCAGCTCTCAGAAAACTGAAAGAGTATCTTTAATCAACAAAGGAAGACATTTGATCTCTTTCCTATCTTCTCAACTGAGGATAAACTGCAAAGTAGTAGATGACAAGAAGTTCATGTGCCATCTTCGTGGTGCCAGGGCGCATTTCCTTCTCTGATGTTTCAGCATCAAGGTGCATTTCAGTCTTTACATCACCGCTCAGATGGCATATTCCAAACTGTTCACAGGAGAATAATTTACAGAATTTGAGAGTGTTCCCATGCTGAAAATATACTGGAGAAGGAAAACGGTCAAGTAAAGAGAAGGAAAATGTTTCCTGTCCCAGAGGAGCGAACACAGAATAGTCCAGAGGGAATGTCTGGGAAGGATAACGCACAGAGGAACATACACTATACTTTTGTCTGTCTTGCTAAAACTGGATGCTTTATTTCTTAAGTAACATCTACAATGCACAGACAGAAAACATGAATTATCATGAGACATTTGAGTCTCAAACCCCCAGTCCTACAGATCTCAGTCTACTAGTAATAAAATTTCTCTAAAATTCTAGTTGATAGTTTTCCAAATCAAATATATTATTATAAAGACAAATAAAATCTGACCTCGTTTTGACAGGTGCAAAGGAATTGATCACAGAGCTAACAAGAGTGGTTAGGTGGAAGTTACCATGGTTTGAGGACAGCTTTTTTGCAAAGTCCAGAGCATCAGGTTGAGATTACTCGTACCCAAATATTTTGAAAGACCACAAAGTAGATCCTGACAAATCGTTACTGTTCATACACAGTACAAGAGCAGAGGTAGAAAAATACCAAATTGTTACAAATAGTTTTTAATCATTTGAATTAGTTGAGATTGATGGTGGGAGGATTCTCTATGACAAGATAGAGAAAACGTAAGTTTTGGTCTTTTTTTTCTAAAAGATACCATGCTAACTCTTGAGATACCAAAGCATAAAAACAGCAAAGAAACTTTGGCTTATTTATCACAGAGTCACGGAATCACTAGGTTGGAAAAGACCCACAGGATCATCCAACCATTCCTATCAATCACAAATCAGGCCCCTCAGCACCTCATCTAAACCTCCCCTGGTGGAGTTTGAGGCTGTTCCCGCTTGTCCTGTCCCCTGCCACTTGGGAGAAGAGCCCAGCACCCTCCTCTCCACAAACTCCTTTCAGGTAGTTCTAGAGAGCAATGAGGTCTCCCCTCAGCCTCCTCTTCTCCAGGATAAACAACCCCAGTTCCCTCAGCTGCTCCTTGTAAGACTTGTTCTCCAGCCCCTTCACCAAATTCGTTGCTCTTCTCTGGACTCACTCCAGAGCCTCAGCATCCTTCTTGTGGTGAGGGGCCCAGAACTGAACACAGCATTCAAGGTGCAATCTCACCAGTGCCGAGTACAGAGGGAGAAGAACCTCCCTGGACCTGCTGGCCACGCTGTTTCTGATACAAGCCAAGATGCCACTGGCCTTCTTGGCCACCTGGGCACACTGCTGGCTCATGTTCAGTTGCTGTCAACCAACACATCCAGCTCCCTCTCCTCCAGGCAGCTTTCTCGACACTCTTGCCCTAGTCTGTACTGCATAGGGTTGTTGTGCCCCAAGTGCAGGACCCGGCATTTGGCCTTGTTAAACCTCATGCCATTGGACTCTGCCCAGTGGTCTAGTCTGTTCAGGTCCCTTTGCAGAGCCTCCCTACCCTCCAGCAGATCCACACATCCACCCAGTTTAGTGTCATCTGCAAACCTGCTAAGGGAGCACTCGATGCCTTCATCCAGGTCATTGATAAAGACATTGAACAGGGCTGGACCCAGGACTGAGCCCTGGGGAACCCCACTTGTAACTGGCCTCCAGCTGGATTTAACACCATTTCCCACCACTCTCTCGGCCCGAACATCCAACAAGTTTTCCACCCAGGAGAGTGTGCGCCTGTCCAGGCCAGAGGCCGACAGTTTCCAAAGCAGAATGCTGTGAGAAACTGTGTCAAAGGCTTTACTGAAGTCTAGGAAGATACATCCACAGCTTTTCCCTTGTCCAGCAGCCGAGTCACTTCGTCATAGAAGGTGATCAGGTTGGTTTGGCAAGACCTGTGCTGACTGGGCCTGAACACCCAGTTCTCTTGCATGTGCTTCATCATAGCACTCAAGATCACCTGTTCCATAACTTTCCCTGGCACTGAGGTCAGACTGACAGGCCTGTAGTTCCCCGGATCCTCCCTGCGACCCTTCTTGTAGATGGGCACAACATCAGCCTCCAGTCCAGCGGAACTTCCCCAGTCTCCCAGGACTGTTGGAAGATGATGGAAAGGGGTTTGGCCAGCACATCTGCCAGCTCCCTCAATACTCTTGGATGGATCCTATAAACTTGTGGGTGTCTAATTGGGCAAACAAGTCTCTGACCACCTCCTCTTGGATCATGGGAGCCTCATTTTGCTCCTGTAGCTCCAGGGTTCGTACACAGAGGGAACAACTTTCTTTACAATTAAAGACTGAGGCAAAGAAGGCATTATGTACCTCAGCCTTGTCCTCATCCTTTGTCACTGTTGTTCCTTCTGCATCCAATAGGGACTGAATACTCTCCCTAGTCCTCCTTTTATTGTTAATGTATTTATAGAAAGATTTTTTGTTATCTTTCACCGACTTGGCCAGTTTGAGCTCTAGTTGGGCTTTACCCCTCCTGATTTTTCCTCTGCACAATCTCACTTCCTCCCCATAGTCCACTCAAGAGGCCTGATCCCTCTTCCAGATCTCATAAATATTTCTCTTCTTCTTGATATCACTCAGGATCTCCCTGTTCAACCAAGCTGGTTTTTTTCCCCTGCCAGCTTTTTTTCCAGAACATGGGAATGGCTTTCTCCTGAGCTGCTAGGATCTCCTTTTTGAAGAGCTCCCAGCCCTCATGGGCTCCCTTAAGTACCGTCTCCCATGAGACTTTGCCAACCAGCCTTCTGAAGAGTTCAAAGTCTGCTCTCTGGAAATTTAATGCTACTGTCCTGCCCTCTTCATGTTCCAGTGGAAAACAGTTTGTCCATGGAGCACAGATATGCTGTGTGTCCACTCCTTAGAATGCTGGAATTGGGGGGGTTTAAGTACCAGACCCCAAGATCTTTGTGCATTATCACTGGGATCCTTGGATATTTATTTATACAGGGGAATATCAATTAGAATAGGGCCATTATGCTTTCTTCTGTTATTATTAGATTGCTACATCAATTTCCTGTGAATATAGTCTAACAAAGGACCATGATAAGGTAAAAAACACTGAAAGGAAAAGCACAGGATTGCTTAGAGGTTGGGAGACATGCCATTCAGGTAAAGCTTAAAAGCTATGAGTCATTTACATTGCCAAGGGGAAACTCAGAGGGGACACAGCTACCTCCCGGAGGTAGGATATTGATTCTAGAAGGCTATTTTGTCTAGCGAACAATGACATAGCAAGGTGAAAGTTGGAGTTAGACAAATTAAGATTAAGAGAAAAGGTATACTTTCAGTGTGGAAAGCCATGGAAGTATTGAAGTTGATGTTCTTCAAGACTGAGAATTTGAAAGGCAAGACTTGATGTTCTCCTAAAAGCAGTCAAGTGGGTTTGAATTGTACTTAGAAACTCATGGGCTCTATTGATCAATTCTAAAAGGTCTGTAAAGGTGACAGCAGAAAGCATGTTCATATGTACTGTGCAACAATCCACTGATGAAATTTCTAAGTTCTGCAGTGTATTGGAAGATTACAACTGACATAAAGGGATTAATTCAGGGCAGCACTGTGATTCTATTATATAGGAGGATGGGCAAGTGATGGAAATGACCCCCATCTCCCAGTTTATAATCTGTGAATGATTTGAGAATGAGAAGAGGTATGTACAGTAGGGTGGAGAAATCTCTCACAATTGCTAAAATGCACATCTTAAGTAAGTGAACGTACCCAATAATGTAAAAGAATGTGAGGAAAAGGTAGACCACAGCCATTACATGTCTGGAATTAGAAAACAGGGACAGAGTTGTATGTTGGTAAGGTAATCACAAGGCTCCACAGGCACCAAGACACCAAGAAGAGAAGTGCAGCACAGTGATCCATCATCCAGATTTACTATCTGAGATACAGGCAGCAGTTAACAACATGCAGAGAAAATCTCCAGTGAAGCAGATCACTTTAGGTGCTGAGATTATCAAACACAAGCCCAAGCACTGCTGCCTGGTATCACTAAAAACTTGGCATTGATTCATGAGAACTCATGTTAAAACACACTGAACATTAGATCTGGGCCACAGACCTGTGACTGGTGCTGCTGTTCGTCCTCCAGCAGCAAGCTGTGTATGCTCGCTTGTCTGTCCCATTCTTGAAAACAGCTGCAGGCAGATTTGATTTATCCATTCTTTTGGTTTTCTCTCTTGAGTCTGCATTGCTACAGGACGCTGTGCCCTTATCCTTTTCAATGTACACCTGCTTCCCTTCACAAGTCTTAAATTACTTCTGCTGGCAGTATGTAACTTTTGGCTGATACTCTACTGCAAGTATTAGAGACAAATATTGCACCACTGATGCTCACACACGGAGGGAGAAGAGCAGCATCTCTCAAGCTGATCACGTTAATTTGTAAACATTTTGAGAAACTGCTTTATCACTCAAACTCTTCCAGTGTTACCTAATTACAGGGTCAATTGACACAGAATCATAGAATAGTTTAGGTTGGAAGGGACCATATAGATCATCCAGTTCCAATCCCCCCTGCCATGGGCAGGGACACCTCCCACTAGATCAGGGTGCCCAAGGCCCCATCCAACCTGGCTTTGAACACTTCCAAGGAGGGGGCATCCACAACTTTCCTGGGAAACCTATGCCAGTGCCTCACCACTCTGATTGTGAAGAAACTCCTCCTTATGCTTAGTGTAAATCTGCCTCTCTCCTATATATACCCATTGCCCCTAGTCCTATAAGTCCATGCCTTTTGTATATAGTCCCTCCTCAGCTCTTTTGGAGGCCCTCTTAAGATTGCATTTCTTCTATACTTCAGTTCCAAGGTTCATAGATTTAAAGAACAGACATTTCTGGCCTAATGTAGTTTGACTTCTTACATAAAAAAAGAAGAGGAATGTCTTTGTCTATGAACTATGGAAGAAGGGACAGGTGTCTTGAGTGGACTATGGGGAGGAAGTGAGATTGTGCAAAGGAAAAATCAGGAGGGGTAAAGCCCAACTAGAGCTCAGACTGGCCAAGTCGGTGAAAGATAACAAAAAATCTTTCTATAAATACATTAACAATAAAAGGAGGACTAGGGAGAATATTCAGTCCCTATTGGATGCAGAAGGAACAACAGTGACAAAGGATGAGGACAAGGCTGAGGTACATAATGCCTTCTTTGCCTCAGTCTTTAATTGTAAAGAAAGTTGTTCCCTCTGTGTACGAACCCTGGAGCTACAGGAGCAAAATGAGGCTCCCATGATCCAAGAGGAGGTGGTCAGAGACTTGCTTGCCCAATTAGACACCCACAAGTCTATGGGGCCGGATGGGATTCACCCAAGGGTATTGAAGGAGCTGGCAGATGTGCTGGCCAAACCCCTTTCCATCACCTTCCAACAGTCCTGGGAGACTGGGGAAGTTCGACTGGACTGGAGGCTGATGTTGTGCCCATCTACAAGAAGGGTCGCAGGGAGGATCCGGGGAACTACAGGCCTGTCAGTCTGACCTCAGTGCCAGGGAAAGTCATGGAACAGGTGATCTTGAGTGCTATGATGAAGCACATGGAAGAGAACCCGGTGATCAGGCCCAGTCAGCACGGGTTCACAAAAGGCAGGTCTTGCCAAACCAACCTGATCACCTTCTATGACAAAGTGACTCGGCTGCTGGATGAGGGAAAGGCTGTGGATGTATCTTCCTGGACCTCAGTAAAGCCTTTGACACAGTTTCTCACAGCATTCTGCTTTGGAAACTGTCGGCCTCTGGCCTGGAAAGGTGCACACTCTCCTGTGTGGAAAACTGGTTGGATGGTCGGGCCGAGAGAGTGGTTGGAAATGGTGTTAAATCCAGCTGGAGGCCAGTTACAAGTGGGGTTCCCCAAGGCTCAGTCCTGGGTCCAGTCCTGTTTAATGTCTTTATCAATGACCTGGATGAAGGCATCGAGTGCTCCCTTAGCAAGTTTGCAGATGACACCAAGCTGGGAGGAAGTGTGGATCTGTGGAAGGGCAGGGAGGCTCTGCAAAGGGACCTGAACAGGCTGGACTGCTGGGCTGCGACCAATGGCATGAGGTTTAACAAGGCCAAATACTGGGTCCTGTACTTGGGGCACAACAACCCTATGCAGCTACCGACTAGGAGAAGCCTGGCTGGAAAGCTGCCAGGAGGAGATGGACCTGGGGGTGTTGGTTGACAGCGACTGAACATGAGCCAGCAGTGTGCCCAGGTGGCCAAGAAGGCCAGTGGCATCTTGGCTTGTATCAGAAACGGTGTGACCAGCAGGTCCAGGGAGGTTCTTCTCCCTCTGTACTCGGCACTGGTGAGATTGCACCTTGAATGCTGTGTTCAGTTCTGGGCCCCTCACCACAAGAAGGATGTTGAGGCTCTGGAGTGAGTCCAGAGAAGAGCAACGAATTTGGTGAAGGGGCTGGAGAACAGGTCTTATGAGGAGCAGCTGAGAGAGCTGGGGGTGTTTAGCCTGAAGAATAGGAGGCTGAAAGGAGACCTCATTGCTCTCTACAACTACCTGAAAGGAGGTTGTGGATAGGAGGGAGCTGGGCTCTTCTCCCAGGTGACAGGGGACAGTACAAGAGGAAATGGCCACAAGCTCCACCAGGGGAGATTTAGGCTGGACATTAGAAAAAAAAATTCACAGAAAGGGTCATTGGCACTGGAAAGGCCTGACCAGGAAGGTGGTTGATTCACCTTTCCTGGAGGTGTTTAAAGCACGGGTGGACGAGGTGCTGAGGGGCATGGTTTAGTGTTTGATAGGAATGGCTGGACTCGATGATCCGGTGGGTCTCTTCCATCCTGGTTATTCTGTGATTCTATGATCTCCCAGACAACAAATGGTAACAGCGATGGCTACAGCCTATTGACTTTCTTGATAATTCACCCTTCTTATTTTTTCCTGCAGCAGTGCTTTCCAGGATTAACTGCTTTATCCAGCGACTGTAAATGTATTTGTTCCTTGTGCTGTCTCCCTAGACAGTGGCGAAAAGCTGGACCTTCCAGAAAACAATTTATTCCATCCCAGCACCACTACCTTAAACCAGTGGGCTAGAGTGCCCTCTGATGGGTATCCAATTCTCTTCATGAATAATGAGAACCTCTGTGATTGGCTGACACCAGGCACTTTCAGAAGTCGAAAATGAGGTGAAACGGACGCCACAAGCACTGGGTAGTGCTGCCATTGGCTATTTTAAAGCATAAACTATGCCAGAGCTCAGCTTTTCAGTTCTACCCAATAACTACACACCTATCTCCATATAACACCATTATTACAAATCAGCCTATTACTCCCCCAAGGATTTTGTCATCTGTAAATGTCATGAGTAAAGACTGCATATTTCTCAGGTCATTGCTGGAAATGCAAATCAATGCAGAAGCAAAAATTAGCCTAAGTGGAGCTCTCTCACAAATAATCCATTTAATAATGTATCCCTTTTTCTTAAACATTTTGAAACTTGTCATTTAATGAGTTTTGAAAACGTTTAGTATGCATGACTTTCACTTCATATTTAAATTGTGTGGTACTGAGTCAAATGCCATATGAAAGCTGCAATTTGATGCAATTCTATTTGTCAACTAGATTTCAAAGTTAGTGTGATAAGATTTTCCAGGTTGAATAGCATTAATTATATTATTTTCCTTTTAATTTGTATTAATTGAGTCTCATATCAACTGTTACATTATTTTATCAGGATCTCAGTCAGGCTGACAGATTTGTAATTACCTAGGTTATCACAATTAGAAATCAGTAAGTCCTTTTATACATTAAACATGATTTGCTGTAGGTCTTCATATAGGAATCACCTGAAGCTTTAAATTATCCCAAACCCCTGCATATAGATTAGCTAATGTACTAGAATTCTATATTTAGTGCTCATAAAACTGCCTGAGGGTAATCCAAATTTCTCATCCTTTGATATGGGGTTCTACAACATCTTATGATAAAGATAGTATTTTGTTTAGTAGTGGGTTTAGGGCTTTTTAGCGTGAATTCAGAAGTTGTAAGGACAGTCATTGAAATGAAGTTTTTTTTTGCAAGGGTCTACCAATGAGTGTCAGTCTTGCTGCTCTATCCTAAAATCTTTCTGTACGCTTGTACATCAAATGGAAAAATCTGAGGGTTTTTTTTGATACTGAGACTAAAATAAATAATCTGGTAATTGATAGAGCTACGTCTCTTTCTGGAACCCCACAGGTTTTCAGACCTGAGAAAAAGACTCATCCCTTCTGCAAATATATTTCTGGCTTTAGAACAAAGAAGGCAGCGTGCCATGGTCTGCACATGGAGGAACAGAACTGCACCATGAGCATAAGACAGGAGTTAGACAAAGTTCCTCTTGACATATATCAATGCCATTAGTGGTGGAATCCACTAGCTTATTTTCATCCCTGTCTAATTTATGAGGCTCCATGCTGTTTGGCTTGAGAGTTCTCTAATCAACAATACCTCTGCTGCAGAAACAGGAATTCCATCCCATGCACTACAGCAGTATGTACTCTTTCTAAAAGAATAAAAAAATGCTGAGAAAACCTTAGGTCTGTGCCCTAGTCAGCTTTAGGAAGTGTAGATTTTATCAAGCCTGAATCAAGGAAGCACATCAGCCAAACAACAGTGGAGTGTTTTAGGTGAAAGTCTTTCCATTCTTGTGTCAAAGCTGGACTTATGCAGCCAGGGAGACATAATTGCAAAAAAGACACAACATGACTCTAGCTCCAGACCCAGTTCTTGGGAAAATGTATGAATTTTAGATGAGAAAATTCATATGGGTAAAGCTGGGTATAGAAAGAACAGCCTTGGAAACAGCTGTTGTATAATTCTTGACTGAATTATACAACTGCTCAGATACTGTCAAAACATCTTTTGTCTGCCTTCGGAGTGGAAGATAATCTGCCCTCCCTTCTCCTCCTCCTCTACCACCTCAAACCAGCACTGGATACCCGCAAGGAGAAACAATTTTGGATTCTAGTGCCCTGGCTCTAAGAGAGAACAAGGGCCTGAGGGAACTGAGAAAGAAAAGACTTCACCAAGGGGCTGTGGTAAAAGTGAAGGTATTGACCAGCTCCTTCTATCTTTAAAGGTATCTGAACTCAGAATAGAGTAAGGTAGCTATGATCCTATTGATGCTTTCTGTCAGTTCCTTGCAATGTTACTGGAAAGAGGCAGACACGGTGATGGGGTGAATAAAAGACATCTTCAAAGCCCTCTCTGTGTTTACTTGCTGTGTGTCCTCTATGTAACTTTCTGCTTCTATTAGGTTGATTGGATTGGCCACCTTCCCTCTGTTTGCCCAGTTTCCCCTTGAAATGGGCACCTAAAATATAGGCACATCTGCTCACCAATGTAGCAGTTGGAGCCTTTCCATTATCTACCACATGGGAGCAGGATTAGGTTCATTGTCAGTTTTGGGGACCATGAAAGAGAAAAAGGATCATGAATTTTGCATAACAGAATTGCACCCTACTGGTTCCTTAAGACATACAAGATGTTTCTGTTCCATTGTCATCCTAACACACTTTTGGAGAAAAATGTTTCCTACAGCCAGAGGCAGCCCTCGGAGTGAGCAGAACTCATCTGATATTCCTGATACAGAAGCATATCAACATTCTTCTACTACTACCGAGGTGGTGTTTCATATTGTTAAAGGTCTGGCAGCATGTTATGATTTGTTAGATGGGTTAAGACTATACAAAATGCCTTAAGAAATAAACTGAGTAGGTAAGGATTTGTCAGAGAACTGCTAAAAAGTGGGTTTTTTTTTTCCTAAACTGTTGCTTGATTATTTTCATTGTAGCCAATGAAAGGAAGAAGAATATTAAAACAGCAATCTGATCACAATCCTCACATAACTTCGTTTTAGACCTAAACTCTTCCAGACAATAATCTTTTAACAACAGAGGGTCTAAATTAGTAGAAATTAACTTTGGATGCTGCTTGGCCTGTCGGAAAACCCCGAAGATTTTTGCTGGAGGACAAGAGCAGGGTTTCTTCAGCCAGCGTGTTTTCACCAGTTATTCCACTAAGTTTCCTCACCCTCCCTGGTGCAACTCAGTCGTCTGAGTCCTTCCAGTCCAAGGAATAACCTTCCAGTGGCGACTGTGAGCCCATGGGGGACATTGGTTTGCGTGACCCCTCCAGAACAGGTTCACCCTTAGCAAGTCTGCGGATGACACTAAGCTGGGTGGAAGTGTGGATCTGCTGGAGGGTCGAGAGGCTCTGCAAAGGGACCTGAACAGGCTGGACTGCTGGGCAGAGTCCAATGGCATGAGGTTTAACAAGGCCAAATGTCGGGTCCTGCACTTGGGGCACAACAACCCTGTGCAGCTACAGACTAGGGCAAGAGTGTCAAGAAAGCTGCCTGGAGGAGAGAGACCTGGGTGTGTTGGTTGACAGCAACTGAACATGAGCCAGCAGTGTGCCCAGGTGTCCAAGAAGGCCAGTGGCATCTTGGCTTGTATCAGAAACAGCGTGACCAGCAGGTCCAGGGAGGTTATTCTCCCTCTGTACTCGGCACTGGTGAGACCGCACCTCGAATCCTGTGTTCAGTTCCGGGCCCCTCACCACAAGAGGGATGTTGAGGCTCTGGAGCGAGTCCAGAGAAGAGCAATGAAGCTGGTGAAAGGGCTGGAGAACAGGCCTTATGAGGAGCGGCTGAGAGAGCTGGGGTTGTTTATCCTGGAGAAGAGGAGGCTGAGGGGAGACCTCATTGCTCTCTACAACTACCTGAAGGGAGGTTGTGGAGAGGAGGAAGCTGGGCTCTTCTCCCAAGTGACAGGGGACAGGACAAGAGGACAAGCTCTGCCAGGAGAGGTTTAGGCTGGACATTAGGAAAAAAAAATTCACAGAAAGGGTTATTGGGCACTGGCAGAGGCTGCCCAGGGAGGTGGTTGATTCACCTTCCCTGGAGGTGTTTAAGGGACGGATGGACGAGGTGCTAAGTGACATTAGTGATTGATAGGAATGGTTGGACTCGATGATCCGGTGGGTCTCTTCCAACCTGGTTAGTCTCTGATTCTCTGATTCTTCTCCCATCCCTTTTTCTGACACAGAGCAGCAGCAGCAGGGCGGACCGGGCACCGTTCCCTGCCTCCCTCCCGCCCCCCTGCCTGCCCCCGGGCCGCCCCCTTTCCCCTGCAGCCTCTCCCCCTGCTCGGTCCCCGCAGCTCCTGCCGCCGAGCTGCCGGGGGAGGGGGCGGCCGGCTCGGCTCCCACCGGGGGGTTCACACCTTCTCCAAGCCTGGGAAGAAACTTCAGCGTGCGGGAAGTTCGGGGGCAGCCGGGAGAGTAACTCGGCAGCTGTGACTGCGGGTTTGCTTTTGATTGGGTGTGTGTTTTTTTTGTTTTGTTTTGGGTTTTTTTTGTCCTAACCCTGCATCCAACTCCCCCGAACACACGAGCAACTCGCATCAACAACAGCAACAAAAAGTCTGAGGGGAAAAAAAAAAAAAAAGGGAATAGATCACGAGAGAGAGAGAAGGAAGCAAAGCAGCCTTGGTGGGGAGAGCCGGGTTTCTTTGCAGAGACGCGGTCCCGTTCCCAGCGGATCCCAATGCAACTGCTCATCCTCCTCCTCCTGTACGCTGTCGTCTGTGCCAACTTTTGCAGCCGCCAGGGCACCACTGCCCCTGCCCAGGGCGGATCTATCAGAGCCTTGAGGTCCTCGAATATCAGGCGAGATGGTAAGTGTCCGTCTTCTTTAATTCTCGTGGGCTGCGGTTGCAGGGGAAGCCCCCGAGCGCGGAGCGCATCACGAGGGATGCGGTCCCCTCTTTCCCCTGGAGCAGGGTCTGTTGGAAGGGTCCGAGGTTCCATCCCTAGGGGGCCGCCGGGGATCCGGGAGCGTGTGACCAGGTGATGGGGAGGGAGGTGTGGGATGCAGGAGCTGCTCGGCTCCTCCGGTAGGACCCAGACTGCTCAGGGACACTTCCATGAGTTTTCCTGGGAGCCAGCGTCCCCTCTGCTTGGGGAAGAGTGGCTGGAAAGATGCTTGGTAACGAAGGACCCGGGGAGGGGGGTGATTGACAGCCAGCTGAATACGAGCTGGTAGTGTGTCCAGGTGGCCAAGGCCAGGAGCATCCTGGCTTGTGTCAGAAACAGTGTGGCCATCAGGACCAGGGAGGTGATTGTGCCCACGTACTCGGCACTGGTGAGGCTGCACCTCGAATCCTGTGTTCAGTTTTGGGCTCCTCACTACAAGAAAGACATTGAGGTCCTGGAGCATGTCCAGAGAAGGGCAACAAAGCTGCTGAAGGTGCTGGAGAACAAGTCTTATGAAGAGTGGCTAAAGGAATAGGGTTGTTTAGCCTGCAGAAAAAGACTGAGGGGAGACCTCACTGCCTACAACTGCCTGAAAGGAGGTTGTAGTGAGGCGGGTGTTGCTCTCTTCTCCCAAGTGACAGGTGGTAGGATAAGAGGGAATGGCCTCAAATTGTGCCAGGGGAGGTTCAGATAAAACATTAGGAAAAAATTCTTCATTGAAAGGGTTGTTGGGCACTGGAAGAAGTTGCTCAGGGAGGTGGTTGAGTCACCATCCCTTGACGTATTTAAAAGACGGGCAGATGAAGTGCTTAGGGGTATGGTTTTGAGGTGGACAGGTACAGTTGGACTCAATGATCTCAAAGGTTTTTTCCAACCAAGTGATTCTATGATTCTTTCTATGATTCTACAGGCTGCACCTTGCCCATGACAATGTGGGGCACCTGGTCCCAGCAGCCGTGGAGGGGCCCACCCGGCGGCCCCTCAGCACCTGCAGGCCCCTTCTCCTCTGCATCCCTGCCAGCATGAGGGGATGTGCTGGGAGTGATAGACAGCAGGACCATTGCCGTGTCCCCTCTGGGGTGCTGTGTGGCAAGTGAGAACAGGCACAAGGGTCCCTATCCTGGATCCATTGAGACCTTTTGCGACTTTTGCTTCCTTTGTGGCTCTCAGGGTGCTGTGCTCCTGATAGAAAGTCACCTTGGTTTGGCACGTCTGGGCTGAGTGTCTGCCCAGGTCTGCTGGGCAATGCCCTGCAAGGACCAGAATTGTCCTTTGTGCCAACCTTGCTGTTGGAAGGAGTCAGGTGCCTAGTATTGATGAGCACCAAGGAGAGTGGCTGCAGGCTTTCGGACACTGCCTGCCTGTTTTGAAGAGTGGTTTCAATCTTCTTGTTTGAGTTTTGGCACGTTTCCCACTAGGAGCCACCGACAGAGGATATCCTCAACAGCTGAGGTGCTGTCGAGGTTCTGCAGCACAGCTGTGTGGGACGCGAGCGCCTCACACAAGTGGTCAGCGTGGCTGTGTGCTGTGACCCTGTGATGAATGAGTGTGGAGGCTACATAAATTTAGCCCCACTGAAATTCACCTTTGGAATCCACTTGTTCATGATCAAAGCTAAAGAAAACCAGGCCCTTTGGTTTGGGGAAGGTGATGAGCCTCTAGCAGGCTGTTGTGTTCCAGCTTCATATGGAGGACCTTCTTTTGCAGTGTGCATTCTTGCAGAACAAAATGCAAGATGTTCTCCCTGAAAAGGAACAGAGTTAAGTTCAGTCTTCAAATTAACGTCGTCCAGTTGCCAGAAATTATATGTTCTATAAACCCTGTTTGAAAATCCAGTCACTTGAGCCATTTCCAAGATTCTACTCTGATTTGCCAGTGTTTATTTTTCAGCCTGTATACAATGTATGTAATGGGTATACAGTTGATAGAGGAAGATGTTTTAGTTTTGGAGCCATACTGAACTTAATAGTCTTTTGTATGCCTTTCCTAGTCATTGGAAGAAGGCATAGAAAACATGAAGAATCTTTTCTGCAGAACCAAGATAGCGATCCTACAAGACAGGATTGCAGTTCCTTGTGTCTCAGAAGTAAAAATTTAAGCTAATAAAAAAATATGGTTTTGTAATAGAAGGATACAGGCATAATTGCAATTTCATCCTTTAAAATGATTGAGGTATTTTTAGCACATTTCATTACGTATTAGCTTGATATCTTAAACCTCATAGAATAACCAAGACCATCTCTGAGCTAAGTTAAGCAAGCTTCCTTCCAAGTCAAAGTTCAAAAAAAGCTTTTTGTTTCATGGAAAACTGCAGTGATTTACTTAAAACTTCAAAATGTGCTTTATTCTGATCTTCTCTGTAGTCAGTGAAGAAATCAGTAACCCCTAATATAAATAAAGTTTTCAGCAGACTGGCAGTGTGATGGGCGTTTCACTCTGCAGAAGATTTCCTGCGGTGATATTGCTTCTTGGAATGAAGAAGAGAACAAGCCTATATGAAACCCTTACTTAATTGCTCTTCTCCTAGTTGTAATGATTTGATGTTGTGATTAAGCATTGTAAGTTGAAAATTCTATTCCATAACTTGCAGTGGCTGAACTTTCTGGGTACTGAAGTGGACTGGTACTTGCCTATTTGAAAACAGCAAATCTATATGAAATGATTTGCTACATTTCACCCCTTCCAGCAGCTTAGAGACAGTGAAATGCGCTCACACCAAAGTCAGACACCTCTGCAGTCGTTTAGTAGATGTTACAGATCGTAGAATCATAGAATAGTTTGGGTTGGAAGGGACCTTAAAGATCATCCAGTTCCAACGCCCCTGCCATGGGCAGGGACACCTCCCACTAGATCAGGGTGCCCAAGGCCCCATCCAACCAGGCCCTGAACACTTCCAAGGATAGGGCATCCACAACTTCCCTGGGAAACCTATTCCAGTAAATCACCATTCTCATTGTAAAGAAATTCCTCCTTATGTCCAGTCTAAGTCTGCCCCTCTCCAGTTTATAGCCCTTGCTCCTAGTCCTAGCACTACGAGCCTTTTGTAAAAAGTCCCTCCCAAGGTTTCTTGTAGCCCCTTTCAGGTATGGGAAGGTCACTGTCTCCTTGGAGCCTTCTCTTCTCCAGGCTGAACAACCCCAATAGATGTAGTAGAGGAGGTGACACTCTTTTAGGAAAACCACATGCAGACACCTAGCACGCTGCAGCCTCTCTCATTTCTTGTGCGGAGCTGGGCACTGGGTAACAACATCTATGGCAGCTGCTAATTGGCCCTGATTTTACTGAAATGAACCAAAATGTTGCTTGAGATTCTTAACTAAAGGTCTATATTTGTGCAGCCAGAGGTTATGAGCTGTATTCTAAATGTTGCAGGCACGTGACGAACTCACAAGCAAAGGGTTTAGACCGTAGTTGGCTGGAGGCCACTAAGAGTATTTCTGTCTTTTATAATTTTCAGTGATGTTTGTGTCTTGTTTTGGTCTGAACCACTGATATGGAAGAGCATTAAAAGTACGTGAGTTGTGTGAGACAGGCAGGATTCTTTGCTTTGTAAATATTTGTGGACATGGCAATATGGAATAGGCTCTAAGAGCACGCAAGGGATTGGGGGGTAATATGTTCAGTCTCTCTCAAAATGTACAGCAGGGATGAAAACTAGTTTAATATTATATCCTGGGTTGATGATCATGATTATTGTGTTGGGAAATTAAGAGAGATACTGTAGGGGGAGCAAGGTCTGTTCAGCTTTGAAAAAAACATGGTATCTTGGCAAGTCCAAGACCACTTGGACATCATATTAAAAAAGACAACAATCCTTTACATTCCAGTTTTCTTCCAGTTATACTTAGCAGGATAAACTAGTGATACTGGATACACAGCACTGGAGGCTTGGTCTTGCTTCAGGCCAAAACAAACCTTTGCACTGTGCGTGATTCCAAATTGCCTTTCTTCTTTTAGACCTATTTGTAATTGCTCTTAGTTAAGGCTGAGGTGGCTCTGAGAAGGATTCTAAAGATGAAGGGCAGAACATACAAAAAAGCGCTATGTAATGACTACCAAACCTAACTGGACTGTACTTCCTGCTGATGATATTAAGAATATAAATAACCTGCTTACAACACATCCTCTTGTCCTAGCGGAAGGACGAGCATTGATGACTCAGCCGTCCAGTGTAGCACTAATCAATTTTTGAAAGTGTCCTGGAGACACCATCCACATTTATAGCACATGAACTTACTTAAAGTGTTTATTAATGCCATTACCTCTTAAGTACTTTGAAATTCATCAGAGTAACACACAGAGGGCTTCCAAATGTTTCCGTTGTTCTCTTTGCCTCAGACTCCCAATTTGCACTATGTGGGTAATTTACTACCTAGTTACAAGAAGTGTGATGTTTTCTTCCTGCTGTTTGGTTGTTCATGTGTACTCGGGAGAGGAAAAGTGCTCAGTAATGTTATTTACTGTATGGTGTCTAACTGAAACATCAATGGCTCATTCTTAGCTGTTACTGAACAAACATCTTAATACTCAATATAAGAAATTGTGTCCAATCTATATACTCAGACTAAGCATCTCTACACATATTTTAAACTTTAAAACCCAAAGTTTAAAGAAGAGACAGAACAGAACAGACAGCATAGTGTCAAATCATTACTGAAATGACTGAAAGCCATGGAATCTATATATTCTGATGTGAATTTGAAACCATAACATGAGATGTCTTGAGATAAGATTCTGGGTCTGGTGGTTTTCATTTTGAATCAAAAAACTGAGGACTTTCCAGACTTTGTTAATTGCTTGCATACCGCCAAAATACAAAGAAAAATTGTATGTTACCATTCTGGGGAAATAGCAACAGCTTTTGGCTCTATGATGGACTGTCCAAAGTGATGTGTGCTGTTAAGTCTACCCTCCCCTTCCCTGTATTTGCCTGTGCTTAAGCACAAGGAAAAGCATTTGATGTTTTGGGTAGTATTCTCTCACAACATAGGTATTAGCTGTCTGCTCTTGGGAAAAGACATAAATGGGGTATTTTTGTACCAGTTTGAAATGGCTCTTGTAACACCAGTGGTACAGGCACCTCAGTTTTGGAATGCATTTACTTAGTTCTTTTTTTAATAGGCTTGTACGCATGTTTTCATACAGATCTTAGGGAACATAAAATTTTGTAAACTGGAAAATAGAATAAATTTGCTTTCGTAAGCTTTATTTCCTGATCGGTTTTGTAGGTTTTGTAAAAAAAAAAAAAGTATGTTTTAGGCTTCACCATATTAAAACCCCTCACCTTAGTAATTTACCTGTAGTAATGCACTTTGGTCTACAGTTTAACTTTGATGATGTCTCTTATCTGTATAATTAACTTTTTGGACTAAAGTATCAAGGGATATTGCATGAGAATTCCAATCCTGACTTAGCAATAAGCAGCATGGAGGAATTCTCCAAAAGAACTTTGACACATATTTTGTCAGGCATATGTATATTATATAGTAGAAGTCACTTTATTTATAAACACTCCAGCCAGTTTCTCAATGCTTCTTGGTTCTTTTTTTAAAATGTATTTGTATGAAACTTCATTAGGCCAACAAATTCTTAAAAGGCACAGAGAGAAAACTTGATAATTGCTTTGATTCTTAGAAACTGAACGTTTCTCAAAATTCTAAAGTATTTTTTTCACTGTGACCCTGTAGAGGGTTGGTGTTTTATAAAACACCTAGGAACAGTCATAAAGAGGAATCTCATGGGGAGACATTAGTGCAATAACATTCATAGAATGAGAGAGTTCATGAGAGATTTGGGGTTGTTCAGCCTGTAGAAGAGAAGGCTCCGAGGAGACACTGACCTTCCAGTACTTGAAGGGGGCTACAAGAAACCAAGGGAGGGTCTGTTTACAAAAGGCTTGTAGTGATAGGACTAGGGACAACGGGTGTAAACTGGAGAGGGACAGATTTAGGCTAGACCGAAGGAAGAATTTCTTCATGATGAGAGTGGTGAGAGACTGGCACAGGTTGCCCAGGGAAGTTGTGTCTGCCCCATTCCTGGAGGTGTTCAAGGCCAGGTTGGATGGGGTCTTGGGCAGCCTGACCTGGTGGGAGGTCCCTGCCCATGGCAGTGGGGTTGGAACTCCACGATCTTTAAGGTCCCTTCCAACCCAAACTATTCTATGATTCTATGATATTATGTACATGCATACAAAGAATAAATAATATCTTTTGCATATTATCTGTTATGGGATAATACAAGATATATATGCATGTATATAATATTATATCAGAAGACGCAAGTGCAAGGAAACGAGAATAAGCACACCTAATATAATTAGTTCCAGATTAGCATTAAAATCATAAAGCTATTGTACCTAGGTATTGTTTTTTAGAATACCAAAAATACTCCCCAGGTTTAATGTAAGTTTTTTAAATCCTAATTTGACAAAGAAGTGTTGGACAAATATTTTAGCCTAACTATTTGAGGGGGCTAATATCCTTTTTACGTGATGTTTTTAGCTATGTAATTTACAGAATTTGGCTTTAAAGCAATGGATTAATTTAAAAATATTTCTCAGTTTTACAGGCTGCAAGTGGAAGTTCTGAAAGTAATTTAATTTTTATTAAAATGTGTATTAAGTAAAAATATAGGGAAAAAGATTATTGATGGCAGAAATTCTTTCAAGAAAATAATGTACAAGTTTACTACCTTACAGTTCTGGCACTCCTTCTTTAGATTGTGTGTAAGTATTACATAAAAAAATAGATCTGCAAATGATGTAATATTCATACAGCAAGAAACTCCTTTAGGGAGCAGTAAATTAGAAGGACAGGGAATGGCTTACATTTTATACCTCTAATAATAGTTTATATACAACAGGTGCTGCAGAAGTTTTATCTCCCGTCTTTTCATTCAGAGTCTCGCTTATATTAAAAGATATCTGCAGCAAATTACAGGCTGATCTCTTTAACAGCAAATAAAATATCTTAGAGGGCTGGCTTTGAACACAGGAAAAGTGGGCACTTGCCTGTGATATCAGAGTCTAAAAAGCTTCAAAATGTCCATCTCCTCTTTGCCTGCAGAGCAACAATGATGACCTCCATTGGTCCCTTCCAGCCTCAACCTTTCTGTAGCTACAGAGTGATAGGTGGTGATAGGTGGAATACCTGCTTCCCCAGCAGCAGTGGTCGCTTTCCCCATCTCTTCTGTTCCACTCTCCCCTTTTCCATGCAAAGCAGTAGCAGAAACATGAAATCTGATTCTTCCACAGCTCTGGGCCCAGCTGTCTCCGTTCTCCTTGCTCTCCTCCTTCCTTCCTTGTGTAGAAATGATCAGCTTTGCCTACCCTGCTGAGAAACCTTTAGTTAGCTCTCAACGCTCATAGTGCATTCCCAAACCTAGAAAAGGGCTGTCAGCCTCTGCCTGCTCTGCCTTTTTTGAACCTGGAGAGATTTGACAATGCGATATTAAATGAGTGCTAAGAAATACCATGTATACTCTCTGTTGGCATTCTCTATAATAAGAACTGGCTCAGCAATGCCAGAAACATTATTGGTACTCCATTTAGTTAGTTTATTCAAGCTGTATTCAAGAACTGCCTCCAAAAATCCTGCTATTATATTTATGAGGTTGATTACATGATACCACATTTCAGATAAAAGAGACCACTTACATCACTGTTTCTGGTGAGGATCTCTTGGCTAAAATACTGGGTTGTGTTAAGCTTCTTGGCAGTTTATTTCAAATCAATCTCCTGTTTACTAATCTAAGGAAATGTCCTGTTTACAGAGTCAAACTGGCTAGTTTTTCATTTGGGAGTTTGAGTTTGGCTCTAATATTTTTGGTAGTGAGTAAATCCTGCATGATCTCAAGCTTCCTATTGTACTTAAGTAATCTTCAGTTTCATGCTTCCTTTTTCATCTGTGTCCTGCACTGTGAGGGCCAACATCCTACACTTCTGCTTTGGCAATAAGAGCTCTGCATTATTTGGAGATGGTGCAGGAGGACACACTTCTACCTTCTATACAAACTTCCTGATGATATATTTTAGCCTCGCTGTGCATTAGGATTTAACGACTCTGTAAAAATGTTTATTAAACAGTAGGTCAATGCAAAACTTTAAAAATAGCCATCTCAACTTTCCTTGCACTGACTGGTTACATGAATTAATACAGGATGAAAGAAAATGCTTAGGAAATCAGTGATGAGTTTGTTATAGAATCATAGAATCGTCTGTAGATTTTTCCATTTAGGTTGGAAAAGACCTTTAAGATCATTGAGTCCAATTGTAACTCTAACACAGCCACCACTAAACCATCTCTTTAAGTGCCACTTCTACCCCTCTTTTAAATACCTCCATGGATGGTGACTCAACAACTTCCCTGGGCAGCCTGTTGCAGTGTCTGATAACCCTATAGGTGAAGAGGTTTTTCCCAATATCCAGTCTAACACCTCCCTCCCCCCCCCCCCCCCCCCCCAATGTAACCTGATGCTCTTTCCACCCATCCCATCCCTTATTACTTGGGAAAAAAGACTGACACCTTCCTCACTACAACCTCCTTTCAGGTAGTTATAGAAAGCGATAACATCTCCCCTGCGTCTCCCTTTTCCAGGCTAAACAACCCCAGTCTCCTCAGCTGCTCCTTGTGCTCCAGACCCTTCACCAGCTTGTTTGCTATTTATTTGAACATACTCCAGCACCTCAATCTCTTTCTTGTAGTGAAGGGCTCATGTAGGTAAGCCTTACAATACTCACAGTTGACATATTCGGTTAGCATCCATGCACTGAAAAAACCCCACATCCTTCACACTGAATGAAATGAAGGGGTAACCGATATAGTTACAGATAATGTAGCAAAAGTACAGAATGAAGTTTCGTGTGTTCAATGTATCTGGCTGCTTTTTCTCCTGTACTGACAATCTACTGCGCTATCCACGTGATATGCTGCAAGAGACTTTGCTGCAGTACATTTCTAAGCAAGACCTTAAGGAAACCTGTTGGTATTGCTCGGTGTCTTGCATTGTTTCTGTTTGGGTTTTAATTTTAAAGAGGCTCCAAGTGTAATATGCGTGGGGTTTTGTTATTGTTTCTTCTTGGATCAGCTGCAGAAGATTTTTCTCATAGTTAAATGCATTTCTAATCTGATATGACTCACAATAAAAGTGGATTGAAGATAATACATAGACCCAGACTGGTCAGAGAGAAGGAATAAAAATAGATACGCAGAATGCTGATTACCAGAAGGACTGTGGAATTCAGAAACCCTTTATGTACTGTTGTGCCCTTAATTTTTCAACCAGGAGTTTGCTTGAAAGATAAACCTTTGCTTTAGCAAACCAGTGACAGACGTGTTGTATAAAAACAGCAAGTAGGTGGTAATAATGCCTTTAGATTCTTTGTGGAAATGGACCAACACAGTTTCTTAATCACAATGTCTCAGCAGGGATAAATACTGATAGGAATGATTTCACTAACACATCCAGATGTCAGTAATAGGGTTTAAGACCTCATCGCAGAAGCCTACAGACAATTTGCTGCTTTGAAATCAGTAGGAAGCCCTGAAGTTACAGTACTGTTTCTTTTCCTGGATCAGGTGTCAGCCTTTTCCTTTCCCTTGCTGATGTAAATCACCTTCATTGGGCCCTGGCAGAGGCTGCCCAGGGAGGTGGTTGAGTCACCTTCCCTGGAGGTGTTTAAGGCAGGAGTGGACGAGGTGCTGAGGGACATGGTTTAGTGATTGATAGGAATGGTTGGACTTGATGATCCAGTGGGTCTCTTCCAACCTGGTTATTCTATGATTCATGTTACTGTGTTAAATTGCTGAACGTTTGGGAGTCAGCAGAGGGGGATGCTGATTTGCTTCATTGCTGACCATGCAGTGTGTTCTGGGGTTCCCAAACCCCAAACCTGCACGTATCACTGTTGCTGTGTAGTTGTGAGAAGGGGAAATATGTTGCTTGTTCCTTCCATTCTCATAATGACAGAGAACAGTTTGTTGCCTGTGTAGACTTTGTTTTCATTTTTGTTTGTAATTAACACTTGTCATCCAGGAAAGCTTAATGACATGAAATGCATTTCTCACTGATTCCCATAATTTATTAGGTCATGGAAAGCAGGAACCAAAGTTACGCTCTTCTTCCAAGCAAGAGATCAAATTATTGCATCATATAGTAGCAATCTGGCTGCTCCTAGTATATATGTGATGTGCTTTTGCATAATTAGCACCTTCAAAGTCAGTTTTCTGATGGTGCACAACATTTTTAGAGCACAGAGCAGTCAGAGTGTCTTGAGTGGGGCCTCTGAGAAATGGATGCAGTGACATCCCCACTCTTGAGCAATGCCAAAGTTTCATGGATTTGTCCTTGGGCCTGCATGGCAGAGCCAGGTTTTGGTGTTATATCGCCATCCACATACACACAGCCTGCCTCCCAAAACACTTCAAGAAAGGAGTAATTCCCTTGGCCACATGACAACATAGAAACAAGCTTCACTCCAGAAAATAAACTTGTTTGTGCCACAGAGGAACTCATGCCATACCCCACTGCACACCTGAGGACCCATCCTGGACCAATGTTGCTCCCAGAACAGCAAGCAGAAGAGGATGAGAAATTAAATCTGCATGGTTGTTCAGCCTGCTCTTTCCCCAGTACCTTAACCGGTCACAATACACGTAGTTAGCCTTCCCTACACAGTGTTCATGCATTTGATGACATTTTGTTGTGAGCATTAACAATATATGCTAAGACCTTCTGTTTTACCGTAGGAGATGAGCCCTTGCAACTTGGAGAGGCAGAAGTGCCACTCACAACAGTCATAACACATGGCAAACTGTGTACTGTGTTCAGTTCTGGGCCCCTCACCACAAGAAGGATGTTGTGGCTCTTGAGCGAGTCCAGAGAAGAGCAACAAAGCTGGTGAAGGGGCTGGAGAACAAATCTTATGAGGAGTGACTGAGAGAGCTGGGGTTGTTTAGCCTGGAGAAGAGGAGGCTGAGGGGAGACCTTATTACTCTCTACAACTACCTGAAGGGAGGTTGTGGAGAGGAGGGTGCTGGCCTCTTCTCCCAAGTGACAGGGGACAGGACGAGAGGGAATGGCCTCAAGCTCCACCAGGGGAGATTTAGGCTTGAGATTAGGAAAAAATTCTTCACGGAGAGGGTGGTTAGGCATTGGAATGGTCTGCCAAGGTAGGTAGTTGATTCACCTTCCCTGGAGGTGTTTAAGGTGAGGGTGGATGAGGTACTTAGGAGCATGATTTAGGGATTGGTGGGAATGGTTGGACTCGACGATCCAGTGGGTCTCTTCCAACCTAGTGATTCTGTGATTCTGTGAAACACTGGAAATCCTTACCAGCGTGCAGTCATCCTTAAAATCCCATGGCCTTGCTTCCCATGCTGTCTCACCACCTGTCCTTGTTCCTGCTCAGAGTTCCCTCCGTTTTTGCGGGCTTAGAGCTGTGAGACATACTGGAGTAAAATAACAGGGCACGCGGATAGCTGGGTTTGGGAATCACTTGAAACAACAGTGAGATGTCCTGCATGAAAATCAAATATCTTTGGTCTCACACACTTGCCTGAAAATAACTCCTGTGGTGTGCAGCATCCCCACTAAGGAAACCCCAGAACAAAGCTGGGAAAGCTATTAGCCTGATTTTGTATCTTTGCATGTTCCTTGGGTGTGGTTTCATCGAGTGGATGAGGAAGACCATGAAGAAGAAACCGTAGTGACTTGATGTGTCAATTCAGTTTATTTTTTGTTGAAGAAGATTCTAAGGGCCTTTTTATGAATACACGTAGGATATTTTTCAAGGCTTGCTAGTGCTGCCTCTTATTTTTTACAAGGATCTTGTCTCAGGATTTCTCTCTGCAGCCTTATGACTACAGTTCCATTTCCTGATGCTACTGCAATTTTTTTCTGCCATCACCAGCTCTTGCAGAACTTAAAGTCAAGCCTTGTCAAGCAGATTGCTTTTCAGTTTACCTTAGGCAAGCCATTAGTCAAAATACTGAGTTAAAAATAAAATGTCACCTATTTTTCTTATGAGGAGAGAGACAGAATGTATTTCTTCATTTGCGATGAAGTGATTGCAAATTTAAGTACACATCAGTGTAGTTTTGTCACTGTACTAATATCTAGAACTTAATTTTCAAAATGGCCCTTGAAGATGATTGGCTGAACTAGAACAGAAATACCCAGAGCTGTCTTATTTATTTCTAGAGATGATAGCCAGCCTGATCACCTAACGTGGTGCTTCTGCTTCCCTTCTTTTCATATGGGTAGAAGACATCCATTTCCTTATTATAAATCAGTATTGTTTATTTTTTATTTTTATTTTACATATACTTAAGCGATAAACCAGAATTAACTTCGCAGAATTATCATTATTTTGTTGCCTTGATGTTTTTGCCAGTTTAAAACTTCTTAAAATTACCAGATGAAACAGAAGATCCGATGCCAGCACAGGCAGTTCTGTGATTTGGTTTTGACAGATGTTCCTACCCATGGAGCAGCAGCTGGCACAGCTTTTCAGAGAGCATAAGTGAGCCTATTGAAAGAGCTGACTAGTAGAAACCCAAGGTGCTCCCAGAGACACTTAGCTAAACTTCTATAAGAAAGCTGCATGCCAAATAGAAGATACACTGTGCTTGCTTATGATGGATACTAATAGAAGAGTTCATACCCCTAATGGTTGATAAATGATTTCACATAGAATATCCTTTTGTTCTCCTGTACATATGCACCAATTTTGTTAAAACGTTGGTAAATTTTGACTTTTCGCTTCTGATGTCTGAGGCCCAGAATAAAAACCCCAACAAGTTAAGAACAGACTGACAATACTGAGAGCTGAAGATTTCTAGTACCTGTCAAATGCCTGCCTGTACTGTATTGGAATCAAAGCACTGCCCTCACAAACCTTTCACTAAATATTTTCTCTTATAATAAGGCAAAGGAAAGAAAAGCTTTTAGCAGCGTAGATATTTTTATTTCAGTTCATACTAGGATAAAATAAAACTCGAACATTTCCAGGTGACTTAAGGTGGGATTAAGCGGAAACATATTTAAAAAATCAGATTCAAAGTTGTATTAGGTTCAAGGTGGAACTGACTACACAGCCCTGATTAACGTACAGAATAAAGAAAAGAACTAAAAATGTTATCTTTCTTTTTGTTAGGTTCATTGTTGGGCAAGACACGTGTATTAACAGCCACATAGTGAGGCAGAGGGAGATGGGAAAGGAACTGCAGCCCTGCCTTGGTTTTCCACTTAGTCTTTCTCCTGGATGTACAGACACTGTAATAAAAAGGGTGTTGTTATACATAAAGACTAAAGCAGAGAGTTGGAAGGAGTTGGATAGTGTGTTGAGACTACTCCCTGCACCCTGCTGAAGTACCTGCCATGTCCTGCTGCTGCAAATGGACGAGCATCCCCTTGTTTCACTGTGCACTGGGCAGGACTCCCTCCTGCTTCCTTCCCTTAGCCCAGAGAACTGAAGCCCTGTGCCAGCAAACAAATCTGGTATGTTGCCAGATGTGATTTTTGTTTTGCAGTTCCTCCATGTGGTACTGCATCTTTTGCCAAGAGAAGATGATGATGTGTTCAGTCTCCGTATTCCTCACTGAGCCACAGAGAAGAGCCAGTCCGCATGCACCTGAAATGAGACATATATATATATATTTTGTGCCCTTTTATGTCAATTTGTGCCATTTTTCCAGCCTGGAGAAGAGAAGGCTCCGAGGAGACATTTATAGCGACCTTCCAGTACCTGAAAGGGGCCTGCAAGAAAGATGGGGAGGGACTGTTTACAAAGGCTTGTAGTGACAGGACTAAGAGAAATGGCTATAAAATGGAGAGAAGCAGATTTACAGTAGACATAAGGAGGAACTTCTTCACAATGAGAGCTGGCGAGGCACCGGCACAGGTTTCCCAGGGAAGTTGTGGCTGCCCCATCCCTGGAGATGTTCAAGGCCAGGTTGGATGGGGCTTTGGGCAGCCTGGGCTGGTGGGAGGTGTCCCTGCCCATGACAGGGGGAATGGAACTGAATTATCTTTAGAGTCCCTTCCAACCCAAACTATTCTATGATTTTCACTTCACACAGGAGGCAGTGGCTGTAGATCCTGGCCTCACCATACTCTGATGAGTGGGAATAATGCAGTTTTAAACACCTTGTGATTGTGCTCAAAAGTAGTTTACTACAATAGTGACCTTATTAAAGTAGTGCAATTGTAGCTGCTATTCACCTTTTACTAGTGACTAGTAAATAAAATGGTAATCTGTTTTACAGCTTTTGTGTTGCAAAAGTTCAGGTATTCAGATTGCTTAATTAGCAGCTAATTGCCCCACTACACTGAATTTAATGTGACAATTTTTTCTAATCTACTCTAATCTGACAATTTTTAGACATCTTTACTCAGAGGAAGCAAACTGTAATGAAGCTGTTACAGCCACTGCAGTTTGAGTGACATCCATATTTCTAATATTATCTGGTATTCTTACATTCATACTTTACAGATCTATATTTGACTTTTAGTAGAGAAGAGAAGGAGTAGGACTAGTTAAACGTATCTATAAAACAATTATGTGTTTTCTCCCTTGTGCCTGGCATGACAGAAGGGAATATTACAGAAAGTATGAGAGGTAGCACCTTCACATGCACATTCCTATAGAACTGATAGCTGCAGCCCACCCTGTACATTAATAAATGTATGCTTGAGGAATCTTGAGAAAAAGCAGTTTCTAGCACTGTCTCGTAAATCCATCTGGATCATTCAATCAGCAGTGAGGCAGCAGCGGATACCATCTAATTTTAAACATATAAATGGTGAGTTACTCTTTTATAAGCTGTATTATCTTCTAGTGGCTACTGTCTCTCCCTGAGACTATTCTGGCAACTTCTAAATTAAAATATAATGAATACACATCTGACAGCTTTGGTTGTTCTCCCCTTGGAGAAACCTTCTGACTCAAAGGTGGTTCAGGCTTGCATTCATGCTGCCGCTGATGGGAGTGTTAATTGGATGTCTTAGGGCTTCCTTGGAGAAAAAAAATATGGTTTCTGTTTCTGGTTTCCATTTTTTAGACCTTCTCCATATTCTGTAACCTTCTCCTTCGTCCTGTTTTTCTAAGGGAGAAACAGCAGTTCTTCCTCTGTATGATTTTGTATGTGCACATACCTGCATTTATAGCAGCAACAGTAATCAAACAGTATTTATTTATTCTAGTGTGAATATTCTGTATTTCCATAGAGCATTCTAAAGATAATATGGAGTGTCTATGCTGTAACATTTGTGTTTCATTCCTTCAGCTCTTCTTGCCAAAATAATTTTGGAATAATTCCTTTCTGTTTACCTCTCTTTTGAAAATTAACCCTACTCTGGACCAAATGCCATCATCAGCCAGTGAGAATGTTCCTATGTAACTGCTTATTTAGTTCCACTAACTCTGGTACTGTGTATGGGATCTAAGCTGATGTTCATCTCTGAATATATGCAACCTAACTCCAAATTCAGGTGTCCAACTTACATGGTTTTGTCTATGGGCCCTACAACCTACTATATAAGCTCGATACAAGAATTTTCTTGTTCTGCTAGAAAGAACAGCAAGTCACGCTTTATTGCTTCTACAGTTTTGGAGCTATCTGGATGTAAAATTTTTATACTACAGTAATAATTGCGTTGTTCTCATTTATAATTGTGCTTTATGTTTCAATGGATATCTTTCTAATCTGATGTTGTTCTGAAGAATTGATATCCTATGATCTTGATCAAATTAATAGCATTGTGAACGTCTATTTACTTTTGTATGGTTTACATCTGTTGCATTGAAAACAGTCCGGAGACTATTCTGCACAAATCTTCATAAAAATCTGCAAATTTTACTTTATGATTAGTTTTTGAAGGCATTTTTTCTCAAATATGGGGCTCGATTTTATAATAAAAACATTATTAATCAAAGATGCGTGCTTTCTAGTTTGAAAAAGAAACCCAATTAAAATCCTGACAGGTTATTTGAGGATGTGAGCAAAATGTAACACTTTGCAAGATAGAACACATGCTATTGGATAACTGCAAAATGCCATTTGGTTGAAATCTGTCAAATTCTAGTACTTGAAATATTGCTGTTTTCTTAATTATGCATGGAGTTGAAGAACTATGTTTATCTTGTGAGGTCACCTCAAGATTTGCAACCATATCACAATAGGATGTAAATCATTAAATACCTGTATTTTCTGTATTTACAGTAGATTGAATGCTGGTGTTGGCATTTTTTAAAAATCTGAGTCTTCAATTGCTGCTGCATGAAGAGGTTGCTTTCATTATTCTTTCTTTCAATTTACCCAGCAAGTGCAGAGTGAATTTTTTCCCGTTGTTTTGTTCGCTCAAAACTGAGAAATCTGTTTGGGCTGACACAAACCCACAAAACAAACAGAATGATTCATTTTTTCTTTTGGTGTAGAAGTAAAACACAACTGCAGGTGCGTGAAGTTGGTGTTGCAGAGCAAAACATCCAAATACAAATAGGAATGCACCTACACAGGTACTTTCAAAAAGATGTAAATTTTCACTTTATTTTCTTTTGGGTCCCATGAATCGGTTAAGAAATGTGGCTGCTATTTTGTGGATAGACACAAAGGGAGTTAATTAATAGGCAGTATTTCCTTTATTTACCAAGTCAGACTTGAATGCAAAACATGTTATGGTACTTCTTTTTCTGATGCTTTCAACAAAATTAAAGTAATTTTATTTAACTAAGAGCTACTTAAAATGCAGGAATGTGCACATTTTAATTGAATTCTGATTTCTATCCAGATGCAGCCTGATGCAAATCACAGTTAAAACAATCATTTTCATTATTATGAATATGTTGTCTGGCAACTTAAAAAAATCACATAATTCAGGATGTGCAATAAATATTTGGTGAGAGAAAGTAGCTTTAAATATTACTAGACATAGCTCATCTTCCTGGGGAGCAGAAAGAATTACCAGGTCTTGTGCTAAGTTATATTTAATTGCAGACAAATGTCCTTAATGGTTTTAATGTGCTTTTAAATATTCTTTCAAGACAAAAAAGCTTGAGAAGTAAAAATTAAGAGTTGGATTAAAAGTAAAGATATAAAGCTAGGTTTCCTACTGGTAGCTTTACATTCCAGCTGAAATGTCAGATGTGAAGCAATCCATCTTCCCAAATCCACAGCAGATCAGAAAACGTGTCATAAATTTAGTCACCTTATCTCAGGTCCTGGCTGTGAGTCTTTGAAAAGTGTGTGTCTGTGTGTATATGTAGGTACATACATCTGTATGTTTGTATGTATGTATTTGTCTTATGTTTAAGGGCTTCTTGTAGATTAATGCTTAGATTCGTACAATCACACAATGTCTTGAGTCGGAAGTGACCCACAAGGATCATTGAGTCTAACTCCTATCCCTGCACAGGACAACCTCAAAATTTACACCATATGGCTGAGTGCATTGTCCAAATGCTTCTTGAATATTATTAGCATCATGACTGCTTCCCTGGGGAGCTGTTCCAGTACTTCACCAGGGTGAAGAAACTTCCTGATATCCAACCTAAACCTCCCCTGTCATCTTCGTGCCATTCCCTCAAGTCCTATCATTGTTCACCAGAGAGAAGCACCTACTCCTCTTCCTTCCCTTCATTTCAGTCTACCTTACTGTGTATTTAAAAGAGGCAGATATGTAACTGATAGAGAAAAAAGGTCATTTTAACACACTTAGGTGTTTTGAAAAACGGGCCAACTTGTCAAAGCTGCCCTTATAATTGAAGGGGAGAGAAAGGCACTTGCAGAGACATTCATCCCATTAGTTTTAGATGTTCATCTTCAGGTGGTTTGGATTATCAACTGCATGTGCTGTCTTTTCACAGTCAATACAGAGCAAGTCTGGGGCAAGTAGGTCAGTAGCACAGCAAGCTCAGAGAGGTACCTAACAATATTCCAGTTTTTATCACTCTGAGAAATGTTAGTGGATCTTCTTGATCTCTTCAAAATGCTGCATCTTGAGGACAGGATTAAAGATTTCTTTAGTGTTAGGAACAATGGCATTATTCTGGTTATTTCTGAGCCGTAAGTTATATCAATACATCACTATAGCAGTGTGAGCTTCAAGAACAACATTTGCTACCACTGCTTTTGGGATAAAATTTGGAGGTTTGGGATTAGATTTGGCTTTTTTCGTTCTTTTTTTTTCAGAATTAGAGCAGCATATATTTGTGCAAGATCTTGTGTTAGTATTTTTCTTTATATGTACAGAGGTCAAGTGAGATTATACATATCATCCCTGCCAGCTGTTTTAGAGCTCATATTGGGCTGAGCTCTGACTCATGGGGAGTGAATTTGTCGGAGGTTTCTGGCAGGGTCTGAAATCGTTGCCTGTAAGGAAGCAGCTCTTGGCGACGCCTCGTTGAACTTACACTGTCACAGAAGTTGAGCCAGGGGTTGCTGCAGAGTTCAAGGTACTGGGGGGACAGGGATTGGTTGAATGTCGACTCTCAAATGGCAAAGACCATCATTAATATTGTTGTGGTAGCACTCCTAGGAAGCTACATCTGGGTGCGGGCTGGTTGTATGAATGTGTAGATACAAACATGAATCTGCACTTTTGGAGCCCTTTACCTCTCTACCCTATGAATCTATGAATTTTTGCTGCTGTGTTTGTCTTGCTGCGAAATGGAAGCCTCTTTCCCCTTTCTGTCTCTTCTGTCTCTGACCAAACCCACTCTGACATAATGCTAATGGAGACCCGTGCCTGTAGATCTCCTCCCTCGACCTGCAGATGTAGTGCATGTTGTCATTGACTTCTACATGTGTTCCTGCATCTCAATCTGTGTAATGGAAGATATTTGGTGTCTGTCTACAACTCACGTGTTGTAAGATAACATTTTGCCTTGTTAACCAGCAGATGTAAAAGTGAAAAAAAAAAAAAAGCCACAAAACCCACACGTATTTAGAATTTGTTTTAAAATGCATTTTCTTGCTTAAAGTAAACCTATTAAATGCAGATCTAAAATATCTAAGTCTTGCTGAGTTAAGGCCTAAAGTTTATTTAATATCTTGAATTCAAATAAAATATAATTCTTTGGACAGCAAAAGTAATGCAACCTGATCCCTTAAGGCTTTGTGCCTCATTGGTAGTCTCTGCTGTGAAATTTGAGCTGTATTTGAAACTTTTTCCCAGTGTAAAGGCGTACGGTAATGTTCTCCCTCTGGATTGCCTGCTGACCAATGAGGATGAGGCTGATGATTCTTCCCTGCTCCCAGGGAGGCATTAATACAGTCTCTTTTCTCTACATTTTCCTGCCTGTCTTCAGAAAACTAACAGAACTGCAATACCTTTGAGGTATCCTCAATTTAGCCAACAGGTTCAATAGTTAGTAGGGAAGCTCACAAATGGGAATATAAGCATAGAGCAAATTCACACTGGTGATGTTACTGAGTGCTAAAGCATTAAAAAAAATATTTTCTCTATTACTAGAAGTACATTAATGTAAGCACTACAACATGAAATCAGGATTCACTGTTGCCTGAGCTCTCATCCCACTGGAGTGTGGGATAAAGCTAGCCCTGACTTCAATGGGAATAAAATATTGAAAGAAATCCCTATCCAGTCATATTTTTATTTCTCAGAGAGTTATGAGTAGAGTCATAGGAGGCAGGGAATTTGCCTTAGAATGATAGAATAATTTGGGTTTGAAGGGACCTTAAAGTTCATCTAGTTCCAACGCCCCTGCCACAGGCAGGAACACCTCCCACTAGCTCAGGCTGCCCAAGGCCCCATCCAACCTGGTCTTAAACACCTCTGGGAATGGGGCAGCCACAACTTCCCTGGGTGACCTGTTCCAGTGCCTCACCACTCTCATCATGAATAAATTCCTTCTTATGTCTAGTCTAAATCTGCCCCTCTCCAGTTTTTACTCTTTGTCCCTTGTCCTATCACTGCAAGCCTTTGGAAACTGTCCCTCCCCAGTTTTCTTGGAGGCCCCCTTCAGGTACTGTAAGGTCACTGTAAGGTCCTCGGAGACTTCTCCAGGCTGAAAAACCCCAACTCTCTCAGCTTGTCCTTGTATGGGAGGTGCTCCAGCCCTTTGATTGTCTTTGTAGCTCTTCTTTGGACCCATTCCAACAGCTCAAAGAACTTCTTCTGTTGAGGATTTCAGAACTGGACACAATACTCCAGCTGAGGTCTCACAAGAGAGGAACAGAGGGGCAGAATCATCTCCCTTGATCTTCTGGCCATGCTCCTTTGATGCAGCCCAGGATACAGTTGGTCTTCTGGGCTGCGAGTGCACAGTGCTGGCTCATGTCAAGCTTCTCATTAATCTGCACCCCAAAGTCCTTCTCTCGGGGCACCCCTCAATAATTTCTTCTTGAAGAAGAAAAGAAAAGAAAAGCCTCTTCTTGAAAATTGTAAAAGGAAATCAGGAGTCCAAGAGAGATTCTGTGCAATTAAGAGCAGAAATAAGGTGTGTATATCTAAACTTGCCATTAAAGGTATTATAGTTAATTCCCATCTGAAGGAAGAACATATCCAGAACACATACCATGGATTACAGGCTACATGGGAGAGGTAGAAAGCTAAATTTGCATACTAGATATTAGGCTGAGATTATATCTCTGTGGCAACACCATGAATCTGTAAGAGTTGTTTAGTATTGTGCAATGGCTCCAAATCCAAAACAATTGCTACTAGAAACTGAATGCTTTCTGGACATCCAAATGTTTCTGATTCACATGTGCAGCATTTACCACACAAACAAAACATCATAGCTCAGCATGGCCCATTTCATCCTTTTCAACAAAAGGTCCCAGCCCGTTCTTATTCATCCCTTTACGTTATTTCCTCCCAGCTACTGGTGTTAATACAATACAACTACTGTTAGCATTTGCAAGCTTGGACTTCTGTCTCTACAAGTAACTTTTAGATTAAATGGTATAATTATGAAGCAATTGTCTTTTCAAAGTTAAGCTTGAAAAGCTTTAGATTCTGACACACCAAAAATCTCAGCCTGAGGAACTACAGACATGTCCAGTGGGAACATTAAGTCTTGCTTCCTTCCCTTACAGTGGTGAGGCATCTTTTATTTGGGTAAACAAACTGTGCAAAGGAGAGATGTCAGACCTAGTGAATAGAAATAGAGAAGTGAGAGGACATATGAAAAATGCAGTATGGAAAAGCTAGTGTGGGATTCTTTCTTTGGGATTAGATGATGGCACTCAATGTAGTTGAAAAACAGTGATTTGGTAGAGGTCTTGTAAGGATTTATTTACACAATAAATTCACTTGTGAAAGTTCAAGCTGTAGAAGACCTGATACAGGATATTTCTAAAGGGTATTTGATTGCATCTAATGTGAGACAAATGGTTTAATAAGTTTTGAGTAATGCTAAGACACTTCTGGATTTGACCATATGCCCTGGAAAACAATGACACTGCTACCATTGTTTCTAATGCACAGAACTTGGCCTTGAATGAAACTGAATAGAAACTATCATTGAATTAACTGTTTCTAGGGTTATAAATCAAATAGATGTTTTTTTAAAAAAAACTGTAATAAAAAGATGTTTTCTCTTGTTGTCTAATATTACAAAACTGCTTATGCCTGTTTTTTTTTAAAGTTTTAAATTGTCCCCCTGAGGAACTTGGCACAAGTACTATCAGAAGAAAAGTATCAGACTGAATGACTGATTTGGCCCCTTCCAGCAGTTTCTTCTAAGACATATAAACCAACAGTCACAACAATCTTCTTGGCTCTTGTTGTTGAGTTTAAATTAAATAGAAAAACAAAGGCAGATGTGTAGAATATGTTGGAAATAGTTTGGACAAGTGGTGTCTGTTTGTACTCTCCTGTGGTTATTATCTGTTGACACACTGAAAAAACCACATTTGGATGTGATCTGAAGCAAAGGATGTCAGCATCAGTCATGTTTTGGTCTGAGTAGCAGTCCACTGGGGGGCTGGAGGCTAGTTCAGAATGAAGGAACTGAAGATTCTATGATTTTGTATCTTAATTTTACTCTGCAGCTTGAAAGCTTTTAACACGCATTAAAAATTAAGCTGAGGTCCTCATTTCTGTTGCTGCATCTCTCCATAGAATCATAGAATCATAGAATAACCAGGTTGGAAGAGACCCACCGGATCATCGAGCCCAACCATGAGTGAAATGAGTGAAATGCCAATGAGTGAAAGGCAAGAAAAAAAAAGAATCCACGCTGCAAAAGTGCAGGGAACATCTTCATGTGAGCTTGCCCGTGAGCCTTGGTTTCCACCTCAAAGCAATAAAACGAGCCCTAAGCAGGAAGACTCGCTGTAACCAGCTTTTGGGTACCTGTAAAGCCTATTCTAGACCTACTTCTGATCCCTTAAGACACCAGTAAGACAGATGTAATTCACAGCTTTGCAGGGGACCCTGGAAACCATCTCTAAACTCCCTGCTGTTTCCTCAGCACGGAGGTTAAGTGTTTCCTTCTATCTAGGGATAAATGTCACTTGAACAACCAAGAAAAGAAATGACAAATATTGAAGGGGGAGGAGAACAGGTAGAGCCCCGATTACACAATTATGAAGACAGAAACAGCTACAGCTTTTCCTAAATAATCAAAGTTGAGAACATCCTCAAAGATACAAAGGATTCAGTTTGGCAAAAGGATTCAGTTTGGCAAAGGAAGCCTCGAGGAGACCAAATTTGAGAGCAGCTACAGTCAGATGTTTTCACTAAATATCTTTATGAGGTTCAGAACTGTTAGACTGCTTTCTTCTCTCCCTTACTTGCTTTATCCTAAGAACTGCTGAGATTTGCGACTGACAGAGCAACAAAAGTAAACATGTTTAATCCTGGGACTAGCTTACTCAGTGTACTTTAGGTTCTGCAAGCCTGTGGTCTCTCTAAGCAACAGTCCACTTTCAAGGGATTTTTTTTTGGCTTATGACTGGAACCATCTCAGCTTTATTGTACTCTCCCATAATTCAACTGAACTATTTTTGGCTATCATTTCTCTGTGCAGCTCATTCCGCTTTCTAACCCTCAGTAGGGGTAAGTAGAGCCTCAGGTATGAGGCACCTTCTGTACAAGGAGAGGCTGAGACAGTTGGGGTTGTTCAGCCCGGAGAAGGGAAGGCTCTGGTGAAACCTTATAGTGACCTTCCAGTACATGAAGGGGGCCTACAAGAAATCATGGGAGGGACTTTTTATGAGGATGTGTCATGACAGGATGAGGGAGAATGGCTTTAAACTGGAAGGGGAAAAATTTAGGTTAGACATCAGGAAGAAATTCTTCATGCTGAGGGTGATGAGACACTGGCACAGGTTGCCCAGGGAAGTTGTGGCTGCCCCATCCCTGGAGGTTTTCAAGTCCAGGTTGGATGGGGCCTTGGGGATCTTGGTCTGGTGTGGGTATTCTTGCCCATAGCAAGGGAGTAGGAACTGGATGATCTTTAAGGTCCCTTACAACCCAAACCATTCTATGATTCTATTATTTACTCGATATTAAATACTTAGCAGACTTCTCCATCAATATGTCCCACTTTACAACACCCATTTTTTAACTTGTTATTTTAAAAGCCTTATTTTTTTGGACTTGAATCAAGACAGCATCCAAGTATGTAGATCCATCCTATTAACTTTAATATCATTAAAATTCTCTAAGTATATGCATGTACATTGTAAACAAAGGTCTGATTAAAAATGTGATGTTAACCAGTTGCCTAAAGGAGAAAATTCTGCTTCCAAGATGCGCTGTCAAATTTTCATACAGGAGAAGATCACAGAGTGTGCTGTTGTGTGACTGGAACTAAGGAGGCTCTCAGCAGACGTTTCATGTCACTGCAGGGTGAAACATGACCAGCACTTGCATTTGTTCAGAATAACGCAATATGTTTGGTATTATTAATATTTGGGTTTGGTCGTTTTTTGTTTTGTTTTGTTTTTTTTTTCTCTTGAGAGGTGGATTGTAATTTAGGAATGAGTAAAGCTAACATAAACAGTACAATAATGAGCATGAATACTTTTCGGCAGAAAGACTTTGAGGAGTATTTCTCTTACACTGAAGCCTTGCACTTCATGTATGTAGTATCATTGTTCCCATTGTGGTTGCCAATCACCATGTGGATGCTGAGTGGAAAGACAGATCTCACCATCTCTCTTAACACTGAACAAAGGCTACATTTTTTGAGTCTTCAGGACCGTTCCCTTCTTTCACGCTTCTTTAATGTGACTGATTTCAGCAGAAGTAGGATGTTACGAAGGAATGACCTGATGCATTGGGCCTGTAACGCAGACCGTTCAAAAAATGCCCTGGTGGTACACTTACAATATTGTTATAAACACAGGTTTATTTATCCCAGTGGAGTTATTCTGCAAGAGGAGTTCCTGCAAAGCTTGTAAACAAGTTTTAGATCAGAAGGAACTACGAGATACAGTCTGGCACTCTTCATTAAGCAGACTATAATATTTCACCACATGATTACTTCATTGAAGTGACACATTTCTGATTAAGTTTAGTGTAAATTTTTGTTTCATTTCTTAGAAATCCTATTTTTAAACACTTGAACTTGCTAGAACCAATTGTTAAGTTATTTCACTGGTTCAGAGTTTAATTTGATCTCATTTTCAGTCTGAATTTGTCTAGACTTGTCTTTGACCTGTAGCAGCTTGCTGTGCCTCAGATAGAAATATTGGCAGTAATGGCAAAGGGAACAGAAGATGTGTACTGGCTAGGAAAATTTTCAATATGTGAATTTGCTCTAGTGTGAAAGACTACTGCCAACTTTTTAAGGCAGTAAGACAATCTTGTTCTTTATGCCAATTTTATGCAGTTTTGTCACCTACGTGACTGACCAGGATTCAGATTTCCCAAGATAGATTGTTCTTCATTAATAAATTTGAAAATATGATGTAACATGAAATCAAATAGCCCTGCTATATCTATATGAGGTGTAACCCAGGATGATTTCCAGGCTCAGAGCAGCATCTGATCTACTGGAGAGAGGCATGGTCACAACACAAATGCTTTGCCAAAACGACCTACTTTTCTTTCTACTTTAGACCCTCCAGTGAAGGCTGTTGTTATGAAGAAAAGTTTTCCTTCCTTGAGTTGCTGAGTCTAGCCCTTGCCATTTGGGAGAACTGTGTAATTAGAATCATAGAATCATAGAAACGTTGGAAAGGAACTTAAAGATCATCTAGTTCCAATCCCTCTGCCATGGGCAGGGACATCCCACTATATCGGGTTACCCAAAGCCCCATCCAACCTGGCCTTAAACACCTCCAGGGATGGGGCAGCCACAACTTCCCTTGGAAACCATTTCCAGTGTCTCACTACTTTCACGGTGAAGAAAGTCTTCCTAATGTCTAATCTAAATCTGCCCCTCTCCCATTTATATCCATTCCCTCTTGTCCTATAATCACAAGCCTTTATGAATAGTCCCTCTCCAGCTTTTTTGTAGGCTTCTTTCAGGTACTGGAAGGTCACTATAAGATCACCTTGGTGCCTTATCTTCTCCAGGCTGAACAAGCCCAACTCTCTCAGATTGTTCTCATATGGAATGAGCTCCAGCTCTCTGATCATCCTTGTAGCCCTCTTCTGGACCCGTTCCAACAGGTCCATATCCTTCTTACATTAAGGATTCCAGAACTGGACACCATACTCCAGATGAGGTCTCACAAGAGAGGAATAGAAGGGCAGAATCACCTCCCTCGACCTGCTGGCCACACTTCTTTTGATGCAGCCCATGATACAGTTGGCCTTCTGGGCTGCGAGTACACACTGCCAGCTCATGTTGAGCTTCTCATCGACCAGCATCCCAAAATCCTCCTCTGCAGGTCAGCTCTCAATCACGTCATTCCCCATCATGTACTGAAAACATGTACTGAAAACAATTAGCTTTTCAACTTGTAAGAGGGCATCTATACCTCCTATCTTTTACTTGTTGTGTTCCTTCTGACTTCTGCTTCCGTCTATCCTCCTTACTGTTGAAAGGTCTCACATAAAACTTCAGAAGAATCGACCCTTGGGATTCATGCTTCTTTATCCAGAAACCTGGATTGCTGTAGGACATTGGGAGATCTACATTTTGTAACTTGTGTGCTCGAAGGACAGGGTTTTATATGGAAGGCTTTCCCCCCCCCCCCGTTGTGAAGAGAGTGTTGTAAGGTTGGTTTGGGGAATATTTGCGTTGGACATCTCCAGCATAGTCATCCTTCAGATTTGGTGTGGCTTCATAGGTCGTGTTTAGCTGTGTGTGTAACCACTTTGTGGGCCATTAGCTTTTGCTTAGCAGAAGCTTGGGGTTGTGCTAGAGTATAGGATGTCATCCTGCAAAAATGGCATTGGGAACTTAACCAGAAATCATATTAATATAGTAATTGTTTTAATGAAGATTTCAAAGAACAAGAAAACACTCCAGAAATTTTGAGACTCCTGCAGTTTCTGGGAAAAGTGAATTTCAAATAGTTTCTCTAAAAAAAGGAAAAAGAGTATATTGTGGAGGTGGCAAGCATTCTAGTGGGAGAATATTTCCAACATTGCCTAACATGCCAGTGAAACTTTGGCAGAGAACTCTCTGTATGCAATGTTAAATATTATGCTGGGAAATGCTAGCATGTGTTGTCAATTAGTGATTGCAGGAGAAATGCCGATGAAATAGTGTGCCAGAAAGGATGAAAAATAGAAAATGATATCATCTTGTTTACAAGGATATTCAATGAAACGCAGACTTGCAGGGGGTTCAAAGGCACATGCATGCACAGATGTTCCCTGAAGGTGCCTTACAGCTATGAGTTTGTGTGTCCTCATTTAAGAATGTCCCACTGAAATGAAGCAGAGTTGGTGACACCTTTGTATTCATCTTACTTAAATATTTATACAGTGTGTATGTGAACTTGGTCATCTGGTTTCCCTCTCTAAGCAATGAACAACGACAGTCTCATCCTTAGAGGGCTTTACCCCGCCTCAAACTGGTGTTAAGGCAAGGTGATACTAATCCCTTCTGCTTTCCTGCTTTTTTTTGGCTAACCTTCTGACTGTCTTGTGGGTCTGTTTTTGTGCAACAGAACTCTGCAACCCCCTAACTATTAGCATTTCAGAGCACACTAGCTCTTTCTTAATTTCTATTCAATGAAAAACTTTTGTTAGGGCATGTCCCTGGTCTATGACCTCTCCTCCTTCTTTTCCTTATTTTATTTGACCTAGTCCCTAGGGAGAATATATTAGTTTACATTACAGGTTTTTTTGACTTTGTTTCTGTCTCTTTATAAATTAATGTGCTAGGTCATGTGTCATTCTGAAGAGCTTATAGAACGTCCTAAGTGTTGCACAACTGGAACCAACAATGGCTGAGATGGAGGACAGCACAGAAAAGCAAAAAGCTACCCTAAGCTGCCAATTTCTGTCTTTATGTTGCTAGAGAGAAGTTAGTATATTTAATATATAATAGAAAAATCTGTGAAAGGGTCAACAGTAGAGTATGCATGAGAAATGAAAAAAAAAAAAAAAAGGGAACCCAAAATATGTATTGAAAGCCTTCTTCTCCTTCCCTCCACCCCCCCCAAGTAAGTTTAATAGCCTGAATTAAATTTACCATTCCTCATTATTTAACAGAAGTGACTCCAATGCCCTAACTCATGCACAGCACAGGCCAGAGAAAATCATGAAGCAAAAGTGGATTAATGTGAATGGTAGCATTGACAGAACAATGGAATGAAGCAGTGATCATGAGTGACCTCACCGCTTTTTTCCTTTAAAAGTTCTAGCTCCTGGTTTTTCAGTCTTGCAACTTCCTCAAATGGATGATAATTTTTATGTGGCTGTTGATAAGAATATGAGATCAGTATTGTCAAATGAAATTATCTAACTGAATTTGGTGCACTGATTCCTTGAGTCATAGAATCACTAGGCTGGAAAAAACCTTTGAGATCATCAAACCTAAACTTGCCTGTCCATTACTAAACCACATCCCTAAGCACTTAATCTCCCCGTCTTTTAAACACCTTCGGGGATGGTGACTCAGCCACCTCCCTAGGCAGCCTCTGCCAGTGCCTGAGAACCTTCACAGTAAAGAAATTTTTCTTAATGTCCAATTTGAACGTCCCCTGGTGCAGTGTGAGGTCATTCCCCTTTGTCCTATAACCTATCACTTGGGAGAAGAGACCAGCACCACCTCACTAACAACCTCCTTTCAGGCAGTTGTAGGCAGTGATAAGGTCTCCCCTCAGTCTCCTCTTCTCCAGGCTAAAAACCCCAGTTCCCTCAGCTGTTCCTCCCAAGACGTGTTCTCCAGCCCCTTCAGCAGCTTTTTTTGCTCTTCTCTGGATGTGTTGAAGGATCTCAATGTCTCTCTTGTATCAAGGAGACAAAAACTGAATACAACATTCGAGGTGCGGCCTCACCACTGCTGAGTACAGAGGGGGAATAACCTCCCTGGATCTGCTAGCCATGCTGTTTCTGATACAAGCCAAGACGCTATTAGCCTTCTTGGCCACCTGGGCACACTACCAGCTCATATTCAGCTGGCTATCAACATCCCCTTCTGCACTAGGCAACTTGAAGTAAAAGAAAAAGTGAACCCACCCCAAACAATTATTTTTTCTTTCTGTAACAGCATTAAATTAAACATTCCGTGTATGTCATTTGTATTTGAGAAATATTTTGAGGGCATTTGGAGAACTCCAGTGTGATTTTTCTGTGTATTCCTGTTTGTAAAAAGAACAACATTAAGCTGAATGAATAATGAAGGGGGAAAATGAAACACCATTATCATTTTCCAGTAATCCATTATTGTCATTTCATTAATTGGACACATCAGTTGAGAAAAGTTAACTGGATTGTTCTCTTTTGTTTTAACATTGTTGCATAAATAATGAAATATAAGATGGAAATGAAGCAATGGACAAAGTGCATATTAATTTAATGCTTAGACTTCAACACCATGGATTTTTTTTTATATTACATATTTAGACAGAAGATGATATTAGAAATTTATAGCTGACTTGGCAAAAAGTGAACCTGTTCTGTTTTCTGTATTCGTATGCACTACAAAGAGGTTGGACTACTTTATAAGTTGTAACAGATAAATTAATGAACCTTTTCATTAATAAAGCATAAGGACTAGTAATAGCTGTGTAAATAAAAGTTATTCTGGAGAGCAGATGATAAAAATTAAGAACAACTCTCTGATCTGGAGGTTCGGTAACTGGAGCCTTTTTTTTACTTAAGAGCATTATAATAATGGGGGTTTTGTTTATTTTTTTCTACTGACTCTTAATAATTTCTGTCTCCCTTTTACTACATTCAGTTTATACCTGCTCTTTTCTTCACTAGACTCATCAATTTATTCTGTGTGTCCATTCCTTACCCACTCCTGTTTTTTTTTCCTTCACTTCTACTCAAGAGCTACACTGCAACATAAATGGATGAAACTGGGTTGCATAAAAGTCATTCTTAGTATCTTTTTTCCCTCCAAGGAGAAAGAACTGAGCTTCTATTCAGTGATGTCTATCTTAGTTGCTGGTCTTCTACCATTCTGTAGCAGGATTTTATTTCTTTCCAAGTACTAATGACTATAGCAAGTGGCAACATTCAGCAAGAGATCCTAGGGGTCAGGAGGCAATGAGCTGGGGAGAGAGGAACAGCCTGTGCTGCAGCTGAGCTTGGCAAGAGACAAGTAGCGTTGGGAATGGAGCAGGAGTGCAGAGGAGCTCCTCTATGTGCAGTTGCACAAGAGATGTGCCTTACACTTGTCTGTCGGCAGCTTGAGTTGTCAGCTGCAGTCAGCGTCAAGGCTGGAGGGATCTCTGCTGGGCAGGGGATTTACTTCTACGCCCCTTTTCCTACAGTCTGGTATTCGTGTGCTAGGAAACTCACTGAAGGTAGACTTGGTTTAAAATACATGAAGTTCACTAAATGGCTCCTGGAGCACAGAATCACAGAATCACAAACCAGGTTGGAAGAGACCCACCGGATCGTCGAGTCCAACCATTCCCACCAATCCCTAAACCATGCCCCTAAGTACCTCATCCACCCTGCAACACTTTTTCTGTGAGTATTAGACATACCTTTTGACATCATTCAGTGACACTGCAGCCATTCAATTCTCTTCTTCCTTTTGCATAACAGAGGGCAGATTTCAGTGCTTGGGGAATGAATGTAAACTTTTCTCTGTCTTACCCATATCGATTTCCTGTTATAATTTTAGCAGAATAGTGATAATATCTTGAGCGCACTGTTTCTCTCAGTAATAAACCGTGTGATAACTACTGGTCCTTTTGTCACTTAATTCGCCCTCTTGGCAGCCACATTAAGGCTTTTTACATAGCGCAGTGATAGTTTTATTACTTTGTGCAATTAAAACAGTAGACAACCTGAATGAAGGATGGAGGTACAAATTTAGTTCACATCTGATGCCCAGAAAATCTGGTGTCTGGAACTGAATATTCATTCTTAAACACACACAGCATCAACTTTTGGTCTGCACTTGGTCATTTCAGCTCTTGTGACTACAAAAAAAGTCCATACATTTAATTGAGACTAGACAGGAAGTTTCAGATTGCTTATCATGGCTAGTAAGGCCATTTCTCCTTGACTGCAGGGATTGTATTTGCGTACACCCAATGTAATTTTGGAGTGCTTTGAGTATGTATTGCCACTAGAATCAGTATAGAGCTTAGGATATGTGGGTAAGCTTGCCCAAGGAACTGGGTAAATGCTGTCGTAGTTACTTCATCCTAAGCTTTGTGCTGTTGCACTTGTACCGTTATGGCTATCCAGATTATGGTATAGTTGCATCTGCTTTCTTCACTCTCTGAGATGAGATCCATCTGGAAGATACTGTATAAGTAATATATCATTGCTGGGAGTTCATGATACCTGGCTTGTATCCATATAAAGTTAATATTGTGTCTTTGAAGCTAGCACTGTGTAAAAGCTGAGTAGAACTGGCTATGTCATCAGTTATTCCTTCTCACCCTCAAGGCTGTACTGTTTTAATATAGCATTTTAATAGATTTTTTTTGAAAATGCCAGATTGCTGTGCTAGAAGCTGTAACAGCTACCTCTTTGTACAAGTCCCTAAAGAAGCAAGGGTTTTAATAAGTATTTTTCTTCTGGTTTGTTAGAAGAGACCAGCTGATGATAGATAGCATATTTCATGTTTAAGTCATATATAACATTAGCTGATTAGTGGCCTTAAACTGCTTGCAAGATGGTGACTGTAGAAAGAGAACAGAGGCCAAATGCCTTTTTCAGGGCAATAAAGGGAGTTGGTGCTTAATACAAAGTAGTTCCTGACTTTCCTGCTGCAGTCTCTTGCATACAGAGAGGTTATTTTCAGTTGTGCAAAGACTGCACTAACACAAGAGCTGGACGAAAGCATATAAATGAAACCGTGTAAATCTAGAGTCATTTTCTCTGCTACACTCTTCCAGCTTTCAGTAATCAATGCTATACAGATTCACTGAGGCATAGTCTGTGTCCAAACCACTATATTTTACGGCGTGTGATGAATCCATCCTCTACCAACGTCTAATCCTTTTTTTGAACTCATTTAAACTGTTAATCTCTTCCATATTCTGTAACAGTGTGGTCTACAAGGTAATTGCATGTGTTATGGAAGCTATGTCATCTCGCTGGCTGTAAACATGCTGCTTGTGTTCCACAATATGCATTTTCTTCACTGGAGTGCAGCTTCCACCCTGTCCCTATGTAGAGGGTATGAGGTGTTGGAGAGTGGTGCTGAGGGTGCCTAACCATGCTTGTGCTTATAGTCACCATCCTTCTGCCTCTCGAGTGGCAAACAGCACGCAACTGGAGTGACTGCCTGGCTATAGGAAAGTATCAGAATATCCTTTTCATTTTGACATCAACTCAACCATTTCTTGTCCGGTTTTCTTTTGGCAGAAAAAGCTGCCAGTGGCACTTTCGCTGGCTTTCTGGCAAGAGACGGTGTTCTGTGAAGTGTCTGACCTTCCCCACAACCTCTGTGTTGCAAACATGTTGTACCCTTTTCAGCTTAGGAATGGAAAAGCATTTAATCCTTAAAACCATCAGACAGTTATTTCAGTTAGTTTTAATTAAACCCCCTAAACCTTCTTACTCCTGCTAATTAAAAAAGAGAAAATGAAAGTCATATATAAACAACCTTTAATACATAACCAATTGTACTTTTTATGGTGGATACTGATAGTACAGAAGGTGAGGATTAATAACTGTTCGGATCTGAATGGTTTCTATTGTTTCTTTTCGGTACCATATTAAGGTGTGTGTGTCTGGTATTGTGTTTTAATGTTGGACTGGTTTCTATCCCTTAGCCTCCATGAGAGGAAACGAGCCAGGAGAAGGCTGCATTCTTTGCTAAACTGTCTGTAACTTTGGTGCAGAGCTGGTGCAGGTCCTCCTGCTGTAACGTGTCCCTCCAACAGGAGGGGGACCTTGCAGTGTCATCTCTGCATCACAGTGTCTTCCTAGGTCTGCCAGCATTGCTCCAAAATTGCTCAAGAGCACTAAAAGCAAATTTTCAAGGTATTTACTTGTTGTTATCTTTCTAGGTGGAGTTCCCTTTTGTCTGAGTTTGTCATTTTTCCTGATTCTTCTTGATTGCTCACTGGAGTCCTTGCCTCATGCCTTCCCACAGCAGCTACACACAATAGCTTGTCTCTGCATCTCTCCTCATGCTTTCCAGGACAGAAGTTTTCCCTTTTCTCTCCTCCTTTTAGAAATAGGAGAGGAGATGGCACGTATTTCATCTCTTTACTATGCTGGGCAGCTAGCTAGACATTTGTGGAGAATGTTTTACCTTTGGAAAGAATCTAACAGTGAAGAAAAAAAAAAATCATCATGAGACCTTTCAAGTGGTTTTGGACCACCATTGGGCTAACAGACGAGGATCTCTAATAAATTCTGTAGGCATAAAATGCCTGCTGAAAACTCAGGTAACTTGTAATAGAAAACAAGCAAAAAATATATGTCATATCTGAAACGTGCTTTACAATAAAAAGCTGCATACCTGTAGTATTTTATATGTGATAGATCAAAACACTATTAAAAAGGTTAGCATCATCTAATAAATCCTGTGGCTTCTTAAAGTAATTCCTCTTGAACTCCTAACATTTCTATAAATCCTAGATCTGAGATACCTGTTCTGTAGGACTGCTCTGCTACGACCCATCGGGCTTTGTAGTGTTCTGTTATGGGGCACTGATTATCCATTGTGCTATCTCATAGCATCTCCCCCAGTGATTTTTAAGTACCCTAAAGACTAAATACTATCTTAAGATGGTGACTGTTAGTTAAATAATTGATGGTCTTGTCCTGGGGTAGAGCTTGGCCTCAGGAGGTACTCAGGAGCAGCTCAGGTGTTGGCAAGGAATGACTCCACACCCTCCAGAAATAGCAGCAAAGGCCCAGGAATGTTGTTTGTGTCTATAAAACTCCTTGTGCTTAAGACACACAGGGCCACCCTGGAAGAAGCAAACAAGATAAACAAAACTGCTAACTCCTGCTTCGCCTTGGGAAGCCAAGATGCTTCAGCAGCTTCTGTTTCCTCGCTAAGGACCTGGGAATGAATTAAGATTCCTTGAGTTTAGACCTCATGTGACACATAGCTAGCACTACAGCCATCACGATGCTCGAGCTCATGCGAGCAGCAAGTGGGTCTGTGTTGTGTACCCCACACTGTAGGTGACAGTCCCCTGTGGAGACGAGAAGGTGTTGGGACTGCCCAAGGTGCCTAATTTCAAGGTTGTGGCCATCTCTCTGCACTGGGAGCTGAGGGGGAAAGGGCACAATGAATGACTCGTCCTCCTCCTGACCACGGAAACCAGGGTGAACACCCGAGTGCATGGGGAACAGTGGGGTGCCTGGACATACACTCCTCTCCTCTGCAGCATCTCAGGAACAAGACAAGTCTTGATGTAGGCATGCTGTGGGGTAAAGCCTCTTGTTTTGCTTTTTTTGGCATGAAGGATCGAAGCAGAGAATGTTGTTTATATAGGTAAGGCTCTGAATAATTTCCATTATTATGCCAGAGGAAATAAAGCATTTCAGCTTAGTTTGAGCATTTGTATTCCACCACCTATAACAGTAACTCTTGCTGCTATTGCTTTCCCTGCAGTACTGAAGGTGTTAGAATTTTCTAGTGCCAAATCATACAATTCAGGTAGACTTTGTGCCAAAACACTAGTATTTATCTTGTGCCCAAACAACATTTGACGTGACCACACTTCACTTACATAGTGAGGGTTTTGTGAAGTGGCATCTTTGAAGTAAACTCTTTTGAGTGTCTCCAGACAGTGCATTGTTGCAGATAGTGGCCAGGCATTCCAGTAAGGGAGTGTGGCAGCCCTTCATTTCCAGCACAACGCTCAGAGAAATGCCAGTGCAGCGAGTGAAATGCAGCTCTATTTGAGGAAATGCGCCCAGGAGGCTGTTGGCTATATCACAGCTTTCGGAGCTTTCCCAGTGATGGTACTTTATCTCTCTTGTGCAGTAATATAGCAGAGCTAAAAAATGACTGCATAACTGAGTGTCAGGTGAACCTTCTTTCCCCCACTCTTTTTTTCTTCTGGATACAAATGAAGCAGCATAAATTTGTCTTCTCTGAGTAATAAAGGAGCTGTGATATTTTAAATTTACAGCCTGAAGAATTTTAACAGAAAGCAAATATTGCATTAATGTGATCTCTGAAAGAGGAATCCTTCACACTGACTTTCTTCATCTTCTTTTTCACCTAGATGGAGTTATTTTTTCTTAGTTGTACTGACTATGTACAGATTTGAATCCACTTCTGAGAGAGCAGTGGAGTAGTCTTGAACACCCCCTCCTACCTCATTTTCCTCTTGATTGTAGCACTGACTTTTCAGTTGATTTCCTTTAAGTTTATGGCATTTTCTGTAGTAAAAAGTGCCCTTCAAACCGCAGCTTGATTGCTTTGCTTGCATAGCTGCAAGGAAGGCAGAGGAACATTGATCCCATCACTTCACAACGAAAAATCAAGATAGGAAGTTTCCTGGCCAATGCACGGGATATACAAATCCTGTGGCTTTGCTGGAGTTCAGGTTGGTGGCAGAGCAGGGCTTTGATGTCAGGAGTACTACACTGATATTAAACATGCGTACTACACTGATATTAAACATGCGGTCTACACAGCTGACTTGCCTTACACTTTGCAATAGCCAAACCTGCTCCTTATGTATTCGCAGTGCAGAGCTGTAGCCTCTGTCCCTTCCCAGGACTCTACTGGTCAAAAGCAGCTTCATCTGTGGTCTCTGCACCTGCCTTTCCCTGCCTGAGAACTAAGAAGAGAGACTTTAGTGTTCTCCTCCACTTAGCCCCTCTTCTTACAAGGCACCTTCCCCAGAGCAGTTTGCTCTGTGAGCAAAGCCCTCTCCATCAGCAAGCTATCAAGTGGCAACTTGCAGTTAGCATGTCTTTTGCCACCCAGAAACACCAGGTTTCACTCACATCCTTGATCGATACATTTTCATAGAAGAAACAAGCAAAAAAGAACAATGCATCTCTCCCTGAATAGTAATTTTCTCCTACTCGTTCAAGTCTAAACTTGCATAAGGACAAAACATCAGAGTAAAACTGTTCAAAAGCAGCATTCTTAACATGTTTTCAGAGTCAGAACTACCTTATATATGTGGAATATATTTTGTCTTTAGGTATTCTTTTTCTGCAAGTTTTATCATTTAAAACAAAGTGAATAATTAAACAAAAAAACTTTGTAATTAATGACTCGATCTGTTTATTTCTGATAACCACCTTCAAGGGTTTAGAATTGCAGTACTCATCCTCTCACCCTGTGCTTTGATTCACAAGATGAAATTAGTAAGCAAGCTGTTTCTGAAGCTTTTCGGTTTGTTTTTTTTTTTTCCTCAACTCTTAGAAGTCTTAGTTGATTTCAACTTGGAATGAATTATTCAGTGAACCAAAAATATTTAAATAAACTGTCAAGAAAGATACATTATCTCTGTATTTGCAGAAGAGACTAGTTCTGTCAGAATCTGTTTTAACAGGTCTTGTTCTAGGTGCTTAACCACTGTCTTCCATTTAACTTGTTTCTAATAAACCACTTTAGGTATTTTAATTGTTTTAAAACTTTGACAACAAGCATGTACTGTTTCAATTATTCAGTGTAAGTAAAACAGCATTAATATTTTATCTTTTAATAGGTATAATTGTTTTCAATTTGAGTCGACTCTAAATAGGTTTATTAGAGACAGATGCATTCCAATGCAATAGTGTAATTTAAACAAATAGTGCTTAGGTTCTATTTGGTCTTTTCTTAACTGATCCTTACCCCCACTTCAGTCAGCCAAGGGGCACCCTAGAAAGCCAAAGTCCATCAGTTTGTAATTCTTAGGCCACAGATAAATGAAGCTTGTGCAGAGGCATAAGACCCATTCTGTTGCCAGTGATCTTTTTTTTTTTTTTAATCAGGTAGTCTTTTTATTTATATCTGGCCTTCACTGGAAACTTTCCTAGGATGAGATTAGGGGACAATAGATAGAAAATGTGTTTTCTTGGCTGTCTGCCCATATCTGTCCACATTACCATCTCCTGCATTATTTGTAATATCCACAAATAACTTCAACCAACCTTTATGAGGCTTTAAAATCGTTCTGTTTCATGGATTCTGTAGCAACTGCAGCTTACTTTTTTTTTATAGCACATGAAAACTATTCCTTGAAACTGTAAGCAATCGGCAGGGTAACACTCATTCAAATCAGCTTTTTAGCCTTTCTGCTTCATTTGTGGGCATGGAAAAGAGAGTTTCTCTGTTTTGTGGTCTACAGTTTGGATGTCCCCGTGTCTTCCATCATTTCTACCTCTTTTGTTTTGTTCTATGCGGCATTCTTCCTTCTGCAATATGTTGCTGGGGATCCCAGATGTGTGTCAGGAATGGTTGTGTTGTCAGTCCCTGCAAAAGAGCTAAGCTGGGAAAACAATAATTGAATAAATTGGATGGATTTAGCAAACATTTAGTGAGGATCAAGGGTGCAGAGGAGCAAGGCTATAAGGAGTTCCTTAAGTACTACATTTCCCCTCTGGCTCTTATCTCCATGGCTTTTCTTGGTACAAAAGAGCTGAAGCCATCTGCCTTCCAGCATTTGAATACAGTAAGTTATAGCAGCTGATCCTCATCCCTGACACAGTCTGTGTATGCTCTCCTGTCAGCACAGAAGTGCCACAAACAAACTTCAGTGGGGCAAGGAAAGAAATCCTCCAAAACAGGAACAACGCAGACCAGGAATTCGCTAGCTTTGTCACATCCCCACCACAGATTCCACCACAAAATTCAGAGTGTGAGCTCTCATTTACTGCTACAGGAATTCCTGACTTCAGCTGAAGCCAAGAATTGCCCTGAACTGTTGGAGACCATTTTTATTTTAGCTTTGTTTTGGCAGCTGATGTGCTCCTTGCAATTGTCTTGAACTTGTATAAGAAACAAGGTACGTGAAAAGTGACACACTTTAGTGGGAATTTACATCAGCCAATTTAGTTCATCTAGAAGTAAATACATCCCATCACAAGATGCATGGAGGGTGAACTCCTTTCCATGGCAGCCTGTCTTTTCTGGCTACAGAAAAGGTCTTGAGGTGACAGAGATACTGCTGCTTTAGATCGTTGTACTTAGAGGAACCCCCACCCCAGGTAATGTAACATGTGTTTCTTTTCTACTTCTTTGGAGGAGAGAGGAGAGAAAATTCCCAGTGTGGGCTTGAATTGGTATCTGTCTTTGACTCAAAGTGGGAAGAGAAGGCAGGAGTGGTCTGTTCACTTTGGGAGAGTTTTGAGTCGGGGTAGTTGAAAAACACAAATGAGACGATCACTATATTGATTTCTTGTTGAGAAACTTTATTGATGCTCTTTTTGTTTCCAAACCTCTGAGTAAACAGTGGCCAAAATATCTGTGTCGAACGTTGTTTATCCATAAAACTGCCAGCTTTCTCATCCCAGTTGTTCTGGAAGCTCCAACCTTTCCACCTCTGTCATATGTCCCAGACATCACGCCTGTTGCTGAGGTCTCTGCTGGGATCTGTGCCAGACCTGAGTTTCACTGGGGGCTGGCAGCTTCTCCTCTGACACACGAAGCCAATTTCTGCCTTCAGGCTCGAGTCCAGTGAGACTGAGAACAAGGAGAACTCTGCTCAAGGGCAGGGGGTGAATTTTCTTTGGCCTGAAGGAGATTTTCAGGGACATACCACTTGCACGTTTCAGTCCCTGGATGATGCTGAATAGTAGCAGCAAGTGAAACTACAGAAGTGGCCAGAGTTAGGACAAGCCTGTCAAAAGCAAAACAGTATCGAGTTGTACGTTGCCAAAACATGTTAGGCACAGATTTTATAAAGCCTTCTTGTCTGCTAAACCAATATAAAAAATGAAAATGGGGGTCAGGCACCGGGCTGGAGGTTTACTCCATCTGAAAGGCAGCAATTCCAGCCAGTCTGTGGGCAGAAAGGACTGGCAGACCATTGAAAGCTTTATGAGCACCCACGGCTTGTTCTCAGAAGAATATATGTTACAACACTTGTTTATTCTTCAGTACTCTCTTGAGGTGAGAGATTCTTCATGTCTCAGTGAATACTAGGAGCAAATACAGTGTCTTTCATTTTTCTTCCTGATGAAATATATAGAGCTAAATATGTATATGTTCAGATATAATAAAATTGGCGCTGATGCAAGGCATTTTTGAGTCCTCTAATTACCCGAACACAAGACGCTCTCAGCCTGAGTTGTCTGGAATAGCTGTTAGTCTTACAGGCTCTTCTTTCTAATTTGGAGTCAGGTAAGTGACCTTTATTCATATGAGCAACTCCTACTGTACGTGAGTGGCCTCATTGACATGTTGTGATCCAAGGTCATTTGGAGGAAACGACTGCAGGATTGTATAAGTGCCATGGATGTCTATTACCTGCAGTACAAAAATACTAGTGTCGGTAGCAGAGTGGATCAGTTGGCTCACAGTCCATTGTTTAAACATTTTTCACCCTAGCAATTGGGAAAGGAAATATCCTGCAAAAAGGAGACATTGTAAGTGATTTTGGATAAACATGGAAGGGTAGAACTCATTTGAGTTATTTGGGTCAGTTTTGAGGACTATGCACACCCTTTTTACTGAGTGGCTGTCGTAGCTCACCTCTCTTTGTGTCCTTCTTACACAGTTATGGAGCTGTTGTTACACCACTTGTGTTTCTAATAAGTCAGAGCTGCAAGTATTCCTGCAGGACTGATCCACTCCTATAGAACTCCTGGACAGGCTAGAAGTGAGCCTGTGAGAACTTCACGATGTTTAACAAGGCCAAGTGCAAGGTCCTACACCTGGGTCAGGGCAATCCCCAATTTCAGTACGGGATGGGGGATGACGTGATTGAGAGCTGACCTGCAGAGAAGGACTTGGATGTGCTGGTCGATGAGAAGCTTGACATGAGTTGGCAATGTGTTCTTGCAGCCCAGAAGGCCAAGTGTATCCTGAGCTGCATCAAAAGAAGTTTGGCCAGCAGGTCGAGGGAGGTGATTCTGCCCCTCTCTTCTTCTCTTGTGAGACCTCATCTGGAGTATTGTGTCCAGTTCTGGAATACTCAATGTAAGAAGCATATGGAAATGTTGGAATGGGTCCAGAGAAGGGCTACAAAGATGATCAAAAGGCTAGAACACCTTCCATACGAGGATAGGCTGAGAGAGCTGGGGTTGTTCAGCCTGGAGAAGAGAAGGCTCTGAGGAGATCTTATTGTGACCTTCCAGTACCTGAAAGGGGCCTACAGGAAAGCTGGGGAGGGACTCTTCATAAAGGCATGTGGTGATAGGACAAAGGGGAGCAGGTATAAGCTGGAGAGGGGCAGATTTAGGCTTGATGCAAGGAGGAATTTCATCACCATGAGAGTGGTGAGACACTGGCACAGGTTGCCAAGGGAAGTGGTGGCTGCCCCATCCCTGGAAGTGTCCAAGGCCAGGTTGGATGGGGCCTCGGGAAGCCTGACCTAGTGAGATGTCCCTGTCCATGGCATGGGGATTGGAACTAGATGATCTTTAAGGTCCCTTCCAACCCAAACTATTCTATGACTCTATGATTCATTCCCATGAATGGTGTCCCAGTGATGGCTCCTGACACTTACCACCCAGCCCTAGGTGGCTACTGTGCTTTGCAGTTCTTTTGGGATGGGCACCAGGTCTCTCTCCTGGTCAGACTGGGATCGATCTGGCTCTGGAAATTTTAAAGTTAACCATCTAGTCTAGCGAAAGCTTCTGTAATCTTCCTGCACAGTCAATGGAAAGAGCTACTCATCTCCAAAGGAATTTCGTCCAGTCCTCTGGCAGGTGGCAAGAACCAAGCACTGGGGATTTCTGGTGCTCTGGTGACAGCAAGGTTCAACCTCGATTCTCTGTGAAATGTCAGGAATAAAACCAGGATCTGTCAAGAGAGTGAAAGCATTGCAGTGTAGGTGGTGTAGGGCAATGATTTAGATACTTCCTTGCACACAGAGAAAGCAAAGCACAGTTATATTCAGTAGCTGCTGGTTTCAGAGGCAGATAAACAGGTTTCCTTTCTATTTCATCAAGTGCTAAGTGAACTGATGCTAAGGTTAAACATATACAGTTTTCTTTCCTTTTATGAACCCCGTGGTAAGATGTTCATTGTTTAAGGAATCAAATGCATAAATTGTTTTATTGGTAATTCTGTTAATAGGGATAAGAAGAGATCTTATCATAAGGTTTTGTTTGCTTCAAGATTTTTTGGTCCTATTTTTACATAGGAAATATCCATAAATGCCTTATTATTTTTGTAGTAAATGTTAACATTCCTTTAATGGTTAGCTTTGTTGAAGAAGAAATTGCACCTACCATGCGAAACTGTTATTCTGAAGCAAAATCCCAGGGTACTGATACCTATTTTGTAGAATTTACACATTTAGGTAGCGGTTTATTTACATGATATTTTATGAAAAGTAATATTTACAACTTACTAGGAAAAAACCTTCCTAACAATATTGTCACAAGAAGAAGAGGAGTTAAAGATTATAAATACAGATTGATCTTTTGAAGGCAAACTGTTTTAGACATAGTGTAGTGAAAATTGGTTTTCTTATGGGAGTCTGAAATTCTATAGCTACCTGCAGAAATGTGTGCTGGAACTTCTATATTTGGCTAATACAGTAGATTTTCAGAAGAGTTGTGATTGTACAAAAATTCTAAATGTTTGAAATACTTGAAGTATCTGCATTATATTATAATGGAAATAACTTGCCTGTTATAACTGAGACTCTGCCAACGTCTCCTCTGCAAGTGTTCTGTTTTACATTCCCAAACACATGCCAGACTTCAACCACAAAACATTTTTCTTTTATCCTTAAAATATAACCATGCTATTCAAATATGTACATAAGTTTCAAAAGTGAACTCACTTTGCTTATAGCTTTTGACACTTCAGACAAAGCACTCATCTCAATCAGTGTTTAGGCAGTTGCCTGTAACTAAGGTGAGACCTTTTTGTTCTTTCATAGTGTAGAGTCAGTGAGGCAAAAGATTCCTGACAGAATGGAAATCAAAATAGGGTTCCACATTAATTGCCTGTGAGTTTTTTCTCCTTCCTCATCAAAAACTTCAGGAACTGAATTCCTCATATGAGTTCTTCTGTCTCATCTTAAAGTGATAATTATAGAGGAATCAGACCTGCACTATTACTGAAATAATAGTGTGCTACAGATCCTATGTAGGTAGCAAATATAGTCCGTAGGAGGCTTGAAGGTAATAAATGTAAGGCCCGAATAAGAAGAGTGGAGGAAAAGAAATGTTTAATGACTGCTTGAGAAAAAACATTGTAAATCTCTGCTTCCCCTAGAATTTCCATTGCAGTCCTTATTGACAATGCAACTGGACTGCATCTCAGTTCTCTGTACAATGTTAACATTGAGAGGTATTTTGGGAACTGTTGTAAGAGTGTCTTCTCTCATTAGTATAAAACTAATGTTATGTGGTAACGTACCTCTTATAGCGCAAACCTGAATCTTTTGAGGCAATAATCATAGATTCATTAGGTTGGAAAAAACCTCTGAGATCATCGAATCCAACCATACCTATCTGCGACTAAACCATATCTTTAAGTACCTCATCCACCTCGTCTACCCATCTTTTAAACACCTCAAGGGGTGGTGACTCAACCACCTCCCTGGGCAGCCTCTGGCAGTGTCTGATGACCCTTTCAGTGAAATATTTTTCCTAATGTCCAATCTGAACCTCCCCTGGTGCAACTTGAGGCTATTCCCCCTTGTCCTATCACCTCTCACTAGGGAGAAGAGACCAACACCCACCTCTTCAGGTAGTTGTAGGCAGCAATAAGGTCTCCCCTCAGTCTCTTTTTCTCCAAGCTGAGCAACCCCAGTTCCCTCAGCCGCTTCTCACAAGACTTGTTCTCCGGTCCCTTCACCAGCTTTTTTGCTCTTCTCTGGATATACTCCAGGACCTCAACATCCTTCTTGTAGTGAGGGCACTAGACTGGATTTAGAGATGGTGGATTTAGAGATGGTGGAATTTTGTCCTCTGAAGAAGTTCAGTCCATCTGGGCTCTACAGCAAGTAGTTTGGAGGCAGTAATAACCCTGGGTTAGGATTGCTTTCTTTGTTCTTAATTTACTAAAAAGGATTAGATATAGATCAACTTACTCTGAAAGTGATCACGTTTTTTCTTTAATACCCATAATCACTTTTTAGAAGCCTACCCCCCATGTTCAGTGCACTAACACATTTTCTTTCTTCTGGAGCCAGGTGATTTTTGTCTTCTCTACTGAGAATATGAGGTTCTGCTGGTATAAAGGCAGGGTGAGCCAAAATTCTTAGACCATGCTCCTCTCCTTCTCCCAGTCATCTAGAAAGCCTCAGGCTTTAGAAAAAAGTCGAGGATAAGTAAGATTGAATTAATAGCAAATGTCATGCAGTTCAGCTTGTAGGAAGCCTTGGAATAATTTTTTTAGCCTGTGCCTTCTACTTTTTCCTGCCAAAATATCTGCTGAAGCGACCAAAATTCAGCTGTTTACCAGGACTCCATACTTCGTTTGATGTCAGATCTTCTAAAGAGAAAATTAAGATTTATTTTCCTGTAGTTTTGCATAATGAACTAACTGCAACAATCCCTTGAAAAAAAACATCCCCTGTGTTTGATGTCAAAAGTAAATGTACATTTTGGCTGAGATAATCGCAGTGCATGGCCTATGGTGTGTTTTTGCTGTGTAACAGAATGTATTGCAACAAGTCCAGACTGGTTTTATGCCATCAAAGTAACAACTGCTACATTCATCTGCAAGGTTTGAGTGGGAACTAAGCAAATTGTGTTAGAAGGTCATGAAATTCAGAAGCTGTAAGTTGGACTTATGTTTGAAACTTGAAAGCAGATGAAGCAGTTCAAGCAAGCAAAAACATTCCTGTGTTGTGGTTTGTCATGTCAGGGATCTTAGTTTAGCTGGTAATTGCTTTTAGTGCACTGACGATTCCCTCATTTTTTTCTTTAGTTTCATATACTGTTCAGTATTACAGTGTTCATCACCTGCAATTTCACTGATATTCTTGTGAGACATCATAGTTGAGTATTATATTGAACTAATATATCATTTCCCCATTGATGATATTTTCTAGAGGGTGAAGCTGTTACCTGAAAGAAGTTAATTAAGTTTTTTCTTATCGCTATCACAAAACATTTAGCAATTTTAAAAATGTCTTGAAACCAATAGATATTATGGCTTTTATTACAGTATCTTTTGCTATGTTAAAGGAACAACGCCAGTTTATATTTTTTGTTTCAGTTCTCCTTTTACTGCTAGTAGAAATATACATCTTAATCCTGCAAGGATGTGGTTTGTAAGTTGATTACATTCTGCAAATGTACTGAGACTGAAAGAATCAAAGAAAAGGATTAGTCCCCAGTCACAGATACAGCCTCTGCTTCCTGCACAGGAGAAAAATGTTACTGTGCTCGTGTTCCTTATACAATAGAGGGAGGTTAATAGGGTGCAAAATTTCTCAGTAAGAAAAAGTGCAAGCTGTTTTGCTGAAGTGTGTGAAACAAGTGACATGAAAAATTAGACCTCCACAACTTCAAATAAACCTACAAACAGACCTTCTAGTTTTACTATGGCAAGTGAGTGATTCTGGGCCCTGATTTGTCACTACATGACATATCTGGAGGAGTTACAAGCTTTTGAAATGTGAATGGTTTAGTCTTTGTTTTGTGAGTATGTATTGACGGGTGGAGGTAATGAAATTTCAGATTGACCTTTTGATATAACAACCTGAGCAATTACTGCTATAATAATCATCCTGCCTTCAATTCCATGGGAGAATGGAAATTACAGATTGCTTCTAATTTTATTTGTGAGCTTGTACACAACCATCTATCATTGAAGAGCATGTCATCTCCTCATTGTGGCTTTTAAACAGCCTGTAGCATGCCCGCTGTGTTTGATGGTGTATGATGCTGGATGCAGCCTCACCAGGTCAAGCCATATTCACATGCGCATCCTTGCGTCAGCCAGAGTTGCTCTGCTCCTCTGCTCATGATTAGAGGTGGTGGTGAATGCTGCTGCTTTTCCCAGTGGAGAAGAGTGATGAGGCTGCCTCAAGCATGCCAGGTATCATGTGAAGCTATCTTCTATAAGGATTGTTTCCTGCCACCTTTGAAGGCACTGTGGTAGCTTGAAATTAATTACCCGTTGCTGACATGATGTAGCTCTATGTTGCTTAAAGACATGCTGGTAGCTGTAGGGGCACAAGAAGTCTATAAGAATAATTCCTGACCTGGCATGGTTTTTATTTGGTTTGATTAGGATCTTGTGGTTGGTTGGGTTTTGTGTTTGGAGTTGGAGAGAGTGTGTGCTGGTTGGTTATGCTGACAGGAGAAGTCAGTGTCTCTCTATAACACTGTTTTTATCGACATACCAGTCTTAGTGCCTTGCCTGAATCTTTGAACTGGTCTCCTCCAGAGGTGACTGATCTCAGTGAGCCTAATCCAGAGCTTTTTGCAAAGTCATTATCCAAGTAATAGTCCCTGGTCTTTCTGTGAAGATTTTGCCCAAGTAAAGTCATGTTAAAACAGTATAATGACTCCAGGAAGGATCAAAGCACTGGTGGTCAGGCCAGGGGGTCCAAGTGCTGAAGGAGGTTTTGGGGTTGTGTTGTGACTGGAATTGCACTATATGGAAACGTGAAGACAGAATCATTAATGCAATTCAGTCACTGAACAGAAAGATGTTAGTGCATTTTGAGAGTGATCAAAGATAGGGTCAGAGAGTCAGCCATGGGAGAGAACTTCCTGCAGAAGTTGATGGTAGGATGGAAAAAAAATCAATATTTTATAAGACTGAAAGTAATGGAATTGCTGTTGCATCACAGCCAAGGCATAGTGACGCTGCCATTACCATGTGCCTCACCTCGGACCTCAATCTGAATGATTATGGGCATTAAATCATCTTTGTGCTACTACAACTGATCCCAGGAGATCCAAGAGACAGCGTAATCAAAGGATATCAGGAGAAATGTTGCATTGCTACCTGTGCACATTGCTATTTTTAATACAGGTAAAACAAGTTCATCAACTTCTTCAGTTGTTTGTTTTTAAAGTGTCAAGGCTTTTTCCTACTCTCAGCTTCTCACAGTGTTCATCTATCTCTATATCCACCTTAGGCCTCTGAATTCAAAAGTGCAGAAATGGGCTTTGTTTCCCTGGGATGTAGTGAGCGAATTTGTAACAAGCAGATGGCCGTTGCTAAGAGGAATTTTAATCAAATACTCTACGTATTCCCCCCAAAACTGTAAATTTATACTGAAAAAAAAAAAAAGGGAACGTACAAAGGGATGCACAGGAGTCAGAAGATCTGAGTGAAATTTTGGCTCCACTGACATTAGTGGTAAAACTTTTTGGACTACCACAGAGCCAAGGCTGCAGCTTTGAATTTCATTTCCATCACTCCCATTGGAGGCGCTGCCAGTTCCCCCTCATGAAAAATGAACACTGTGACACTTTCCCATCATTGTACAGTGCTGCAGGGGTCGCTGGAAGGAAAGTTCACACTAAATCCAAATACTTACTTGGTTTACAAAGTATTGTTTTATTGCTAGCTTGTCATGGGGTAGAAGGTGTGGAGAGGTTTCCCAGCTGTTTCTAGACATCTCCTGCCTGGACTTTCCCTTCTCTGATAGCTGAGGCCACGTCACCCTCTTGGCCATACCAGTTGTCCTGAGGAACAAGACTGATAGACATAAAAGTGCTCAACATCTTCAGTGTGTCGCATTGATTCCCCATCTGTCTGGCATCTTGTAGCTTTATGAGATGGATAATTTCCCTGTGGGGTAGGAAATATTCGCAGGTGCTGTGGATCCTAGGGGATTATGGAGCTACTAGCTAGAGAGTGTATTTACATCACAGGCAGGCCTATTGGTTTTATTATCAGAAATGCATAGGTTTTGAAATAACTTTTCTGTTATAACTTGCCTTCACTTATATTATTCTAATTTACTGTACCTCAAAGTTTTTCAAGCAGCTGTTAATCATTGTGGAAATGTATCTCCAGTTGAGAAGAGCAAATGGGCACGTCACTTCAGACTCAGTAGGGAACTAGCTTTATGATACTGTCTTATAAGCAAGTTGGATTTAGGATTTAGAGTTTACCTTATTTTTTTGCAAACAATAGTATGGATCCATTCAGAGTACTGCCCCATCTAGGAGTGGTAAGGCTAGCACAGTAGTTTGTATACGTGTGTGCAGTTATGATACCGTGAGTGCATAGAACCTGGGAGTCACATATATTTTCCTCTGAATGTCAGTGTGTATCACATTCTATCTTGATCAGTCAAGTTACTAAGTTCTAATATAAATTCTGATGTCATGCCTCTTCTGTGTAATATTGCATGTATCTGTGCCTATAAGCATATTTGTTTCTACCTGTGAAAAAATTACATCATAGTTTTGCCTAAAGAACTAAATTAAAAGTAAAATAAATAAGTAAAATAAAGTAAAATTAAACTGAAAAATTGAATTGAGAGGCAGGAGACTGCTAATAAAAGTTATTAGCAGTCATTAAGTTAGGCAAAAAGTTAATGTCCCTTCTTCCTATTTACAGGATTCTTCTTATTTACAGGATTCAGTTGAAGCGCCAGTGATGCTTAAACAATATCACATGTTAAATAAGACAGTACTTAAGGAAGGAACATGCAGGCTTGGAAGAGGTTTACCAGATGGCTTTAAATTGGAAAGGGGAAGATTTAGATTAGATGTTAGGAAGAAGTTCTTCACAGTGAGGGTAGTGAGACACTGGCCCAGGTTGCCCAGGCAAGTTGTGGATGCCACCTCCCTAGAAGCCTTTAAGGCCAAGTTGGATGGGGTCTTGGGCAGCCTGGTCTGGTTTGGAGGTGTCTCTGCCCATGGAAGGGGCTTGGAACTGGATGATGTTTACAGTCCCTTCCAACCCAAATATTCTCGGATTCTGTGATTCTGTGGGCAGCTCTTGTGTGTGCAGTGTTCCTGCTTGCATGATTGCACTGCAGGGTGGCTGCAGTGGTGCACATACCAGAGAAGACGAACATTGCACCTGGGCAGGGAGGAGACGTGCTCACACTTGAATGGGCAAGGTGAGGAATTAGGTAGCATAGGACTGCAATATTAGTAACGAGGCATTTAATCACAAGTGATATTTAGGAGGGATGAGTGGATATTCACTTGAGGAGAGTGATCTCAGCTGGCGGATCCATTCTGGAGTATCCCAGAGGAGGCTACCCTACAACCCTCCACCTTAAAGACCACGCGCTACTCTAACAGCATCTGCATATCTTCACCCTTCCTACACAAGCACCTGCCTGCACAGCAGCAACTCACTTCCACCATTCCCTTCCTTAGGTAGACTTCTCACTCCACTGGCAACCAGAGATTTTTCCTTCCTTCTCTCCCCCAGAAATAGCAGGCTCTTCCCATCTGCTCCCTCTGAGCCAGCCAGCAGAGCCTGGAGGCCCACGAACTGGCGCGGGAAGAGGTGTTTGGCTGCTCAGCCAGCCATTCTTCATGTTGCCCAGGGAAAAGGGAGCAGGCTGAATTGGGTTTGACTCGCCAGCTGCCAATTAGGCCATGCTGATTTAGCACATTCCAGCTATGATCAGTGAAAAATGATATAACGGGAATACAGATGTGGTTTGCTTGCTGGCATTTTGCTTTGCAACATTCCTGGTACATGCAGCATGCACATCACTCTTTTATTATTTTCCATTGATTGAAAAAAAATGAATAAAGGATAATTGCTTTTTTTGCTGTGTATGGACTTGGGTCAATTCTCTCCCTCAGCCAAGGAACAGAGGTTGTGGTACGATTTCCAAGTGGTCAGAAATGCACAGTAATGTGTGTCTGTGAAGACATCTGCTACTCTGTTTGTGTCGGCTGCTTGTGGATGTGGGAGCATGGATGCATTTTTTGCTGTTGTGCTTCTCAAATGTTGTGTATTTTCACACTAGAGAAAGCAAAGTATAGGAATACTAAGAAAAACAGAATCACAGAGCCACAGAAACACAGAATGGTTGAGGTCAGAAGGTGAATTTGGAGATCATCTAGCCTAACCTCCCTGCTCAAAGCAGGGTCAACTAAGCAGCTTGCCCAGGGTCATTTCCAGATGGACTTTTAATATGCCCACGGATAAGACCCCATCACCTCTGTAAGTAACTTGGTTTGACCATCCTTAAGAGTAAACAATGGGGCTTTATTATGTTTAAATGAAATTAAATTAATTTCAGTTTGTGCCCATAGCCTCTTTTTCTTTGACTGAACACTGAGGAGACTCTGGCTCCATCTTTAATCTTTAATGCTAAACTATATTTAGTAGGTCCTGGTATCAACCTATGGTGTGCACCACTAGTGGCTGGACTTCCAGCTGTGTGCTGACCACAGCCCTGTGAGCCTGACAGCTTTCAGTCCACCTTTCTGTCCACTCATCTAGTCTATACTTCATCAGTTTGCCAATAAGAAATCCAATCAATACCTCAGTTGTTTCCATGTCCTTTGTCCCCAGGTCCTCATTCCCATTCAGTAGCAGCTTTGCATTTTCCCTAGTCATCCTTTAGCTGCTGCTAATTTGTGGAAACTATTGTTGTTGCCTATAACATCCCTCACCAGATTAAACTGAAGATGGACTTTGGCTTTTCTGTCCCCAGCTGTGCATGCTCAGACAGTTCTCCTGTTCTTGCTTTCCACCTCTTTTGCGCTTCTTTTTCATGTCTGAGTTCAGTCAACAGCTCCTTATTCATCCATGAAGTCTGCCTGCCACAGAATAGTTTGGGTTGGAAAGGACCTTAAAGATCATCTAGTTCCAACCCCCTTGTGATGGCCAGGGACACCTCCCTTTTAGATCAGGCTGCCCAAGGCCTCTATCCAACTTGTACTTGAACACCTCCAGGAATGGGGCAGCTACAACTTCCCTGGGCGACCTGTGCCAGTGCCTCACCACTCTCATTGGGAAGAAATATAGGCACATTTCTTCTTGAAACTTACGTTTGGGGAGAAACATCAGTACAGAAGGAACCAAGTCTTGTGTCTGATGTTGCTTTTATCAGGTTTAATTCCACATTGCTTCCTAGAATTCCATTCTTTCCCAGAGACAAGTTGGTGTTTGAGCCTTTGCTTTGTCAGAAAATGCTGGTGGTGATGTAATCAGGGTCTTACTGTCAGTGTGTCAATGATCAGTTGGCTAGCACAGTCATAGATTAAAAAATTAAGTGGGTGGAAAACCATCTTTAATTAATTAAGATAGCTCATAATTATTTCTAACGTTACTGTTCTCTGATGACATAGATAGTCACTCATGAATATGCTGTGTTAGTTTGAAAAAGAATAATTTTTCCGAAAGCGAAATATATTTTTATATAAAATGTTAACAAGTAACATCCTATTTCAATATTTCTGCATATTACTTATATTACAAGTGGATGTTGACAGCATGGTTCAAAAAAGATGCATTACACCACATAACATAATCCTGACTTTTTCTGCATCTGCCTGAACTCAAGGATTTCACTTGAGTGGCCTCAGAGTAGCTGGGGATGATATTTGCCCCAGGATACATTCAGGTAAATAATTTTTTTATTGATAAGAAGCTGTGCAAACCATAGTATGACACTAAGTGTTGATGTTATTCAATATCCTTTCCCCCAGACCATTTTTATAACTATCTAAGCTTTTGATCATAGTCTTGATCATTGTGATCAAATTCTCTTTCTGTCTCTAGAGGCTACAGAGACTAAAAATCCGATACCTCTTAGAAAATTAAGGTTCAGCATTCATCTTTAATATCTCTTTCTAGATCTGTGGTACTCCCTCTGATGAGTGTTTGCCAGGAATGCTGTCTGTGGGTATTTATAGCAACATTTCTTTTATAAACTAAATCTTTCCAAATAGACTTTAGGTTAGTTTTTATTCACTCTCTCCTTGGGTCACTCAACACCTCTGGCACGCAGTTATCCACTGGAATGAGAAGAGGGTTCAGTTTACTACTGGTTTACACAAGGCTTAGGGCTTTATGCAAATTTTGTGATAGAGTTTGAAGAACTGGTTTTGGTATCAGTATTGTTTAGGTCTTCCAGATCTTTTGTAATGTGTTCTGATAATTCTTGACTTTGTAATATATTGATCATATAAAATGTCTGACTAAACAAAACATCTGTGTAAAAATGAAGATTCAGGGAATGAAATGTTGAAAGTGCGTCTGTGGGAATGTTTCTTTAAACTGTGTATACAGATCATAAGTCTCAAAACAGGAGGGGAAAGAACTGACTGATGGCTCATCTATCTCTATATACTCCCTTGAGCCAAGATCCCTGATCCAGAACATTGAATTGCTCAGATTATGGTTTTAAGTCAACCAAGGCTAACCAGTAAGAGAGCTGAAAGTTTGTTTTGAAAGTCATCTTGCCCTTTTGCTGGTCTTCTCTGTTGTTACATGGTGCCTGATGTGACTTTCCATGTGTGGGCAATTTCCCAGACTAATTACTTGAAAATGGCCCTACATTGAAGAAAGAAGTAGGAAAGTTAGGCATTGCTTGTGTATGGTACCTGAGAACCTCATCCTATCCATCCATCATACTGACCAGGACTATATACCTCTCTCATCTAAAACTTTCTCACTTTTCTATGAGAAAATCTCAACAAATGTTTAAGACTCCATTACAAACCAGCAAATTTAGGTTCTTTCAGAGTCCTAATCTTTAGTGAAAGTAATGTCTTTCCAAAATTCCTAGTATTCACATCTCTATGTAGTTTTAAGCCCTGGAAGTCTCTCTGGCTGATAGCCTCATCCCATTCATTATGGTTTGGGGTTTATTCCCCTTGATTTCTATTTGATTACATCTAGGCCCCCCAAAATAATTGTTTTAGATGGCAATTTGTAAATGACACCACTCACTAACCTGATTAACTTAAGGGATGAAGGAGATGAGACTGGTTTTTGTTGTCTTCTTTCAGCAGATTCATGTTGTTTCTCATCCCTACTTCACTTTCTCTATTTCATTATCCTACCTTCTTTATTTCTCAACTTGTGAGAGTTATACAATAAATATGCAAATGATAGTCCCTCATTGCAAATGCTGATGAGATTGCAGCTCTCTGAGAAATACCTGTGGTAACTTTCAAGCAGCTGCAATATTTGGCATGCTGTGCTGTGCTGTGTGTTATGATAGCTACTATGCTATCAGTACTGTGATAGCTAATATAAAGATACCTCAAATATGTTCCTTTGAGCTCTAGAGACTGGAGTCTTGACTGTGAATAAGTACTCTGATTACATGGTGAATAAGTATTCTATGTAATATATGGGGTATACCCAACAAGATAATGGAAAACTGAAAAGGAAGACTGCTTTTCTTTGTTTGCAGGTATTCAGTTTGACTGCAGGAAATGAAAAAAAAATGAGGAAAATTACAGGAGGAAGGGGCAGAACATCGTCATGATAAGGAGCACTGTTTGTTTCTTCTTGTGATAGGACAGCATTAAAATTCTAAGCATCACAGCAGTAAGGATGCATAGTGCTTTCCAGGAGCAAACAAATACAATTCAACAGCACCTAAGTTTGTCAACGGATTGTGCCTTAGGGAAGGAAAGGGGAGTACACATGAAAGCTGTTCACATTTCTGCACTAACTTAGGGTTCCAGAACAGCGTATTGTCTCGCAAATATTTCTTTTAGAGTCGATTCAGTGAACTTTCCTCCACTTCTGTCATCCCACATCTGGTTTTTTAGACAGCTGTAACTGGTTTAGAGCCATCATAATAAAATAGAAACCTTTTTTCTTACAAAGCAGTCTGTAGTTTGGCAGGGAATAAAATGTCCACTTCAGCACTGGTGACAGAAAAATCTGCCTTTAATTGACAGAAACAGCTTTCTCCAGACTCTTGTTTAGGCACAGTATCTGAGAATATGTATGCCCTGAAATATCCTGGGGGTTAGCATGTAGTATAGAAATACAGATTAATCTTTCATACTTTGTAGTTGCCTTGCTGTGTTTCTGTGAATTCTCCCCACTCTTCTTCTGTAACACTTCATTCAAGTTCATGCAGTGCTATCGTGCCGTGCTGTATTGCATTTTCTCTTTCTCCTCCTTTTCTTTTGCAAGAAAGCACTTAATTTGTTTAGAAGCTATTTGAGTTTTCCTGGTAGTATTTTTTTCTGGGACTCTTGTCTGCTATTGTGAACATAAATTCTATGGAATAGGGTGTTTTTACAAACCAAGAAATTCCAGAGGCTCAAATCAGATATGCAACAACTTCAGGTCTGCTGAAATAACTTTTCAGAGCAAAATGTTATTTGATGAACTAAACATGGTCAACATAACCTCTGAATACTCTCTTCCTACTCTCAAACCAGTGCAAAAAAACAGGCAAAACACATTTCTCCAGTTTTGTCATGCATTGTGAAATAGTTTTCAAAGCTCTAGCCCCTTCTGAAGCTGCAGACTCAGCCTTTAGTTAGAGTCAGTATGGAGATGCCTCTGGACAGCGAGGATGGCAGATTTCTGCAACAATCTTCCTCTACAGCCATTCCGCCTCCCTCTGTTTTCCACAAATTCACGTCAAACCATTCAGCAGGGAATTTACAAGCCATAAAACTGCATTATTCAGTTATGAAGTAACAACCTCATCACCATGACTTCAGCAAGTGCTCATAAAAGCCAGCGTCAGATTCATAAGCAGAGTAATTGCCAGCTATGTCTAACATATGGTTTACAGTGGCAGACTTGCCAGTTCTCCTCACCCAATAAGGTAAAATTCTGGTTAGGTATATTGAAAATAGTTTGTCTTTTTAAATGATTAAATGGGTTAAAGGCAAAGTTAAGTATTTCACATGGAGCACTTAGCTTGGGGAGAAACTATTTTCCCGTTGGATATGATTTTCTGCATTTCCAGTGAATTTTCAGGTACTTTGTTTTTTTTCCCAAAGATGGCTGTGATGCAGAAAGCTGCTACTCTGTCATCTCATAATTCAGTCACTATCCCTTGGGCAGTGTAGCAATTTTCTCTTCTTTTGATGCACCTTCAATGCGACAACCAAGCAGTATGTTGACCCTGTGGGTAAATTAGAGGTCTAGAGACTTGGCTGGCCTGTCGTGGAAGGGGCAGATGCAGGTTGCTGTGCTTCTCAGGTGACTATTATATCTCTCTTTTTATAGAGGCCACATTTTCCTTTTTCTGTTTCTTCAGGAGCTCACTAGATCCACACAATTATAGAATCACAGAATCATAGATTTACAGAATCATAGAATTATAGAATCATAGAATAGGTTGGATTGGAAAGGACCTTAAAGATCATCTAGTTCCAACCCTGCTGCCATGGGCAGGGACACCTCCCACCAAATCAGACTGCTCAAGGCCCCATCCAACCTGGCCTTCAACACCTCCAGGGATGGGGCAGCCACAACTTCCCTGGGCAAACTGTTACAGTGCCTTGCTAGTCTCATCATGAAGAAATTCCTCCTCCAGTCTTTCAAAACTAATTGCCAGTGGCTCAGAAAATTCATTTATTCCCCTTTCAAGCAAGGCTGTATTTCACAGTTTTTATTAGTGGCCTGCAAAATATTAATGAAGACATAAAGCTGGTTCTTTTCCTATGATAAAGGGTGAAAGAACACACATGTAGAGCTGGTAAATAATCCTACTGATTATTTTCAATGTTTTAAGAATTGCTCTGAGGCAAAAAAAAAAAAAAAAGCTTAGTTTGTAGCCCATTATTATGAGTGAGCTCTAACACAGATGTTAAAGGCCTTTCACATTACTTCAGAATAGCCGTTGCCCATTAACCATGCCAGGACCTTCTAACATTGCAGAAGGTTTTAAAAGGCATTTAGAGGTCAGTGAAGTATTAGACATTTAATGTTCACTGAGAAAGCATCAAAAGTCACCTGTGTGGCTTTGGAGATCTTGCTAGGTCCATGGTTACCAGCGTGAACACTTCTGTTTTGCAAATCAGCCTTGTGCTATTTCAGTAGTAGTGAAATTATGATGTCTGTAATTTAAAACTTTGAGACTCCATGTTAATATTGGCATAATTCCTATCATTGCATCTGATTATGTAAAATCCCATAGCTTGCTGAGTAGTGGGATGTTGTCTCATTTTCTTGCGCCAGCAGTGATCTGGTGACACGAGTCAGCAACAGTTTACATAGAGACCATATCTGCTTCTGTTCAGTGTGATAGCCCATCTGTTTCTTCTCTGTTATTTGCAGTTATTTATCTCAAAATTAAGGAAAAATAAATAAGGCTGTTCTGGTTTTGTAATAATGTTTTTTAAAGTCCAATTCCAGACCATTGTGAAAATCATCTAATCCTGAGTGTAACATTTTACAACACAAGACCAGAGTATTTCCAAGCGAAACACTCAGTACACCTTAGCGTGGTTAATAGTTCCCGACATTAATGTTTGGCTGAAGGTCACAGTGACATTAGTCTGTTTTGAGTGAGGAACATTATATGTTTTCACCAGATGCTTGGTGTGGCACGGGCAGGTCGATGCTGCCAGCACGTTTGCGTACTGCAAATAATTGAATTCTGAGGTTGCACAGAGCATTGCAGTGTGGGAGTAGGTGTTCCAAGTTGTGGAACCTGAAAGGGGCAGTGGAAGCAACTCTTCAGCAGGCAGCTTTAGGGGTGGGACCTGTGAGATAAGGACAAGGCAGTCCTCTGCACTTCTCAGAAACATTGTGAGCATTGCCCATGGTCTCTTGGAAATAGACCAATAGAAGTATTTCTATTGTAATTGTTTTTATGGATGCTAGAAAAAAATGGCACAACAGTCTCTTCTATATGCCTCTCATCCTCTCTCCAAGGAATGACTTTTGAATAGCAATCTCACAAAGATGCTTTACGGCATAAAAAAATTATAGTATTAAAAAAAGAGGAAAAGAACAACTGTGAGAAAACATGTTTAGGCAGTAACATACATTAAAAATACTGTTTTCAGTAAAAAAAAAATTCTTACCAATGCAACACAAAAATGTGGTGATATTTGAAGCTGCTGAAACATTATTTCGATGCTTATGAGTGTCCCGTGAGTGCTACGACAGGCCTGGAGACAGGGGGAGTTGTTGCTGAACATCTGAAGAGAAATGGCAAGCTGTACACCTTTCATTATTTTCATTTGGCAGTTCCAAACTACTCCAGTAGTCTGTGCAGGCTTTGTGATTATCAACCACTAATTAAGTTTAATTGGGATTATACAGTTCCATAGAACTGTGTTCAGTTCTGGGCCCCTCACCACAAGAAGGATGTTGAGGCTCTGGAGCGAGTCCAGAGAAAAGCGACAAAACTGGTGAAGGGGCTGGAGAACAGGCTGAGAGAGCTGGGGGTGTTTAGCCTGGAGAAGAGGAGGCTGAGGGGAGACCTCATTGCTCTCTACAGCTACCTGAGGGGAGGTTGTAGAGAGGAGGGAGCTGGCCTCAAGCTCCGCCAGGGGAGGTTTAGGCTGAACATTAGGAAAAAAAATTTCACAGAAAGGGTTATTGAGCACTGGAAGGGGGCTGCCCAGGGAGGTGGTTGAGTCACCTTCCCCGGAGGTGTTTAAGGCTTGTGTGGATGAGGTGCTGAGGGGCATGGTTTAGTGTTTGATAGGAATGGTTGGGCTATGATGATTCTATGATTCTATGAGCCCGGGTCCTGCTGGGTTTGAGAACAATAAAGGCAAATGATGCACGCTGTTAAAAACTGACATTAATTAAGCACAGACAGACTTCTGTGGGTTTGGGCGCGCCCTGTCCTGGGAGATGTGTGGGATCTTCCAGAGCCACACCAGCACTGGTGGGAGTGCAGGGGAGTCTGCCAGCACCACCAGCAGACCTCAGCTTTCTTTCCAAGAAAATTGGCAAGATCCTGGGAACTAGGAGCTCAAATCCCTCTTTTCCTATCCAGAATTCCAGGAAAATGTTGAACACATGCCTAACTAACATCAAGCATTTTATTCTGTCATTATTTTTTTTCTTAATTGTTTATGGCGTTTGTTTATTTTTATTAGCCTCTTAAAGCATTTATCTAAAAGGCAATTGATTATATTGATTTTACTGTGGCCTCCATTTCAAATAAGACAATTCCTACTTATTTCTTTCTGTAAAAATTGCTCAGAAGTCAGTTTTATGCCGGCGCATCAGAAAATGAGACCAATTGTCCTTCAGAACAACACTTCAAAGATTTTATTGATTTTTGTTTTTTTCAAAGGAATGTTTCATCAAGGGCTTTCAGTGGAGTTCTTTCTTGTGATATATATTGGTCTCTAAAAAGGCAAAATATTGTCTTCTTAAAGGATTGACCTTCTAGGGCAAAGGTAACAGTGACAGAAGAGTTTCAAAAACATAGACTAAGTTGAGAATGCAGTATATTAGTCAGTAATGCAGATTTTTCTGCATATAGCATTTAGAAGTATATCCTTAAAGGGAGTGAAATATGAAGGCAGTTTTCAGTTGTCTTCTCTGAGAGTTATCTGTGTTCACATTCTCTTTTATCTTGATGTAAGTGCGTGTGGAGGTGTGCACATTTTAATCAATCTTAATTAGAGAGATCTGAATGTCATAATGTGGTAAGCATTTCGGTTTGGTCTTATTTTTTAAAAGCAAAACTCAGGCAATATATTTTGTGAGATTGTTTTTTCAGATGTAATTAATATAGCGTGTTTATTGAGTACAAGATTGCACTCGAGTATGTGGGAGAGGTCTCACAGTCTTATGTGGTTTTGGGTAAAGAGAAGAGTGAGAGGGAGCAAGGAAGGTAAAAAACAGTTTACTGTCAGATATGAGATAAGGGTTTTATTGTGAGGTTTTCAGGGTCTGGCTGTTTTAGTGGAGATGAGCCATGACACAGTTATGCACTTTTCCCAGCGGAGTGCTTATAAACCCTTGAGTCACACCGAAGCAGAGCAGGTCCATGGTAGAGATGTATCAGGGAAGCTCCTTGAGAAACATTTATAGTACTCTTAAAAAAAAAATCATATCCATCTGCCTTTAAAGCTAGGCTCAATTCACTACATGGCCTGAAGTTTATACTTTTAATTCTCTGCTTGAAGTGAGAGCTAACAGGCTGACCACCATACCCCTAGGGAGGAGCGGTGGCCGCTGCTGCTCAGCACTGTCTGGGATTGGTCTGGTCACACCACTGACCATGCAGTGGGACATGTTTTGGGAGGAGAAATCCGCTCATCTCAGCTCAGTTCACAGTCACTTTAAGCACCTTAGAAATAACTTCTCTTACGAAGAGCTCAATCATTTCCTTCATTGTTTTGTTTTTTTTTTTTTTAAGATTAATGACTGTGCTACACTTTGACAGCTTGGGATGGGTTTTTCCAAGATGAGTATCTGCCCTAAGCCATATTATTTTAATTATTTTGTTTGGGAAAATGGTGACCAGGAAATTTCAGGCATTTCTGGGAATAAAATATGGAAATAAAATGTTTGTTTTCTGATTTTGATAAATGTCTTGGCTATGTTTGAGTAGCTCTAACTCCTCTGCATTTTGATGGAGACCTGAAATTTATCAGGGGATGGTTGGTGGTAGGGGTGCGAGATTGAATTTCCGATAAGAAAGTGCTTGTTGATATGCTCCTCCTACACTTGTCTGAATGAAAATTTGTGTGTTTGTCCATGTACAGTAGATACTCCCTGGAGCTCCTGCAAGTGCAGCCACACAGACTTCCTTCTGGTCAATGCTGAGAAAGGCTTTCCCTGGGGTTACACCAGGGATTCTATGAAGCAGACCAGGGAACATGAGGCAGCATGTTTTCTCCACAACATTCCTGCTGGCTGAGTGGTGTGGGAGGTTGCTGATTTCTGTAAGGGAGGCACCACATTGACCAGTGCGCACCAGGAGGAAGGAACTGTTCAGGAGAGAGCCCAGTACTTGGTCTTCTCCATCTCACAGCAGTGGGTGATGGGCATCCTCATGTAAGGTATCTTGTCTCTGGCACATCAGATGGAGCGTGCACCCATGCCTTATTGGCTCTTAGAGCACTACAGGTCTCTGGTTTACTCTTCACAGATCCCAGACTCCTGAGTCTTAGTACTCAGAATATCAAAAATTGACAGCATGAAGTTGGAAATACAACTCCTGCCATTAAACCATGCCAGCAGTGGTCACTAACGGGAGAAGACTTTGGTGTGTGCCCTCTTTAGGTCTGTCTCTGACCTGTCCAAGTGCTTAGTGGCTTTACCTACTGCTTGACATATGAGGGCGAGGTAACTGATATATAACCCTGGAGAGATTTTAGATTAACTCGGCACTTTGTCTCATGAAATTGAAGTATATGCAGATGATGGGTTTAATTACATAAAGTGTAATCACATGGCCTAGGGGCTGGCAGTCACATTTTTCCTTATTAAAAAGGGACAAAGAGCCAAGGTTTGTTGGAATCCCACAGCAGAACCTAAGGGTGGTGAGGGGGCAGGGAATGAAGTCTTAGTCTTCTTAACCTCTTTGTTCCTCTTAAGCTGTCCTGGTTTGAGAAGGGTGTGGATAAGGAATAAAGTAAAAGGAATAGCTGCAAAATCCAAGCTTGTGTTAATAGCAGAGAGCAAGCAGTCACACCTTCTGGTTTTCAAATAAAGAGGCAGAAACAACGCATTCCTACAGAACTGTGTAAAGTTGTCAGTGTTGTCAAGTCTTACAGCCTGTACCAATTGATGTCAAGTCTGTCAGAGGCACACACATGCCATGTCTCTCATTTCAAGTGAGCCAAGGGGAAGAATAAAAGGCAAAACATGCTATCTTGTTCACGAGAAAAAGAACAGTGAATCTTTTTATAATTAACACCCCTCCCCAGTTAGGAGGGATAAAAATACTCCTGAATGGGTTTAGCTCTCTGCCTCTCAGTAAAACTTAATACAGACCATTCATTCATGTCACGTGTAAGAAGCCCCTGTTACTCCTTTGCAGGCAGTATATTGATCACAGGGTGGGCAGGCTAGGAGGCTGATCCCTTTTTCCTTAAAACCAATTTGCTCTGGTTATAGAGGCAATGTTAAAACCCAGTAGCTGGTTAAAACTTGTGGCAGTGGTCCCTGAGATCCTCAGCTTTCTTAGGGAGACCAGATGCTGTCAAGTTGTTGAACTGTGGTGAGGGGGACTGAAGTTAAGAGGTTACCACAAGTTGCTAGATGTTTCCCAAGTGGTTGCTAGATGTTTCCCAAGTGTGAGCAGGTCCTTGGTGGACCAGGGTGGGTGGTCCTCAGAGTCCCTGAAGAAGATCTGGTGAAACAACAGCCTCGTGCCCTGGCCTGCTGCCTCCTATTCCAGGATGTGTGTTATCATGCCAAATGATGGACGTTCTAAAGTGAGGTAATTCAGTAAGTTAATTAATTCTGAATCTACTGAATGTAAATGGTGCCTATTTCACAGGTTTAGTGAGACACTAAACCTACCTTTCAGGCAGGTAAAGATGAAAGACATGACCCTTTTCAACATGTTTAGATCCCTGAATTTTTTTAGGTAACAATACCCAGTCTTATTCTCTCTAATCGATACAACTGGGCATTATCTTTGACCTCAGCACCGTGTGAACAAAATAGAATAGAAGGTTACCCTAAGCAGATGGAGTCCGACACAAGAAATGGAAAGCTAAATTTACAGACTGTTGAGAGCAACCCTGCAGAGAAGAATTTGGGGGTGCTGGTAGGTGAAAAACTGGACATGAGTCAGCAATGTGGTTTTGCTGCCCAGAAAGCCAACCATGTCCTGGGTTCCATAAAAGAAGCGTGACCAGCAGGTCAAGAGAGGTGATCCTCCCTTCTAATCCACTCTCGTGAGCCCCAGCCTGGAGTGCTATATCCAGCGCTGGTAACTTCAGTACCAGAAAAACATGAGTATGTTAGAGTGGGTCCAGAGGAGGACCATGGAAATTGTCAGGAGGCTGGAATCCCTCTCCTGACAAGGAAGACCGAGAGAGCTGGTGTTGTTCAGCCTGGAGAACAGAAGGCTGCAAGGGAAACTTTATTACAGCCTTTCACTGTATAAAGGGGGGTTTATGAGAAAGATGGAGACAGTCTTTTTACCAGTGCATGTAGTGACAGGACAATGGATAATGTTTTTTAACTGAAACAGGTTATATTTAGATTAAATGTAAAGAAGATTTTTTTATTTTTTTTTTATGATGAGAGCAGGTGGTTATACACTAGGGCAGTTTGTCCAGAAACATTGTGTATTCTCTGTCACTAGAAGTGTTCAAGGTCTGGCTGAAGGGGAGATTGGACTAGGTGATCATTTGAGGTCCTTTCCAACTTAAAGCATTCTATGATTCTAAAACCAATTAGCATAAAAACCAGTAGCTGAACTGACCTGGCCATTGTAAAATTTTCGTAGGTATTATATGCATGAGAGTGTAATGACATATAAATGAGGTCCTCAGAGACTGATGGGAAGACGCCTCTTTGAAATTTAGATATCAAACTAACCACGGTGGTTATAGACTGCAGGTCACAGTTCATAATGACTACAGTCATCAATAGTTTGATAGAATGTAAGAGGTTATGACAGAAACATAATAAATTATACAGGCTTTAGAAGTCAGGACAAGTACCTTATATTTGAAATGGCAGAGCAGAGCAGGTCAATAAGTGAAATATAGATGGGGTCACGCGGTCAAAGGCATAAGCCTTGGAAATTATTTCTGCAGGAGGTTTCAGTTTGGATATGAAAGGTGCACAATCCACATGATACAGGTTGAGATGACAGCTTAAACTGCATTTCAACTGTACAGATGGCTTTAAAGTCTGTATCCTGTTTATCCAGTAAAAAAAAAAAGTGATATGGTTCATGCATGGCATAAAAAATACCGGATCAGGAGTGAGAAAATGCTGCCAACACTGTAGACCAGAAAAATGGTAAAAGGACCACAATGAAGGACAGGGAAGGGACCATCTGTTTTCATCTTCTCAGAATGTATGAGTGCATTTTTTTGTCATAGATATGTGACTTCACTGGATACAGAGAAGTTTGTCAACCATTAATTGAAACGAATTATCCCAGGTTTGAAGTGTTTAGAAAAGCCTGGAGGTGACAATTTCTTAATGGCAGCTGTTGGACTGTGTGAAAATCTATGCAAACATGTGTGTGAGTATTGTGACAAGGTCAGGTTTTGTGATTTACTCCATTTTCTTCCTATTTAGTATTACAGACTATGAATATTTTCCGTCCTTAGAAATGGGGCTCTTGTACAGGTCTGGTGGCTGTTCTGTGGAGCTTGGCACACTGCTGACTCTGCATCTTGCTCTTGAACAAGGGAAAGCAGGTAGGCAAGGAATTTTAGGCTCTTGCCCATGAAAACCATGAGCATGGCCTTTTAAAATAAATTATTTTTGTCATACGTTTGGGTTTAAGGCACCTCTAAAGGACTTAGATGAGCAATAAAATTTAAAGTCATTCTTATTAGAGTTCTAACTTTTGACTAAAGCAAGGCTTCTGGAAAGGTCGTATTTGTTCCTGAAATAAAAAACCAAAAAAAAATGTAAAAAACCCAAATCCCCTTCTTCGAGGTATTTCATACCTTGGAAAATCTGTTCCTTGTGCTATAGCTCTGAATAACTCTTTTAAAGTTGCTGGGTTGGTGTTTTTTTGGGGTTTTTTTGCTGACTATGGTATATCAGAGCTCTCTGACCCAAAGCTGACATACTGTTTAGTTTCGCACTGGAGTCTTGATTTTTTTGTGTGCGTGTGGCCATCGGTATGCAGGACTGCATACTTCCACTGAGATGGCTTTGTCAGATTAGCATCCTGACCTGGACTCTTGACCTCAGGTCCCAGAGCAAACCAAATGAGTCACGAGTGGCAGAGTGTCGTCATCCCTTGGTTTGTGACAGGGCTAGCAGAGCTATGCACAGACCTTGCACAGGGCACAAGCTACAATTACAGGATAACATTACTGGGTTTTTTGACAACTAGGTCCACATAATCTTATCTCCATTAGGAGCTAGGACAGGTAATTCTGAGCAAGATGGAGTGAATTTTGTGTATATTGTTCATGCTTGTTAGAAACCAAAGAGAATGCAGCGACACTTTTCTTCTTCCAGGCATCCTAGCTTGCCCAGCTAGGTGCCCACAAGTCTATGGGGCCAGATGGAGTCCACCCAAGAGTTTTGAGGGAACTGGCGGATGTGCTGGCCAAACCCCTTTCCATCATCTTCCAACAGTCCTGGATGACTGGGGAGGTTCCGCTGGACTGGAGGCTGATGTCGTGCCCATCTATAAGAAGGGACGCAGGGAGGATCTGAGGAACTACAGGCCTGTCAGCCTGACCTCGGTACCAGGAAAAGTCATGGAGCGGGTGATCTTGAGTGCTATCAAGAAGCACTTGCAAGAGAACCGGGTGATCAGGCCCAGGCAACACGGGTTCATGAAAGGCAGGTCTTGCCAGAGTAATCTGATCACCTTCTATGACCAAGTAACTAAACTCTTGGACGAGGGAAAGGCTGTGGTTGTGGTCTTCCTGGACTTCAGTAAAGCCTTTGATGCAGTTTCTCACAGCATTCTGCTTCGGAAACTGTCGGCCTCTGGCCTGGACGGGTGCACACTCTCCTGGGTGAAAACCTGGTTGAATGACCGGGCCCAGAGGGTGGTGGTAAATGGAGTTAGATCCAGCTGGAGGCCAGTGACAAGTGGGGTTCCCCAGGGCTCAGTCCTGGGTCCAGTCCTGTTTAATGTCTTTATCAACGACCTGGATGAAGGCATTGAGTCCTCCCTTAGCAAGTTTGCAGATGACACCAAGCTGGGTGGAAGTGTCGATCTGCTGGAGGATCGGGAGCCTCTGCAAAGGGACCTGAACAGGCTGGACTGCTGGGCTGAGACCAACGGCATGAGGTTTAACAAGGCCAAATGCCGGGTCCTGCACTTGGGGCACAACAACCCTAAGCAGAGGTACAAACTAGGAGAAACCTGGCTGGAAAGCTGCCAGGAGGAGAAGGACCTGGGGGTGCTGGTTGACAGTGACTGAACATGAGCCAGCAGTGGCCCAGGTGGCCAAAAAGGCCAATGGCATCTTGGCCTGTATCAGGAACGGCGTTACCAGCAGGTCCAGGGAGGTTATTCTCCCCCTGTACTCGGCACTGGTGAGACCGCTCCTCGAGTACTGTGTTCAGTTCTGGGCCCCTCACCACAAGAGGGATGTTGAGGCTCTGGAGCGAGTCCAGAGAAGAGCAACAAAGCTGGTGAAGGGGCTGGGGAACAAATCTTATGAGGAGCGACTGAGAGAGCTGGGGTTGTTCAGCCTGGAGAAGAGGAGGCTGAGGGGAGACCTTATTACTCTCTACAACTACCTGAAGGGAGGTTGTGGAGAGGAGGGAGCTAGCTTCTTCTCCCAAGTGACAGGGGACAGGATGAGAGGGAATGGCCTCAAGCTCCGCCAGGGGAGATTTAGGCTTGAGATTAGGAAAAAGTTCTTCACGGAGAGGGTGGTTAGGCATTGGAACGGTCTGCCAAGGGAGATGGTTGAGTCACCGTCCCTGGAGGTGTTTAAGGTGAGGGTGGATGAGGTGCTTAGGAGCATGACTTAGGGATTGGTGGGAATGGTTGGACTCGACGATCCAGTGGGTCTCTTCCAACCTGGTTATTCTGTGATTCTGTGATTTAGGTCCACATCCTCTTCTCCCAAGTGACAGGGGACAGGACAAGAGGGAATGGCCACAAGCTCTGCCAGGGGAGATTTAGGCTGGACATTAGGAAAAAATTTTTCACGGAAGGGTCATTGGGCACTGGAACAGTTTGCCCTGGGAGGTGGTTGAGTCACCTTCCCTGGAGGTATTTAAGGCACGGGTGGATGAGTTGCAAAGGGGCATGGTTTAGTGTTTGATCACTCAATGATCCGGTGGGTCCTGTCCAACCTGGTGGTGATTCTATGATTCTACGTCTAACTTCAGAGACATGAGAGGTTGCACCAGGTGCTGTTGAAGGATTGCAGCTCCCTCTTGCAAATGGCAGTAAATCTTTTCATCTCAGTCTCTACCAGAGGATAGATGAAGCCCTACGAATAGGTGCCCCTCACAGTGAAAAAAAGCTGTGTATTGTATAAAAAATTATGAAAACATCTATTTAAAATAAAAAAAAAATTCCATGCTCTATTTCTGCCTAAGCATGATTGGAATGTCTTCAGAATCAAAAAGAGTACCTGCTGGGTTCCATAGAAGTTTTCTATGACTTACATTGTAAAGACAAGGTTCTGCTGTGAATGAAAAATTCTGCGAGGTCCCTGGAATTCATCTTTTGTAGAATAAGAGAAAATTATCGCCCCTGTGACTACATGTCTGTCTTTTAAGTTGGAATCATTTTGCTTTATTTATTTAAAATGGAAAGTTTGGTGGAAAAGAAGTCATGAAAAATCCCCAAAGAAAACCTTCCCCCCTTATTTTAATTGACAACTTTATTTCATGTCTGCTTCTGCCACTGGTATTTTAAGACACTTCCTAGATTGCACAAATCTTTACAATCTTGCCTACAAAACTAGTAGCCATATTATATGTTCTAATCTTCATTTCTTTACTTAATGTTGCAGTTGCTTTGCTACATTAAGTTGACCCTTCCATTTTTCTAAATGTAGGTTCCATGTGAAAGGTGTACTGCAACTACCTATGACAGAAAGATTAGATAATATTGTGTTAGCCACTGTTTCTTCTGTACATATCGACCTTTTCCATCAGCTGAATGAGTGTTGACAAAAGCGCTCCTTCCAATGCTTAGGATTCAGAGTAGAATAAATTGACATAATTCCTCGTCTATTTTTCTGGTTTTTTCATATGTGTTTGCTTTCAAAGCAGGTTGTGGGAAATGTGGTTGGGATCCATAATGAATGGTGACAAGTGATAATCATCATATCTGTCAAACACACAAATGTGCTGTCACCCTTGATGAAGCTGAAGAAAAGATGTTGACTGTGTTGCTGCATAATAACTTCTGGGGAAAGGCAAGGTTAGAAATTTATGTGGCTAGGAATTATTTTCTTCTGATTCCTTTTTTGTTCAGTATTTTGCTGATTTGATATATTTCTCCTTTAAATACCATCTACGGTCCCTGAGATCTGCTTACAACCTATTCAGCCAACAAGAGCTACGGCTCCTTCTCAGAGCGTTGCTTTGACACACCATTTGGAGAATTAAATTCATGCCTGAATTTAATGGCGAAAGAATGCCATTACTTTTTTTGATGGTGTGTTAATTACTTTTGCCTATTATCCCTAGAGGCATCTAGAAGAAATCTGATTCATCAATATATACTCCATATTGCTGCTGGATTCAACCTGGAGGCACCTTTGTGTTTAGTTATAAATATTTCCCTGTAAGTAGCCACAGTGCCATATCTCTTTCTCATACATAGGTATTGAGTACCAAAAAATATATGTGTATACGTGTGTATATAAATATATACGTATTATATCAGATATCACACGACCTCTAATTTTCACATTTAAGGTTTAGAAAAGGCAATTTTGGCATGATCTGGTTTTCACAGATCACCCTGGTCCCTCTTATTAAAATACTCAATCTGAGACTAAGAGGGTCTGGTCTTGGAAGCCGCTCACCATGAGCTCTTTCCCTGGCTGAAGGTCAGGTGCTTGCTGTTCACATTCTGTTAGTGTACTCATTCTGCAACCGTCTTACTGCATGATCTTGAACGGATCAGTTAAATGCTACAGCCATAAAGTCTTTGGGACCTGTTTGCTGCAGTGGTCTACGGGAAACTGTCAGATACTATGGGATAAGATTTGTAAGGAGAAAAGCAGATATAATGTAATATCTCAGTGTAATTCAGCTCAGAAGTTGAGCAAGCAAGAAAGAGACAGTACAAACCCAGTCTTCATTAATTTTGTTGTCCACAGAACCATTATTCTAACTTAATACTTGGCTTTTGGCCTGTATCCTGCCTCAAGTTATAATGGATATTCATCATGCTGCCGTCTTATCTATCACGTGAACTGTGACAATAATGGGTTTGTTGATTCTTAGGTACCTATTTAGACCTATCCCTTGACCCCCTATTATTTTTTTTGTAATGATATCATGAGCATGACCAGTTGATCATGGATTTAGACAATTACTTGTGTTTGCTGTGGTTAGGCTATTGATTAATTTCTTTACTGTGTAGCTAGCTCCTGTCTATTATCTCAAAAACTGCTCTGAAAACACCTCTTCAGAGATCTGAGAAGAGGGGATCCCAAGGTTTACTTCTTTTCCTCAATTTATTCAATTTATTCTGTCTTCATCCATGGACTTTTTGAATGAGGATAGTCCTGCGTTGCCCTGAGAGCTGAGTCGCCAGGATGTTACGGTAGTGTGTGTTAGCACCTTCAAGAACAACTTATGAGACATGAAGAGTAAGTTTCATTTTCCTTCCATCCCCTAGCCAGTTTCTTTTTCACAGTAGTTTTCACCAGCTTTGGCATCAGTGATGCATGTAGAACACAGGTAAACAACTTAATACTGGTCTAAGCTTTGTTTGCTACTAGATTGTTCTCTACAGGAATCTTTCCTCTTGGGGAAATAATTTACCTTAGTACTCCATAAAACTAGTTGATTCCCATAAAATAGTTTTTAATTACAATTGTTAGCATTTGTTTCTGAAAATCTAGTATTATGCAATGGCTTTGCTGAAGGAAACCATAGTGGGGGACTGTTTACAAAGTCTTGTAGTGACAGGACTAGGGGCCATGGCTGTAAACTGGAGAGGGGCAAATTTAGACTGGACATAAAGAGGGATTTCTTTATGATAAGAATGGCGAGGCACTGGAACAGGTTGCCCAGGGAAGTTGTGGCTGTTCCATCCCTGGAGGTGTTGAAGGCCAGGTTGGATGGGGCCTTGGGCAGCCTGGTCTGGTGGGAGGTGTCCCTGCCCATGGCAGGGCGGGTTGGAACACCATGGTCTTTAAGGTCCCTTCCAACTCAAACTATTCTGTGGTTCTACACAGGACAGAGTGTATTCTGAATCTCGAGGTCTTGGGTGTGTAGTCAGTTCTGAGCCTTTAATGTAACTGCAATATCCAAAGATGGAAAAGTTCATGAAAAATGTTGCAGAAGAGCAGGATTGTGATCAGAAAAATGCTCTGAATCACATGAATACAAATGCGAATATACCTAAGTCAATTCTAGGCATACAATTTTCACAATTTGTTCATGGAGTTGAGATGACCAAAACAGCATTATCTGTGGTTTCTCCCTAGCAGGAATGGATGTGTGTGATACACAGTATCAGTAATTTTTGATTATACAAGTCCTGTCTGCTGTTTCTCTTTTCTTTTGTTTCTTTGTATGTATCTTATGTAATTTTTTTAAAAAGAAAACTTTGAAGGTTTTTTAAAGAAAAGCAGTTTCAGAGGCTAGCATAGGTTTTAGTAACTACTTCCTAGTGGTAAAACATCCACAAAAACGTGGGGGGAAAAGGTGAAGTATGTGTGATTATTTATGCTCTTCTATTATGGGTTTGATGCAAAGGTCTATTGAAAATACAGTTTGATAAATACTAATTGAATCTTTATATTCCAATTCATATATCAATTTATAAGAAAAGCTTTAGCATTTTTTTCTCCCTCCCTTTCTTCCGCTACTTTTGCAAATTCTATTATAAATACAGCCCCATTTTTCAACTTTTTTCTTTGAAAGGAATGAAAGTCAAAAGATTATTGCATCTGTACTGTTGCCACCACTGGAATATATTTTTTCAATATTTTAAGCATGTGCTGCTACCTCAGAATGGACACAGACTATTGAATAGTAGTAAGATAATGCAGAGAAATCCTATCTCTCAGCGTACAGAAAATACTAGCATTCTTCTGCCTCTAAAGATTAATAGTTTTGTTGGAATATTTGCAGCTCCTTTGATGTTTAAGTATTAGATGCTACAGCTTTTTCAGACAACATTAAATAGAAGTGATATTTCAGTTCAAAGCTTGATGGTTGGCAAAATTCTCTCAATCATAACTACACCAGCTGAAGGGACCTTGTGCACCTTTTCCTGACTGTCACCCTAAAGCAATGGATCCACAGAATATGGGTTGTATAGTTTGCATTTTAAATGTATTTCACAGTCAAAGTTTTTGAGAGGGTGTGGTTTTATGGGGGGGCATTTTTTATTTTCATTCTATCAAAACTCCAAGGGAGTTACTGCGTCAACTGCGTCAAGGAATGGTTGGACTCAATGATCCGGTGGGTCTCTTCCAACCTGGTTATTCTATGATTCTATGATAAAGTCATTATTGCTGACTATTACTTTAAGAATGAAAATGACCACACAGGATATGAAGTAATTCTATGATTCTAAAATCAGTAGGATTTGAATGGGGCACATAAGAGTCTGAAAAACACAAGTTACTTTGCCAAGGAGATGTTTTCCTTGATCTGTTTGGCCAAACATTGATTTTGTTCCCCCTTGTGCTCTGAAAGCAATTTGACATTACTGTCTGCTTTCATTACACAGCAGGTTTTAAGGCAGGGAGCAGTGTCCTGTCTTTCCTAAGCATCTTTACAGAAAAGCAGCATCACAGCTGCTAGAAGAGCTTTGCAATCTGTGCGTGTTAACTACTGCTAAAAGGTGCTTGGGCTAAAGTAGGTATTCTTCTAGTTATGGTTTCCTTTAAAAATGGGGTCCAGCCCTGATATCTAATTTACATTCAGGAAGGAAGTCCGTTATTTAAATAAGGAGTGTTCTGTCCCTTCCTTATTTTCCTCTAAGTGTTCATTTCCAGGAGACCAGCTCTGTTTCCAGTCCTCTGGAGAAAGAATTTCATCTGCCCTCCTCACATTCCTGAGTCCTTTATAAGAAGGAATGAGGCTTCCAAAAATCCACTTCTAAACCTTGCCAATGGGACTCAGCCACAAAGATGAGAGGACCGATAAAATACTTTGTGTCTAAAAGCATTTTTATTTTTTAAGTCAATTCAGCTAGTCTAATTAAAAAAATTATCTCTTCTTGCATACTCAGACCACATAGTGTTTTTCTACTAGCAAATATTAGATGTGTAATTAGCAACGAACGTGAATAAACAGCAACCATTGCTTTTTTTATACATTCTTCTATCACTTATTAAGTGATCTTGATAGGAAAGGTTGGACTCGATAATCCAGTGTGTCTTTTCCAATCTAGTGATTCTATGATCTGTTTTTCATGCTCTATCTCTACTTCTTTACCCTACCCTGCCTCTTGTCATCACAGCAGCTTTTGCAGAACGGTTTTACTTAACCATATGGTTCCTAGTTCAGGAAATGCCTTGTATCTTGAGGACTACAGGTTGCTGCCATCGTACATTTTGAGAGCAACAGCCATGATGTAAAGAGACATCTCATCACTGAAGATGTCCCCAGGCAATTATGGCATGTTTTTTTGCCAGACTTGGAAGAAGACTTCCAAGAAGCTGTCGACACATATGTTCTAGAACTTACACTGCACAACAGACACCAGCACCGGCGTATTTTTGCGAGCATTTTGTATCTACGGTTAAGTTAGGTGCAAAAAACCCACGTGTAGACCTTTATATGTTGAGAACTGTGTTGCCTGTCATTGTGACCAATGACATACAAACAGTCTGGTGGTTTTCTTTGTGTGTTTGTGAAAGAAGGGGACAGAAGGAAAGGATGGCTCACACAGCAGATGATGTGCTTGATCAACATGTTAACTAGTGTAGCAAAATCCCATCTGTTTATATAGTTTACATCCTTCCCAACCGTGAAAAAGGGATAGGGAGAAGAGAAGCACAGAAAGCAAACCAGCATGAGTGAAAATGGGAGCCCAGTCCTTTAACTGATGAAACTAATGCAGCTTCAAGGAGAATAAGATAATATCCTAAGAGAGAGGATGCATGAACATCTGCAAATACCATCCTTCCCTAATTCTGCTTGGCAAGAAAAGCAAGGGCTTTTCTCTCCAGATTTCTATTTTTCGTTCTTAATGTGCTTAAGCCCCTGGGTGTCTTCTCTAATGATCAGTTCCCTTTTTAGTGACAAGCAGGATCTAGAATAAAGGATATTACAGCAAGGGAGCCTTTCATAATAACTAATCGCAACTTGATTTTGGCTTGAGATCTTTTAGTTTCTGTCTGCTTGATTTCTTTTATTCATGCTGGCAATGACAGTGAGGGGGATAATAAAACATTTTGAGATCCAGACCTATTCTGATAATTGTATTACTTCCTGTGGCAGTATGAAGATAGTTAAAAAAATTCGTGCCATGAGCATATTCTATGCAACACCAGCACCCCATCTGCCTCACTTCTTTCTGTAGTTTCTACGCAAGAAGTAGCTGAAATAGCTTTAATTCTCAATAAAGCAATGTTTATGTTTCCTTTAATCACTATTTACTTTCAGTAAGAGAGCTTTTTCAAGTAATGGGAGTAAAACATATTCTTCCAGCAATCAGTCTAAACATTAAGAAAGCTATGTAGAAAACTTATTATAACTTAATCATAGATGTGCTTATTTAGTGTGGAGGGGGAATCACCAGAGGCATGTATGCAGGAATGTCTTAGCTGTGTATGCAGATTGTCAAAAAAATGGCTGTGAACATAGAATTCTACATGAACAGGAATTCAGACTGTCAATATTTTGACTTTTATCCCAGTGTACACTGCTCCGTGGCGTGCCAGATGAAAAGCTGCTGCAATCTGCCAGAAAATATCTATTAACTCTTACAAACACGGGATCGGGAGTAATTTATGCCCAGTCAGTATTTGTTTGGGACCTCCAGGATGTGGACTGTGGTGGAACATGGAGAGTAAAGCCCTGCAGAAGGTGTAGTGCTCCTAGGCACCTAAGAGAGGCAAAAGTTCTGCAGTGTGCGCTGGTGGAGTTAAGAAGTACTATTCTGCCCAACCTGTAGTATAAATACAATGCTTGAGTGGCATTTTTTGCTGTAGCTGCAATTCAGGGTGCAAAGAATGTGAGTAATGACAAATATATTGATTCTCCTCATAAAATGATCTACTGTCCAGTTCCTCCAAATTGTTAATTTTGTCTGAATCCCAAGATAATTTAGGGTCCTTTGGTGATATCTGTTCAGTATTTAGCCTTCTAGGACTACAATCTGTTTCCCATTATATTTGTCAGCACTTGCCATAATAGAACCTTGGTCTTAGCCTGCTAGATATAACTGTAGATTAACAGTATTGCTGCTACTACAGTGATGCTAATAATTTATAGCTCTTACATGTTTCTTGTCTTTTCCAGAAGCCAAGAAAACTCCCTTCTTTTATCTGCCACTGCTGAATTTGGAGAGTTATAGTACCTTTAATATCTTTCCACCAACCTTAGATATCTATGGTAGCGTCAAATGCTTTGACAACCTTTCCTCTTGCTCCTTTAGTTTCTGAGAGAAAATACAGTCTACGGGCTTCCTTATAATCAGCTGTGCATTATGTTCTGGTAGAAAGTCACTCCTTGCAAACTTTTTTTCTCTCTAATAGTTGGTTCAGCTTGTGAGTTCTTGTCTTTTTGAGGGAGAAAAAAATGACCCTGTACATCCATGCGGTACATTCTCAACTAAGAAAATAATTCTCAGTTATTAATTTCTCTTTTCACTGTTTATCATATGTCAAGCCTGCAGTTGGGTTGATTTTTCGTCCTTTAATATTACTTTTAACAAAGTGCTGTTGCTAGTGTACTTTGTTTGGAATCAGCTCACCCAATTTTTTATTTTTTTTTTGAGCTGACTCCTTCTGCCCTTGGATTTCTTAAGTAATTGTTATAGCCTAAAAAGACTGATAGCTCTGCATCTTGACATGAACAACAACCTGTATTTGGAGAATGTAAAGAACTCAGCACATATTTAATTGATTCATAGGCCTTTAATGACGAGTTGGCATTTCTTTCAGGACTTGCTTCTTAAAAGCAGGCTTTTTATGGCCATATGGAAATATTTCAGTTGATTCAGGAAGGGGAGGAAAAAACCAAAGTCAAATATCATAGCCAGGATTCTGCTATTGACAAGATGTTAGGTGAAATTTCAATTAGGGGCTTGAGACTATCCACATCTTGACATCAATAACACAATATTCAAGGGATTTCATTAGTTTTAAAAAATTCACAAATGTTATAGCATCTGAGCAATTTTATAAATGGTAAACTATACATTTAATGTCAAACTCTTACTTCAGCATCTGTGTCCTAGCTCTGCATGCAATAGTGGAAATTCTGTTCATAAAGATGTAACCGGGAAAGGAAAAAAACCTAACAGGAATTACATTACCTGAGTGAAGGCATTGATCTTTGCATTCTGGTGAGGGGCAGAGTGTTTTCCTTTACTTTCTGGTAATGGCAGGGAGCTCAGAGTTCCTGCTCCTGCTTGCTGAAGAGCAGCTGCCTTCACTGCGCTCTCGCTGTTCAGCCCCAGCTCCAGGACTATAAATCAGACAAGCTCCATTTTAGTCATCTGAACAGTACTGATTTGCACCAGTTTTGGTGACCTAATAGTCTCTTGAGTCATACGAGAGTCCCACTGCAGATGGGTGAGATATTCTGACCCCAGACTTTCTGCCTTACTGATCCCATTGAAAATGTGTAAAATAGTGAAAGAAAATCACAGATTTGGGTGAATTCAGCCATTACTTTGATATTCAGAAGAAAATTCAGAACGTTAAAAAAATATATATTATGTTTTAATATTTGTTTAGAAAAATGTGAAAATGTTTTCCTTTGGATCAAACAGCTCATCCTATGTTGATATAAATAGGAAGCGTCCCCTTCCCAATTCAACTTGTGAATGGAAAACATCCATCTCTTCAACTCTAATTAATAGGTCAGAGAGGCATGCCTTGAATTTTCCCTTATACCATTATGAGCTAATTTAGTTCAGTTTCTCATTATTACAGTGTATTACTGTGCTGAGCATTTACTGCTCATGCTCCTCACATTCTGCATCCTGTTCTCAGAGTTTTATCTTCCTTTGTTCATCTACTGCTCCGGTCAGATCCTCAGCTGGTGTAAATAGGTGTGATCCCTATAAGGTTGCTGCTGATTTATTCAAGTACATGATGTGGTTCCAGGTTGCCTTACTGCTTTATGAAAATAGATTTGGCAAGCAAGCTTCATCTGCATATGCCTGATCTGAGTTTAGTAGCATCCTAATATGCCTCAGACAAGTGTTTTTAAAGGGTGTTTTCATTTTATTTCTTAGGAGAATTTCATGATTATTCTTCCCTTATCACTTAAATTGATATTGTGCATTGTGTGTAATTGTGCATTGAAGAAACAAATTGGCCATTAAGACGAGTTTAGTGGAACATTTGTTTCTTTTTTGGCAGAATGGTTCTCTGCATCCATTAAAAAGTAGAAACAAAAAAGTAAGAAGTTTTATTTAAGTCTATATATGAAACAACCAACTCAATATTTATATGGGTAGACTTGAATTGGCAGGTGGGGGATTACCAGTCCCATAATTAAAGTGAATGAATCACGAGGACTCATGGCCTTTATCTTACAGTCATGTATCAGGCAAATCATGAGCAGACTGCGACCTGTGGATCTGCTGGGATTTCAGGTTTTTAGGGAATACCACTACATTTTGCCAGTGTGTGCCAGCACTGACACTGTTGGGCAGGGAGGGTGGGAGGAAGGACTGCCTTCTCCTCACCAAATATTTGCTGCACAACTCTTAGTAGGGTTTTTTCATGTCAATGTGTGTTTGAAAAGTACGTAGAGACCTGTAATATGGAGAGGGTGCACTTGGGGCACAACAACCCTATACAGTGCTACAGACTAGGAGAAGACTGGCTGGAAAGCTGCCTGGAGGAGAAGGACCTGGGGGTTTTGGTTGAGAGCAACTGAACATGAGCCAGCAGTGGCCCAGGTGGCCAAGAAGGCCAATGGCATCCTGGCTTGGGTCAGAAACTGCATGACCAGCCGGTCCAGGGAGGTTATTCTCCCTCTGTACTCGGCACTGGTGAGACCGAACCTTGAATGCTGTGTTCAGTTCTGCGCCCCCCATCACAAGAAGCATTTTGAGGCTCTGGAGTGAGTCCAGAGAAGAGCAATGTAGGTGGTGAAAGGGCTGGAGAACAGGCCTTATGAGTAACATCTGAGAGAGCTGGGGGTGTTTAGCCTGGAGAAGAGGAGGCTGAGAGGAGACCTTATTGCTCTCTACAACTACCTGAAAGGAGTTTGTAGAGAGGAGGGTGCTGGCCTCTTCTCCCAAGTGACAGGGGACAGGACGAGAGGGAATGGCCTCAAGCACTGCCAGGGGAGGTTCAGGCTGGACATTAGGAAAAAAAATTTCACAGAAAGGGTCATTGGGCACTGGAAAAGGCTGCCCAGGGAGGTGGTTGATTCACCTTCCCTGGAGATGTTTAAGGCATGGGTGGTTGAGACACTGAGGGGCATGGTTTAGTGATTGATAGGAATGGTTGTATTCGATGATACGATGGGTCTCTTCCAACCTGATGATTCTATGATTCTATGAAATGTCTGGCTGCAATTCCCTCAGTGCTCCTGCAGCTTCCCTGAGCTGGTATCTGTCTTCTCCTGTCCCCATCCACCGTGGCCAAGTCCACCATCTCACCAGGCCTTGCAGCTGTCCAGCTTCAGCAGTGATCTGAGAGGACACATGGCTAAGCATGGAGTGAATCAGTGTTTGTAACAGCTCATGAGGTTTATAATGGTAGAAGTTTGGTTTAGCAGCAAATCAGAAGTGAACATCTGAGAAATATGGGGCTGTTGTGAGATGAGAAGCATCATGAGAATGCAAAACAAACAAACAAACAAACAAACAAAACCAAAAACTTTAAATCAAGTAAATCAATACGGAGGCCAGTGCATGATAGGTGAGAAGTGCAGAGCTCTCTAAATAAAGCACTACTTACACTACTCACAACTGATTTTACACAGTGCAGCAGTTATTTACCAAAGATGTCAGTTATTTTATTATAGTTTATTCTAGATTATAGTTGTGGTATTTTCTTAATTATAGAGTAAGCTATAAAAAAACCCCAGAACATTTCACCCTGGAGAACCCAATAATTGTTGTTGTCATCCCGTCTTATTGAGTACTATTTAGCATCTGGTGTAAAGTAGGACTTCTGAAGTCTAAAAATCATGGAAATTTTTAAATTTAATCCTTTGATGAACTATTCTTCCATGGTTTCCATGGAAAAGACTGAGATAAACTTAGTAGGAATGACTGAATCAGGTTGGAAATGCAAATAGACAATGAATAAAAAATGTCTCTGGAATTCTTTCCAAAATACAGAAACCAGAAAAATACAATTTCGATACCAAATTTGTCATTAATCCAGTTTTCATATATGTTCTGCCAATATGAATTTTTTGCTTTTCTTTCTTGTGTCAAACACATGAACTTTAAAATTTTTCCTCGTTTGGGCAAGGGCTCAATCTGGCAAGAATGAAGCAGCTTGTAACTGTTCTTTTCTGAGCTTTAACTGCAATAAAAGAACATTTATTATTCCTCTTTTTTTTTCTGGAAACTGACCAAAGCATAGTTTTAGGCACTACTGTTGTGAATTTATTTTTCATTTCTTTGTGCCATACCTGGTAACATCTGGCTCAAGGTTGAAGTTAAAAAGAAAAACCCTCATGTCATATGTTGTGTTCTTGTTATGGGTAGAGATGTACTGATGCTAATTCTTTTGTCTTACTGGACTGCAATCCTAGATGCTGTGAAAACATGTAGCACTAACTGAGTAAAAATTGGGTTTTTTTGGGTAGTCCAGAGAGTGTCAAGATAGTCTTCTGCATTTCAAGCATTAGCATGGAAGAATGTGTTCCTGCTTTGGAAATGGTACGGTGTGTCCCTGTCTCCGTTCAATAGCTCTGATACAGGGTGTTCGCAAAGTCAAATTATGTGAGAGTACTGTGTTTATTGGACTTTCTCACCCTTTTTATCTCAATCACATAAGCCTCTTATCGGGTTCCTCTCCGGCCAGACAGCTGCTCAGAGATGTGTTAAATAGTCAACACGCAGCTGTGCCTTTCTAACGGACAGGACCTCAGCACGTGAGGTTCATCTAGATGTGCAGCATCAAAACCCACACAGAGTCTGGGTGAGACAGCAGTGAAATAGTCGCTTTTGACATCCTCGGCCAATATAGGATGAGGGTGGACCTTCTAACCACAGGGTTACATGCAGACTGTAAGCCCTGGGGGCCTGGCATTGATCTCCCCATACTGCATCCTTCATGCTCCCAGGGACCTACTCTGACCATGCTTGAGACAAACACATCCCATTTGATTTCCAGCCATGTAGACACCACTATTGTTTGCTTCTCTGCTTTTTCTGATATGCAATCTAGGTCAAGAGGAGTAAGGCACAGCCTGATTTCTCCCTTTAAATTCTCTACCCTGACACGGACAGGAATTTCTCCGTGCCATTAGGCTTTCAGCAAGACAGAGGCAAACTAGGTTTAGCTGGTTTATCACTTTCCTCTGGAAGCTTTAAGGTGGGGAGGGTGCTGATGGTTAGTGTTAAATTGTCTCATATCTGCTGAAAGCTGGAGGAGTCTGCTGCTTCGTGTTCCTGCTGGCGAGATGTAGAGCCAAAGCTGGCTGAGTTTAACATTCTAACTGCCCAGTTCTTCTTCTGTCAAATGTTTCACTGAATCCACAGTCAGAGGACAGCTTTGAAGTTTGGCTGTGCCTCCAGTGTTGCTACACAGAGGACTCCAGTTTTCCATTTAGAAGTGAGGGTTCATTGAAGGCCCATGAAAGTGAAGGATTATTTAATTACTTCTTGATTTGCCAACTCAGCCCTGTTCATAACATAAAGATACATAATGTCTGCTACCCCTGGAGTCTTAGTAGAGTTCTGAATATCAGTTCCTTTGCACAGGTTTCAGTGTGTTTTCCTTTGGTTATGCAGTATCTGTTGTGGCTCTAACTTAACCAACCTAAGAGTAGGGAAAAGCATTACAAAAGTTTTGGGAATGTGTGCAGCAGAAAGTCGTGGTCCTGCTCTGATCACATGTTTTAACCCTGAAAGTACGTGAGGTGTAATTTATTTAATGGATGAGATGGACAGAAAAACTTTCAGGAGGAAAACCTCTATGCACATCTGCATTTTTTGTGACCTAGTTTGCTAAAAAAAGGAAAAAGTAAACTACCAATTATCTGTTGTTGTTTTAATTCTTATTTGTAATCTTCCTATCATATTTAGGGATCTATCTTCCGGGTGAAGAAAAGAAAACTGGTTTTCTAAGGATATTGCCCAATGAAGTATTTGGAATAAAAATCTGGAAAGATATATTTAAGTTTTTGCCCCGTCCCTGGTGTGTTGAATGATTTAAACAGCATTTCTTTGGACTTACTGGTTCTTTCATCCTTTACCTACTGAACTTTTCAGAGAGACATTATCTCTCATTGTGTTTCCATACCGCATAATACAACATTGATCAGAATCTCCTACCACTAGAACATTGACGATGAACATATTAGGTTTACGTACACAGCGAGCAAATCCAATGAGACATCCAGTTACACCCAAATGTAATGCAGTAGTGTGCTGACCTTGAAAGTACCTTTAACTATGTGTCTTTATTTTTTTTCTAATTTTGATTACATTACACTTTATGTTGCCCCCGATGCTGGGCACTACAATGAAGAAATAGTAAGAGAATAAAGTTTTGCAGGAGGAGGTTCAACTTACATAGTAAGCATCACTAACTGACTGGTAAATTCCACAATCAGAACTAAAATCGATGTGATTCTCTTTGTTTGACATCTTCACCCTCACTGCAAAGCCGTGCTGAGCCAATAATACACAGTGCTGTGTACAGCTGGGGCTGAGTGCAGGTGGAATGGCTGCATCAGGGACTGCACGGGGCAGAAGTACAAGTTAAGCATGAATGACGGCTTAGCTCCACAACTTCTTAAGCTCACTCCCCCCCATCTTAAAAGGAATGTTTCCGATCACTTTCTTCTGGTAACCAGCCAAAGAGCTGTTTTACCAGAAAGGACTTGGGATACTGGGATGTGTAAATTGAGCCTTTGAAGCCAACTCCACTTCCAGTTTTGGTTTCGGCTTACGGTAATCAGGAGGTGGACATGCTGGTGTGAGAGATTGTTGCTGCACGTTGCAGAGCAGTTCCTGAGCTTGTGGGCTGTGCTGGTGTATACCAGGATCAGCTCTCCAGCCACTGGTCCCTATATATTGTCAGTGAAAGAGCTCTCATGGTCTTTCAGCATATGTGGTTTTGTTCTTTGGTGCTGGACTAAAGAAATTCTAGATCGTCTTTTGGTGCAAGATCAAAACGATAAAAGGCAGCCACAGCCAAGAATATTCTGAATGTGCCTGGAAACTTTGTTAAACTGCAATATCTACCCACATGACATCTCTGCAGCATTCTGATGCTAAACCTTCAGAGAAAATTGTAAGCACTTATATGAAAGATCCAGTACTTCCAGTATGCATGACTTCAATTGCTTTCCAGACTGGGAAGATTTATTGAAATGATGGAGAGCCATCCCTGGTGTCCTACTTGTGTTCTGCCTCCAAGATGGGAGAAGACTTAAGTGTCTACTGCCCTCTTTGCCCCAGTGCTGTGGTTTCCAGCAGAAGAATTTGGAGGCATGGGGGCAAAAAGTGAGCCATGATGTGCTCCAGTCTAAACTGTCAGAGACATGTGACAGCGTAAACTGGAGTAGAGTGTAGAAAAGCTGATGGATCTTTACTTTGTGTCTGAGTCTTGGGTTCTGGCCCCTGCTCCAAGAACTGCTTCTACATTTTGCCTGTAACTGGTTCTTGGAAAATAGACAATCCATTTTGAAGCAGCAGCTAGAACCTTTGTGAGGAGACAGAAGTGGTCTGAGTTCCCTCAAGCAAATAGGCTTCTATTTCCTTTAAAGAGATTTAACTGCTAGGCTACTACAAAAAAAAAAAGGAAAGGACTACCAAGAGTCATACTTCAGTGCAGTGAGGTCTGCCTATGTTTGTTTTTTTAAAAAGATCTAGATAACTATAAGATACTTAGGTCTTTAACTCACCTGCTTTAAAGGGACTGAAATATCTTCACAAGCTTTTGTCTTTGTGCAAGAAGTTGATATAGGGACCCTAAGAGACTAAAAGCATGCCCATGGCAAACTCAGTCCAAGGAAATGATGTCTGCTAGAAGATTACTGCTAGAATTTCAATTATAAGAAGTGACTTTTTACTCCCTTCTAGAGATTTTTGATTTTTAAAACTGACATAGAGGCTAAAGAAGCTTATGTGAGAAGGAAAAATTGCCTTGATTTGTCTTTTGAAACAGCTTCTCTTTTACTGCCTAATTTTCTAACATATGAATTTCCATTCAGTAAATGCTCATCTGTCTGCTGCAGTATGTTTAACACAAGAAGACTTTCCCCCTTTGACTGGAGTTTCTATTTCATTGACATTTTTCTTTCCATAAGGGAATTCCACATCTTGTTGAGTCTTAGGAATGCTTGACTGAAACAATTCCTAAAACAATACCTTAAAACAAATTCTTTTTTGAGAATTGAGCCATGACAAACTTCTGAGGCGAAAAGTCCTTGCTCAGTCATAAAAATTTGAAAAATAACAAAAATGGAAAAGAAGTGTATTTTCAATGCACCAGGAGAATTTGAAGGAAGCGTTCCAAAATTATCTGCTTACTCGAAGCCACTGCCTAAACAGGATAATTTGGAGTGCCTGCATCCACGATGTGCCAGTTCCTTGCAAGACACTGTGAACCAAAGTCTGCTGCTGATATTTGTGCTTAACAGCAGTGGTGTCTATAATGAGCATTGTCTTGTCTGGGGCACTACACAAGTTTGTTACGAACCAGCCTTCTCATGGAGGCATCAGCACTCACTGCAAACTTTTCCTTCAGTTATCAGCATTCCCTTAAGCTTTCTGCAGCACCAGGAGAGTGATTTTCTCATGGATTCTCAAGGTTTTATGTAGTTTTATTCTCATGATCTTGAGGTTATTTGCATTACTCTTAGTCCACATAATTACAGCTGCACATTCTTGATCTATGCATTTGCTTTTTTCACACTTAATTATGCAATCACAAGAGGAAAATACATTCAGTTTACTGTTAGTTTAAGAGTCCAACAGAGAGATCCATTGCAACACTACAAACCATGAAAGAACTAGCAGTTAATGAAATTTTTTATATGTTGACCTAACATATGTTAATTTTCTATAGACACTTTTGGTTTAATGTAATACATTCAGGACTCTTTCGTCTAGAACAAAATGTCTATCCAAAAGTCAAAGGCAGGTAATACAAGTCACTGCAAATAGCAAATCATGGAATTTGATTGCCCCATAAAAATAAGTAAGGTATTGTTCCACATGTTATTCATTTGTGGAAGTCTGAGCAAGGCACCCATCAAAGGGGGCAAGGAGGAGTCACAGCCTTCATCCCACTAAAATTCAGTCCAGTCTGTTCTTCATTTCAGGACCATTTCTTTAATACCATATTCAAAATGCAGTTATGATGGTGACCATTCCACAGTACAAATAGTACAAATCAAAATGAAAATAAAGTGATGCTTATTATAGTGAGAATAATTTTAAAAGGCCATTCCTATGAAATACACACCTGCACTTCCTTATTCGCTTAACATTTTCATAAGCGATCTTTGCTGAGGTCTTGGTCAACTATAGAATGATAATGTAATGCCAAGACTCATGGAGGTGCTCTGCACAGAAGCACACTACTCAACATTCTGCTAAAAAATGGATTCTGAGGTTCTTTTTTCTTTCTTTGGTAGCTTCTGTACTAATATTCTGCATTGGCTAATTTTGCTTCTTTCAATTACAGCTCAATTTTTCATTGCTTTGATATATCCTACATAAATACAAAACATATTCTTCTAGCAAGCCAGCAAAATTGAGTGTTTTTCCTCAACTCCAATGGGGTTTGGTCCACTTCTTAATTGCTCAGTTACTGGGTGACAAGTAACACATAGGGTGGTGTTAAAATGCTGTTCTCTTATTTGGGTCTTGATCTAGCAGACTTTGTAAGGATGAGCCTAACTATCATTTAGTTTTTAGTTTTATTGAAAAAAATGGGAATACTGGATTTTTATCAAGCTGAAAGTAACCTGAACTAATGCTTTAGATACGATCCACCAATATACTCTTACATATGCATCCTTATATCAGAATGTCTATTTTCTCAGCTTACTTCCCCATAAGGAACAATTTGCAGTTTTTAGCCTGTATTGGCAATCATAGCCCTGTCACTCCCTTGGTCTTCTTGGAGAACTGCTGGTGAATCATGGTGGGAGCAGAGCTCACTTGGATGTGTTAGGCTTCCGTCCTTAAAAGACCAGAGATCTCTAAGACAAGCATTATCATATGGTCTTTTTTTATTCATTAGAGAGCAGAAGTGTGATATTGTGTTCACTGACTGGGATTCATTTTATTATTTATATTCACATGTAAAAAAAAAATCTTTTTTAAGAAGGTTGATGACCTTACAGTTTTGTATCTTCCCAACAAACCGTGACCAGCTATGGAATATAGTATTTCAACCATGAACTCTGTCTTCTTTTCCTGTGATTCACACAGAACCTTCTGGATAACAAAGAAAGTTTCTCCTTATTGCAGGAGGGTGGGGGAATTAAAAAAAAAAAAAAAAAAAAGCCAATAAATATCTGAACAGGCTATCATAAATCCAGCTTGCTTGGCATGCCTGTCCCCAAAATGAACTGATTTGTGGCCTGAATTCAAAAATGTTTTACAGTTCTTTCCTTCTCACTCTGGTTTCAGCTATTTAGATCAGGCTAATTTTCAACTGAAGGAACTGAAGAACTATTATTCTCCCCGAAGGTTATCTCATTTGTTTAAAAAATGGTGGCAAACCATTGACCTCTGTATTTGTTTGAAAGAGATCAGACATGAGGGAGGAGGTTTATATCTGGAAAACTCCCACTTACAAACTCCCAAGGTCCTTTCCTGAAATAACAAATAGTTTCACGAGTGGTAAAATGAACTTTACGTGGCTTCCAGCAACTGTCTTCTCAGCTGTAGCACAGGATAAGCTCATCAAGTTGTAATGCATAGTATTTAAGAAGGTAAATTTCTTCTCATGAAACATGTCAGTATGTGATATCTTTTCAATCTCGACCACTGTACCAATGTTGTTGAGGTTGGCCAACCACTTCTGCAAGGGGAATAAAGTCAGAAGAAAGCTTGTACATGGGACACCACCTCAGGAAGTGAGGCTATAATTCAAGAAATCTTAGAAAAGTGGAACTAAATATTCCATTTTATTGGTTAGGACCTTAGAAAAGGTCATTCACTGAATTCTTCTTCTCCCTGAAGGAATTGACACTCATGAACTCTCCTTGCTCAGCAGATGTCCAAGAAGGATGTCATATTAAGTATTAGCAAGCTGTAATTGCCATTTGGGTGGTTGTTTCTTTATTTTAGTGAAGGAATTAGTTGCCCGTTGAACAACAGTAATAAAAGTGAACATCTTTCTGTAGTTGTGACTGGAAGTAGCTTTAACAAAAATGTTTCAATACATTGCTAAAGCTTGCAAGGAAACGCAGGCATCTAGAACAGACGCAGGATGAAATTATGCTTCTGAGTCTTGCTGCTCATACAGCTTGACATTAGGGGAACGTAACGCGCTCTAGGAAGGAGAAACACTGGATATGCTGTGCACTCATTGTGAAGAAAGTCTCGAGACAAGCACAATTTTCTGAATATCAAGCTGAATTTCCCAGTTCCCAGTTTGACACCCAGCTGCCCTCCACGCTGAGGGAGGAAAGCAAGCATTTCTGAAACTGCAGCTGTTTCGAGCACTTAAATGGGAGCTCCCCTAACTTGGACAGCTGGACTATGATGTATGTCATTCTGTTTAAAATTAGTGGTTGGGAAAGAATTAAGAGGGAAAGAAAAAAAGAGAGATTAGTTTGGATAAATAAAACATAGAGCAAGCTGCTTCCCAGTCAGTTCAGACTCTCTTCAGGGAGCTGACTCACTGCATAGGATGTCTCCCAGCTTCCTTCCCATTCATCTTCCTTATGAGATAGTTTCCCTCCCCCAGTACAAGGATGTCTTTATGGATCTATCTTTGCTATCTAGAATTCCCTCCTCCTGTGCATTGCTCAAGTAGCCTTTTTCTAACTCATGACTTGACACCTACTTTCATTGATTATGAAATGATTTTATATACCTTTTAGTAAATGTAGCAAGCAGTGTACTACCCACTGTTGTCTTTTATTTACTCCCATAAAGCATTATGGAATACAGTTCATATGTGACCTTCAAAAAACCATATAATACTGCACTGTATTGTGTTGCAACATGGGACACTCCAGTGCCTTGAAAGAGACACTGCCTTTTCCTTTGACTACATCTTTTCTCAAGTATTTTTTTTTCCTGACTATCCCTGTGGCCATTGTCTAGTTTCCATGTGTTCCCACAGTATATCTGATGAAGACTTGTCTGCTTGAAAAGTTGTTATCATTTTAGTTTCACATCTTCATTGCTACAAGGAGTTCAAGAGTTGCTCGCGTCTCCCCAAGCTGTTTCCCAGATGCTCGATGACTCACGAAGGGCCAAACTCCACAGACTGAATTTGGGTCAACTGTGTTCCCATGTCTATCTTAACTAGTTAACTCTGTAAAATACCACAGAAAATTGCTATAGAAAACCAATGCTTTGGTTCCAGTCCTGGCTACACCACTTTAGCTTGTAATGTAGCATATGTGGGGAGAGGTAAGAGGGAATCAAGCTATTTCAGAGTCTGCTGCAGTATCAGGTGAAGGCTCTGAGTGGCTTTGCATTTCATCCCATGTGAAACAGTATTTATGGCCATTCTTGTCAAGCATGCATTTTTCCTTTTTGGAAAAAGGCATATTTTTGTATTGTAATATTTTTATATCCCCTGTTTTATGATACTGAACATTGTCTACTTATAATTCTCTCCACCCTTTCCTCTATAATGACTGTGTAATTACTGTATTTACCATGACAGAAATAACAGGTCACTGTGCTTTGGTTTTTAAGCATTTAAACACATGCAGTTTTATTTCTCCATTTACCTATTTGAATTGGATTCTGTAGAGCTGCACCAGCCGTTACATTTCAGCACTCAACTTGGTGAGCTGTGATTGACTTGCTGGCAAAGCACCCCTTCTGTATGATCCAGAGTTTAAGTTAAATGTAAAGTCGTGCCAGAGCCTATCTTCTCAGGCTGCAAGATTGCTGGTAACATACATTCTTAGCTAGTGTGCTGAGAATTTTTTGTTTGGGGGTATATGTAAGAGCACATTTAAAAGATACTGTCCCTAGCGCACTGATCTCAGCAGAAGGCAACTCTAGAGTGCCTGTCCTAGGCTGGCAGGGAAGGGGGAACCTTTCCCTCAGAGGCATGAAACAGACAGTGAAAAGTGTGCTGATAGTGGGAAGGTGACAAGAATTTGCTGTCCAAAAAAGAAAAGCAAAATACTCTCAGGTATAGGATGAATTCTACCAGGTTTTAGCACAGTAACTTTTGTTCTGACTTAGGAAATGTTTGTTTCATTCAAAAGTGCAGAATTTGCTTTCATCAAAACTGTTTTATTTTTATCTCTTTTTGGGGGCATTTTGGACATAGTCCAACTTACATAGTCCGAATAACTTGTCCTCTTGGGTGTGCTGGGTGTTTTCAGAGTCCAGAGGTCCTCAGCATTTCAGCAGGAACTTGGTGGCTTGGTGGTGTTGGCTGGACATTTTGTTTCATTCCAGATTGAGGGAGAAAAAAACCCAAAACCAGAGGTGTCTTTTTTTAACTAGGAAAAAAAAATAGAATAAAATAAAATAGAAAAGACCCTTTAGTCTAGATGTTCCTGCTAAAAAATTTCAACAAAAATTATAGGTGGTTTGTCTTTATTGTCACTGAATTGTCACTTTTCCAGTGCAAATTGTTTGGTCAAAATAGGACAAACTAAAGCAAACCAGCTTCATTCTGCACTTTATGAGCTATGGAGTCAGGGCTCTGTTTGCTTAGTAAGGGTGGCTCAGGGTGTAAAAACATTTCATCTTAAATGAAAGCATCTTAGACGGATATCAGAAGTAGATCTTTGGAGATAGTTTTTACGGGAAACACAGATTTTTTTCTTCTAAGTTTCAGGTTGTTTGGAAGCTCGAATTATTACCCTGTCAGAAGCGTACAATGTGCTGTTGACACACAGCCACCCTTTGCTTACAGCTATGTGCAGGGAGGTATTTACAGCTAGGAGTCAGTGAAAAGCAACCTGAAAAATAGATGTGCTTACCATGAAGTTTCTACCATTTCTCTGAGTTCTTCTTTTCCAGAAGTATTTATGAAACAAATATATTTCTTTTACATAAAGTGCTTAGAAAACTTCAGTCACACGTTAGATTTTATTTTAAGGAAGAGAACTTTGATTACCGTGTGTGACAGATGGCTGTGGCTGGTTGTTTACTTTGGTTTTGTGTTTCCAGCCTTCAGCATGGCTTACTGGGAGAAATTTTTTCCCCCTTTGCTCTCCCTAGAAAGCCAAATTCAGGAGAAGGCACCAGTTTTATATTTCTGTTGCTTGTAGCATGACTGGAGGTTCAGCAGAGTACTGGAGCTGACGTTCAATTAAAGATTAGGACATCAGACTTTAGGTATTTCCAAGAAGGCAAGCGTCCAAGTTCCCATAGTAAGTGGAAGTTTTGACAGTGCGGTTGACTGACACAGCACATGTCAGGGTGTAGCTCCCACTGGTTGTGTTGCGAAGGGGCTCGGCTTGCTCACGTGCAGGTGGCTTTGTGAAATAGCCCAGCTTCTGCAGGACTTTTGCTGGAGGCTGCTGCACCTTCTGCTGGACCTCACTGTCATCAGGAAAGAAACCATACCATGCCTTAAATAGTGTTAGAAATCTCTCTGTGACTAACTGAACTGAACCCTAGATCCCCATACACATCATGGGGAACACAGATTGCTGTCTTACAGGTGGAGGCTCAGATTTGAGCGTCTTAACTGGGAACTGAACCCTGCCACGATCTATGTGTTGCCTTGGAACCTTCTGAGCTTCAAAATACCACCCCACTAAAGCTGTCAATGCACAAAAAAATAGTTGTTTGCAGTTCTTTGCTGCTGGGAACTGAGTTCCAGTATCAGTAACAGCTTGGTGATGCCAGTGGTTGGTGCAACTGGGAAAAAAGAGCTGAGTCTTGCCACAATTCCTGTCTTCCCTAGAGCCAGGGGTTTACAGGAGCTGAGGCTTTACCTCAGCATAAGTAAACTTTAGGGTCAATTGAGTATTTACTCAGGCAGAAGTTGTGGAGTTTTAATGAAGTGAGTACTTGACTACTTGCCTTGAAGTTACCCAGTAAGACAGCTGGGGGGGCAGTTTCTGACTTCAGTTTTGTTACTGTAAGCATGGAATTGCTATTTGTGCTGATAGTCCATTGATGGCAAATGATTCACATCATATATATGAAATGAAAATGTGATCTAACACGTGCTTCTAGGGTAGAGATACTTAACCACAATAAACAAACCCTGACTCACTCATTCATGCTTTTCTGCAGCTTTTTTTTCGGAAGGTATCTCTCCCCAGTGCACCAAATCTGGGAAGCAGGGCTGTTTATCTTTTTACTTCACTCTGTCTCATATCATTGTTTGCAAGCTTGCACCTTTTGTTAAAGTTTAAATTCTATTTTAAAGCCAAAGTGGTGAGAAGGAAATTAAATAATCTGTATCAATGTAAAAGTAATAATATATTTATCATAAAATTAAGAGTCTGTATGTCTGAACACTGTTGTTCATATTGTTTATACGGGGTAGAAATAAGACAGATTTAGACTATTTAATAACTGCTCCTAAAACGAACTTTTTGTAGACTTTAAATGCAAATAATTTGTCCTGTGTTATAAACTGTTGTGTTTTTTTGCCTTCCTGTAACTGGAACAACATACTAATTTCTACAAGTTGTGACTACTAACAGAGAGCAATCACCTCACAGACTTGTACCGAAAAGAAGAGACCATCAGCGTGGCAGGGAATGGCTGCATCCACAGTCCTCGCTTCCCCAGCAGTTACCCCAGGAACCTCCTGCTGACGTGGCGGCTCCACTCCCCAGAGAACACCAGGATCCAGCTGGCTTTTGATAATCAGTTTGGACTGGAGGAGCCTGAAAATGATATTTGCAGGTGAGTGGCCAGTGAAAGTTTGCAAAGGGCTCCTTAACGCCACCTTTGAGCTTAAGAATGTGGCCACTGGCATGAGACTGTAAACCAAAACAGGCATCTCTGGTCGGACCTAGGATGGCCCTACTTGGAGGAGGATCTTTCAGCCCAAAGTGGTCTTTGACTTTATAAACAAACTGAACTTGAAGCAGTTTGGGCTGGCTTATTCTTTTGTAATATTTCAAGCACAAGGCACTTCTACAGTCAAATCCAGCTACCTAACAACTCAGATACTACTTTAATAGGATTTTGCCCTCTATCACCTCTGTCATGTTTCAGCCAGGCATAAACCCATCTTTTTCAGGAGGTGGAAGGCTCTGGGAGGTGCAAATGAGTAGGTCTTTTTTTTATACTGAGGTGTGAAGAACAGATAAAAATGCATTGAAAAATATAAGTATGTTCTTCAAATTATTTGTTTGTCTTTATTGTTACTCTTCACTGTTAAAATTTCTTTTAAAACTTTTAAATATAGGTCCACAAAGATCAGTATACTCTGGTACAACTAATAAAATATACTCTGCTATATCATGATTGCTTTGTTTTCCCCTTTGAAACAAAAGTGATGATAAGCTCAGCTGATCTAGTAGATAAACTGCTTTGCATTACCAGAGCACAGAGGTGAATCCTGCCAACATTCACTAAAACAGTATAAATCCATGGGGATTTTTGTTTATATTTCTTTTATTCAGCAATCTTTTCTGTAGGAGAAAGAAGGCTCAGGATTCCCGTGTGCTCCAAAGGACAGATTGCTGTGATGCTACTTACATAAAATGGTCAAGTCTCAGCTTCCAGCTCTCTGCCCAACCATGTTGTTACTTGTGCCTTATCTATGCAGAGAACCGGGTTGTTAGGATTTCTGCGCACTCGGCCTCTGCTTATCTTATCGTATTTATCAATTAATTTGCATTTATAGGGTTTGGCAGCTTTGCGGGGGTTTTAGAGGGTGGATTTTTTTTCTTATTTTTCTTTGTTAATTTTCTACATTACCAATAGAGAGAACCATTTATGCAGGTTTGCTTTCTATTTAGTAATAAAAGAATGCAGCCTGAAACTGGCTCTCCTTCTCTGTGCTTTGATGGTCTTGGCAGATGCTGCTCTGCTCTTGTACTGTTGGTCCAAGATCAGCAGCTGTCAGTAAAGACAGTAATTTCTTAGTGCCACAAACGCTTTCCCAGATTGAGAGCCTAATGCATACAGAAGCAGCCCGTTAATATTTACATAGTGGATAAACTGTGGATGACCTTAAAGTATTGCCTCTTTGAAACTGAGGGCTAATTCCCTGTGGAAAATAAGTGTTCTCTGTCAAGAGCCATTAAAGGTGGCAGCACGGTGAGGGGACGTGAAGCTCTTACTGGCATTATGGGTTTGAGGACTGTCTTGGAAGACCATCTGCCTCCTTTTTCTAGAGCACCTACTTCAGGATGCAGAGGGAAGCAAAGACCTTCCATCACCCACAGTGTCTATAGAAGCTGAAGACATATCACATTCTTTTCTGCAGTAAAGCTTTCTCTGGCATTCCTGGAAGAACTTTATTTGTGTAGTATTACTTCCAGAGTGAGGAATTTCTCAGGCAGACAGCTCATGGTGGCTTTAAGCCTGTTAAGTACTGTGTGTATAGATATATTTTTTTCTAATGCTCGGTATGTTTTTCAAAACTAGATCCTTTTGCAACTTCCCTCCCTGACAATCCCTGCAGTGCTGCTTCAGAGACAGCCAGGCATCATTTAATTGAAATGATCACTGAGAGCTAAGCATGTGCTTGAATGCTGTGCATATTGGACAAGTAATCCAGGACCTTTGCATCTTACCTTCTTTTGTACTTTCTTTTGACCTTATTCCTAATGTTTTCTTGCACTTTTTCATTAATGCTAATTATTGTAATTTGCATCCTATTAAGACCAAGCTGACTGAAATTCATTCAGGCTGAAGAATAAAAAATATACTTTAGCTTATTCAGAAGAAGGAGTAATATTCAAAGATCTACATAAATGTGCAGGTGTGCTATTAGCTTTTCCTCAGGCACTTGGAGATGATTCTGAAAAGCAATTAAATTACCCAGCCACTGATGCACAGAAACAACCTTCTTCCATGATCACTGCAGCAGAGCTTCTGCCCTCACCATGAGGGGGTGGGAGCAGAGGACACTGGAAAGAGCCTGAGACTGTTTTACTCTGGATCTAAACTTTGTAGCATCAGGAAAATAACATTTGTTTCAGCAGAATTTGGACAGATTTAAGTGATCTGGTTATGGCAAAGCTGTTATTTTCTGTTCTGTGTAATTTGGGGTTGGTGAATATAAAAGCAGCAATGCTAATATTCCCAAGCCACATAGTACTTGATTTTTTTTTTTTTACATGAACCCTCAGCAGAAAAAGAAAAGCAGATCTGTTATTTACAGAGCTGCTCAGATCCCACAACTGGGTACGGGGGCAGACATTTGGCTCATAGACCCAGGGATGGGGAGCAGCACATTTCTAGTAGGAGTCAGTTAACAGTCTCGAACGCCTTCTTTGGAGAGAACACATGCTTTAATAATCAAAACCTTTTCTGGTAGAAATCCACAAAAGTTTAAGGCTTAACTGTACTGTAGGGATGGCAGCTCTCCCCATCTCTCATTGCCTGTGGTCAGCCTGCCCCTCTTGTCATCACCATATCCCTTGCTGGCCACACAATGTGTGGGACTTAATTCCACAGATATCAAGGGACGGGTTTTCTCATAGATGGAGTGAGCTCAGGACTTTATGCTCTGCCTTCCTTATTCTCCAGCTCAAGAAATGAACTCAATACTGACCCAAGTCAACAAATATGCAAGCTGTGGCGGTGAGAGCTGTCACTGTGTCATCCCATCCCTGGGGTTTAATGTCTGCTGCTTCTGGCAGAGCTCTCTTTGGGCTCAGGAGCTCCACAGCTGTAGCACGTGTGCCTGACCAAGGTGTGACCTTGCACGGGTCAAGACATGCTGTTGCTTTTCCTCTGCTGACAGCACCCACACAAAAAGCAGAGGAGTCCCTGTTGTGGCACGCAGACTGCCAGCCTTTTCTGCCTGAAAACTTGAAATAAGTCTTTCAAACAATCTATCAGGAGTGACACGCTGCCTAGAAATAAAATCCTGAAAGGCACTTTGCAGCAACATGCACTTTCTGATGTCCTCCCAGCATCTCCCTTTGCTCCTGGCACGGCAGCAGCCCTCTGACAGGTGAAGCAGGTGGGAGCTGGTGGTTGCTGCTGCAGGGAATTGGGGGACTACCAGAAAGTAGACAAGTGCTTGCAGCTGCTCGGGTTGGGTAGCCGGCCTCACATAATGTGTTATCAGGTCTCTAAATTATTTATTCACCACATAAAACACAATGTGTGTCTTTACTGTGTACTAAGCACATGCAAATTTGTCTCATTGCTATTTTAACAGGGTAGAAAACATTATCTGTCGTGTTTCAGGAGCCCAGGACTCTGAGCATTCAGTCAATAGCTTGCAGCTTAGTGTATTTTGTGCTACACGAGCATGTCCCCCATGTGTAATATTCTGTCTGATGTTTTGCAGTGGAGAATGAGAGACAGTTGTCTTTCTATCTCCAGCTGCGTTCCTGCTTCTGTCTATTTGCAACCATCTTCTGTAACCAGAGTTTGTGAAAACTAAACCTTCAAACTGGTTCCCAGGTATGATTTTGTGGAAGTGGAAGATATATCAGAGACCAGCACAGTTATACGAGGACGGTGGTGTGGACACAAGGAAGTACCTCCAAGAATAACATCAAGAACGAATCAGATAAAGATCACCTTCAAATCCGATGACTACTTTGTGGCTAAACCTGGATTCAAGATTTGTTACTCCCTTGTGGTAAGTGACCTAGCTGTGTCATGGGTGAGAGACAGATTATCGTATAAGAGCATTGGTACTTGAAAACTGGATGGTGCAGCTTACTGCATCGGATCAAAGCATAAATTGACTGGAAGTGTTTTCATTCCAGCAACTACATTAATACACATCAAAGTATTTTTGACATCCTGTCATTAAATATAAAATAAAGTCAAGTCCAGGCTAAGATTTACACCAACAGCACGTTTCAGAAGCGCCAGCTTTCTGAACTGAGGCTGCAGTGCCAGCGCCTGGATATAGCGCAGAAATAGCAAAGGAATGGCTGCTCTATTAAGTCCCTTCTTATGTACACTTGAGTTCAAATGAAAATACCTTGAGCGGTTATGGCTGTGATTCTCAGTTAGATGTAGAGTAGTTTATTCTACGTGAAATGAAACTATGTACAAGACAATGTGCTAAGATTCAGGCTGTATTTTTAATCAGATATAAATTCCTCTGTATATTCAGTGGCATTAGCAGTGCGTCATCTAATGTTTCAATGTGATGAAAACCACCTCTTTTTTTTATTTTGGTTTTGTCTTCAGGGAGCAGTAATAGTCACTGGTCTAAGCAGATTTTGATACAAATATTTAACCTGATTAATATTATAATGCTTTTGGTGCACTGTAGCTTGAAAGAGGCAGATTTTGCAAACACTCAGGGAATGGTAAGCATTAATTTATTATACTGTTATCATTATATTTTCATATCCATCACACTTCTTATTCCCTCTTCTATTCAATCCAGTGTTGTTTAACAGGAATAAGAAAGCCTGGAATAGCAGTATTGGTAATGTTGTAAGAGTGGACATCCACTGTTTGATTCCTTTCACTTCAGCTTCTCAGCTTTGCATGCATCTATACCTATGTATGCTAAAGAATCCGTACTGTGAAGAAAACTCTAAAGATATAAAGATTGTGCTCCCTTGCATTTAAATTATTAGGCTTCTAGTAGAGTAAGGCATTGTACAGTGAGTAAATCCTGAGCTCTGATTTACTCTAATTTGAAGGTAATCTACTAAAACTAAAATTTAAGGTGAACAGCCTATGAAGGATCACTGGACATAAAAATGAGACAGTGAAGCAGCCTTTCTTTACACTACTTGTATTTCAGACCAGCCACAAAAAAAGCTGCTACATTTAGCAAGCTTTATTCCAGACCACATACATCTAGCCTGATAGTATTAGGCTTTCAAAAAATGAGTGTTATCACTCAAACACAGGATTTTCTGCACTAGAAAGTTCCAAAAAAGCTACTGTATTTATCTCATTTCAGAACTATGAGTAAACAGAAGAATACTCTCCCAAGTGCACCCTCTGAATGAAATGCTGTGTTTCGCTCAGAAGGGAGCAACACAGGTGATTAGTGGCATTGCACGTCACCGTGAGATGGAAGGGGGTGTGGGGGGGTGTTATGTGCTTAGCTGGTTTTCAGATTGCAAAGCATCCAACCTAAAAGTTCAGAATTAATATTCAGAAGTGTCGGCCCTTATTTGATAGTCCCCACAGTCACTTAGAACTCAGTTCATAGATATGCTGAGCACTGCTGACCCCTGAAGGTTGAACTCATTGTGCGTTTCTAGGCAGCAAACCAGGGAGTATTAATGAAGCGTGCAAAAACATATGATATCTTGTGTCAGATGAAATGAAAGACCTTTGTATTGATTTTTTTTCTTTCCTTTGTAACCTTCTCCAAGACAAGGCTACTTCTCAGGACTTTCTTGGAAAATGATGCACAAGATATATGCAAATCTTTAAGTCCGTTTTTTTTCCCCCTCTCTTTGGTGTTTGGATCTGCATGGCAGTCATTTATTTCTAGACCAGACCCTGACTGATAATTATACAGAGAAAACTGAAATGAGAAATTTGGAGAGTTCCCTTGAGTTTATTGATCAGCTGGATCTCCTGAGTGAGGTGCCGTATGGCTGGGTGAATTTCTCCCTATTACATATGTAGCCAAAAAAGCCTCATCACCTTCCTTGCTATCTGGACTGCTTATTTATGAATCTTCAAGGAAGTCAGTTAAGTTCACTTCATTTGATGCAGATCAAGTTTTTGCTTAGTTCAGCACTCTGCATGAGGCACAAATGAGGCACTGCAAAGCTTAGCAGAAACATACTTCATTATCTTCTTGTACTTGTGGTTTTGCATTAACTTGACATTTCAGTATCATTTAGAGTAACAAAAAGGGATTCTTTTTCCAGAGAAGACATAAATTAGATGTTTATCCATGAAAATCATGTTTGCCCTTGTAAAACAAAGTAAATAACCCATTTAAGATTGAGGGGTTCGGTCACTCAGGATGGTGGGCTTAGAATTCAAGGTGACTCTGGAAAATTAGACTGGAAAAATACAAGGATGATCTCTAACAAGACATGGTTTAAAGCCATACAGATGTGTGAGAGTAATTAAATATCCTGATATAAGATAAGGATCAAGAGGCAAGAGAGCAGATCTGTGAAATGAAATCTGAACATCTGAACGCAGCATTTACCAACTTTTGCTTGCCAAGACTGACTGTCTCCGTCTTCTTCCTCCACCTCTCCCTGTGTCTTCTGCCTCTTGGCACCTCTGCCTCAGCATTTCCCTCTGAGTGTCTGAGGGGCTAGGAAGGCTGGAGGGGGAACAGTGAGAGTGGTTTTGGAGAGAAAGGGAAAATCCAGAATGTTAGTGCCCATCCCTAATCCAGTATTTCCCCTTGGTGCCATAAGATTCCCTGACACTGGGAGCTCGAGGGTGGAGCTGACTCTAGCCACTCATTAGAGACTTTGCCTCACCACTTATCCCTAGTTGAGTAGGAGTCAAAAGTGTCCTAACGTGTCTGAAAAATATCACTCCAACTCCATGCTGTCTGTGATGGTGCGGAAGCAGAAAAGTGTGTACAGCTTGTGGCTTGTGCCGATGGACACTTTATATTCATAGTTTGCAGTTGTAGCTGTGCAGTTTGTTGTCTTAGCCTGAGTAACCACACAGAGAAATGTCTCCCTTGAACCTCTTTAAAAACTGTATTTTCCTTCAAGCTTCACAGATCTAGAGCATAGATGGACTGGAGCAAGCCCTGGACAGCTATTAAGGGATGAGCCTCAATTACCTGCAAATTCGTTTGAAATTCCTCCCTGCCATTACCATTTAAAATGCTTATTTCTCAAATAATTTTGTAGTTTTTACTTCTCCTGATTGAGCTGCCGTAGAAACTTTAGTTTGCAGCATTGAAGGCACTGAGGTATTCCAGTCTTTTTTTTTTTTTTTCATGCATTATATCGTTTCTTACTCTACCGACATAGCGTTTCACAACAAACTAGACGTAAGAAGGAATTTCTTCACAATGAGGGTGGTGAGACACTAGAATACTTTGCCCAGGGAAGTTGTGGCTGCCCCATCCCTGGAGGTGTTGAAGGCCAGGGAAGGCCAGGTTGGATGGGGCCTTAGGCAGCCTGATCTAGTGGGAGGTGTCCCTGCCCATGGCAGGGGGGTTGGAACTGGATAATCTTTAAAGTCCCTTCCAACCCAAATCATTCTATGATTCTGTGATTCTATGAAACTGTAGAGCTACATGATACAAAGGAAGATAAGTCATCTCAGGTTACCCCAGGCAGTTTCTAGAGGGAAGCAGGACAGAGGCCCCTCATTTGCACACCTTAAAGTAGATGATGTGAATATTGTCACAAATTGTCACAAATCTAAAATGTCATTTCACTAGTGCTTGCAGCACAGTTACCTCAACTGAGGCATCTAGCACGTAGCAAGTAAGTATTCATTAATTACTAAAAATACTGCATCAATTATTTTGAGATACAGAAATGTAAATTAACTTACACTGTTACACATGGAAATAATCTTTGCTTGATTGAACTAATTTTATACAGTCCTCTTTTTCCCTCTTAAGGGAATTTTTTCCAATGTCCTAATTCTAAACTGGAATGTCAACAAATTTGGACCCCACATTTTACAGAATATTAACATGGATATTTACTAGATTAATCTAGGAACTCATTCAGGAATGTGTTCCAACAATAAAGATGAATGTTTTGAATTAAAATTCCCAAACCTGCATCTGATTTAATTTTAATGAGATGACTAAAAAATATTAGATTTACTAATTAAAAACACTATTTTAAGTCTATTCCAAAAGGCACATATTTGTTATATGTTTATAACAGTAAATTGTTATTGCCTTACTAATTGTTTGGTTAATCCTAAATTAAATCCATATTTAGAAACTTTTACTAAAGTAGTAACTGGAAAGAAGGGCTTTAAGAAAGCCTGGAAAATATGTGCACGTCTATGTACAAACATGCATGTATACAAAGATGTAAGGTTAAAAAATATATATTTACATATACCTGTTTTTACATATATACACATATATATGTGCATTTACTTTTAATATAATTAATGACCACAAAACATCACATAGCATTAAGAACAATCTTTACTTCTTTGGGAATTGTAAGCTAACAATGGTGGGCATGTGGTGCTAAACAGGAGAAGATAAGTGCATATATCCCAGGTTAAAGTTACATGTCAAATTGTATATCAGTGTGTTAGATCATTTTTACTTATTGACATGACATTTCTTTAATAAAGGAGGTATAAAGAAATTAATGGATTGGAGGGGTTGGGGAAGGAACTTTGGGTTTCTATCCACCACGTGGAATGTCACAGAGAACTAGCTTCCTGCTAACATCTAGGCTATAGGTCACCACCACAAATATGATCAAAAAAAGAACATTGTTCACAAAGTGAGGAAAGACACCATAGGCTGTCAAATAAAATTTAATTACTAGTTCATGCAAAAAAAAATGTTATCCAGTCAAAGTTTGTTGAAATACTAGACTTAAACTCTTTGGTCTGTCAAGCTCACAAGAAAACACTAGACATTCAAAGCACAATCTGGAAATGAAAATAGGCAGCGTAATAACTGAATCCTGATACATGTACTCACGGATGATCACTCTGAATAAAGCAACCGCCTTCCTGTATTTTAGCGGATTTATTTACCCAGGTGATGCAGCACCAGGCTGCATGTTTTTTAAAGTAAGTCAATAAATAAGCTTCCTTGTAAGGGTTAACATGCTTGCAAAAGGTTTCAACCATCAGGGTGAATACAGATCCACAAAGACCACAAAGAATGATTAATTCTTTATCACTGGCCACACAGCTGATTCCAGCCCAGGAGCTGCATGAGTCTTCGCTGCTGTGCTTCTGGTTTAGCTTGTCACTTCTTTCACAGAATAGACATTTCATTTCTGTCCACAAGATAAAATATTCTGCCTGAAAACCCATATAATATATTTCATGTGACAACAGGCGTGATAACGGTGCACGAATACTTTTCCTGCTTTTAAATAGTCCACAGAAGGAATCCCAGTAAATTGCTGGGGGTACCAAAGGAGAGAAATGGGATGAGGGGAATGTCTTGGTTAATAAGGTGGTTGAACATGAAATAGATCTCACAATGAAGCAGAACTTACACGTGGAAGCTTTACCAGTTGTTCTGCTGCTGCTCTTTCTCTGATTTCAGTTTTCATTGTCTGTCTCTGCTAGAAAGCAAAGATTTTTTTATAAATACTACCCATGTGCAAAAACTCATAACAATCTATACGAAGATCCTTTTATTTTCTTATGTTCTGGAAGAAAATTATTTTCTTAAATTCTGTCTTCTGTGGTTTTGCTTAAGGCTTACCATCCTCATAAAATTATCAGCCAGAGGCTCATCTTTCAGGAGAGAAGTAATTAAGTCCTTTCTAATTAGAGAAAATTTGCTCAAAATCTTCAACATCCCTTCCCTAACTTTACATAACCAGAGGAGTTAAGACGTTATCTATGCATATTTTTTTTTTTAACTTTGGAAGGTGTTATAATGTTTTAAAAAGCAACATAAAATGACAGCATATTAAAAAGAGAAATTGTGCCTCAGTGCATCTCAGAGTAATTTTATACAGGGAGGAGAAATATCTTCCATTTAATGAAAATTCCTGAGAGACCAGCAAGCCTCAATCTGCTGCTTAATTCATCTCACAGACCTAGTCTGTCCTTCAGCAGGGTTTGATGAAGAAACAGAGGTGGCATGGTAGTCAAGCCAAGCAGTGAGGTAGGCAGGAATCATCCACTTCTCCCAGCACTCAGAACAGTAGAAAACAGTGAAGGTTATGAAAGAAGCAAAACTGATGGTCAGATAACTCATCAATAAGGAAGCTGGCATACCTGAGTTGAGAAGGCTTGTCTGGACGAGCATTTTGATGGGCCGCGTTGATTGCTCCAGGGTAGCTGAAGTTCCTGATTTAAAGGTTCATTCCAACTTTTGCATCTAACTAAGAAGTATTTATCCCTCTAACCTCCTATCACACATTCCAAAGCTCCAGTTCTTCTACTGTGTGACTCTAAATTTTATATTTGATTAGAAGTCTCCCTATCTTGTGTCCTAATTTGTAAAGCCAGTTGTTGGTCAGAGATGATACTTATAAGAGAGCTATGAGGCTTCAAGGAGAAAAGGATTCACCTACCAGCTTGGCACCAGAAGTTGCTGCAAGGACAAGAGGGAAGAACTGATAAAGGATCATCCAGGAGTGGCAATGAGATAGTGTCAGCAGCAAAGGCAAAGGAGGAGAGTTAAGTATAGTCAAAGTTCAGAAGTAAAGCTGATTATTGGTAGGGGAAGCACACACAGCGAGAGACATCCACAGTCCACAGAGAGAGAGAGAGAAGGCACCAGAAATGGCAAAAGGCAATGGTCAGTGAAGCAAAAGAAGACCCGACTGAGTAAAGGTTATTTATAGCTGAAAGGAAAACTTAAAAAAACCCCAAATGACAGAGAAGGTGTAACTGACAATATCAAACTTAGCGGATACATCCTGAAAGATGAGGAAGAAGAAACCTTCTATCTTCACCAGGAAGATGTCCATGTCACTTGTTCATTACAGTGGTTACATTTGGTATCAATAGATCAGCTCCTTTTTGGCAAAACTTCTAACTGTGAACTTGAGGAGCAATAGGGCTGTTTTTTGAGGAGTATCAAAGGTAAAAAGAGTCATCTGGGTACATGGCTGAGGAACTGAGTTAGGACCTGGGAAATACAGGACTTCTAGCAAGGAAGTGGCCAAACCCAGAAGAAGCAGGACCTGGTAGGCACACAGAAGCTCCTGGAAGCTGTCAAACTTTGACTGATAAAACAATTGTTTTAGTCAGAAAAGAAAATAGATTTTAGTATCTGTGTTTTCCTAGCTGCAAGCATGTGTGCTCAGCAGTTTTGTTGTTTGAACAGCATGGTGGAGAACTGGCCATTTGCTCTCCTCTGTCCCTCATTTGTTGACAGCTCGGTCAAAGTGTGACTCCTTTGCAGGATGCTGTCATCAATCTGTCTTAACATAACAGCAGTCCTGTTGAAATTCCTGTTGAAAATGCTGCATCTTTCATCAAATAGAGCACTGTGTGAGAAATCACCAAACTCATGTCTGTGGCCAAGGACAAGAAAATTTAGCACTTTGTATCTTCAAAGGATTATACAAACACAAACATGTTATTTTTCAAATCCAGTATCCTGTCCTAAATAGTGGACTCTAACAAGACCTAGAGGCATTGTTCATTTAGAGCAGCTTTAGGTTTTGAAGGACTGCATTTCCTGTTGGCTGTACTTACCTGTTTTAAGGATTCCTGAGGAAATCAGTGACCCAAAGAGGAAATTCCTACTTTTTCAAGGTAAGTTGAGACACAAAGACAAAAACAGAAAAAGAACATTATGTGCAGTACAAGAGTCACCCATGTTAAAAAAAAAAATAAGCCAAAAAAACCCCCAAACAATAGTTTATTCTTTGTAGAAGCTTTATTCAGCGTGAATATATTTCTTGCAGAAGAGCAGAAGAAAACTGGAAGATGTAAATTCCAAGACAACTGCAACCAGATTAATGATGAGATCAAATGACTACATAGCGTGTAAGAAGAGCAGATATGGGATGCAGAAATGTTGCAGTTGTTGGACAGTGCGTAGTTGGATAGTGTGTTGGATAGTTGCAGAATAATGACATTTTTTTTTATCATGAAATGAAGGAAGAGGAGCCCAGTCTCATAGAAACTGACCATAATCTTACCATTGTACTTGGCTAAGTGAGAGCAGGTGTGAAGATGCTTGGTGAGCTGTCTGTCCCTTCAGTTTGAATCCCCATACTGCATCCCAGTTCATAATCAGTTTCTAGTCCTAACACAGCTGTATATATAAAAAAAAAATCTATAGGAAAGCCAATCTTTTCCCTGTTCTTAGTTCTATGTAGTGATAAGACTAGGGGGAATGGCTTTAAATTGGAGAGGGGAAGATTTAGACTAGACATAAGAAAGAAATTCTTAACAATGAGAGTACTGAGGCACTGGAGCAGGTTGCCCAGGGAAGCTGTGGCTGCCCCATTCCTGCAGGTGTTCAAGGCCAGGTTGGATGGGGCCTTGAGCAGCCTGGTCTAGGGGAGGTGTCCCTGCCCATGGCAGGGAGGTGGAATTAAATGACCTTTAAGGTCCCTTCCAACTCAAACCATTCAGTGATTCCATGCTTCTATGATTCTATGAATCTCAAGTGTCAGTTAGGGTCAAGCAATCTCTGTTAAATAAGCCATCAGAGCAATACACTCCAAGTGTTCTTCCAGTGAGCCAGACTGGTTATTGGTCAACGGCAAAATTATGCTGTTGGACAAGTAGGAAATTAAACCCACCCCAAACTTGTTGGAAAAAGCTTTAAGTAACCACTGATAATTAAGGAAATAAATAAATAATTCCTAACTGTCTGTAAGACTTGTGAATCACTGGTGGTTAAAAAAATGGATGCAGGTTGTCCAAGATATTTTTGTATTAAAACTGCTCTTGGCATATTAATTAGTTTTTAAAAGAATTTATGGTTTCAGGCATATTTCAGGCTTGCCAGTCTTTAAATCAGCAATGTTTCTTACCACATACATTGGGCAGTTTTTCTGGGTATCCATAAGGCAATTTTCTTAATGAACATCAAACGTATAGTTAGCAGAAAGTTAAGGTGGATGCAGCACTGAAAATTGTAATGCATGAGATGAAAGTATACATTTTCTGTGTCATGATGAGCATAACCTGGGAGAGTATAAAGGCTGTCCTATTCTCTGATTTTTCATCCGATGTCTGTCTAAGCAAACAGAAAATATCAATAACTTGGACATGAGATATCTACACCACAATAGGGACAGGCCGATAGCAGTCTCAATACAGCTCCTGTTAGAAGATATGGAAAGACCTTGTAGCTAATTTGTTTGCTGAAAGGTAACCATTAAGGAGGGCACCAGAAGGAGACATGAAATACAGTAGCAAACTGTTTGTGCCACAAAAACTCCATCAGTGCTGCTGGAAAATGTGTGGACATCTCTGTGTCTACACTAAATAAGAAGGTTAAAGGCAACCATTCTCAGTTAAATTTACCCTAAGCCACATATCAGTGTTCACGAACATGAGGTGAGTTTACACTGTCAGATTTCATTGACAGCACTCATCCCGTCCATTGCATGAGCTGTTGGAGCAGTTGGCATAATACTGTTTGTGTAAATCCATATTCTATCCTTTAATTCCTCTTCAGCAACAGTTGAAGAATGTTACCATGTAGAAATATGGTAATATCTTAACTTTTGTTTGATTTGGTAACTCTAGAGAGTGCTTTCTAGAAGTAAAATAAAAGGTGACAAATTGGTAGGGAGAACAGAGATCATAGATTCATAGAATAGTTTGGGATAGGAAGCGACCTTAAAGATCATCTACTTCTGACCCCCACGCCATGGGCAGAGACACCTCCCACTAGATCAGGCTGCCCGAGGCCCCATCCAACCTGGCCTTCAACACCTCCAGGGAGGAGGCAGCCACAACTTCCCTGGGAAACCTGTGCCAGTGCCTCACTGCTCTCATGGTGAAGAAATTCCTCCTTATGTCTAGTCTAAATCTGCCCCTCTCCAGTTTATACCCACTGACCCTAGTCCTATCACTACAAGCCTTTGTAAACAGTCCCTCCCCGCCTTTCTTGTAGTTCTCTTCAGGTACTGGAAGATCTCTATAAGGTCTCTTCAGAGCCTTCTCCTCTCCAGGCTGAACAAACCCAGCTCTCTCAGCCTGTCCTCGTACAAGAGATGCTTCAGTCCTCTGATTGTCTTTGTAGCCCTCCTCTGGACCCACCCCAACAGCTCCATATCCTTCTTATGTTGAGGATTCCAGAACTGGACACAATAGTCCAGATGAGGTCTTAGGAATAGAGGAGCAGAATCACCTCCCTCGTCCTGCTGGCCACACTTCTTTTGCAGTGTGGGATTTGATTGGCCTTCTGGGCTGCAAGTGCCCATTGCCAGCTCACGTTGAGCTTCTCATCAACCAGGTTGATATGACATGTCATGTTTGATTTTGTAGAAGGATAAATTAGGCACTCTGATTGTATTACAGTGCTTCAAAGAGATGAAGGGGGAAGAAATGGAGTGCTCTTCCCAGGCCTTGCTCCTGTTGAGCAGCCTCTGCTCTAGATTTTCCATGAAGGCTGAAGGTGTAGCTTAATTTTAATGTGTGTCAGATGTGTTGGAAGAGAGTAGAAAGTCAGTCTGCTTTCAGGATTTTCTTCTGACAGACTTCCAGAGAAAGTGGCTGTAGAATTGAAAAATGCTAGACCTCCAACCTGCACTGAGGAACCTGTGAAAACCCATCCCAGCAGCTGTTGATTACAAGTTATTTAAATCAAAACAAGATTTGCATGTCTTCCCAGCCAGGTAGAGCGCTTGGCTCCTAGACTCAATTTCACAGTTTACATTCTACCTAGACTATTTATTTTACTAAACATCAGCGTTATCTTACAAAGTCTTGCAGTACAATCCTGATCTCATACTCGTCTTGCCCAGGTTAGGATTGCAGGGTCTGTTTCAGCCTTAGTGCTGTTCAGTGTGGGGCCAGAAAGTTGTTGAAGGTTCTAGAGGGAAAGTTGTATGAGGAACAGCTGAAGTCACTTGGTCTGTTCAGACTGGAGAAGAGAAGTCTGAGGGGAGACCTCAGCAGTTTACTGCTTCCTTACAAGGGAAGAAGGAGGAGACACTGATCTCATCTCTGGTGACCAATGATAGGACCTGAGGGAATGGCACGAAGATGTACCAGAGGAGGTTTAGGTTGGATATTAGGACAAAGTTCTTCACTCAAAGCATGGTGGAGCACTGGAACAGCTCCCCAGGGAAGCAGTCATGGCACCAACCCTAACAATGCTCAAGAAGCATTTGTACCATGCCCTCAGACACATAGTGTAAATTTGGGGGTCAGGATTTGGACTCAGTGATCCTTGTGAGTCCCTTCCAACTCAGGTCGTTCTGTGATTCTGTGATTCTGTGTTTGTTGTTGTTGGCAAAGCCAAGGAAAACACTGCATTGTGCATAATGCAGGCTTAATTGCTTACAGAATAAATCTTTGCCTTGTTTGTTGCAACAGCTGTAACTGCTGGAAAACACTTACAGCTCTGGATCAAATGATACTGATTGTTTTAAGATTTCCAAGTCTAAATTTGGGAGTGGGGGTGGTGTAGACATTTTCTTGTTCAGTAATGGGTAATGCAGCCGAACATAGCATCTGATAATTTAAAGATGCAGCTTCATTTAGCTCATATTTCTCTAAGGAAAAGAATTTTCTGGACTGTAAATTTATTGGTTGTTCATCTAGTACTGTTTTTAAATAGAACAAGCATAGGAGCATACCTCACGGGTGATTTAACTAATAGACTACTACATCACTGTCAGACAGACTTTTTTTCCTTGGTAATATGTTTTAATTATACTTTTTTTTTTTTTAATGCCGTGCTATTGCCTGCAATTGTATTCCTTCCTAGTTTATAACAAAGAAGTCTGTTCCCTTTGTCATGGGTGTCTATCTACTTATTTGCAGGGCACTCTCACACTTTGCTTATTGGTAGTCAAGCAATAATGTATATATTTAGCTTTTAATATTTCACAAGCACTCACACTATCCAATACCCATGGAGGGTTTTCTTTTATGCTCATTTCAAAACTTCCCCACATTTTCACACCTTTTAGAATGTCTCTGTAGTAGCAAAGGGAGCTGTCATCTGGTGGTCCAAGTGTCACTGAGGCTGAGTATTGGTGGATTGTCACCTGCTGTGGTACCCTGCTTAGGCAAGTCTGTGTGGTAGTGGCCAGCTTGGCTGCCCTGACACTGGAAATGCCTCTTTTAATGTGTTTTTCCTCTGTTAGCTCAATCCATCTCTGAGTGCCCAAATTTCCTAGGTTCTTCCTTCCAATCGGCTTGTGATTTAGAAACACATTAGGTTCAGTTTTTTCCAGAGTGAACTTGCCCCTTGCTGGTTTATTATAGTATTTGTGATTTTTCCATGTCTTCAGTGAAGATGGTTGTGCCCGTTGTTGTGTTGCCTGCAGCTCTGGATGCAGCATCGTGGCCTCAGGGAGGGCACTCACCTCACAGCTGTGACTCTGGGCCAAGCTCCTCCACTGCTTGCCCTGACACCTTCTCACAGCCTCAGGACTTCCTACCTCAAAGACAGGCACAACAAGCCTTTGTAGGATGCCATGAGATTAACTTCTAAAAGACTCTACAAAAGCACTTTGTGTTGTCCCTGCTTGCGGCATAAGATTTTGTGCCAGTGAGACGGGCTGCATCGTCAAACTGAGACTGATTAACAAAAGGGTTTGTCAGCTACGCTTTTTTTATTCAGATATTTGCTTCTTCTGTGCCTGCCAGACTTACCTGAGGTGCCCTTTAGTTTAAGAAATTGTGTCCTTCCTCTGTGCTAGAGAAGCTGGTATGCTTACAGGCCAGTACAGTTCTTTGCTCAGCACATTTCTTCTAGCTTCAATGACCTTCATGCTATATACCACATTTCCAAAGACAGTCACGGTGCTGAATAAACTGTGATTTGTATTTTCTGTGTATACATCTTTATTAAATTTACAACCTTCTGTTTTGCTCTGAGCACTTGATAAAGTCCATGCATGTCTTCATAATAATACAGATGACAGATATGTCACAGAGTGTTTCTGGTTTTCCCTTACCCATGCATATTCACACACACATCTTTTATTATTCGCAGGGTTTCTGTCAATTTAGACTTGATAGGATAAATCTTATTAGAAAAATTTTTTTACTAAATGTACTGCTATATAAAATACCACCCTGCCTGGTGCTGAGCTCTGTGCTGCTGAATTAAACACCTCCTCAAACCCAGTGCCAGGGCTGTCATAGTCCTTTTCCTACAAGCCTTTGTCTGGGCTTGCAGCCCAGAAGTCCAGCTGTATCCTGGGCTGCATCAAAAGAAGCGTGGCCAGCAGGTCAAAGAAGGTGATTCTGCCCCTCTGTTCCTCTCTTGTGAGACCTCACCTAGAGTACTATGTCCAGTTCTGGAATCCTCAACAGAAGAAGGATATGGAGCTGTTGGAATGGGTCCAAAGAAGAGCTACAAAGATGATCTAAAGGCTGGAGCACCTCCCATATGAGGACAGGCTGAGAGATTTGGGGTTGCTTAGCCTGGAGAAGAGAAGGCTCCAAGGAGACCTTATAGCAATCTTTGTACCTGAAGGACGCCGTCAAGAAAGCTGGGGAGGGACTTTTTACAAAGGCGTGTAGTGATAGGACTGGGAACAATGGGTATAAACAAGAGAGGGGTAGATTTAGACTAGACATAAGGAGGAATTTCACCACAATGAGGGTGGTGAGGCACTGGAACAGGTTTGCCAGGTAATTTGTGGCTGTCCCATCCCTGGAGGTGTTGAAGGCCAGGTTGGACGGGCCTTGAGCATCCTGATCTAGTGGGATGTGTCCCTGCCTACGGCAGGGGGGTTGGAACTAGGTCCCTTAAAGGTCCCTTCCAACCCAAACTATTCTATGTTTCTGTTTTTCAGCCTACATATTTCTTTCCGTGCTGAACTGATTTTTAACATACATGCTTTGACAAAAAAAAAAAAAAAGTCTATCACATTTCCTGTCTCTTGTAATGCCAAGAAAAATGCAGTTCTGTTTGCCTTAGTTGTCATTTTGATGACCAGTCAATGCTTAATTAGAGCAAGTCTGAGTTTGTAACTACACAGGGTCAGATTTTGCAACTCATCTGCAGCTCTGGAAGCTAAAAATAACTTTAAGATCTGTGGAATTTGTGTATCTTGTTGTCAGATCATTCTTAGTAGATTCAAATGACATACAATTTTTCTGTGACCCTTGACAACAAGGTTTTTTCTTTCATTTTAATATTTTTTGTTTGGGGAAATATTTTCTTTGTACAAATTGAGGGTATGTGGCAGGCAAAACTTATTTCCCAGTTCCTTTCTTTTCTTAAGCTGCTGAAGTCTTATTTTTTCAATAATACTTATGATATTGGCAGCTATAAAAATGCTTGGGTTTAAATAATATTTGTGTCCTGATGTATTTCTTAGGTGATGTGTGGTAAAAAGTACTTTGTAATGAAAGTTTCCTTCAGATTGTAGGAAACAGGCACCACGTTTTCTCATTGCATGTTCTTGATTATAGACAGCTTTGTTCTCCAGCCATCAGTCATCTAATGAACCATAAATAGAATCTGTTTCACAATCAGATCTTCTAATAATAACAAAGTGTATGTACCCCAAATTGCGAGCAAAGACTATGTACTTTTGAAGTATTCCAATTTGTTAGAATTTTCTACTAAACAGACTGGATGTGAGTTGAAGCATAGGCACAAATTTGTTTGCCTTCTCACAAGTTTAGCATGGCTAGTTTGGGGCCAGCTGTTTCCAGTTTGTTGTGGCCACTATGGGTTTTAGGGTGATAGGTATGTTATAGGACACAAGTCATACCATATCTAATCAGTCTCTACCTAATTTTATTTACTAATATGGATATAGCCCAGAAGTTCCTACATTAAGGTTGGTCTTTTCTTTCAGTTTCTCATCACTGCTTGACAGCACCGGGAGTAACAGAGTTAATGGAGCATTTGTGAACCCCGGGGTTCAATGTTTGCAGAATTATGGGTAATCTTAAAAGACAATCTTATCTTCGAGAAAAAAAAAAATTAAATGAATGACCAAAACCATAAGCTTGGGAAAACAGACTTAGAAAGAATGAGGCTAAGTTTTCAGCTGCTGTGAGGCAGAGTGAAACAGCCACCTTTGGGACACAAAAATTTATCTTACACCAAGACCTGGCTGATAAACTTGAAACAAAAAAATGCTTGCAAAAACCTGGACATTATGAGGGCAGGTAGTCTGACTGCTCTGTGTGGTCTGTGTTGACTTGGGGGTGTTGATTGATGAGAAGCTCAACATGATCTGGCAATGTGCACTCAGCCCAGAAGGCCAACGGTATCCCCGTCTGCATCAAAAAAAGCGTGGCCAGCAGGTCGAGGGAGGTGATTCTCCCGCTGTGTTCCTCTCTGTGAGACCTCATGTGGAGTATTGTGTCCAATTCTGGAATCCTCAACATAAGAAGGATATGGAGCTGTTGGGATGGGTCCAGAGGATGATCAGAGGGCTGGAGCACCTTCCATACAAGGACAGGCTAAGACAGTTTGGATTGTTCAGCCTGAAGGAAAGAAGGCTCCAGGGAGACCTTATAGTGACCTTCCAATATGTGAAGGGGCTACAAGAAAGCTGGGGAGGGACTGCTTACAAAGGCTTGTAGTGATAGGATGGGGGGCAATGGGTATAAACTGGAGAGGGGCAGATTTAGACTAGAAATAAGGAAGAATTTCTTCACTATGAGCTTGGTGAGACACTGGCACAGGTTGCCCAGGGATTCCCCATCTTTGGAGGTGTTGAAGGCCAGGTTGGATGAGGCCTTGAGCAGCCTGATCTGGTGGGAGGTGCCCCTGCCCATGGCAGTGGGGGTGGAACTAGATGATTTTTAAGGTCCCTTCCTGTCTCGAATTATTCTATGATTCTGTGATTCTACACAGAAGAGAGTGCTTGTGATGGAAACAGGTGGCTGAAACGTTTTCTTTCTCTAGAAGTGAACAGAAACTGGGAATGATATATAGGTACCTAAACCAAAGAGAATGCAATTACTGTTTTTACAGGTGAGGTGGAACTTTTCTACCTGACTGGAAATAAGAACTTCATTTCAAAATGTTCATTGCTGTACATGCCCATACTAGCTCTGAGACGCCTGTCCTCAAGGCCAACATGATGAACACAAAGTCTGTGCTTAACTTGTGCTCATGGTTAGCAGAGAACCTGCATATATTAGTCATGCTCTTACTCAGGCCGTCCACTCCTTTTCTACATATACATGAGTTTATACAGAAAAATTGCTATTATTAAACTCTGAAGAAGAAAACAAAAAGAAAAAAGGAGCAGTTAAAGCATTTATATATGGCAGCAGAAAACAGGTCACTGTTGCCTTTATATGTAATTTATCTCTGCTGCAAATATGTGAGAGTAAACACTCTGCTTTCCCCCCTTAGCAGCATCTTTGGCACTGGCATTGCTGGCTCAGTGCTGGTTCATGTGCATTTTCGAGGTGCATTAAGAAGTAGATTAAAAACAGAGAAAATGCTTGTAATTCCAGCAGCAGAAATCTGGAGGCTTGCACAGCTGCTGGTCTTCCAGTGGTACACTGACTGTCCAGAAGGTCTTGTCATCCTGAAAAAAGATGGACAGGGTTGCCAAGAGGTCTATATGAAAACCAGTAGTAAAAGCATGACAGACTGTAGGTCTGCCATATTAAAAATGCTGTCTGGTGTTCAGGAAAGACTCTGAGGGTTTGAACCACAGACTAAAGTCTTTCTGCACATTCTCCCCATGTTTCCTCCCCATAAGCCTGAGTTGCCAATGGAGGTGGTCAGCCTAAAAGATTGACATGCTCTGACCAGTTCTGTGAGGCCAAGATAGCATGGGTTTGGTGCCACCTTGGCATCTTCATAGATGGGGTATAAAGCTACCTCTGGCAATTTTTATTGATACTGATATCATAGAATCATAGAATCACCAAGTTGGAAGACACCCACCAGGTCATCAAGTCCAACCATTCCTATCGAACACTAAACCATGCCCCTCAGCGCCTCGTCCACCCATGCCTTAAACACCACCAGGGAAGGTAACTCAACCACCTCCCTGGGCAGCCTGTTCAATCACAGCTGGATAGATTAAAACTAGCTGACTGTGTCTGTTGTTTGGAGAATACCTGTCTCTGGTTTCCAGGGAAGCTGCTTGCACCCATAGACCTCACTTTCTTCTGATCATGACTCTGTTCTGCACTCACGGGAAGGTGGTGAAGACACGCAGATTTTCACACACTCCCACCAGCAAGGAAAGGTTCCACCTCTGCCTGTGATCCCCTGGGAGGCAATGGCCGTGATGGTGTGATATCCCCTTGGTTAGGGAATAAAATCTCTCTGTGCCCTGAGGGCGATCTCTGTGTTCAACCGTAAGTCACCCTGTGTGCCATACCACCGTGTCACATTGCAGATTAGTTTCATGTTCTTCTTTACTCAGCCCCAACTCTTGGCATGAGTCCCTTTCTGAGTCCCTGTGTGCCGTCAAATTGAGTTTATGGTTTGTATCTTTTTTCTCCATTTAAATTCTTGTAAATGAAAGCTTATTTTTCTTTCCTGCCTCTATTTCTGACTGCTAGTAGTGCCAGCATATTTCTTTATATTAAATGATGTTCACACCTTTTTTTCCAAACTTTGGATTTATTTTTTTATCTAGATCCAATGTCTGTGACGTTTTTCAGATTGTTAGTATAAAACTGAAATAAACCATTCCTCTTGTTTTTTATAGCTTGAAAAACATTTAGCCTATTACAATTCTACAGTTATCCTTCATCTACTTGGTTGTGCTTGTATTTAGTCTGAATGTAAATAAGATGTTTCACACACTAATTCAGGCCCAGTACACACCTTCCTCGTCCTGAGATCAGTTTGGTGTTTCGAAGAATTTCTGAGACTGGATTTTGTTAAGCTGATTCCAAAACTGATAATACGGTTTAGTCAGAGTTTTTACAAAAATGTGACAAACGTAACTTGTTTTCTATTTATTTAGTCTTCATTCATAGTGTTACCTATAATTTATATTTTAAAGGATAACACTTAAGAAAAATGAGAAACATGACTTTTCCTAAGGTGCTTGTATTTAGCTTTAACAGCAATGACTTTTTGGGGGAGTAGATCTGGGACTGGAAGTCCCGTCTGAATAGTTTTATTTTCCTTACTTCAACAGCTTGATGAAACTCAAGTTAAAATAAATTCCCTGTAAGCAGTATCCCATGCTGATTAAAATAAATCAACTGCTTTTGGTCCCATCAAAAACTTGGAAAAGCTACGAAAAACTGGTTCTTGTATTCTTAAGAGATTATATATTCTTGCTATTTTTATGATTATTGTTATCTTAGAAAGTTTGTATAGCAGTCCTTTTTTGTTGTCCTAGAAAATGCAATGCCTTCCAGTCAAAGCATAAGGGTGAACAAATTGTTTTGCTTTGCATTATCTGTGAAACATAACACATGCTCCTGGTGCATGCTTACTGCATCATGAACCGCATCCTCTGGGAGAGAGCTCAAAACCAAATGAATCCTTCACAAAAAATCAATAGGCTGGGATTGCTGCTAGGACAGCTAATGTGCCTTACTGGTCCCTTTTACATTGTGTCCTCAGCTTTGGAATTAAATTTACTTAGCTCCGTTAGAGTTTTTCATTATTATTTGTATTCCTCCTGTGTTTCTCCCAAATCGCACCTGAAAATGTGAGTGTGCATGTCAGAACACTTAGCAGTCACTCCTAGTAGAACAATGGAAAACTTGGAATATTACATTGCATTTGTTAATGATTATTTTCCACTGATTACAGTGTGCATAATGATTATTTTCCACTGATTACAGTGTGCATAGATCTAAATAAAAAAAATGGAAACCCGAGAAGAAAGAAAGCACTGTTAATTAACTTCTAGGAGGTTTTCTTGCATTAGTATTTTTCCTTTTAACCCTTGTACTGGGGTCTCTCTGTACATTCCAGTTTGGGATGAGTCATGCCAAGAAGGAGGACCCAAAATAATCAGCTGTCATGCCTTCTGTTAACTCTGAAGGACTTTTTTGCCCACATGGACACGGCTGGGCCTTTTTCAGTTTTGCTCAGGGCAGATCCACCTATTATCAGGAAGGCTGCTTCCAAAAACCTGTCAGTCAGCATGACAGTTGTTCACCAAAGTCCTCTCAAGGGCACTGGGCTCTTGACCTGGGAGTGAGTTTTTGGCTCCTGGGGTCACTACTTCCAAGTTCTTTTCCACCTGGCATCTTCCCAGCTCCATTGACCAAGACCCCTCTTGATGTTTGCTTCCCACTGCGCTGACTGAGACACAATGGTCCCTCACAGAGGGACCAGCAAGCTCTGCAAACTGGGCTGGTACTATGTGCAGGTGTGTTTAGACACCGAGCTGGGGTGAGGAAGGAGCCCGATTGCCTTCAGCACCCTCCGTTGCCACTGCCAGATGAGCACTGCAGACCACAAGGCACAAAGAGTCACTCCTGAAAGCAAGTTTCCCTCTCTTTGTAACAGTAATTAATGTAAAGGGAGCAGGGAGCAGCTACAGTCTTAGCTTAATGCACCTGACTTGCATCCCTGGAGTGAGATAAGATGAGCCAGGGCTCACATGGAAAAGGCAAATTCAGTGATGGTGTATAACATCAAGAGCAGGAGAGTGACCGGGGCAACTGCACACTCATTAGTCTGACCTAGAAAGCTTAAGGGACGCTTGTCAGCAGAGAAGGTGGCTAAAGGTACAGGAAACTAGAAAAAAACTCCACGTCTCTTTATCAAAGGAGTTTATGCCAGGGTGGAGGACAGCCTGGAGAGGAAGGAAATGCTATATAGCAAATCTAATTGGACTTCAAAGGAGCATTTCGCCTAGTGCCGTGCAGGAAACAATCACGCGGGAGAAGATGTCAATTAGTAGAAGAGCCACGAGGCAGGCAGAGAGGACACCAGGTGCTGTAAGGCAGAAGGAAGTAGCCAGACAAGGAGAGCTCACTAATGGGAGTTTCTGTAGGGTTGGTCTTGTGATTGGTTTTATTTTTAGGGGTTTTTTTTTAAGGACCAGAGCACAATCTGTCAGAGGAGCATTTTAATGGCTTTTGCAGCACGCACAGAACTGGAGTGCATGGCTAATGAATGGGAAAATCAGAATATCAGAGAGGAGAACTAGGTGACCTTGAGCACTGGAGAATTGATTTGCCATGAAATGCAAGAGCCCAAAAAGAGCAGAGTGGTCACTCATTTAGAGATAAATAACAAAAACATTTTCTGTTAAATAGGATCTCACTGGTTAGCAAAGATGGGAGAAGAAGATGTCTAGGTGTGCTAGGCATAGGACCAACAAGGCAGGAGTTGCATCTTCTCTGGAATACTTTGTACAACTTTGGTGTCCATGGTATGGAACAAGCACGTCTTTCTTGGACTGTATTCAGGGAACAGCGGTAAGACAGGATGGGGAAAAGAAGACATTTCTTACTGAAGGCCAAGACAACTTGGCTTGCTTAGTGTAATAAAACGGTTGCAGAGAGAAGATATAACATCTCTTCAGAAATACTGCTGGAAGCAAACTCAGGAGAGGAAGAAAAGGACAAAGCTGGCACTTACATAAGTGCAATAAAGATAAATTTAGCTTGGAAACAGCCAACGAGTCTGAGGGATTGGAAGAAGCAAGGAAAATCTAACTGGGTTCAAAATGGACAGTGAATTGTTTATGACGGTGCAGTTGCCCGAAATAAGCAGGGTTTGGAGGTGATGACCTGGAAGAACCTTACAAGTTTTGTGTCCCAGTGTTTAAATGCAGAGATAAAACTTGCCATTCAGGTACAGACAGCAAAGGAGGGATTCTGGAGTATTTACAATGAATGTTAGTTGATTTATATTTTGTTTACAATTGCTTAACTGCAGTATGTACCAGAGTAGCAATTAGCAAACAAAATCCCTTGTACATGGAGGTACAAGGACAGATCTCTGTGCCAAACAGAAAAAATTAAGATAATGCACAATTTCACGCATGACAGTTAAGTCCTGTATACTCTTTTATGTTTATGTGCATCAGACAAAGTACTCACAGGCAGTTTAGTGTTAAGTGACATCTGCTTTTTCAAAGTCATAGCTATCATCACATTTAAGCAAATATTAGCTGACCTTTTAGAGAGACCACTTAAATGTCAGTGTCTTGCCCGCTGTTATACTATGCACCCAGCAATGCCTAATTTGAAAACCAGGTGAAGGATGAAGAGAAGTATTGACCAAACACAGCATTAAATATATTTTTCTGCTTCAGTTTGACTTCAATTTTTCATAAATAAATGCATCAACCTGCAGTTAATCTAAATCAGTATTACAGCCTTAAACTTTTGAAATTTGAAATTTTTGTACTTCCTGCTCAGTTATAGCTCAGTAAATATGACAGACCAAATCAAGAGGGATTTTATCTGTCATTTTGCACTAGTATTAACTTACTCATAACTGAAAAGGTTGCAGCGACTGTTATGTAGTGGCAACTGGGCTTCAGAAGCTCAATTTATGTCTTTTTGTAAAGGGCAAGAATCGCACTATCACATTTGGGATCATACACTCTTTGGTGGCTTTCTGACCTTTCGTTACCGACTTTAAAATAGTGGTGTCACGGATGGCCTGCCTTTATGGTACTACACTGAAAAATAGAAAGGAAACTTCAATATTATTCAAGTTATTTGTTCATTTCTTACCTATTCCAGTAATACTGTTGCAAGCAGTAAAATATGCTTGTACTTTTAGTTTGCATATTGCTCCCTTCAGGTTACAGCCACCTGATTTTGTTAAATGCTTGCACTGTGAGATAAAAGAGCTTGTTAACGTTGGTAACGGCCTCTTGTAGCTAACTACAGGTTGTTAGCTAGAGAGACAAATTTAACTTACCTCTAACCTTCTTGAAAGGTGCTGGCCTCCTTTTAGCAATTTAGCAATTTAGCAATTTAGCAATTTAGCATTGCAAGGCGTGATTTCCAAATTACATATAATCATTGTTGCATGGTTTCCAAATTCGAAATCTTTTATATTAAAGCCTATTCACCAGAACTGAACGGAGCAGTGGTTTGGTCATTACTGTAAGCAAGAAAAATGCAGTTTCTCACTTCCTAGTGAGTAACCTGTTGTTGGAAAACAGATATCTTTCAGCATCCTTAGGACAAGTGGTAATAAATATCATACTGACATGAAAGTGAAACTGATGAAAGTGATGAATTTACAGTATAGTAATAGAAAAACATTTAAAAGGTTACATCTCTATACATTTATTTTTGTTAAGAATAGAAATTGGCATGTACTAAAATGGCAGAGGAAATTGTAATTAATCAGTGGAAGTGCACAAATTTGAATATAGTATTTTTTTGAATGAAACTGGCTTCTGCCTCTTATTTACTTCAACACTGTTGCTGTTGCACAAAGGAGCTTGGGGTTTATTTTCTTGAAATACCTGTTTCTTTGTATATATAAATGCAATGCTTATGAATTCAGTTTTCTGAGAAAATAGTGTTATTATTCTTGTTGCAGGGAAAAGAAGAAAGTCCTTATTTTCAGATTATTGTAATTTATTATTACTGACAATATCTGATTATCAGCTACCTGTTTGCAAACAGCACTGAAAGCAATAGAAACATGTTGACTACTGTTCAAAGAATTATCATGGAGTTTTCTTTTATTAATTTAAATGTTAAGATAATTTTATTTCTTTTTCTTGAAGTTATACTCTACTTTAACTTAGGTTTTCCTTACAGACCTTCCACTATCTTAGTACTTAATTCACATGTTCCAGTGAGATATTCTGTCTGCACTGGACCTCTCTGAACATTACCCATTTCACTTCTGATTTGATTTTGCAAAATCTCCTTTGTGCCTGAGTGCATTCCTTAACCCTATTCTTCTGCAAACTTCTAGAAGCTGTTTCTCTGTGTGTCTATAGCCATAGCATCTAGATAACCCCAAATGAGATGACCACAAACAGAGCCTAACACATTCATCTTGTCTGTGTTCTCTTTTCCTTCATTTCTTTCTCCCTCTTTCTCATGTTTGCTTGCCTCAGGAACGTGCCTGCTTTTTTACCTCCTCAACCCTCACTTCTTTTCCACTCCCATCACAAGATCACCACAGAGAAGTTTGCTCCTTCAGGAGAGGACCATATTAAGATTAGGAGGACCTAAAAGTCAGTCTAGGATGCTGTCTGGTCTCTTCTTTACTACAACTCTTGTGAAGCTTCTTTACTCTCTGAAGCAGAGAGCATCACTTCAGATTTTATTAGCAATAGTTTATGGTTGGTTTTGGAAAGTAAACACTCTTTCACCAAACCTAACCCAATAACCCCAAGATCTGCACATTAGAAGAGAGAGCTCATAAAGAAGCTTATAGAGAAATGGGTCTGCTTCTTCTTGCTGGAGAGAGCTCTTGGTGTGTTTGTGCCTGTTCTGTGATGGTTAATGCCTGTCTCAGGTATCATGCCTTGTAGATATCAAGTACCAAGATAACAAAAGGCTGTACAAAAGTGATAAAGTATGTAAAAAAATGAAGAATCATGGAATTTTGAGAAGGTACCTCTTTATTTTACTTAAGACAGTAATTCAGCGTGGCTGGGAGAACTCACTTGTGGTCAAGGTGCTGTAGCCAAATTGTTAGCACTCTGTTCCTCCAGTGACCTGTTAAAAAGATGTAGGTTTTTGTTGTGTTTTTTTTTAAACTAGAAGTTTTAATGTCATTTTAAGTAATGACGAAAACAATAGTCCGGTGTTCATATGCAAATTCACATAAACAAAGTAGTATGAATTGAGTAGACAGCACTGAAAATAGATTTGTCCTTCAGGTTGTGCTAGGGAGAATGGTGAGAGAGGAGGAGAGGATTTTGTAATGATGAGAACCAATTTGATATTATTGCTTGAAATAGCTGCAAAGCAGAAGCCATAGATAATAATAATCTTCAAACTGTAGAGGCTGAAAACTCTGAGAAGCCAAGAATGACTGCAGCTGCCTTGAGTGATGGTGGAACAAAGCCATATAGTTGTGAATAGTTTATGCAGATGAAATGTAATCACAGAGTCAAAATGTGCAGTCATCAGGTTTGAGGTCCAAGAAGCAGGTGGTACGCATGTCTATCTCAGGGTTTTGGAGGGGTTCCCTGGCATCAACCATCTCAAAGAATCATAGACTAAAGAAACTGTTCTGATGTCTACAATTAGATAACACAAGGGGACTGTCACTTCACATATAAAATTATTCCTTGTCTATGGTCTTCTCCAGACATTCAATGAGACATATTGTTCCTGTTTTAAAATAAAGCCTCAGAACTCAGTGCCACTTTTTTTTCTGGAAGTGCTAAATGAAAGATAATGACAGAGAAGAAATTATTTCCAAGTTTTACAACTGGCAACCACTACTAGAGGATCCATGAGCTTTTTAAATCAATTTTTATGTACTTTAAATCATGGCTTGTCAAGAATTGGGCAAGCAAATATGTAGAGAAAATGGGTGAGGTAGCCCACTGCTCCTGAATTACATATGACCTGCTCATAGCATTTGCAAATCTCTTTACTGTTTGTACAAAAAATCTGCAATAAAATTTTCACCAATGATGTTTTACTTCTGTATTCTTAGAAGAAAATGACCACTTTAATTGTTAACATTTTAAGAACCCTGCATTTTCAGTGACTTAGCGACTCTATAGTGTTATGGGGTTTCTTAGCTTCTACTAATGTTAAGTACTTAAGAACTTAGTGCAGTTTTGCTACCTCAAGTTAAAGGTAAAGGAACATTGTAAGGAAAAAGAAGTAATACCAATATTGAATTAACATTCTTGTGACTTCTGAGACATTTGAATATTTTTCTGTGTGTTAAAATGCCATGTGTATTGAGTCTGCATCTGAAAGCATCTCTGTTTCTTCTTGACTAAAGAAGAATTTTATTTGCGAGTTAGCAGATTATGTGATCGATTTTCCTCCTTTTCATTCCTAATAAATAATTGAATATATACATATATGTTAGGTCCAATGTAGTACTGAGTCTAGAGGGCATCAGCTGAGCATCTACCCTTCCATTTTCCCTTTCAGGTGGTAAATTAAAAATGCGTAGCAGGTACTGAGTCAGTGTAAAACAGTGAGCGCAGGCACTCATCCATGTTCTTTAAATGCTTTCATTATAAAGTCTGTTATTAGAAATTACATGGTATGCTGTCACTTCAGTCCACTTTCCTTATCTACCTATTTGTGCTGATCAGTAGCTATTCTCTGCATATGTGTGTCTAATAACCATTCTTTAATTCTGCCTTTTTTCCCATTTTTCACTGTTTAATTATTCCAATTGGGAATGAGTAAAACTGCCAAAAGATTAAAGAAATTGTTTCTTCATTATTTAAGTAATGATTGCCCATCACTGATCAGAGAAGTGTATTGGGATTCGATGCCCACATGTCAGTATCTACAATTTTGACATCTATATCTAAGCTAGAACCTCTCATGCTCCTTTTATAGACAATGAAGAGAAAAAAAAACATTTTAGGATGCAATGTGATCCCAAATTAAGCTTCTAAATAAGACTGTTTATACCCTAAAAATGCTAGTTTTAGTTGACTTTAAATGGAAACAAGAGTGACTAGCATAGGTGTTTGCTTTATAATGTACAAAGCTAGATGAGATTAATCCTGTCCCTGTGCTCATATTAATTATAAATGCCCGGGATTTTGTGTGATGACACTTCTAACTTGAATATACCGTGGCTGTGTGGCAATGGATGAAATCTATCTGACTGCTGTAAAACCTTTGACACTGTCCCACACAACATCCTTCTCTCTAAATTGGTGAGATATGGATTTGATGGGTGGAATTGGCTGAATGGTCACATTCAGAGAGTACTGGTCAACAGCTCAATGTCCAGATGGAGATCTGGGACAAGTCCAGTTCAGCACAAGCAACAGAAGCAGTACAGTGATATTGGACTACATTTCAAATAGATTAGATTATCCTGCTTTTCACCTTAGCTAAGCAGTACCAGGGTATTACCGCGTCCACATTCTTTCCAGAACAGATCAGTTTTGGAAACAGCATTAATACTTTGGTTGTAGACATACAGAGGTGGTGTTTGATTTTTATGTTGGAAGATAAATATAATGTTCCTGGCCATATTAGGTCCTGCTATGCAAAGAAGCATATATAATAATAGAAATAATAATAATACCTATCCCTGCCCCAGCAAACTCACAAGGAACTAGTTTATAAACAATGAATGTGAAAAGAAGTGGCATTATTAAGGAATGACACATGGGAGGCACCTCTTGCATTAAAGATGTTTGAAAATTGTGACAGATGTTGAATACTGAGACATTTTTTAGGTTCTGCAATTAATTTAGGACATTGTGTTAAAGGTGATTTTTCCTGTGGGTTTTTCCCCCTAGGATGATTTTCAGCATGCAGCCTCAGAAACCAACTGGGAGTCAGTCACAAGCTCTGTCTCGGTAAGTAATTCTTTACTATTTTTCCCGTGAATGGATTGATAGGATAGCTTGAATACAACTCCCGAAAATGATACCTGCACAGAGGAACAAAGTATTCAGCTTTGGCAGAGAGTGGAATAATTGTTTATCCAACTCATACTGGAGTCAACCAATGTGTTTTTAAGGAGAAAATATTCAGGATATGACATTAGCTGCTGTAACCATGTGAAATAGCTATTGGGAAACATTTTCTGATTTCAAAATCATCCTGCCAAGATGAAAATATGAGATATAAACTCCTTACAATTTTAAATGGTAGAATGTCTTGACATAAATAGAAGACTATGCTTAAAATAGGCTGGCAGGAAAATTAATCTAGCTTTCAATTGTCAATACTGCATTTTTTAAAAAATGTTTGTGATAAAATATTATATCTGAAGTCTCAATGTTCAGCAATGAAATGCAATTTGGGGGGAAGGGGAAAGAAAGAAAGAAGGAAAACAAGCAAGAAGGAAGACAAGTAATCTAAAATCTTATTTTTCTCATCATTATATTTGATTTGTGTCATTGGCCAAAAATCTGTCCCCCATTTCATTTCCTTAGGAAAGTTAAATACTGGGGAATGGCAGTCTATAATCAGAATTTGTAACACAAGCAATCCTCTTCTGTGCATTCTGCTGGCTGGTGGGCACTGTATTACAGATCCTGTAAACTCCACTTAAAACACATGAAACAAGAATAAGTGCCCAAAGCAGACTTGAGATCAGTGTTTAAAACATTCTTAGAGGAGTATTTAGTAATGGCACCTTTGTTACAGCAGCTGCTGGGAGTTGCCAGTGGAAAAGCAGTAAATAAAATATGGATAAATTCTACTGATTAGTGTCCAAGCCAGGCAGCAAGTAGAGAGAAAATTTTGCTTGGATTAGAAGAGGCTAAGCCAATCTTGCTCATGTTTGCCCTTGAGTTTGCAAATGACTCTTGCCCTTCATGATGTGATGCAATGATAATCTCAAAGTAATTGTGATGGAAGTTCTGAGTAGCAGTGTTAGCAGGTTTGAGATCTTCTGGATGTGTCAAGGAGAAGACACTAAAACATTGTTTTACTGGAAGTCATAAACTCATTTTTTCATTCTAATATGAGATTGGAAAAAGAAATCTATGCGCTAGAATATTTTGCTCACAAATATGATAGCATGATGTTTGACAATGTAAGCGAAGGGCTCCCTCGTCAGGTAATTATGAAAATGAGATCAAGTATATGGTAAACACCATGTTGGTTAACCTCCTTAACAGTCTAAAGCACACAATATGCCAAAAATAGTCCAGTATTCTTTTCATATTGAAAAAAACCCCGCAAAGTGTATTTATCCTTAACATGTTTGTTTCTGAAATGTTAATTTGTTACAGGTAGGGAAGTTCAGGACAAATATTATGGGTAGCAACCCGGTGCCCAACATTACATGGAAACCTACAGCTCAATCAGAAGCAGAATGCCAGTTTCATTGTTTTTTCCCATGCCATCCCCCATCTAACAAAATGTACCTTCTTCCACTGGGCATGCATTGCGCCCACTAGCCCTTTCTTATTCTTTAGGAAAATAAGGTAAAGACATTGAGTAATTTTTCCCAAGGGCACCTCAAAAAAAAAAAAAATTCTAAGGACATCAGAATTCTTCAGGAGAGTTTCAGATTCTGCTGTGGTCCTGAAGGGCAGAAGGACAAATGTGGACCTATCAGTTGCAGAGAAGAGGACTGTTCCGCTGATCCTTAACATTACAGATCTAAGTCTTTCCCTTCAATCCCACAGGCAAGCCAAAGATTCATTGTAGGATCTGGGTACATTACAGTTTTCAAAATGAAGATTTGAGAATAAGCTAATTCTTTCTTCCTTGTCTGAGGTCATATCACAGAATTGTATTTTGAGTTTGGGTTTTTTTCTTAGAAAGTCAAACCCAATACTTCAGTCCCTAACCCAGCATGGCAAACCCAGAAAAAAAGGAAACAAAATTCACTCATTATTATGTTAGTTTGTATTATATGTGAAGTACTATTATGACCAACATACAGTCATGATGCATATTGAACTGCCTGTCAGCTTTACAGTATAGATAGAAAATAGGAAAGAATGGAGAACAGAAATCAAGGGTAAAAACACTGACAAAAAAAATAACTTTGTGTAAAGGCTACCTTGTGTAAAAATGTGTTCAAGTGCTTTTAAGAAATGTAGAAGAGGTATATCATGTGGAAAATCTTTGCTCTTCATCCCTTCTTGCATTTCAATCACCTCCTTGCCCTCTCTTTGGATGCAATCTCAGAAGCCAGATTACGATGAGCACAAGCTCTTCTAAAGCTAGTGCCTCATTCTTGGCAGGACAAAAGAGAAGCATTTGGATTGGCAGCTTTGAAGTTGATTCTGGGCCTGTCACATGATGTCGCTGCCAGTAGGTTATCTGAGCTGTTGAAATAATTCCTCTTGACTTGGCTGTGACTGTGAAAAAGTTAAGCTTTCTTCTGTGTGTGAACAAGGTTGCACAAATCTCTTGAGTAGGAGCTTTTATATGAAAAGAAAATGGGGAATCTCTGCTGCCTGTATGAGTTTGAAATGCCCTACAAATTCACAGCCTGATCTGCATTTCTGTAATGAAACGCACAGCGAAATACATGCAAAAAAGTTATTCCATCATGTAAGCCACACACTTATGGAATCGTAGGAATGGTTTGAGGTGGAAGGGACCTTAAAACCCATCGTGTTCCAACACCCTTGCCTTGAGCAGGGACACCTCCCACCAGACCTGGCTGCCCAAGGCCCCATCCAACCTGGCCTTGAACACCTTGAACACCTTGAACACTTGAACACCACAGGGAAGCTGTGGATGGGGCAGCCACAGCTTCCCTGGGCAACCTGTGCCAGTGCTTCACCACTCTTATTGTGAAGAAATTCCTCTTTATATCAAGTCTAAATCTGCCCCTCTCTAGTTTATAGCCATTCCCCATAGTCCTATCACTGCATGCCTTTATAAATAGTCCCTCCCCCTGACTTCTATTCTACTGTTGCTGTTCCATCAGCATCCTTGCACTGTGTCCCTCACTTTTGAGAGGTAGTTGAGGACTGATATTTCCCTGTCAGGCTGTAATCGCAGGCAAGCCGTGAGCTCCACTGGCATCTCCTCAGTAAACAAGTAGCATTTGGGTTCATTTTAATATTTTAACCTTAAAGACTGTGTTAGCACGCTGCATGATGCCCACCCACAGCACACTCTCTCCTGCAGCATTGTTTTAGATAACAATGCTGTTCATTTTGCTGGTGTGAGCTTTTAATCTTCCGAGGCTCCCATCTCTTTGATGGTCTGTATCCCAAGCCACTTAGAAGTCAGGAGAGATGCTTTGAGCTATGTCTTCTATTTTAGTGGATCATGAATTTTTACAACCATCTCCACTGTGTCTGATTTAGTACTGCATTGTAGAGGCATTGCAGGCACAAGTGGGCCCTCTGAAACTTGTTGTGCTCTTGGTGATGAGCAGTAAAGTGGAACTTTGCTTTATTGACCACACTATTGTAATGTATTCTACTTAATTCTCTTTCTTGGTTTTAATAATTTGGACTGCCTACAGTTTCATCAAACTTATGCAGTGAAAAATACCAAGGATTGTTACTTTTGTGAAATAACTTACCACAAAAGACAAATGTTTTATTTAAAGACATTAAAACTATTTTAGCAAGCACTGGAGGACAGAAAGCTGCAAACAAGTGAGTAACTTTACTCAAATGAGTTGACCTTTCCACCTGACATGAGTGTGGCTAATCACAAAGGTTAATAGTTTAACAGATGAATTTATTTGGGAGATGAGGCAAAAAAAATAATTTTCTGGAGCCATTAATTTTAAATGGCGGAGTTCTGCTACTTTATTTAGAGCTGGGTTTTCATGACAGAAGAGGGTTTCTAGTGTTTGCCCCCAGTGTTTTAACCTGCAAGACCAAAATCCAAAAAAGTCTGGTGCTGTATTATGCTTGCTGCGTTTTGATTGTGGTCCTTCAGAGAGCAGTAGATCTGCATTACTAGTTTTTCTTACACATATTTTACATATACTATGAGGCTTTGTGCTTGGACAAGGGAAAAGTACTATCAGGGTAGCAAATATCATGATTCTAAATAACAATTATTAAACATGTTCAAAGTCATCTCCAGTAAGAATGAAATTGCTGCAGTCTTGCTGTTGAAATCAAGATGTGCCATAAGTTCAATGGTAACCAAATATACTCAGGGAATGGAATATAGATCTTTCTGGTCAGAAATAATATTCCATTTGGTACTATGGCATAATGATGAGGATATCACTATGCTGGTAATCTCAATATTCATTGTTACATTGCTGCGATCCAAATAACACTTTTTTTCTCATTTGTTTGGTAACCTGTATTTTTAGTAAAAAGCGTGGTAAAATTGGCATTTATCAGTGCTTCATTATACATTTAATTCTTGGGAATGAAGGGCCATCTTTTCAAGTCTTTAACCAAGCCAGATTTGGTGTCCAAATTGACCAGGGAAGTAAAGGCTGTCTAGTGGATTTTTTTTGGCTTTCTCTGCTATAGTTTCTATTCCACCTATTATGGATTTAACAGCCAGGCTGGAGGAGCTATGAAAGCACCACCCTAGCACTATAGAGCTCCTGTGCTCTGTGGTCATAGCCATCATGGTGGTTTCAAATGACATTTCTATTACATCTTTGTATATATGCAAACTGATATCACCTTTGAGGAATGGGTGTGCATGTCGACAGTCCAGCAGCTGTAGCGCTTCCACTCTCTGCATCTCCTCTGGGATTTGCTTGAGAGGTCCTTGGTGTTTCTTCTCCTTACAAAGAAGACACAGGCATAACAAAGCCTGGCCCAGCTAAGGACTTCAAAAGATGGCCCAAAGTAGCTGTTTCAGTTATTAATGAGACAAGTTTCTCAGTAATTGTTGTCAATTGCTTTGAGTGGTGCTGTAATTTATTCCATTCCATACACTGAGATGTATGTCACTCTTAGGGGGTATCCTATCCCTCTCCATCAATGACTGACCCTACGATCACAGCGGAAGCACTGGATCAGACCATTGCTGCGTTTGACACGGTGGAGGATCTGCTCAAACATTTCAATCCAGACTCCTGGCAAGAAGATCTGGAGAATTTATACACAGACAGTGGCCACCATTACCGAGGCAGAAGCTACCACGATAGGAAGTCCAAAGGTAGGAAAAGAGACTAGATACATACTTTGGAGATACCAAGCCAAGGATATTCCTTCTGTCCTCATAGAAATGTCTGTTGTTCAGGTATTAAATTCTGGTTTTCATGGTCCTGTTGTAGTCACAGAGTACAGTACTACCTATTAAAAACAGAGATAAGTAATTTAACCCTTAAACATTTTCTGACTGAATAGGACCTCACCTGAGAAATCAGATTGAAAATTGCCCATTGTTGTGATGAATTCACAAAGGAAAACATAGACCCATGTATAAAGGACAGATGGTTCCCAGCTTCACCCTCTTAAACGGTTGCTTGTGTGTAAGGCATGGGGCTTCTAATTACCTGCACTATCATCCTCCTTTAAATACCCTGCTTAAGAATTGCTCTCTGTTGAGTGTGGAATAATCACTGTTATCACAGTGTGCTTAGGGAAGCAGCTGGTACAGACACCTGTATGTGCAGCTGGATTTTTAGGACTGAAAATCTCACTGTTTTTCATTACATTGACGGGGAACATTATTATGGTTTAACGTCTTTGTCTGTAATTGAGCAAAGCACAGATTTCTGGGTTATGTTCCTTGTTTCCTTCTATTAGTTCAAATCATCCACCAAATGGTATCTAGCAAAAGGATGTTAAGCTAACAGTACAAACCTGTAATAATAAAGAAACACTATTTAGAAGAGATAGTCATGCACTGGTGTAACCTTGCACCAAAGGGCCTCATGAAATTACCCTTCATGTGTAAGTACAGATCTAGGAGGTCTATTAGAGTTCTTCAAAATTACAGTTGCTGTAGTTTTCATAGGAGATCTGGAATGAATTATTTTTCTTTTAGTTGCCTTATTAAAATTGTCTTCCATTTCCAAGTTATGTATTCATATACATTCTTCTTTATAACTATAAATTATTATTCTTAAGTCACAGTGCTGGTTCTGTGCAATCTACCATTTATTTGCATCTCAAATCTCATCCCTGCTTATGTTAAGTATGTGCTAAGCAGGGAGATAGAATTTTAATTCTATGTTTGTAGTTACTTGCTATCAAATTATGAGGCTTTGATCTTAAAAGGGATATAAAGTCTGCATCTATATTAGGGAAAATAGCATTAAGGAATGTTCCCAGGCCTTGAAATCCAGTCATGATATTGCCAAAATGTCAGCCTGGTCTCTGCCTAGTTTTGGCTCAGGGCAAGTCTCATTCCTGGAGATCATTGCTGTGCTTGAACCAGAAGTTGGCAGAGACCAGCTGCCATTCTCATTGGGCAGTTTGCATGTGGCGACCTTGTCTGGGAGAGTAAGAGCCTTGTGGCTGGGATGTGGCCTGTCACATTCCCGTTAACCTTTGTGCAGGAGAATGACCTCGGGCATATATGATGTATTAGGAGATATGCAGTCATCTTGACCTGCAGTTTCCAAGACACATAGGCAGCTGAAAACTTGGAGCTCAGAATTTCAAAGGAATCTGCAATAAAGCAGATTTAATTTTTTTCCATTTTGGCGTGTCAGCAATTTCAGGCAATCACAACAGCACATATTTTGTGAAAAATTTCACCTAACCACCACTTCATCACTTCTGAGATCAGTTTGATCTCATTTAGGGGGTCTATGAAACATGAGCGCAGTGTCTCCTATCCACAGGCTTGATTTGGCACTGATAGGTTTCTGTAAAAGAGAAATAAAGATTATGTTTTGATTTTCTTAGAAGATGATTAGAAACGTGGATCCTCTAGTGGTTCACTCACCAGGTTTTGTTTGACCTCAGTCGGTCTTTGGCCTAGAAGCCCATATGTTTAATTCACCACATATATATAAAATAGCAATTTTTTCTTTATTGATGCTTATCAGGTAGGCTGCAGGTATCAATCTGATCCACTAGTGCTCATAAAAATCAAATGCATAAAGGTTTTTCTATTTAGTATATATGTAATTCAGATTTTTGTGTAACAAAAGACTGTAAAAGACATAAAGAGTTTCCTAGTTATTAATTTAACACTCCATTTATTTTAATAAGATTTTTTTAGTTACGGGAACAAATAACAACATTTTATAACAGTTTTACTTTTGTCTTCAAACTGAAGGCCAAATTCCCTGACTGTTAGGAGCCCTCTGGACAGAAGTACCTCACTACAATAAAATCCTTAAAAAAATCAGTTAAGAATTTTAATTTAGTCATAAAATATTGTCAAGATGATAGGCTTGCTCTTGGATGATGTCAGGAATAGGCAATAGCTTTACCAAATCCTTCAATTAGAAAAGCTTGGATACTTTTCAACACAGGCACTGATAATCTCCGAGAAATGTTTATAGGCACTGGGATAATCTTGCAGAAAATAGAGCTATAGATTATATCATCACTTATTTCAGGTATCTATCTGTTTTTAATTCCAGCTTGGGTTCTATTCTTTATCCTTCGTTAGAATGTCCCTGAGGCAGATAAGAACAATTTGATGTAATCTCTGCCTATCTTTCACAACATTTTCAGAACATGTCGTATAAATGGTATAAATGGATCACTAATGATTTCGCTCCTATCCAACTCTCGGCCCATTCCAAATTGTGGCACAAAATTGAGCTTAAGAGGTGGTGTTGCTGGATACCAATTCTGATAACAAGGATATATGGTAAATGACATTAAAATGGCGTGTTTTCTGAATTTTTCAATCAATGATCAGGGTCAAGGAAATAAGAATTGCAGTATTTTAGCATAGAAGAAACTCACAGAATCACGGGATAGATGAAGTGGGAAGGTGCATCAGGAGATTGTCTTCTCCAACCCCCCTGCTAAAGACAGGGTCACCACCAGCAGGTAGCCTGGAATGTAGAATCATAGAATAATTTGTGTTGGAAGGACCTTAAAGATCATCCAGTTCCAACCCCCTGCCGTGGGCAGGGACACCTCCCACTAGATCAGGCTGCCCTGATATGTCCAGTCAAATTTTGAATATAACCTCTCAGGTCAACCTGCGTCTGACCACCTTCCAAGAACAAAAAAAAAAGTGCATTTTAAAACATTGAAATAAGTTATCCTGTGTTACAGTTTTTGTCTAATACCTCTTGTCCTTTCAAAGATTCTGGCTCCATCTCCTTCACTCCCTTCCATCATGTATTTATACACAGTTGTAAGACTGATCCTTCCCTGGATACCTTCTTCAAGAACCTTAAAGATGAACAGTGTATGGACTAAATCTATATGTATGATAACTTTACTCCACCTATAAAATTTGATGTCACACCTTTACAATGCTGATGGAAGCCTATTGAGTCAAATGCATTTATTTTTATTTAAACTATTGAAAGTGAGATATCGGTATCAGGTGTGTTTCACAAATAACCAAATGAATTTTTAAATTTAATTCTACATGTGTTCGGTGAAGTTTGTTGTTAATTACTCCAGTAGGAGTCAACTACAGCATTGCAGTAAAACCCAGACTGAAAGAAAAGGACAGAAAAGAAAGGCGAAGAATAGCATTTTCAAAATTCTTAAATGAGAGGCCTTGTATAAGCAATAAATTACAGTGTACATCTCCTACATGAAAATATGACAAGTAGTGTTTCAAGTAAATATAATCAAAAAAGCTTGTTAGTCATTGATGCATTTTAGAAACTCTGAAAATATGAATATTCAGAGTTAAGGTCATCCTAGACTCTTAAGAAGAAAGCAGGTCATACCAAATAAAGCATATTGACTCAAACAGTTCCTTTTGTAGTGCTGTAATATGTTGTAGCTGACCTCAATGTCAGAGTAATTTGGCTCTTACAAATGTAAAACATCGCTAAAAGGATATCACAGGCTATACTGTTCTTAGCAAGAACACAATTAGATAAAAAAAAAGAAAGCAGTCATACTCTGTGGTTATCTTGAACTTCTAAACAAATACGTGTCTACTCTTTTAGGGAGTCATAAGGAGCATTCGAGCATGTTTGAAGGAAACCTCTTCATCCTAGAGTATCATTTTTGAAAGCATCAATCTATCTACTTGATAATACTAGAAGAGCTCCTCAGACATACTGTTGTAAACAGTTCCAATCATCAATTAAAATTTATTTAACTTTTTCCACATGCTTGTTTGCATTCATCTGTTGTTGTTTACTCTGAAGTTCTGCTACCCTTTGGAAAAAAAAAAAAAGGTTTTGTAATTTAAAAAAAGACCTCAAACTGTGAAACATGTTGTGTACAAATGAAGAAAGGCGGAAGAAGAAATTCACTGTTTCTCATCACAGGAGTAGATCCAAATGTCTAGGGGATAGTACATTGAGAAAGGGATCATAGAATCATAGAATCACTAAGTTGGAAAAGACCTTTGAGATCATTAACTCCAACCATAACTGCCCACTACTAAATCATATCCCTAAGCACTTAATGTACCCGCATTTTAAACACCTCCAGGAATGGTGACACAACCACCTCCCTGGGCAGCCTCTGCCAGTGCTTGGTAACCCTTTTGGTGAAGAAATTTTTCCTAATGTCCATTGTAAACTTCCCCTGATGCAGCTTGAGGCCATTCCCTCTTGTCCTATCACCTGTCATCTTTAAATAGGACTGATTTCAGGGTTTGTTTTTTGGTTTTATTTTTCACAAGGAAACCTAGGAAGTAGGATCACATGTCGATGGATACAGATACATTCTGGTAAATAACAAGACTGCACATGCCTCTGAGCTCATGTTCTTTTTTTTGGAAACAGTGTTCAAGAAGCCTTTGGCTATCGGAAGAAATTAATCAGGTGGGACATTCTTGCAATAACATCTGTTTGCAATGACCGCTTTACAAGTTAAATAAATAAACACTTGCTGGCATGGCCACAATGCTCTCTAAAAGGGGAGTAGCAAGATAAGATCACAAATCCTTATGGAATGTTTCAGCTGTCCATTGCTGAATAGGTTCCCAGGATCAGGCAAGTTCCACCACGTTCTTAACAATAGTTTTTAATTGTCACCACTTACAATGGGCTAGCAGTAAGTTAAAATTTTGACTCAGGAATGTAATTTCTCAGGAGTTTGCAAACGGTGGCTGATAAATACTGCAAAGGTCCACGTAGTCTTACCCTGAAAGGTTCTGGGATGGCTGCCAGCAAGTTTCAGTGCAACAGACAGGGAGTGTAGGCATCACAAATGCTGAATGCCTGCTCATTCACAACAAATGTGAATATTCCAAGTAAATGGAATACCCCTTCAAATAGCTTCTAACTTAAAATATCCCTTGCCCCTAAAAACAAGGATATTTCTTCGACTCTTCTTCATTTGGGAATGAAGTTGTCTGTTACAGGCAAACTACACACATTTGTTCATTCATTTCACAATCTAGTTGAGATCTACATCCATACTCTTCCCTGTTTGTGCAAATGAATTTTTCCCCCATGCTTTATGTGACATAATTCTCAGTCACTACAGTGAAAGCTTTTCTTATTAAATCCTTTTTTAAAATGCTACTGAAGCTTGTAGCATATTACTTATCACTGGAATAAGCTGTTCAATTCAGTTGATTTCAATGAAGCTATGTCCATTTATGACACTGATAGTTTGACATGCTTTTGCTATTTAACCTATTCCACAGCTGATAATTGGTTTGCCAGTCTATAATAGTCCTATGTATTGTGAACCTTGTTTCGTGCAGCCTGTTGTAATCTCACTGCAATTCTGATCTCTCATTCCACTAAAGTCACAGAATCACCAGAATCACTGAGTCCAACCATTCCTATCAACCACTAAATCATGCTGCTCAGCACCTCATCCACCTGTCTTTTAAATACCTCCAGGGATGGTGAATCAACCACGTCATTTGATAGCCTCTATCAGTGTCCAATGACCCTTTCTGTGATTTTTTTTTTCCTGATGTCCAGCCTGAACCTCCCCTGGAGGAGCTTGAGGCCATTAAATAAAAAATCGCTGTATTGAGGAGGGTTGTCTTGGTATTGTGATTCTCTAGTAAGTTCAGATTGCAGCATCTTCTTTCCAGGTCCCACGAGAAAGACTTGGAAAGCTTCCAAAGTTTTGAGGTGTATTTAACAAAGTGCTTATTTTGCTACCCCTAAGAGTGTGAAATGGAACAGTGAAAGCCATCAGCCATGTGTGTTCAAGACTAAAAGCTATAGGGCTGTGTCAGCTCTTGGTATAGAGAAGAATAATTTCATCAGCGTCAGTGCTATTTGGTGATATAACGAGTGGATGAAGTGACTGCGTCAAATACATGGGACTGCACTTTCCAACTCAAGTTCAGCCACACGCTATCTTCAGCTGCAGCTCTGCTCTGAACATCTTTGCTTTTACAGTACCTCTGCTCTACCTGACACAGCTCTGGTGCACACCTTTAGCTAGTGGAGTGGAGCATCCGTGCTGGGGAGAAAGCGTTTGATGCATTCTTAGGTCCCGGAGGAATTTCATAGGAGGAATTTTTTAAAGCCAAGAGTCAAAATTAAAAGAGCAGCAAAATAACTTTTGTTATAAACTGTAAGCCACACATGAAAAAGGAGGAGAGTCAAACCAGAACTGAGCTCTGTGTCCCTACTTGACACACAATACTCCAACCACACTGCAATACCATCCCTTGCTGATGCACAAAAAATTAACTGAGGCAAGCTAACATGTGCAGGCTCTTTCATGAGTATATGTCTTTAGGTAACGAAAAGAGCACAAGAGTTAGAAATTTTAGCAGAATTGTCACTGGTTTGTATGTCTTTGGCAGAAGGCCCAAGGAGATGAAGATTATCTTTGACATGCAGGGGTGGATGATCAGTGGCTGGAAGTCTCTGCACCCATTCCCTGTACAAAGCAGGCAAGTCCTTTCAGTGAAACTTAGGTATCTTAACATCTTTGAGGACCCAAGCCTTCTAGTCTGGAAGGCTTGGGTCCTCAAAGATGTTAAGATACCTAAGTTTCACTGAAAGGACTTGCCTGTCTAGACAGACTAGAAGGCTTGGGTCCTCAAAGATGTTAAGATGGTTATACATACATGTTAAGAACCATACAGATGGTTCTTAACATGACTTGTTGTCAGTGTAGTGTGGTGCTGACTGACATGCTAAAATCTGGTTCTATGCATCCACATTGCCTTCATAACAACCCAAATTCAGATTTTTAAACCTTATCTGTCCATATGGATAGCGATGTCAATACCTTTTGAGGAAGGAAAGCAGATATACAGACCTTGTCACAGTTTAGTATCAATCACAGAACAATAGGACAATTTTAGTTACAAGGGAACTCTCTGGATCATCTCATACAAACCTGTTCTCACTGCAGGACCAATCTCAGAGTTCTTCCCTATTAGGGAAAAATATAGATTTGAAATAGATAAAGTGTTAAAGAAACCCTAACAGAATGCTTTTCTTTTTTAAATTAATCAGTGACCAGCAGAATAGGTTTTCTCTCCTATCGTTAAAGCATAGTATTAGCTGCAGTCCCTGATTTCAGTACTTACATCTGATTAAAATCGATGTTTCAAGATAAGAACATGCCATAGCACTATGAGAAATAAAGATAAATTTAAAAATTAAGCACAGATTTTAAGGGTTGGGACACACACACACACACACTCACACTATACTGCACATTTCAAGGTTACTGCTCCAGTGCATCTTTTTAGATCTGCTTTGCCTTTAAATTGAATCTCTGATGCAGGTGTTCTGTAGTAATACTTTGAAGTTATTTGCATCCAGTCTGCAGAACCTTTTAGTTCTAGTTTTAAATTAAGAACTCCAGTGGTTTAAGTCCTTGATAAGTAAAGCAGCAGGATTTCACACCAATCACACCAAGGCTCAGTTACATTTTAGTCACAGCAGTGAAGTGATGCATGAAACTGACTGTACTGTAAAATCTTGTTGTTAGATGGATGAGGAAATGGACTGACTCTACACAGTAAAACAATCCCAAGACAAAGAAAAATGCATATCAAAGCTTTCAGACAAGAGAGCTGTTCAGAGCAAAACGTATTCTTTCCTTAGGGGTCTGCAAGCCATAGTCTAAAGCTGGTTAGGCGAGGGGAACTGTGCTTTGGTGTCAGTGGGATGCTTCTAGAGTACAGTTAATGCTGTTGACACGCTCATATTGCACACACGTCTTATCTCACCGAGCACTGGATTTATGTAGAGCAGAATCAAGAAGAGCACAGGTGTTTACCTCCAGATGGATTTTTACAGAGGATGACTTGTGTATCTGTTAAACCCTTTCTTCAGTCTTGACTTCCCTGCTTGATGTTATTTATTTTCTTGATTTCAGCATCACTAAAATAAGACGTTTCTGCTAATGCGTTTGTCCATTTCAGCATGGGCTCTGATACCTGAGATAAGGGAAAGTGCAGAGAATTCACATCGTAACTGATAACTCTGAGATCTGGGGGTCCTTGACACTGCCAAGAACTCAGGATCAGAATGTTTGAGTAGGATGCTAAGGAGAATTCATTTTCCATTGGAAAATTTCTCACAGGTGTTTCATATGTGGTTCATCACTATGGATATAAACTGAAGAGGGGCAGATTTAGACTAGACATAAGGAGGAATTTCTCTGCAGTGAGAGTGGTGAGGCACTGGCACAGGTTGTCCAGGGAAGTTGTGGCTGCCCCGTTCCTGGAGGGGTTCAAGGCCAGGTTGGATGGGGCCTTGGGCAGCCTGATCCAGTGGGAGATGCCCCTGCCCATGGCAGGCTGGTTGGAATTAGATGATCTTTAAGGTCCCTTCCAACCTAAACCATTCTGTGATTCCATGATCACAGAAAAATACACTAAATAAAATGTATTTTTCCACTAGTTGATTTCAGAATTCCTGAAGAATGCATACAGAGACAGTTTTTGAGCCCTCATTGAGAACAGCTGACTCCTTCATACAGCGTAGAGAGAAAAATGATCTGGCTGTTCCTTCCTGCACTTCGAGGAAGTCAACTAATTTTCACAGTACTGACTCGGCTACGACCTAAGAGACTCCACAAAGTCTTCTGAAAGTTATCAAAATTAGGCTTTTGAAGGCTAGTGAGCAAAGCCTTCCCTCCAGTAAAAGCCCTTTGCCAGATCACCCCTTGCCATTTAAATTGAGCAGCTTATGTGCTGAAGCTACTATTTGTAACACAGTGATGGATATAATATGCTCTCTGCAGGAAAGCCTCTCCCTCCCACTCTGGTCCTTTAAATGCTTGTGCTTTCTCTCGCTGCCAGTCTCATTAGAAAGACTCATTTCTGTATTGATAACACAGCAGTAATAATAGGTATCAGCTCAATGCAGGAAACCTGAGGGGAAATTTCATCTGTTATAGACTAAATGTTGTTCAGTCCCCACAGACATTTTCTCCTGGACACAGTGGTCACTTCATGTGACCTGGGCCTGGACCCTCTTTAATGACTGTTTTGTTACTGAAAGCCTTTTTTCCTCTGTTACATCAGTTGAATTAGGGCTGGATTATGCCTTTAAGCATTTTATTCAAATTCTAAGAGATACGCCACCAGCAAATGCCACTCAAGTCCACAACAGAACAAGCTTATATCAGTATCCATTCCCATGGATTACTGCAGTGCCAGAGTATAGATGATCCAGGCTTTCACCTCAAAAAATCTCATTAATCACGAAGGCAGAGTATTTTCTTCCCTCTGGTTAATTTCTCCTTCACATCAATTGGCTGAAATGAATAATGACCAGGTAACTCTTTGGTTTATTGGTAAGGAAAGCTGATGGCAAAGGTCTTGATGAGAGCATTTAGAGGCGTGGGAAACACTTCCATGAAAGAAGGATTAGCCTGAAAGCCTTCATTGAGAAGGGGTGACTTTGGAGAATGACAGCAGAGAAGGAAATATCATCTGTTAAAAGAAAGAAATCAATATTCTCTGGACTTCTAAGACCTGCCTGTGGACACTTGGAGTGTATTTTTCTCCCAATGCACGAGTATACCAGCAGCCCCATTGATTTTATGCTTATATCATGAGGATGATCTACGCCTCTTTTGGAGTGATTGCAGCTCTTGGGAGAGAACCATTGAGATTTCATGGTGAGATGTATCACAATTGCTATAAAATTGTAATTTGTCTGCTATATTCCCATTGACTGAGATACCTTGCCAGAAAAGTGAAGTTGCTATGATTTTCCATAATAGTACTAGTGACATTTACATACCCTTGCCTCTTGCATATCTGCCTTGTGAACATCTCCAGGCCAGAATGTAAATGTGCATAATATTTACAAATCACAGCTTTTTCCGCAATTTACTTTGTAATGTTGGCAAGGACTGAGTCACAGAAGGTATGAAATGTCTTTGTTGTAGATTTTCACATATTTGCACTAAAGCATAAGCATAAGTGTACTTAGGATCAGAGATAGTGTTCAGGTATTAAACATGCCCATGCCCATGCTGGTATGTTCACAGACACCACCCTGGTATTTCAGTTCTTATATGAGCCATTCCTATTTTCCTGTTGCTGTTTCTATTAGTGAATACTGTTTGGAGTGGGACCTGAAGGCAAATTCATGTTCTCCAGTCCTGAATGAAACAATTGAGCATTTGAACACTTAGCTGGTGGACAGAATCCTCAGGAAAAGAAGAAAGCAGAACAGGACAGAAAAAGAAATCAGAAAAGTTCTATAGAAATAAATCTCATTAATTTTTTTACTTTTATTTTTGTTACAATTGTGGAAAATGTATTTATGGCAGGGTTTTTTTGTTTTGTTTTGGCTTTACAAGCTGAAGCTAGAAAGAGCACTTAAACTCACAGCTGATAGTCTGTAAGTTATTTTTATGTTTGGCTTTACTACTTGTTTACATGAGACATCTCACAGAGATACCAGGCATCAACCAGCTACTGACATTCAATGGAACTCATTAGTTTTAATTGTATTTATTTGAATGCCTATTATAGTAGCATTTAACAGCTGAAATTAATATTGCTTAGATTGACTTTTCCATCTAGAAGAGAGTCATACAAACTCTATCCATAAACAATACAGACAGGCAACTTGAAGAAGCAAGTCAAGCCACCTGTCCTGAATGCCCTTGAGAGGAAGGGATGAATCACTCTCCAAAGTTTCTCTGCTTAAGAGCCTCTTTAAAGTGTTCACTTTTTGTATGCCTGCAGTTAGGCAAAAGGAGTTATGCCCATAATCAAAAAGAGCTCATCATCTAAGTAAGCCAGGTATAAGCAAAGGAGGGAAGAGAGTAGCAGAAGTGGGACCTCTTACCCAAGGATACAACAGGTCAGTGACAAAGCAAATAAAATAGCCAGTCTTCAGCTTTCAGGGCAATATTCTACTGCAAACCTTCCTTTCACTTTTATAGTCAGTGTGAGCTCTGCTATGGGCATCAGTGGAAGCAGGATGAGAACCTGGATGGCCACCTGTAATGATTTAAAACTGGTGGCTTTATGTTTATCTGTTCAGAAATCACTGCTATAATTCACATTTTTTTTTCCAATCAGTGTCCCATCACTTTGTGTTATTGACTGCCTGGAAAGCAATATAAACCAGAGGAATGTCCCACTCGAGTCCTGCTAATAAAACTTCTTTTGCATTGCAGTTGACCTGGACAGGTTGAATGATGATGTGAAACGTTACAGCTGCACTCCGAGAAACTACTCTGTCAATTTAAGGGAGGAACTGAAGCTGACAAATGTAGTTTTCTTCCCCCGCTGCCTCCTTGTCCAGCGCTGTGGAGGAAACTGTGGCTGTGGGACTTCGAACTGGAAATCCTGCACATGCATGTCAGGGAAAACAGTGAAAAAATATCATGAGGTATTTTCACACTCTTTCTTTTCTTTGGTACTTACTTCTTTTGAGTATTTATTGCCTAGGGGAATTCTGAAGGCTTTTCTCAGAGCCATGTGTGCTGCTTATGTTGATTATCATGTTGATCATACTATCTCATGTTATATTATCATTGTCATTATGCTATGTCATGTTAGATTACCATTATCACATTATATTATCATGCTTATATTGATTATCATGTTGGATCTGCCATGCAAAAGTCAATGGACAACAATCACTGACCACAGTGAGTGTCGTAGGCAAAGATCAGTTGAGAAAGACCAAAGCATGTAGGTGAATGCTGCCTGTGGTCACCACTCCTCAGATGAAGGATCTGCTTAGAATTCCAGACAGCTTCAGGTATCCTTGGAGTGAAATATGGGCTTATATAACAGCAGTGGTCTCGCAGTACATGGTAGGTACCACATGGAGCGGTATTGATGCTTTCCACTGCATTAAGTCAGAGACACACCCCCATACAATCAGCCTGTAGGAAGGCTTGGTTTTAAATAATATTAATGTCTTTAGTACCATGATACTGCCCAGCGATTTGCATTTGGAAGTGGTGAATCATCAGAGTGGAAGAAGATTATGTAGGTGTTATATAACAACGATTTATGGCTAAGTTAATTTAGAAGAAGTTGTAGAGATTTTTTGCCACCACTGTGTGTAGGTGCTACCATAGTGTCCTAGGGAATGTTGTTGCAAGATTGAAGCTTAGGTTGGACTGATTTTTCCAACAATGAACTCTTCCCTTTCCAGATTTGTTACTTCTAGGGAGCAGCTTTAGCATTTTCTCCCACTCAGCAATTGTTTGGGAAGGCAAAAATTTTGCATAATAAGAAAATCCATTGTGTTTATTTTTTATCCATGCGGAAAACATTAGAAAGGAACAAAAACCAAGGAAAGAGCTTTTTATATTTTTGCCTCTAAATCAAATATTTTCAGAACCAGACATGACCAACATTTGTTTTAGTGATCTGGGAAGGTTTCTTGGTATAATCCTTTCAATTGCCTGAAAGTAGGTAGCTGAATGTTGTGCTGGCTTCGTTTCTGACACGTGTCTCTTCTAAGAGCCTAATGTACCACTTGGCTTAAGTCTCAAGTGAAAATGAACTTTATGGATTTTAAATCTGGATGTGATGTGGGCTCATACCACAAAGGCATTGACTTGGGAGGCCCTCAGGCTGCAATAGGAAGAGGTCATTGAAGATCAGACCTTTGCCTTGCTGTGAGCAGTGTGGTTACTGTTTTCCAAGGTAAGAGATGTTCTCTCACAATTAACTGAAGAATACAGCATACTCCACATCAGCTAGGACCACAGAATAGTTAATATTTTATCTAATTTTAAACAAGGTGCAGGGGATGACCCTGGTAATTATGGAGTGGAAAGCCTTATCTCAGTGGTAGAAAAGTTAATTGGAAAAAAAATTATTAGGTATAAAACACCTAAATAACTGTTAGCTGATAAAATGAACTCGGAATGCCTTCTGTATGAATAAATATTTATACAGCACCACAACGTGGTTCTACAATGCTAAAAGACCTGGCACCTCCATCAGAGAGTGAACCAGACAAGATCAGAGATGGATTAGAAGGTTGTTAAGAGATAAAGAGCAGAGGTGAAAGAGATGAGCAATTTTCTACATAGGAAGTGGCTATCTGTGGATGCTCCCAGCATGCGGATTAACTGTTCTTTCATGTATGATCAATCTGGAGAGAGGTGAACAGAGAGTGGCAAAAATGACAGCTAGCACAGGAGATAACATACTTCAACGGCAGAGAAGGCTGTGAGGGATTTCAGAAGGCCTATGTCATAAATGCAGTTTAGAAGAGTAGTAAGCATTAAGATGAGAGAGTTGGGGTTGTTCAGCCTGGAGAAGAGAAAGCTGCAAGGAGACCTTATAGCGACCTTTCAGTACATGAAAGGGCCTCCAAGAAAGCTGGGGAGGGACTGTTTACAATGGCTTGTAATGGCAGGACTAGGGACAATAGGTAAAAAATGGAGAGGGTCAGATTTAGACTAGACATAAGGAGGAATTTCTTCACAATGAGAGTGGTGAGGCACTGGAACAGGTTGCCCAAGGAAGTTGTACCTGCCCCATCCCTGGAGGTGTTGAAAGCCAGGTTTGGATGAGGCCTTGGGCAACCTGGTCTAGTGGGAGGCGTCCCTGCCCATGGCAGGAGCGTTGGAACTGGATGATCTTTAAGGTCCATTCCAACCCAAACTATTCTATGATTCTATGAGCAATCTCAATTATTTATTCATGTAACACTTGCTGTGTGAGAGGAGGAGGGAGAAATGAGAAGTGGAAGTTGGACTAAAGGTAGAATATTGAATCATCATGAAGAGCTTTAGGGAAAGAGTTATTTAGTGCCATGGTGTTAGGAAAAAAAACAGAGACAGTCTTCTGCACGACTACAGGTGAACAGATAATAAAATAACACAGCAAATATACCCTGGATAAATTGGTAGGCTACTTAAACTGGATTTTGACTGTTGGAGCTTAGAAGGATACAGGAAGGAGTAGAAAAGATGTATAGAAGCAGAAAACATACATCAAGAGAGATACAGGAGAAGATCTATATGGAATTTTAACCCTTAAGTGATGTGTCATTTAGAAGGATTCTGAAAGAACTAGAAGTAAAATGTAAACTAAAGAATCCTGGGTCACATATGTATCAGAACTTAAGCCAAATCCTGACAGTTGCTAGAAAAAAAAAGGCTGATGGTAAACGTGCTATCAAGCAGTTGTTTTTTTATCAGTTGTTTGGGAGCATCTGATGCTGAGATACCAGAATATCACCAGGCATTGGTCAGAACCAGGTCACTGCAATTTAGGAACACCCCAAACTAATCACTAAATTCAGGAAATTCAATATTCACACTAATACATCATTGCTAATTTATTTTGCTACTCTTTTGTTCTCTGAAAACCATATGAATTCAAGACTGTTTCAGCTTTAACGCTAATTGTTTTTTCTAAATTTAAATTTAAATTTAATCCCTCAGGGATGAATTAACAGCTCACTGAGCAGAAATTTAGCCAAGTGGCTCCATTAACACGAGTGGAAGTCATGCAGATAAATTCATATATGACATACTAAAAATGTGTCCATTAATGCTAGTCAAAAATACTTCACACTTTATTATTATTAACCATGCACAGCTAATCAGTTTTCTTCTTTATTCTCCTTCGACACTTAACTCTAATTTTATTTAAACGCCTGGCACTAAAGGCACTGAGAAGGTGCCTCTCAACATGCCAATTTTAGAACCATGGAACTTGTTCACTCTTTTCAAAGACAGTTTAAAACCCACTAACCTTATAATCATAGGATCATAGAATAACCAGGTTGGAAGATACCCACCAGATTATTGAGTCCAACCATTCCTATCAAACACTAAACCATGCCCCTTAGCACCTTGTCCACCCGTGCCTTAAACACCTCCAGGGAAGGTGACTCAACCACCTCCCTGGGCAATGACCCTTTCTGTGAAAATTTTTTTCCTAATGTCCAACCTTAACCAGAAAGCCCTTAGTTGCCTACCAAAGGACAGAGCTTCACACTTTATGAAATCTCCAGCACTGTTAATTTGGTTAAAAATCTCTGCCTTCTGCTGTGGGAGAATGTAGGCCAGATTCAAACACAAGTCTCAGTTACTTTTATTTATTCACAAAAGACTCCAGAAGGAAGTATAAGATAGTGGAGTAAATAAGGTGTTTGTAGCACCTGAAACTGAATCCTGCAGACCCCACACTGCTTCTCTTGACGTGCTGATTTTTGCCTAACTGATATCCTGAACCTTCATCTACTGAGCTCCTGGACCCACCAGAGCTATTTGTCCTGGGCTTGGCTATGCCGGTCCTCCATGGTAAAAATGCCGCTGGAAACCATTTAAAAGCTGTCTGGCACTTCTGAGCTACCCCATATTCTTCTGGGTGAGAAAGACAGACAGGCAAGTTTTCCGGAAGCAACAGGCTCCTTGTTGGCTTTGTGTCCAGTGCCTTGTAGAGCTGGAGTAACTGCCTGCTGACAGCTGCAAGGACACTAATGCCCAGAGTGTTTGTTGAGAAAGAGGCTTCTATTCTAGTCCAGTGAGATTTCAAGGTTATTGTCTCCTTATGCTCTTAATGTTTCTTAGTTCCTATTCAAAGCCTCACGCTGTAGTCATTACTGAGCGTTCGCTCCTAGTATCGCAGGACTAATAGCTATCACGTGTAGTCTTTAATTTCCCCAAGCTGTGAGTGCTGCTACAGTTCCCTGACCAGGCTGTACAACTCTTTCCTATCACATCCAATTGTAAAGAAGTAATGCAACAGCAGGGAAAACGAGAAAATGAGAGCACCACAGTAAGGATTATCTTCTTCTTTATTGCCCTGGGAAATACTAATAATGAGATCTCAGGTCTTTTTTATAACCTGGAAGTTTACTATCAGTTTACTAAAATATTCAGCAGTTTCCTTAAGTAAAAGGGTTCATAACTTGAGTAAACAGATAGTTTTATGGGTGGGTTTTCTTCCAGGAGTCTTGTGATGCTCTGTGGTTTTCCACTGCTTCTGAGTTTGCTTGAGACCAGAGCTCATGGATAAATACTCATGACTTACCACATAATGTCACGAACCCTGCAAACCAAACAGACCTAGTGTTGGCAGCGTCTCAAAACATCTCTCAGGCACAGTCTGACATGATACTGAGTTATGACGTAGGGCTCCCTGCAAGGCAAAGACAAAGCAGTACACGGAAATGGATACACAACACCTTAATCAAATGCTCACATCTACTGCGGTCTAACTTGCTAAAGGGGAGCTGAAATGAAAGCGCGTTTTCCTTTGCAATGCATTTCTTTGGAAGTGCCTGGAGGTGCTCTTTAAAGAGAGGAGTTCTCTAAACCTGGAGATCACCCAGCCCAGAGGAGGTGTGGGGCCAGGACTCAGCTCAGGCTGTGGCTGTGCCATCAGCCCAGCATGCACGTACCTCAGAGAAACAAGAAATCAGTTTCCCCATCTCATTGCTGTAACTGATGAGATGTGAAATGAGTTTCCATGAGGAATAAATGCACTTAAGGTAGCAACCAGAATTCATCAGAGTGTACCAACCTCCACAAACACAGTGCTGAGCAACACAGCTAAAAGGCATATAAGGAGAAAAAGCAAAATGGTGAAAGCTGATTACGTCTTTTACCTATTTTTGTCTGCCCTGTAAAGACATGCATTTTTCACTGTATATATGGTCCTTCCTCTCCTCTCCATCCCTCCTTTTTCTGAAGTGTTAAACCTCCATTCCTGTTTCTTACTGACAAGAAGAGCTTGTCTGGTGCCTTCACAAGACATACATACAACTAATTCTCAACAACAAGGTTTAGATTAGTGCTGAGAGAGTTGGGATTGTTCAGCCTGGAGAGGAGAAGGCTCTGACAATGATTCTCACCCTGTCTCTACACAAGTAAACATAACATAACTAGTCAAAAATGATACAAACACTGCTGATCCAACAAAGGAAATTTGCTGTGGGATTGAAAAGAGGTAGCATTATCACACTAGTGTGCAGGAATATGGTCTGATTGTTGGATGTCCTGGAGCTGACAGTACATGTGCTATGGAGATAAAAGATTCTTATGGTAATAAAGGCACAGAATTAACCTGACAAAAGAGTTAATGCATAGAACTATTATACAAGAAGCAGCAATGAGATTTATTTAGAATGCAAATACAAGGAAGCAGAATGAGTCAGAAACGACTGCCAGGTCATAGAAATAGCAGAGGAAGCACAGAGGTGCAGTAAGGGAAAAAAGGTTAAAAATGAAAGTTCTTGGGATGACATCTGGGAGTTAAAGAAATGAGAAATACTGTGATGCATGTCCAGGCAGTCAGTGATTTTGAGAAGAGGGAACATCTACACCTAGTCAATGAAAAAGCAATAGCAGAGCCATAATGTGTGACAAGATCATCAAAAGTGAGGGTCTTGTTGAGGTTACATATGTCAAAAACATTATAGTTTTAATGACTGTTTCAGATGCCTGAATTAATTTTAAATTGAATTTTTATTAGTTTTCCCATGTTTGCTGTGTTTAATCCAGGGGTTTCTCATTCATACTAATAAAAAAAAGTGGAATCGTAATTCCATCCACTTTTAATAATCCTTTAGTTTGAATGCTACCACTGATCAGCAAAACAACTCTTTTTTCTTGTTCCTGATATTCTACAATTACCTCTGTTAAGAAAGAATGCAGCTTGGGGCCTGCGTTATTCTAGGCTGTGTTCCTATTAGAATAAAGGTTCTTATGCTCAATTATGAACCACATTCCCATAATACTTTGTTCTTATGCTCAGAGCACAACTAAACTGTGTGTGACCTTTGGATTAGATAACATCAAAAATTGTGCAGTAAGATTTTTCATCTGTATCAGAACGTGGATCTGTGTTGAATGTTTTGCACTTTTCATGCTTCCTCTTTCCATGAATCTCAGATAAGTATAATTTGGTTTGCATGCTAGTACGATGGTATTTTTAGATGAGCAGAAGGAGATGAGATAATGCTGCATAGCAGGGTTTTAAAATAAATTCTGCAAAGTACAAATTTTACTGTCTAAAATAGCATCCAGAGTTGCTCTCTGTCCTTTGTCACTGGAATATGAAGCTAATTAGATCTTTGGTAAACCATAGTCATGTTATTAATTATCTGTTTTCTTAAGGTTATCATAGGGAGGGAAAAATCATTCTCTGGAGTCACCTCTTTGTTGCTGTTTCTATAGGAGAAATCATAGAATCATAGAATAGTTTTTTGGTTGGAAAGGACCTTAAAGATCATCTAATTCCAACCCCCCTGCCATGGGCAGGGACACCTCCCGCTAGATCAGGTTGCCCAAGGCCCCATCCAACCATGTCTCGAACACTTCGAGGGATGGGGCAGCCACAACTTCCCTGGGTAGCCTGTGCCGGTGTCTCACCACTCTCATTGTGAAGAAATTCCTCCTTATGTCTAGTCTAAATCTGCCCCTCTCCAGTTTTTACCCATTGCCCCTAGTCCTATCACCAAAAGCCTTTGTAATGATGGCTATGTGGCAATTATCTCCAGCTGGGTCCTCACCAGTCATCATCACTCTGCTCTACTCGTCCCCTGATCATGAAGTGCACTTACATATCTGCTGAGATTAGAGGAGCTGCTGGGCCATCATCCCTGACCAACTGTGCTCTGCAGGCCACTGGAGAGCATCCTGCTGCCCCGAGGGCAGGACCCAAACTTGCACTTTATACCTTCGGGTTTCTGCTGTCACAGGCTGGAAGCCCCATGATTCTTTGGAGGACTGGCCGAGTGATGAGTCAGTCAGACTTAAACAAGTGTTCATGAATTCCAGCTTGAGTTTTTCTCGCTTCAACTTCCAGATACTGTTTTTTCTGATGGCTTTGCTTTCTCATTAAAGAGTCCTTCAGAAGCTGCATCCAAGTTCAATGCACAATCAATGAGCAAGATTGCTGGCAGGGAAGCATCATTTAAGCATTTTCTTTATATTTCATTCACCACTGCCCCCAAGGCAAATTACACAGTGGCCACCATCACCTCACCTTGAAACATCTCAGACACTCAGGCACATCTACAGAGTGAAATGCCTTGCAGCATACTGGTGTGCTGCTGTGGAGCTGCTGCACAAGAAAAGCTATAAGGCCTTGATACTCTTTTTATTACCTATAAACATCAAATCCAGCTTAGAAGCTGAGTCCTCTGTCTTGATTTTTCTTTTATTGCTTTAATAGCTTTATGACCAGAATTAACTCAGTGTTTGATGGTGGGAATACGGCTGTACTCATATAGTCTTCGTGTGGCAATGATCTCAACAGCTGAGGCACCACATTTTGATTAGTAGTGACAGATATTGCTCCTTTAATTTGAAAACTGCAAGGTTATTCTTTTTTACCTACATAGAACAGACCTTTTGAGCATTCCAGGCCTTCCTCACATCCATATTTTCTTACAGTTACTGATCCCATTAAGAAAGGAGCAATAAAGTGTCCTGAACAAAATTTCTCTGAAATGTTTTCATTAATTCAGTAGCTCCTTACCTTCAAGGACCTGACCATGTAATGAATAAATAGCAACTATTTTCAGAATAAAGGATTTTCTTTCAGCTAGTGTGGTCACTAGAAATGACCTTACTTCTGAATTCTTTTCAATTCCCTTGTATTTAGCTGAAGCTAAAATTATTAGATGGAAGCTCGACAGAGGGCTTTGAACATCAGTTCTGTGATCAGCTATTAAAGCAGTCCAATTTCATCTGTGTTCAAATACTGCTTTCCTGTCTTGTCTGGAAGTGCTTGCCAATTCATTTTTCTACTCTTATCAGCAACACCCATATACTGTGCTCATGTTTCTTAGTATAAAACATATGGAAAACCCCCAAGCTGTCAAGAGGTCTGTTAGCTTGAATACAGCCCACGTCTTTGCCCTTATTCTGTTGCATGATTTCTTTTGCTCCCAGTTGAAAAAAACAGGTCTACCTCCCCATGATCTTGGAAAGTGCCAATCATCTGAATTTGTCAGATTTTGATGAAAGGCTTATTTAAATAAGTATTTGTTTCATGGGTTTGATGTCAGCAGTTATACTTGATTTTAAAAGTATGTGGTTTTGTTAAAGAAAAAGCATCTCTGAAGATGGAGTTAATTTTCAGCTCTGTAGTAATGACAGTTCAGTTACTCTGTGTTTTGGATTATAATGCGGTACAGTTTGAGTTGCCCTGGTGTCCCTCAGGATTTATTGCATATACTGAGTCAGTCAACGTTTGAAATCAATTTATATCCATTATAATTTCATTGCTTAAAAAAAATTACGTGTTTCTGCATTTCTCACAGGGAAGAGTAATTATATCTTAAATACATTAAAGAACCATGATTGCTTAGGCACCGTTCTTCTTTGATTAACAGAGGTTAAACACAAAATTTTATCACAAAAGGGAGGACAAAATTAGACTAGAGATAAGGAAGAATTTCTGAAGAATTTCTTCACAATGAGAGTGGTGAGGCACTGGCACAGGTTGCCCAGGCAAATTGTGGCTGCCCCATCCCTGGAGGTGTTCAGAGCCAGGTTGGATGGGGCCTTGGGAAGCCTGATTAGTGGGAGGTGTCCCTGCCCATGGCAGGGGGGTTGGAACTAAATGATCATTAAGGTCCCTTCCAACCCAAATTATTCTATGATTCTATGATAGACTGTGTTCAGTTCTTATGACTTTCACTGCATCCCGTGGCCTTCCTACCCTCCAAACATTAGTGATAGAGAATAAATGGTATCATGCTGCAGGCTGCTCACCTGCCTGCCCTTCCCTACCCACCCTGCACAGCATTTGGTGTTAACTTTGGCAAGTCATTCAGACTTATTTTTGGTGTTTTTCTAATTCTGTTTGAATTGGTAATACATGGTTGATCTGGTATCCAGGCCCATATTCCCTCTCCTTCCTAAGACTGTCTCAATTTTTGTATCATTCTGCAGCATCAAAGTACAGAAAGTACTTTGTGAAAAAGAAGATTATTAATTGAATAATGGTATGGGCTGTTGCTTAGGGCATCCAGAAGTGTGGGTAGGTTTTGGCTGAGACACTGGAGATGTTTAGGTCCCAATTCCCACTTAGCCAGTGGCTTCAGCAGGTAATAGACATGACAGACTTCTCTCCATCTTTTGAAAAAGCAAAGACAGATCTGAATGATCTAGCAGTCACTCAGCCAAGTGAGCTTTCATCACAACAACCTGACGAGGTGAGATGTGTTCGCTCTAGTACCTTACCAGCGTGTGATTTCTGAATGCAAATCACAGAGAGCAGAACTGGCCCACATGCTTCCCACCAGCTATGGAGCTGCTGCCTTACTTTCTCCATGTCCTAGTCCCCATCAAGATATTAGTGATTTCAAAAGGGAAAGGTCCATATAGTGCCACCAGTATTTTTTCTTCTGATATATTGCAAAGACTCGATCTGCAACTCCATTCCATATTCTCCATCTACGTATGTCTGACGTATTTCTGTGCAATGTGCTGTGAGAGTTGGGGGAAGAAAAATGCTGTAGGAGAATTAGTGTTCTTAGTCTTAACTCATTTGTTGTACATAATCCAAACTAATATTTGAGCTTCAGGGCAGAAATTGGAAATTAATATCTCTGTTATTAACTACTATAGACCTAACAACAGCAAACTAATGAAACAAGACAGAAGATTTCCTCCTCTCAAGCTGCAACACAGTGCTAGTGGGGTTATGAGCTTTTACACAGCTACTCAGCCTCTGAGAGTGGGCTCACAAAGCATGCCCCTAAAAGCCACCATCCTCCTCAGCTTTTTTCAGTCCATAGTTTATACACTTAGGCTACAACAGAAGATTAGATAGCACATAACATTACGGTTGTTTTCCACAAGACCATTTTCAGGAATCATAGATTCACATGAGTTGAAAGGCAACTCTGGAGGTCTTCTAACCCAATTTGCCGTTCAAGCAGGGAGATATTTGGAGTTACATGGCATTGTCCTGTTACTTTTTACTATCTCCAAGGTTTCTGCAGCCTCTGTCTTGGCCACCTGTTCTAGTGTTTAACCTCTCTCAGTTTTTTTTTCTATACATCCAAATAGGCCTCCTTTTGTTGCAACTTGTGTTCATTGCCTCTTTTGCATCTTCTTTATAGTGTACAACCCTCTTTTTCAGGAGTCTCAAGGTTGTCTTGCCTGGATAGAATTTTTTAGAAGCCTCTTATATGGTGTATACTTCCCTAGGAAATAATTTTTTGTTTGATTGGTTTTTTTCCACATTATTCACAGTAAATACTTAAGAAATAGTTTAAATGAAGGCAGACATTTTTAAGTTAAGCCAACAAAAGTCAGATTCCAAAGAAACTCAATGGGATCTAGCACATATTTTGTTCAAGCTGTACTCATCTCCTTCTGCCTCCCACAGGCATTTCATTCTCAGATTATTTCTAATGATATGTGCTTCAGAAATTTCAGATGGGGTGAAAAAATGTTCCTTGTTCTTTAAAGCAGAAATATAATACAAGTTGGAGAAGGGGCAGAGCAATTCATATACATATGGGAGTGCAAAGATGAGCCAAAGGAAACATTGTCGATAATTAGCATGCAAAGGAGCATCTCTGGTTAGGGAACTGCACAGTATAAAGATACCTGATGTAATAATCCAATCTGTCAAAGCTCCAGGACAAACAGTGCAGCAGGATGTCACAGAGTGGAAAGAAAAAGCTGGAAGTAGAACGAGAATGTGTCCAAATTAATGCTGGTCAGGGCCGTTAAGGGCTGTTGGTGCCCTCAGGACCCCAACAGTCTCATCCTCAAATCTCTGAGAGCGTTTTCTAATCAGTGTCTCTCTGTTGATCGACCCAGGTGCTGAAATTTATCCCTGAAGCTGGGCATCCAAGAAGAAAAGGCAGAACCAGGAACAACATGGCCTTAGTGGATATACAGCTGGATCACCATGAGCGCTGTGATTGTGTCTGCAGTTCAAGACCACCTCGATAAAAAAAAAAATTAAAGAGAAAGAAAAAATCAAGACACACTAATTGCAGCTTACCAGAGGTTTACTTTTAAGCAGGATTGCTCTGAGGACCTTTACTCACTAATTATTTGAACTTTGCTACTAGCCTGCCTTTGCAATTAGCAAAACTGATTTTTGTTTTTCAGCATAGCTGTGCTGATTAGTGCCATGGCAGCAAAACAGGTATATCATAGATTTATGTATCAGCATCCGAGAATATAGGATTATGGTTATCTGTAGCTAGATTCTGAGGGTGGAGACTTTCAAAGCTCACTTGTAATCCTTGGGCACACGGTGCCCACACAAATTAAACACCAATTGTTTAGACGTTTGGGGTAGCTGGCAATCAATTAGCATTGTGTTTCTCTTTCTCATTCACCAGTTTCTACACTCCAATTCTACTGCCATTTCTACGTGCTCAGCTATCCTGACAGTCAGTAGGGTTTCATAGTTATAAATGAATAGGGAGTTTGAGCCTGTATGAGTGTAAAATGGTTTGTCCAGTTTCGAGAGGGAACTTCCTAGCAAAGTAAAATATAATCAGGAAAATCCATCACTGAAATAACACACCAGTAAAGTTAAATTTCACTGTCTGTACTCAAACAAATCATGTGCTGGAACTAGTAGATGCTTTGCATAAGCCAGGACACTGGTGGTGGTAGAGATGTGCAAAGGCTGGTACTTTTGCCATGGTGACTCCACAGCAGCCATCGCCCAGGGACTTCTGCAGGAGGGGACTCCTACCAGGTCCCCAGATGAGTCCTCATGGGCTGGGGCTGATTCTGGTCTTTACCTACCTGGGCTGGACACTTGCCCCTTGCCCAGAGCTGCCCACAGCTACCCAGGAGGAGCCCCCTTGACATGAAAAGGGGGAGACAGCCCTCCCCCTGTATCCTCCTCACGGCAGTTTGAGGAGCGTCATGTTTCCCCAAGCAGGCCATGAACACGGGGCCCTTGATTGTTGAAAATATTGATTTGTTTTGCAGTTGTTTTACTGGGGAACAAAACTGTGCTTAAGATTTAATTATCGTTATTTGGGTTGGGGTTTGTTTGTTTGTTTGTTTTAAATATGGATTATTATAACTTTGTCATATATGCATTAATCTTAGTTATCTGAGCTTAGTTGTCTCATTTCAGCTCTGTGTATTGCCATAGCTTAACTGTTGACAGTGACTTTCTTTTTGATTGCATTTCGCTGAGGCATATTAACTCATTAAGCAATGTCTGTCTCTCATGGAAAATGTGCATCATTTATTAACTTCCAGAAAAATATTATTAAGCACCACCTCATAATAAAATAAGCACTTTAAAAGCTGCAGCATAGCTTCCTATGCCTTTTAAAATATTATGAAAGTGCTCTAGCTGAAAAAGGAAGAACAAATATCCTTCCCAACTAGCTTTAAAGATTTTTAAATGCTGCTTCAAAACTGTAAAATACCTTCAGATTTAAGTCTGGCAAAGCATTGGAGTTTTCATCATGAATGTAACTGAGGGAATGGGGTGGCACATTTAATGACTGATGTTTTATATTTAATAGCAGACATAGGTCGCATTGATTCATTTTGTTTGTGTTGCCTCTTATCTTTCTATCTCTCTGAAAAAAGCAAAGTGGTTTGACACTCGTGTGTTATAATTAGTGGAAACTGGCACAGGCTATAAAATAATACTGAGAGCCTTTGAGCCAGTGTGTTCTAGCAATCTACAACTTCATTATAAAAGTGTTCGGACTTACCCTCTTTATCAACCCAAGTATTTTAAATCTGCTCTTTTATAATTTTAGCTAAGTTTTACTGAAACGTCCCTTAGAAATGTTGTGTTTCTTTCTTTCCTGTATTTTAACCTTTGAGATTCAAAATGTATGGGGGGGTATTATTTATATTAATTTTTCATTTTCTCTAACTACCAGATATCTGTTTTAAAATGCTCCTGAATGCTGACTTAGGAAGTGATTCTTCTTTTTTCAAAGCAATTCACGTTAAAGAAAGCACTGTAACCAAAAATTCCAGCTTCATTTTGTATTTAAAGCCTATTTAAAGAAGACATCCTTCTCTTTCTGTCTCTAGTTTAATAAAAAGATTGACTCAGCTCTTCCATAATTTTTAAATAATTTTTGAAGAGGTACCTCTAGAAGTAACTGGGAGAGAGAGAGGCTCTTTCAAAGTGTGCCTTAGCCTACTGGTTGAAATTGCCCAACGTGGGAGCTTTTCTCTCTCTCTTTTGCCTATGGAGAGAGATTAGAAACCTGAAATTAACATCTAAGTAGGATAAGCAAAGGTAGATGGTATGAATACTCATGTTAGAGACTCAACAGCTAATGGTTTAGCTAATTGAATTAGATACAGGTAGCAGTGGATGCGGAAAAATTCAGCTATAAACTAAGAAGTGTTTGATATAACAGAGAATAACCTGTTGCTTCATGTGTGATTTACTTTCTTAAATGTGGTCTAAACTTGTCACAGAATTTAAACTATTGCTTCTGAGAAACTTAGTAATGAATGGAACCCTCCACTGCTTTGTGCTGCCCTCTGCCATACGGATAGTTCGCTCCAGCTTATGCAGGACAGTCAAGGAAGGACTTTCTGATGCAATGTAGGGATGATAACGTACATAGGAATTAAGTAAAATTCCCCAAAACCCAAGCCATGAGCTGTAATCAAAGACCTCAGTGATGCCAAATGCTAGCAAAAGTTTTCCTTTTTATTTATTAGCAGAAGTTGCGGGGTTTTTTTCCTTACCCTTATTTTCTCTTACATGTATGTAATAATTGCTATGTTGTTTACATATTTTTTTTAACTTAAAAAGCAAAGCTATTAAAAAACCTGTCTGGTTCATTTTTATTGGTGGAATCGGACCCCCTCCAAAATAAATAAATTTTCAAAGGAAACTCGGAAGGATTTCTAATATCAAACCACTCACTAGCTTTTTATTTACTGTATTCTTCTGGGATAGAGCCTACTTTCTCAAGTGCAATCGATATATACTTTTTTTGTTATCTCAGTTAAATGCAGCTTTTCTGGCAGTATTTTTTACTTTATGCAGTATGTAATGTGTCTTATCGTGATGAAAAAATAAATACTGCTTTTGAAAGAAGATACTCTGAGTGATTATTCAGAATCTAGGTGAACTAAAACCCATAATATATTGGAGGACATTTCATGATACTATCCATGCTAGGTCTCCTTGTGAATTTTAGCAGTCATTTCCAAGAGCATCAGAAAGTACCAAGAAGCAATTTTGGGAAATTCGAGTTTGAACCCTTATCTGGAGCACTTCCCACGGCAGAATTTCTTCACTATGATAGTGGTGAGCCAGCCCAGGGAATCTGTGGCTGCTTCATTCCTGGAAGTGTTGAAGGCCAGTTTGGATGTGACCTTGAGCAGCCTAGTCTGTTGGGAGGTGTCCCTGCCTATAGCAGGGGGGTTGAAATTAGGTTATCTTTAAGGTCCCTTCCAACTCAAACCACTCTATGGTTCATAAGTGAAAGCTTTTACAAATCTGCAACACCATAAATGGCTTTGTCTCTCTTCAGCTGAAAAAGTGTTTGATTTCAGAAGTTGTTCAGGAACTCATCATTACCTTTTAAAAAAAAAATGTATTTTTTGATTTTTTGAACATTATTCTTCCCGCTTTTGAAAAACACAGAATCTTCCTCTAGCTGATTTTAATATTTGCAACAGCTGTAAAAGTAGCTTCCTGCAAATTTGTTTAAGATTTCCCTTGTTTTTTTCTGGAGTGCATAATCCAGCCACACTGCAAGTGCAGCAGTTAACAAAAAACCAGAAATTAGCATTCTGGTCTTGCATTCTAGGAATTGTGACTTTGTTTATTGATAGTGTTGGTCAAATATGCAGAAATACGTAACATTCATAGTTTATTCTGTCATTCATTGATGGTGCAAGAAAACCTGCCTTAAGTGCTAAAGGGAATGTTTGATTTTCCATTTCTTTTCAATGACTTTTTAAAGAAATGGGACTTCCAAATCATTCATTGCCATGAATATTAGAGGAAGTATTTTAGGTTTTAGACTCTCTTCTACAATTCATTTAAGACTTGGTCTGAAATTCCTCAATGGGTAGTGAAAAAGGTATTTCAAAAGTGTATTTGCAATACCTGAGTTTTGAAACCGAGTTTCAGAACCTCACTTATTTATTGCTTATAGAAAGCTGCTGGGACACAGACATGCTTCAATAAAAGTGGAACCAGTTACATAATGACTCGTATCAGATGCTCCAATTTCAAGCTGACAAAGGGTTTCTGCTTCAGTTGAAAGAATTTCAATTCAGAACGAATACGAAGAGAACAGGATAAAAAGAACTGGCTACCTCATAAATATTTTGATATGAAGGATGGTGACATAAGAAAAAACCTTTGACTTTTATTCATTTCATTTTATTAGATAAGTAATAAAAGCAGACATATTAACCTTTTTGTTCCGTGCTTGAGTTTGGAGAGTAACATCTGAAGTAGTGGATGCATTGAGAGGAGCTCTCTCAGTTCAGTGTGAAATGACTTCATCCTCTCAAAGATGAAGGTGGTCTGAAGAAACATCCTTCCAATCGATACAATTCTGTCAGATCCTTCTATCCACTGTTATCATCTTAGCCATTTACTAAACAAAGAATCATAATCATAGAATAGTTTGGTTTCGAAGGGACCTTACAGATCATCCAGTTCCAATCCCCCTGTGATGGGCAGGGACACCTCCCATTAGATCAGGCTGCCCAAGGCCCCATCCAACCTGGCCTTGAACACCTTCAGGGATGGGGCAGCCACAGCTTCCCAGGGCAACTTGTTCCAGTGCCTCACCACTCTCACAGTGAAGAAATAAATGAATCATTTTGGTTTCCACTTGTGACTAGCATATAAAGAAAGATTTCCTCCCCAGAAAACAAAGCCTCCTATGCATTGAAGAGTTGTAGACTAACTGAAATGGAACCCTAAGCTTGAAGCAGAGTCACTTACAGTAGGTTGCTCAGTTATGTCCAATTGGGTTTTGACTTGCTGCAAAGGTGGAGTCTCCACTCTGTTACTAGATTTTATGTAGAGCAAGGAGGAGGGATTAGTATGTTTTGCCAAACAGTTTGGAAACAAGAGGCAAAGAAAAGTCTGACAAAGTCTTGGAGCTCCAATGAGGATTGTGTTTCAGGGAAAACATCACAGTCCATGGTGACCAGGCCCCTCTCGCTGCCAAGGTAGGCAGCATTTCAAGCTTGTAGCTCTAAACATTACCCAAAATTATCAACGAAATGATAATTCAATGACCAAATGGAGCCATGTATCATACATGTGTGGAGAGAAAGGCAAAAACGTCCTTGCAGGAGGATTTTCCCCACAACCTGTAGTAAGTTTCTGGTCCATTAATAGAATCATAGAATCATATAATCATAGAATTATAGAATCATAGCATCATAGAGTCATAGAATCATAGAATCACCAGACTGGAAAAGACCCATCAGATCATCGAGTCCAACCATTCCTATCAAACACTAAACCATGCCCCTCAGCACCTCGTCCACACGTGCCTTAAACACCTCCAGGAAAGGTGAATCAACCACCTCTCTAGGCAGCCTGTTCCAGTGCCCAATGACTCTTTCCATGAATTTTTTTTTCCTAATGTTCAGCCTGAACCTCCCCTGGCGGAGCTTGTGGCTGTTCCCTCTCGTCCTGTCTCCTGTTACTTGGAAGAAGAGGCCAGCTCCCTCCTCTCTACAACCTCCCCTCAGGTAGTTATAGAGAGCAATGAGGTCTCCCCTCACCCTCCTCTTCTCCAGGCTAAACAACCCCAGCTCTCTCAGCCGTTCCTCATAAGGCTTGTTCTGCAGCTCCCTCACCAGCTTCATTGCTCTTCTATGGACTCACTCCAGACCCTCAACATCCTTCTTGTGGTGAGGTCAGCTGAGTGCAAGCAGGAGCTGGTCAGTTCCATGGCCTGTGTGACCAGCACAGCTTGTCTTGGCATCTCACTAAACCCCATTTTCCCACCGAGGGGATCTTTCCTGTGTGCAGGGGTGTAGGGGGATCTCATTGACAGCCCTTGAGGTTGGACCAGGGGTGGGAGACCCATGTGTTTGTGGTGCCATGACTGAAGAGACCAAGTTGGCTGCTGAAGGGACCAGAGGGTCCAGGCCAACTGCCAAGTTGACCTTGAGACCCACCTGCGTGTTTGTGTGTGTGTGTCTATGGGGCTACATGTTTAGCCTGGCTGGACTTGGGCAGATGGAGCAGTGGCAGCCTTGCCACCAGGCTCAGCAGCTGCTACCATCATTCAGCAGGTCATCACAGGGGAATCTTCCATAAATTGTGAAATTATTGGAGGCTGCATTATTTTGCAGCTTCCTGATAGATTTCCTCATTAAGTCATAGGAAGGCAAATTGTCCAGTTTTACTAGAAAATACAGTCTGGGCTGCAACACAGCCCCCGTAGCATCCTGATGAACTCAGAGAGCACTTGATGTTAAAGAAGCCTTCATTAAACTGTTCTGATACCCGATAAATGGCATTCATTGCAACCTTTATATCAAAATACCAACCCTTGGATTCTGTTGCTAATTTATTTCAAAAGGTCACACAAGGATTTGTGTGCCCTAAAGGAATTGATTACATTATGGGAAGCTGCAGGTTTAGTATTCAAATAACCCTACATAGGCAAAAAGCTGCAATTTCCTCAGTTAAACTGTATCTGAACACCAATTACACAACTGATTATTAAATGGAGAAAAGCCATGTGGGCTTCCATGAAGAAGACTAATTGTTTTTTTCAATTAAAGTGAAAACACTTGAGTCCAAATTAAGACCCTGACAAGAAAAAGTAAGCAAATTATCTTCACTGAGAAGCGTAGCTAGTGCATACCTGAAAACTTCAGGACAGAACAATGCAGGCTAAGTCAGCAATCTGAATAATCGAACTGAAAGTATCTCTTAAAAAGCCCTTCTACATAAATCTAATTCAAGGAGAAAATGAAAACTATTCCTTGTATTTCAATATCCCCAGCTGATTGCATTGAGCTCTGGCCAGCATCAAGTGCTTTTTATTTTGTCTGAGTACATAAGTACTTCTGTCTGACTAGCATTTTAACAGGCTATGCAACTTTCACCAAATATTAAACTGCTTTCTTTGTCCTTCACAGCAGTGTCTATTTAAAAAACAAAACCGGAGTGCACTCCCTGCATAGAGCAGATCTCATATGGACATGCAAGTGCCTGCACTGAAAAAGCACCCCAAACCATTTGCATACATTCTGAAGGAGTTTTCTTGTGCTGGAATGTGTTTAAAGACAGCAATTTCCTTTTAGACTCCAAAATACAATGTTGTATATTCATGTAGAACTCCACTGAAGAATCAGCAATTGCTACAATTTGACAAATTCATAAAAATCCACCTAGAAATTATGTTTATTGGGAACCTGCTAGGTGAACTGTTATTCCTATTGATTCCTCCCAGCTTTTCCACTTTCTTATGATCTTCCACACAGTTTCTGATACCTGGTGACACTGCTTAACAGGTGTGTACAAGTTGGCAGTCTAAAACTGGTTTGACAAAAGAAACAACCTGACATAGTACCTTGTTTAGCTTATCAGACTGAAGGCTGATACACAATATTGGTATTTACTCCCTATAAAATCCATGCAAGTTATATAATTATGCAGCTGCAGCACAAAATAGGCAAAAAAGTTGCCTGTACATAAATTCAGGCTGGAAAATATAAAAGACCGTGCTAAGGTCTGTAACTCCCAGAAAATTCAAGGGGACTGCATGATACAGGAAAACAAAATTTTCTGGGTGCTCCTTGAAAACTATCAAAGACCTTATGAACTTTCCTGAATGTAGAACACTTGAAACAGTACCAAACAGCTGAGAAAATTGCTGTACAAAAATGTAAGATATATTACACTGGAGTTGTTTGGGGGTTTTTATAGTATTAGAAATCTGCTGAGTGATTTCTTTAACTGCATTTGGTTCCAGGAAGTCATTCCTCATTCATTTAATCCAAACCAACACAATCCTCTGATCAAATGCATCTTGCTAATGTATCTGTGTATACTTAAATACAACCATCTATGCACATATTTTTTTCACATATACGTGTATAACTTTTAAAACTGTTTTAAGTGCAAGTTAAAACACATGAGGAAAATCTTTAAATCCTACTCTAATAAGATAAAATTCATCAGCAGACAAAGAGAAATATTACTCTTATGCTGCAGCTAAATTTGCTGGTTTTCCTTGAAAATCACTAAAGAATTTTTATACAAGTACTGTGCAGGACCTTCACATTTTTCTTCCAGTCTTCCCCTTCCAGGCTTGCATTGCTCACACAGGAAATTATTAGAAGTCTGCTCAGTGCTAACACATTTACTAGAAGTTGTTAGTTATAGTTCATTGAAACTCATCAGCTGCATTGCTTTTTATGAATTCTGCAGGTTTCCAGCTTCTGCACAAGTCTTGAAAGGTTGCTAACAGACATGCTTTGGTTTTGGGGTGTTTAAATCTACAAAACGTCAAAGAAACATGCCTTTGCTGGAGAAATTTAGTGCATGAGAAAAGGAGGAATGTAATGTATAATTCTGTCAAGAGCTTTAAATTAGGCATTGATGTTCACCTCAGACATCTGCTAGAAGAATACAGAGGCATTTCTGTCTCAAGATACCAGCAAATCCTGAAGATCTTAGAGAAACTGCGAACTCCATGAAAGCATGAAAATCCTCCTTACCTCATTTCACTCACAAAGTGCAACACCTTGAGCTCCCCAACAACCTTCTAGCACTATCATTTTCATCTAAGGCCATAACTAATCCTGGGTTCATAAAGCCACAACATAGACAGCAAAGGAAGACTTGAAACAACTATTGGATATGTATTGCACCAGCCTTCACTCATCAGAATGGGAAAAGACACACAGAGGATGACTGCTGAATATGAGCCTTCTTTCCTCTAAAAATCAGCAAGATGGTTAGTCTGGCCTCAGTCTTTGTTTCAGTTTAATATTGTGATTGTACCTCACTTATCAGTTATTGGCACTTGAAAATTTACCGGGTTGTTGGCCTGGAAACCTAGAAATGTTGAGATGATTGATGAGGCAGAGAATTCCTCTGACTAAATGCTCAGCCTGGCCCAGCCTACATCGACTAAGTGCTACAGGAGACAAACGTGTGCATGAAGGGCAGCTACCTTGACCTTAACACAAACATCTAAACCAGGCCAGGGAAGAAGATCAGAGAGGAACAAGCAACCCCTTGCCAAGATTAGACAAGAGCCCAGTTCAGTTCAAGTGCTATGACTGACCTGTCCCATATTTAGTTCCTACTTCATGCTGGGAGAGCAGCTCATACAAGGTCGCATAGAGGGGTTAGTTTAATTCTTGCTTTTGTTGAGGGTTCAAGGCTGCTCCCAGTAGACACATTCATAGATGGAAAGCTGAATAATTGGACCGAGGAGTAATCTGTAACTAAACACACCACTCCCTGGTCTTTGAATAAAAGGTCATCAAGATTTACTGTTCCTACTTGGTTATGTAAGGATTCCCGACCTCTTCCTCCAATGGTGTTTTAACACGCTATAGTTAAACATGTTTAAACTTAAATACAATGTTAAATACAGTTCTACATGTTAAATATGGTGTTGATGCTACATTCATAAGGCCAGAACGCAGAGATACTGGCATGCTTGTAGATGGTAAAATAAATCTAAGTACAAGCACACAATTGCACTGAAAATCAATCATTCTCCTCACTGAAGAAAATAAGTGATACCATACTATTTATTCACACTGCCTATTCCAAGGTGGTGTATGCCTTCTATACAGACTAAAATGATTATATCATACATTACTTCAAGATAAAATCTGGTGAAACTAAAGATAAATGATAGATCACCGCAAACTCCTGTACCCTGTCTACTGGCAAACAATATCCTCTGTTCGCTTCCCAGTGAGGACTGAATGGCAGGATGCAATAAAAGAAAAGATCACAAAAACTGCAGAAAAAATAACTTCCTGTCTGTTAATTCTGAACTGGTAGGACAGGCTGAAGTAATGGGCAGTTATAAAGTACATCCCAAGTAATGACAGGAAGGTTATTACAAGAGAATATACAAGTGGCTGGGAACGTACCATGCCCAAATGTTGTTTGGAATTCAGATAAAATGGATAGAAAGATACAGAGGAAACTGTACGTGTTCCTCTTTCTTTCAGAATGGATGGCAGAAGGGTTTATCATGCTTGTGGAGTACTAATTCTTTTCAGGCTTATAATATCATGTCATTTGTGGCATGGATTATTGCAATTATTTCTAGAGATTGTTCTATAGAAACACCACAGCTCCCAGGCTTAGTTTGGGTACAAGCTCAAAACTCACAGCTTCATATTTTTAACTCTTATTTCTAGTCCAACACAACTGCTTTTCCTCACTTTTTTGAGGTGCCTCCGGATGAGGTTGTAGTCAGAAGCAAGATTTCTTTTCACACTCATCTCTCTCTTTTTGTTTTTTCTCCATTGGATTCGCAAGTTAACTGATTCTGGTACGCAAAGAAATAATCATTCTTTCTGTAGAAGTCCTGCTGAATATTTTACATTATAACTTGAAAGCAAGAAAGATATTTTAGTGAAATGATAGAGCAAACCTCTCTGTGCAATTCAGAACAGCCAGGCTTCACCTAAGCCAAAGTTTTTAGCTTGTGCTGAGTATTTATTTACATGCATCAATGTGATATCACCACAAGCTAGAAAAACATTCTAGGTGCCTGCATCCAAAAATGAATACAAACCAAGGTTTCGGTTTCCCCATCTTTCTTGATGTGTGATACTAGATGGAAAACACTGAAACTTAGAAACTGTTGTGATACCCTCCCCACAAACATTTATGTTCTGTAGAGCTTTTCCTGAGAGGGTGAAGATAAAACTGCGACCAAAAAGATCTGAGGAAAACAGCTGGATTTTAAACATATTCACTTCCAACCTGTGTACAGCAGGTAACTTGCAAGACCTGGTATACCTACTGTCCTTGCAGTGACTCTGTTCAGTCCAGACCTCATTGGCATTGGCCAGTTGCACACTCATGAGCAACGGCTGCCAATAAAAACTACTGGAAAAGCTGAACTGCAGAGCACTAAGGAAAACTGCACACATTGCAGCTGCAATGACAGAAGACTAATAATCACAATTTTTTTTTGTAAGTGACGTAGAAGTTCTGATTCTGGCTTGAGAAAATTAAAATAAAAAGATATTTTTATTTGTCTGGAAGCTGTCTGGTCTAGTTGATTACAAATTCCTCGTCAAATTAAAGGACAAAATGGATATTGAAAATCAGCTTTAAAAATGGAGTATTTGTAGACTCCCAATATAATAATTTACTCAATGTTGAGCTATGGAGTGTGTGATGTGTCACTACAAAGCCTAAAGAAATAATTCAGCTGGACGAAATGGAGATGGTGAGCAATATGAATTTGAAAAGAGATTTTAGGTTGAAGGATTCCATGGTGCAGTAAACCTGATGGGAAAATGTGTTAAGACTGAAAGCCATGATGATTAACTCTCCATGACATTTAGGTATCACAGAGGGTAGGATAGATCATATTAGTTGAGGAGTGGGTCAAGTAGCAAAGTTATAAATTATCCTTTGCTCTTTTGAAAATCTTCTCTGTGCTTCTTACTGTGCCAAAGAAATCCTAAATTGCAGAGAAACAAATGCTAGAAGCCTTGCAGGAATTAAAGTGCAAGAGAGTTACTGTGGCAATTTATTTCTAATGCTGCATTTCTTGGCATCAATGGCAATGTGATAGAGAAGACAGTATTTAATTTAGTGCTGCCTTCAAGCTGTAGAGAAACTCTGGATTAATTTTGGTTTGATCTAGTAAACAGAGTTTCTAGACCCTAAAACCAGCTTGTGCTATAGCTTATTTCTCAAAACATTTTTTTAAATTATACACATTATTTATCAGAAGTGAACTTAAAAAAACCCTGTATGCACAATTTTTGACACAGAGAACACCAGCCAGAAAAAAAAAAAAAACACAAAACAAAAAAACACACTTGGAAGAACTGTTCCACAATTAGGAAGAAATAGCAATACATTATTATATACAGAATATATAAAACATCATGGTTCTGAACTTAAAAAAAAATTTAGATTGGAAGTATTGTCTTAAAGAAAAAATAAATAAATAAAGAGCCGGAGGGCTAGAAGGGAGCACAAGCTGGAAACTGCAAAGAAATTTTATCATAACATGGCAAACATATTAATTTAGGTGCTGTTCTTTCTTGTTTGATTTCATGGGACTGAGTCTGTCTAGAGGCTAGAGCTTCAGTCTCTGAATCTCAAAAAGACTTGTTTATCACTGAAATTCAGCAAAGCTTTTGTGTGCATGTTTAAGTTAATTTCTTAAAGGTAATGAGGTTTGGTAATGTTGCTGCTTTGGCTTGGGTGAAATTGTGCTTCATCCTAAATGCTAAGCTCCAGTATCTCCAGTAATACCCTAGTGGACAGCAGTTTCTTCTGCTTCATTTCCACTGTTGTTAACACTTACATAGCGATGCTGTGAGCAAGACCATGGAAGTATCCAGATCAGAAAGAACCAAAAAGAAGAAAAAAAATCAGAATCATCCCTCTGATCTGGAAGGAAAAGCTGGTTGGGGGAAGGCAGGACCACCCTGTTCCCTGAGATCATAGTGCTGAGCTTGTTCAATTTTATATTCTTGCATTCAGAAGTAAGTACATTATGCAAATTTTTCTGTTTCAACAATGAATTATTTTAGCAAAATAAACTCAAGATTATTATTTATTATTTGCTGAAGGATGGATGGATGAATGGATGGGAGGGAAGGAAGGAAGGAAGGAAGGAAGGAAGGAAGGAAGGAAGGAAGGAAGGAAGGAAGGAAGGAAGGAAGGAAGGAAGGAAGGAAGGAAGGAAGGAAGGAAGGAAGGAAGGAAGGAAGGAAGGAAGGAAGGAAGGAAGGAAGGAAGGAAGGAAAGTTGATTAGAGGGAGAGGAATGTATCTATCATGATAAAAAAATCAGTACCTAAAAAAAGACCTAGAACTGCATGAAATTATGCAATCTCGTGGAACTGCAATGGCACACTGTGACTATTTTGAACAGCTGTAAAAATTCAGGAAGCTGAAAAAAAATATGTTCAGAAAATGATCAGCCTGGCTTTAATACTGTTTTGATTACAGGTTTTTGATCCAAACAAAACCAGCTGCTATAAGGAACAACAGCCAGAGCAGGCATTAGTGTTATTAATAAAACATGATATTTTTTCTTGTTTAAGCACTCATAGCAAAACATGTGTGCATTTAAATATGTAATTAAATGTTACCTGTAACCCCTGCTGGCTGTGCTGTAGATAGCACCAATTTCTCAAAAAATTTTCTTTGAGTAATGCTGTGCTTCAGTCAGCAAATTATTCTTAAAGCTCTGCAGTTAGAAATATGCTGTGAGTTTTACAGTCTTCAAAGAAGGTAGAAATTTTAGCCACCCTATTAACTACCAAAATTGCACATAACCTCTTTGGATTTTGAGACATGACTCTTGAGCATCTTACCAGAGAAGATATATTATCTAAGTAACGCATGGTAAAGCCCTCCACAGAACCTACAGAACTTCACTACAGACAGGAGGGGACCTTTATCACTTGCAATATTATATAAACTATCTTTTTATATGCTGCGCAAATTCCCATTGAGATCAATTTGGCAACTGTTCAGTTCCCAGGTTAGGGATTGTCTCTAATAAACAGAATATGAAACAGCAGAAAACAGTTGTATTTCAAACAAATCATGATGTCTAGCAAGTGTCTGGTTCCCCACTGAGGTCCAAAGTCATAGTTCCATAGTCCAAAAACATCTTTGAGTACTCTTAGGAGTGTCTCAGGACTTCTCCAACTCAGAATGACAGGGGAAAAAGCAAAAACACTATTCAAAGGGGAAAAAATGTAAACCAGATACAGTGGTGAATTCTCTGCTGGTCTATAAATATGGTACGTTATCCAGAGGTCAGTACTAAGGCAATCGTCTTTAGTGTCTTCATCACTGATATGTATGTGGAACAAAAAGTAAGGACGGGGATTTACTGTCTACACCAGGCTGAAGATCAGCCAGTTATATGTTCTCAGTGCTAACAGTGCAAAATGCTTCTTGGGATACCATAGAGTGACTGTCATCAGCAGAAGAGAATTGTCATCCTCTCACCTTTACTGCTGATAAGTTAACACTAGGAATATTGTGTCCAGGTTTAGTCCTTCCCTGTTTGGTAAAAATATTGACAGAGTCCAGTGGAGGACTACCAGGAAGATGAGGAATGTAGAGCTCATGGTCAACAGGCAAAGGCTGAAGAAGATGGGCTTGCTTAGTCTGCTGAAGAGAAGATTGAGGGAAAATTTGATAGCTGTCAGCAGCTGCTGAAGGAGACTTACAGAAGCAGATCAAAACCCTTCATGGTAAAAACAGATGGTGTAACAGGGAGCAATAGTCACAGTTCCTAGCTTGAGATATTCTGCCTGGACATGAAGAAAGCTCATTTTACTATTACAGCAGTGCAGCCCTGGCATAGGCTGCTCAAAGCGGCTCTCAAGCCCCATCCTCAGAGGTTTAGAAGACTCAGCAAAATAAAGGCATGCAGTGATCATCTAGTGTCAGTAACAGGCCTACTTTATTCAAGAGGTTGGACAAGAGGACTCTAGAACTTCCTTCCAACCATTTAAGTGGCTCTCTAAGACTTCCATATAGTCATGTTGCATAGGAAAAGCAGGAATGGATGAAGACTTCTTTAGTGAGGCAATATCAAATCCTTTTAACATTATACCAGTTATGAAAATATAACTGATTTGTATCCTGTTAATAATTTTCTGCCTTCATTCCCCCTGGGCAGGTCAACTGGGAGATAAGACACTAGAGGGAATGGCCTCAAGCTCCTCCAGGGGAGGTTTAGGCTGAACATTAGGAAAAAAAATTTCACAGAAAGGGTCATTGGGCACTGAAACAGGCTGCCCAGGGAGGTGATTGAGTCACCTTCCCTGGAGGTGTTTAAGGCATGGGTGGACGAGGTGCTGAGGGCCATGGTTTAGTGTTTGATAAGAAAGGTTGGACTCTATGATCCGGTGGGTCTCTTCCAACTTGGTTATTCTGTGATTCTATGAGTTCAGTGGCCTGAACACTTGTGTTCAGGACCACATTTCTCAGATGCTCTGTGGTATCTGAGACACCCAACTGGGACCAGCAGATGTGCAACAAGGTCTACAGAGTCCCGAGCCCTACTGGGGAGGCAGCTTGAAACCTGTACTTAGAAGACTGCATCCCACCCAATTAGTCAAGTAATTAACTGTAAATCTGAGAAAGCACAGTACCAGAATGGCTATAACAACATTCTGGTCAAGGTTTTTTCTTTAAATGTGTCAGTTTTGACAAACTTTTGGAGTTAGCAATAATTTGCTACTGCTGATTAAAATATAAAAGTCTAATATCTCATTTAAAACCTCTCATTTGCAGGGTCTTAGGATATTTCCTTCAAGTATTTATCATCAAACATAAACTGAAAAGGATTTATGAATATCCCAGAGAGCACTATTACAGTTTAAACACTTCTTTCCTTTAACCCTGTAATCTGTGTATTCAAGACTGACACTAGTGATTAAAAATAACTGTCATCCAAATTAATAATTGTAATCCTGCAGATTTGAGAAGAAAAGGAAAATACAGGATTATCTGGGCAGGTGTATATTTTGCTGGTTGTGCAACTCATGGTATTTGAAGGACAAAGTAAACAGCGAAAGTAAAACAGAAGACAAGAGTAGCTTTTTGTTATCAAGAGATTGTGTTGACAGTGTACACTTCAGCAGTTTTGAGTGCTAAAAAAGACTGGAGTTGCAGCAGTTAAGACATGAAAATGTTTATTATAGAAACTTAAGTTCACTATGTAGAGACCAACGGCATGAGGTTTAACAAGGCCAAATGCCGGGTCCTGCTCTTGGGGCACAATAACCCTAAGCAGAGGTACAAACTAGGAGAAGCCTGGCTGGAAAGCTGCCAGGAGGAGAAGGACCTGGGGGTGTTGGTTGACAACCGATTGAACATGAGCCAGCAGTGTGCCCAGGTGGCCAAAAAGGCCAATGGCATCCTGGCTTGTATCAGGAATGGCGTGGCCAGCAGGTCCAGGGAGGTTATTCTCCCCCTGTACTCGGCACTGGTGAGACTGCACCTCGAGTACTGTGTTCAGTTCTGGGCCCCTCACCACAAGAAGGATGTTGTGGCTCTGGAGCGAGTCCAGAGAAGAGCAACAAAGCTGGTGAAGGGGCTGGAGAACAAATCTTATGAGGAGCGGCTGAGAGAGCTGGGGTTGTTCAGCCTGGAGAAGAGGAGGCTGAGGGGAGACCTTATTACTCTCTACAACTACCCGAAGGGAGGTTGTGGAGAGGAGGGAGCTAGTCTCTTCTCCCAAGTGACAGGGGACAGGATGAGAGGGAATGGCCTCAAGCTCCACCAGGGGAGATTTAGGCTTGAGATTAGGAAAAACTTCTTCACGGAGAGGGTGGTTAGGCATTGGAACGGTCTGCCAAGGGAGCTGGTTGAGTCACCGTCCCTGGAAGTGTTTAAGGTTAGGGTAGATGAGGTGCTTAGGAGCATGATTTAGGGATTGGTGGGAATGGTTGGACTCGACGATCCAGTGGGTCTCTTCCAACCTGGTTATTCTGTGATTCTGTGAAATAGCTGTTATGCTCGCACTCCAGATGGAAAAAGGATTCACTAGTTGTCAAAGATACTAAGGAAATACAGTCATTTGGCAAAGACATGGGGACTGCTGAAATTTTTCATCATTAATTCCATGTTTAAACACCTGTACTGTTTTTCTTCTTTTGGTTATTTTCTTATTTTTCTCAAAATCATACCGGGACCAAAAAAGACATAAAGGTTTAACTCAATCACTGACTATTATACCCACCAAGAAGCAGAAATGCAGATACTGTGGTGCACATATACATAGGTTAGTTTTCAGTTGTGTTTCTTTATCTTTGTTTTTTTCCTATGATATTCCAATTTTGAGTTTGATTTGGTTCCACTGAATAAAAGAAGATATTCTCACCAAATTCAGATCTTTAGTTTGACCAAGCCTTCAAAAAGTTAAAGACTTTAGTTTGCTGAACCAAAATAATATGAACATTGATCCTGCCAAGTTTCATTGCCTGGACTCTGGAATAAGAACCCAGAAAATGCAAAACTCTACAGATGACTCCCACAAACACTAAAAAGCTTAGGAAAGGTAAGGGTAAAGGAGGGGAGAAGGAAGAGAAAGGAGAGAGGGGTGTGGAAAGAGACAAGCCAGGAACAGGGAGAAGAGGATGCATGAAGAAAGATCTCCTCGGATGCGGATACCAGAAATTAAAGATCACACTTGAAACAGCAATACAAACACTTGAGCCTGTGTACAATCACCAAACCAGTTTTCTTTTTAAAACTTCTGTTCAAACCCCCAACCATGAAAAGCAGCTGCTATCTTTCAGTGACTTTTGGCAACAGCACTCCCATCTTAGGGAATTGAGACTGATTTTCCAGTTACTACTGCAAAGACCTTTTGCCTGGGAGCATTCGATGATATCAAGGTCAGAGGATTTGAAGGCAGCAACTTTTACTGGGTTAGACTTTGAGCTGTGTAGTGTTTACAGCTTCCATTTAATGTCTGCCATTCTATGCCCTGGAGTCACCTGCAGTTTAAAAATGGCTTAAGCAAAGTGGTCCCCTTGAGCTCACGGTGGTAATTCTCCAAAGTGAACTATCAGACTCAAAGGAGTCTGGCAGGAGGCAGTGCATAAATCTAAGCTAATAATGAATTATCAGTGCATTTAGTGCTTGTTCTAAACTCTCTGCGTAGTACAGCCAAGGGATGTGCTGTTCTCTTTGTTCCTAATACTGCAGCTTTTTGGGAAAAGTGGGTTTATGCAAAGGAGGAAAAGAAGTTGAACTGGCTGATGGATGGGGTTTTGGAGGGGGTCAACTGTATTTCCTTTTGTAAGAATAACACAGGTCTCACTTATCTTTTTTTTTCTCACAGTTCCCCACTGTCTGAAGCAATTCTTGCTCTTAGGTAGACAATTTAAACATAGTATGTGCCTCCTCTCTACCATTTTTCTCAAGTATCTTTGAAATTATGAGCCTGTTTTACCATGAAACTTGTGTATCATTCAGCTAGACAAGAAGATAACAGAATAAAAATCTTAATATTGCACTACACAAAACAATGCAGAGGAAGTGCTCCTAATGCACAATATAATGGAACATACAGAAGCAGTTTGCTCCTGTCTTGAATCAAAACTGTTTGGGTTTGATATAAAGCAGAGAACATGAATTCTGTAATACATCTGGGGAATTTCCTTCACCTGCTTTCCCCTCTGTGCTGTGAACCAAGCTATCTGAAGGGGTGCAATGCCTCACACATGACAGCAAAAGCTGAAAGTTTCCTATATACTTTTAGGTGCTGAAGTCAAGATAGGACTAAATATCTTCAGGGTCTCTCTGTTGTCAATAGAAAGAAATTCTGTTGAAAGAGAAATGGAAGGTAATTTATGATTTTCATACTACTATATAATATGAACCACTGTAGATGCACCAATTATGTGACTGAATATAAATGAATGAATTAATTTACATAAGAAACATGGCTTCTGTAGTAGAGTGAAGAGGCTCTGCCTTAGTGCCTTTAATAGTCTCCTGAAGATGTTGCACTGGGTTAGAAGTTTATCCAAAGTGATTGACTGCCTAGTAGAAGCTATTGAATTTGAAAGTGTTAAAGTGCCACATAAATCCATGTAACTATATTTTAAAAAATTATTCTGCCAGCTGGAAAAAAAAAAAGATGTTAATGGAGACGCTAAATATTGCTAATTATTTGAACCACTTAAATAGTGGGAAGAGCTGGACTGCGTATTTAACAGTTTTGCATTGTGCTAATCTCTGCTGGCAGCAGAGTCAATAAAAGCTCTACAGGGAGTCTGAACACAATGTGATTTTCCTAGCCAGATAAATCTTCCTCATCCCCACTATCCTTATTATCCTCCTGACAATGTGTCTAACAATTGGAATAAATGTGTAATTGAGATCTATGATGCAGAGTGAATTTACTCTGAAAACATTATGCAGGAAGGAGCCACAAGTGAAGGTTCAAGTTTTGTATGAATTGCATGCAGTCTTCATTGCTCTGGGGGAAGGGAGTCTCATCTAGAAAACAGGAATGTGCATCAGTGAGGAAACTGTTTGACTTCCAAATGCATTTTTTATTCCAATTCAGTAGCTGTAAGCTCTTTCCTGAAGAAAAAAAAAGGAAATCCAATTGCTAACAGCTGTGGGATTATCTCAGATGTTTATTGCCTGTGTTCATCCTGATTGAAAACAAGAACAAGACCTGATCACAGGTATCATTTTGGATGAGAAGTGGAAATGAAATGGCAAAACCAAGAGGTAAAATTGACTGGATGAAAATTAGCAATTTCCTCATAGTCTTCCTATGCAGGCTGCCAAATCTGGCTCCAAAGGTTCTTGCTAGGATGATGACTATAAGAATATAAACCAAGCAAAGCCTTCTCGTATCACTCAGCCCAGTCTCTTGATATTGCATGAAGCCAGTTATAAGTTTCTTCTCTTTATCTTGAACAAACACTACCTTAAACACAGTTGGGCTTCTCTTCCCGATTGGAAGAGGTTTGGAAAGCTCTACCAAGCTTCAATCTTCAGATATTTAGAAAATTTCTTGTAAATTCTGGCCTGTTGTAATTTGTAACTTCTTTGCACCGATTTATTTTTCTGCCAGAAAAGTCTTAGAGTTCAACTCACTCTTACCCATCCTGGGGAAATATCACTCCATGTTTTTACAACAGGCCAGCATCAGTTCCACTTCTTTGCAGCCCACCTTTAAACCATTTTTCTGACTTAATAAAGCTTACTGGAAACAATGTTTGCCTTTTCTGTACACTGTCCACACAGTGAAATGGATTGAGAGGACTTGTTGTAGCCTTCTCATGAAGTGCAGTCAAACCATTATAGCCTGATGCTTGGATAAGACTGATGTAAAAATGAAGACATCTGCACCAAAAAGCTAGTAATACCAATGGATCAAAAGTGAAGTTGCCAGCTGGTCAAGCTGAGAACTTCTCGTTGACTCATCATTACCAGTAAGTTTGTGCATCATTGCATCTAGAGTGTTACCCATCTTTAGTTCATTAGAAGACTCTGTCTCACTCAGATGAGCAGTGAGGTTATTTTCATTATTCATTCCCGTGTTACTACTATGCTAGACATAGCAAAATGTAAGCATGAATTTTCAGCTAGAGAAAGTTCAGGCTAGTAGAAACCTAGGCAGTGTGTCTAAGTCATTCATTCTAACACAACCACATCTGTCTGGCTCTGTAGTCTGCATTGTCATTTCCCACTAAATTTCAAGTCAGAATAGAGCATTTGTTCATAATTGCATTCAGCTGGTACTATGGCACTCTACAATCAGGTTAAAGCTCAGACGTGCCAGATGCCAAACTGTTTTGTAATTTGTCCCAAGATTTCAAATTCTTTTGAGTTTGTCCTAGCATACATTAATGAGTGGGAACCTGCATATTAAAAACGTAAACAAAAAGTAAATTATGATCATAGGGCTGGAGCACCTCTGCTCTAATGACAGGCTGAGAGAGTTAAGGTTTTTCAGCCTGTAGAAGAGAAGGCTCTGGGGAGACCTTATAGCAGCCTTCCAGTGCTTAAAGGTGGCCTACAAGGAAGATGGAGAATGCTGTTTATCAGAGATTGCAGTGATAAGATAAGGGATAATGGTTTTAAGCTGAAAGATGGGAGATTTAGATTAGATATTAGGAAGAATTTTTTTACTGTCAGGGTCGTGAGGCACCGGCACAGGTTGCCCAGAGAAGCTGTGGATGCTCAACCCCTGGAGATGTTCAAGGCCAGGTTGGATGAGGTTTTGAGCAACCTGATCCAGTGGGTGGTGTCATTGCCCATGGCAGGGGGGCCGAAATGAGATGATCATTATGGTCCCTTCCAACTCAAACTGTTGTATGATTCTATGACAAGTCAAAAATTAGAAATTTCCCTTTCCCCTTTTTTTCCCCTTTCCCTTTCCCTTTCCCTTTCCCTTTCCCTTTCCCTTTCCCTTTCCCTTTCCCTTTCCTTTTCCCTTTCCCTTTCCCTCACCTCCCCTTCCCTTCCCAGACATGCCCAAACTTCACAAAAAAGCCACATCACTAGCAAAACTAAGAGAATCCCACACAGGGGCAAGTCAGATTCCTGGTGCCAGGACAGAAGATGTCCAAGAGGGATTTGTAACTGTCCCGTGTGTTGGGGAGATGTGAGAAGACCACTTTTAGCAGAAGTTTGCCAGTGGCAGTGTGCGTAAGTGTGCATCAGCCTTAAAATGCTTCTCCAAATTCATGTTTCTCTGCTGTTGATGCAGTTATTATCAGGTACCCTTGTTTATGTCCTAGTTCTCTAGGAAGAGAGACAGTTGTTTCATCAGTACTACAGAACGAATTTCTACACATTTTGGCAAAGTGGGAGGCTCAGCTCTTCTGTCTCTGCCTTTTGGAAATACTAAAAGTAATGGGGAAAATGTGCAACTAGAGTGTAAAGGAATAAGCCTGCTGGTCATAGGAGTCAGAGGTCCTTTTCCTTGTAGGAAACAGGAATTCCTGTCTTGATTGATTCATAAACTAGGTTTATCCACAAAATATATTGGCCAGTCACAATCTGCTCACCTGCTTTTGATTCCTTTAGTTGGATTAATTACCATATAGGCCACAAGAGTAAAGAATGAAATTTGCTCTGTAAAACGCTTTCTCCCTCCAGCCATCTGGTCCACACTCTGTTTCCAAAATCTATGTAGGAAAATCCTGTGGCACAGGTCTGCATCAAAGGTCACAGTATTTTAATGCACCAGCTGTAATGCTGCATGGCAAGCTACCTCATTTGGTGAAATCACAGTACAATTAATTGCTACATTAAAATAGAATTTGCATAGGGATACTTATGACATTCCCATTAAAACCACATTAGTTCATCATGATTAACAGTCTTACTAAGCACAGAACAAATTAATCTGTGGATGCTTTGTTTTACCTGTGCCCAGAAAAGCAACTTGTAGAAGTAGATAGGGACATGTATTGTTTCGATTTTAAGATGCGTATTCAGTGTCTGTTTCAAATCAGAGCAGGCAGAAAGTTGAACCATGTCAAGACTCTATGTAAACAAGAACCCAAGAATTTCATAATTCACAAGAACAGCCAAGCAATACAAAACCGCATTTACTTTCTCTGTGACTAAAAGAGTAGAAGCCCAGAACATTTTCAAAAATATCTGCATGAGACTTTTTTTAAACCATTGATGCTAATTATTTTGGATTTCCTGAAAACTTACTGTTCAGGCCAATGACAATAGAGATCAATTGACACTGAACACACAGATCCTTTGCTTCTTCAGCCAATATTTAGATGTGATCCATTGCTGGGATAGTTTTGACTCAGCTTTTTAGAGTGCAACTCTCGAAAGTGGGGGGAAATGAAAAAAAAAAAACCTAAGTTCTGTGATGATTTCTGTTCCTACAAATCAAAAGTGACCTTAGCTGACAGAAAGGGAAGGAATACTGCTAAGATATTAAGAATGTCTAGCACAAGAAGAGGTTTCCCTAGTAGAAGAAAGACACAGACATACTGGTATGAGTTCAGCAAAGGGCCACAAGATTCATCTATGGCTCGGAACATCCGTCATACAAGGAGAAGATGAATGAGTTGGGACTGTTCAAACCAGAGAATAAAATAGAGGAAGCAAGATCTTACTGCTGCTTGTGCTGGATTTGGCTGAGATAGACTTAATTTTCTTCATACTAGATGGTATAGGGCTGTGGTTTTGGATTTGTTGTGAAAACAGTGTTGATAACACAGGGATGTTTTAGCTGCTGCCGAATAGTGCTTACACCCATTCCAACAGTTCCACATCCTTCTTATGTTGAGGATTCCAGAATTGGATGCAGTACTCCAGATGAGGTCTCATAAGAGAGGAATAGAGGGGCAGAATCTCCTCCCTCACCCTGCCGGCCATGCTTCTTTTGATAGTGCGCGATTTGGTTGTGAGCACACACTGCCGCCTCGTGTCAGGCAGCTCATAAACTATGTTGCCAGCTCATGTCGAGCTTCTCCTAAATCAGCACCCTCAAGTCCAAGGACTGGAGCACCTCCCATATGAGGACAAGCTGAGAGAGTGAGAAAAGAAGGCTTTGAGGAGACCTTATAGCAATCCTCCAGTACCTGAAATGGGCCTCCAAGAAAGCTGGGGGGTGGGGGGAAATGTTTTTAAAAGATTTGTAGTGATAGGATGAGGGGCAATGGGTGCAAACTGGAGAGGGGCAGATTTAGACTAGACATTATGAAGAATTTCTTCACTATGAAATTGGTGAGGCACTGGCACAGGTTGCCCAGGGATGTTGTGGCTGCCCCATCCCTGGAGGTGTTGAAGACCAGGTTGGATGGGGCCTTGGGCAGCCTTATCCAGTGGGAGATGTCCCTGCCCATGGACATCATAGACTTATAGAATCACAGGATAGTTTGAGTTGAAATGGACCTCAAAGATCATCCAGTTCCAATGTCCCTGCCCATTTCAACTCAAATTATCCTGTGATTCTATGAGTCTATGATTCTATGACTTTACAGGCATCTTTGGGAAGCATTCTGTGTAGAAAGTGGAAGGGCATTTGTTCGGGACAGATTTTTAAGGACAGACTAAGGGTTTTTTGATGAGTGCAATTTATTAACCAGTCCTTTTAGATTCATAGGTACTATTAGGCGGTAATGACATGCCCTAAAGAGGGAAAAAACTCTTGGTTTTTTGATTGGCACATATTATTGGGTGCAGAAATGGTGCAAAGCAAAAGGCACAGATGCATATAAACTCACAGTCTGGCGACTGCTTCAAGCTATGTTTACTCTGCATAGATCTGCACAGATGCTTAAGCATCCATCAGACTTGACTTACCTTTCCTGTCCAAGACAGCTCAAGTTTACAGGGAGTTCCTGAATCACCTGCAAAGAGATGGGAATGTGTAGCATGATCAGTTTTTCACTCACAGGAGTAGCTCTAGCTCTGATACTTTCTATATTTTTTGCATCCTCAATTATGAGGCACAGCACTGGCAACCACTACAAGAATGACAACCATTCAGCAGAATTACCACTTATTCCAAAAGCACCATTAATATATAAGTGTCAAACTTCTACTGAAATTCACTAGAGAAACAAAAGTCCAACTCTGGTTTGCGTGACTGAAAATATCCTCACAGAGAAGGTATTATCGTCCTAAATTATTGTGGCTCTATAGTTCTTGCTGCTGGTTTTTGTTTTAAGCCAAGTATAGTTACTGCAACAGGCTTGTCTCATTATTCTCTGTCCCTTACGGGATGTGCTGTCAGTGCATTCTAAAAGACAGACAATTGTCTATCCAGCATCTAAAAATAACAGTGTAGTAATATTTTACAAATAACCAGAGTGAAAGAAATGCATTTGACTGCTCATTATATTAGCATCCTTACTAGAAATATACCTCAGCTCATAAAAAATCCCCCACAGTATACACGATTACAAAATATGACACAGGATCTGTCTGTTCTCCACAGCGTAGTGTATTGCCTGACAGCTAATGTGCTTTGCTGCACTGTTATTATCTGCCTTGCTGCAATGCAGTATGTTACACAGAGTTACTCTGGTGTATACGACTCTTCCCTGCTCAGCCTTTGCATTCAAATAGTAAATGCTGATTATCTTGAAATGGTAATAACATGATTTTCCAGTACGAGCCACAACAGCTATCATATAGTTAACAAAAGCTCTGTCTGTCAGCCAAATTGCATACTGAGCACAATTATTTGAGCCATTAATTAGAGTAAAGCATTTCCTCTTGAGATAACAATGATTAAAACTTATGGTGATAGATAACTTTAGGGTAGGATTAAAACCACTGCTTTTTAAATGCACATGCAAGTCACACCTTCGAGGAGAACTTGCTGATAAGCCTGACAGTGTATCATTGCTTTAATAAGGAAAAACAAAAGCAGTGTTGATGTAAAACAGCATCCAATGGGCTAAAAACCAGTACTACATTTTCTATGCAGCTCCTGCAGGATTTGTGCTGCTGTCCACCTGCAGATGGTCTGAGCACCTTTCATGTAAAATCAGCAGACATAATGAGGCATTATTAGACACCCAGCAGGAGCCTCTGTCCTTGTTTTTTAGAGGAAAATTTCCACTTGCTGAGCTGATGAAGCATTTGAGTACTTTGGCCCAGATCTTCAGAGGTGCTCAGATAACAAATAGGTATTGATTTCAACGAGCACTATGCATCTGGACAGCAAGACACTAAATCACTGTCACTATATAGTCGTTCTGTCTGTAAGGGTCGTATACCATCATCTAACAATGAATCTGATCGTGCCGATCACAGTAATGTCAGTACTATGAGCTACGGTTGCTGACTACATGAGTGTTGTCTCTGTCAGCCACTGGTACAAAGCAGCTCCTGCCTCTCCATAAAAAATGAGCAAAACATAAGAATGTCACAATTTGCATTTACTCAGTTTGTCTTGCTCTTAACCAGCCATGAGTTCTCCTTCACCAGTGCAAGCTCAGCAATGGAGGCCTCGCCTGGGCTGGCAGAGCATCTTGTCCTGGCTGTTGGGTGAACGTGGCCAAACCATGGGGCTGGAGGCAGTGCAATTTTGGCTTGAAGAGCTGACGGGAGCCTTCTTAATCTGAAATACTGAGATCATCATGGAAATTCCCCAAATTAACAAAGCTGCAGAATTAACAAATCACTGTGGTATTGCCAAACCACACACGTGCATAAAAAATAATGCAGAAATGCACACAGATGCGTGAGATTTGCAGCAGTCAGCAGTACTCAGCACTGTTAGTCCTCGTTACTCTACTGCAGCGTGAGGATCAGGAGATTAACTCTGTGTCACTTCTGCTAAACCATTTTAACCTTCTGAAACACCTAAAATCTGGCAGACGTGAGTAGTCATCATGAGGAAAGGAAGTGCTGAAATTCAGTTCATATTCCCCATCGAAACAGAAAACAAATAAAATTTTGTATTTTTGTGAGCAACATTTTGGACCCAAACTCTTATCCTGCAACACAGTTCTGTGTGCAAGCTGTAAATATTGTTCTGAGAGCAGCTGATACCAGGAGAGAAGGCAGACACCTTGCTGCCAAAGCAGAGGAAGCGTCAGTGACCCACTGATGTGCAGATTCTGGGAAGTCAGAGCAAGGATTTCAAGCAGGACTGTGCTCTGCAGCAAAACCTTCATTCTTGAAGACATTGCAGGAAAAACCTCTAAGGTGGTAATAAGCTACTCTAACTCATGAATGTTAAAGTCCATCTTACAAAATGTGATCATTACACGAGGATATTGGCTCCTGAGAGTTCTCTTGCCTATGCACATAACTGTCTGAGCGCTGCAGTATCACATCACTCTATGATAACGTTGTTAAGTGCATAAGACCTGTACCCACTACACCACCACCTTTTCCATTTCTTTGCTTCTCCAAGCAACATATGGCACCTTCCTGAATCAGGAAAAAGAGTTCCATTTTTAATGTGTTACACAGAAAGCCAGAATGCCTCTCCGAGGTATAACAGTCTACTTTCCAGTAAACTGAATATATTGCTTACTTGACCCTTGCTGCATTTGCCTTCAGGAAGATCCATCAATCAACCCCTTTAGCTCACTTCAGTTCATTCATGGTTTAGGTTGAGGAAAAAAAAAAAAAATGTTTCAAGACATGGATCTGGATTTCTGCAGGCTCTGTAATTAAATAAGGTAAACCTCAACTGAATAATCAAACAGCACCTCTAAGGGTATTGCTACAAGTTTGAAAAATAGTGCCTGGGAGATATATACAGCAATGATTTTCAATAGCGAATGTCAAAGACATGCTGTAGGGTCAGGATTTTCTTGTTATGGGGGACAGAAGTTATCATTGTGTTGTTTCTATGGGGGAAACCTGAGGAATGTAAAGATAGGGCAATGCACGGACAGAATTGTGGGACCCAGAGAAACAGGAAACCACTTGACCTTTATCTTTAACACTTATTCTGCCATCAGTGAATGTCTGCGACCCATTAGACACCAATTACTAATGTAAGCCAGAATCCATGGGCCAAATCCCACACGTAACTGGTTGCTAGCTTTTTCTGTGATAGTGCCCAACTGGAAGAAATAAGTGGTGAGTCTTTGAACAAGCATCAAGCAATGCATAAAATATGTGTATAAAATGACCCTCTTGAGCTTACATATTGTGCTTGACAAAAGTTTCTTATAGAGGCACGTGACATTTGTCCACTGGTTTGTGCATTATTTGTTTTCTCTCTCTATGTAGATTGTTCATATTCTCTCCACATTAATATCACTGAAGAAATCTGTCACAACTACCCATCTCTCATGTCATTTGTGTTGTTCCCATTCAGGCAGCAAGACAGGTAGGAATATGAAATATAAAATAACCTTCTTCTCTTGAGGAATAAAAGAAATAGAAAATTGGTCATTGTTTAAGTCTAGTATTTTCAGTCCCAGGAATCATTCCCAATTGTCCAGTGCAGAGGAAGTTGTCACATCTGCACAGCTAAGGCCATACAGAAAAAATCTTTGATAAATGTAAAGCTGCATAAAGGGCTTGACCCAGGAGTTCCCCTCTAGGATTTCAGCTTTGTTTTCCACTAATTACTGTCATCCTCAAGGCAATTATTTGCACTGACTCATGAAACAAAAGCAGAACACTGATAAGGAAATTACCAGGAGTTGGGTTTTCACTTTGTATACAAAAGACTAGAGTCAAATAGCCATAGCTTTCTCATGAATCACAGTGAGGACTGCTAGCAGAGTCACCTGCAAATGCACCTCCTCGAAGCGGGGTTCCCAGTGAGTTTATTAAGAAGGGCACTGATCTCCTGCTCCTGGAAACCAGTCAATTGATTTCCTTATTCACCTGAGATGCCTGACCTTGAGTCTCAGACCAGTCTGAGTCCTCTGAATATCAGATTTCTGCTCTCATTAAAGAAAACTGTTTAAAGTCAACTTCTTTTATTTAAACTTTGATTTTATGTGAGTGGAGCAGAGTATGACCTTGTTATTGGTGTTTATAGGTCAGTGAACCTATACATGATATTAGGGGTCTACCGAATCCTGCAGCCCAACAGAGGCAAGTCTGCCACATCTTCATATAGAACCATAGAATAGTTTGGGGTGGAAAGAACATTAAAGACCATCTAGCTTGGCAGTTGGACGTAGACTCATAGAATAATTTGGGTTGGAAGGGACCTTAAAGATCATCTAGTTCCAACCCCTTTGCCATGTACAGGGACACCTTCTACTAGATGAGGTTACCCAAGGCCGAATCCAACCTGGCTCTGAACACTTCCAGGGATGGGGCAGCCACAACTTCCCTAGGCAAACTGTTCCAGTGCCTCACTACCAGCATTGTGAAGAATTTCTTCCTTATGTCTAGTCTAAATCTGCCTCCTCCTCCAGTTTATATCCATTGCCCCTCATACTCTCACTAAGAGCCCTTGTAAAAAGTCCCTCCTCAGCTTTCTTGGAGGCCCCTTTCAGGTACTGGAAGGTCACTATAAGGTCTCCTCACAACCTTCTCTTCTCCAGGCTGAAAAATCCCAACTCTCTCAGCCTGTCCTCATATGGGAGGTCCTCCAGCCCTTGGATCATCTTTGTAGCCCTGCTTTTGATGCATTCCAACAGTTCCATATATCTCTTCTGTTGAGGATTCCAGAACTGGACTAAACACTCTAGATGAGGTTTCACAAGAGAGGAATAGAGGGGCAGAATCACCTCCCTTGCCCTGCTGGCCATGGTTTTTTTTGATGCAGCATGGGATTTGGTTGGCTTTCTGGGCTGTGAGCACACATTGCAGGCTCATGTCGAGCTAATCAATCAGTGCCCCAAGTCCTTCTCCTCAGGGCTGCTCTTAATCATATGATCCCCCATCCTGTATTGAAAGCTCAACCTTCCATTTCCCCATCTTGCTTGGAACATCCCATACTATGTCCTGTGCAATCTTGAAATGTCCTTGCTCCCCATGGTGGTCCCTGCAGGTTAAGGCTCCCTAGAGAAGTTGATGAAGGTGAGCTGGGGCTCATGTCTGTGATCATATCTTTGGGGGTCTCCATATCCCTGTGTTTTAGGGTCTTTCATGGTGGGAGATGAGCCTTTGTGAGACTGGTCACTCACCTAGAGCTCCCCAGGAGAAGCTGGTCAGGGTGTTATTGCAGTCCTCTCCCAGTGATCCTCTATGCATGGGAACCAGCTTCTTATGACAGAACCTAAGACAAAGAACTATTAAATTATTTACATAAGCGGATCAATTACTTCACTGAAAGCTTTCTGGTGTTTCTTGAAAATGTATTTTCTGTTATCAAAATCTCGATTGACAAAAACAAGATTTAAAAATAGTCACACGAAGAATGCCATTTACCTACACATTTCCTAAAATGTGCTCTCTTGTTTCTTTGTAAAAGTGCTAATCCAGAGGAAGTTTATTCACTGTAACATCTGAAATGTTTCTGCCTACAAGGATCAATAAAAAGTACCTAGGAGAGTACGATCTTCTCCTTTGCATAAATACTTTAAGAAGCCAAACCAAATATTTGGGGGCAAGTTGGAAAAACCAAATCTGCTCTGATGTAGTTGAAGTCCTAAGTAAACTTTATATTTATATTCTTGCATGGTTATTTTAATAGGAAGGTCTAATTTTTATAATAATATCATAGAAGAGAGACCTGTTAGCAGAGTCATTTAGTTACAGAAGAAGCTATATTATGAGGATCCATTGTAGAAAGCTTTTTACTTAAACTGGAATTCTGTATTCCAAATCTTATATCGTAGTGCATAAGGCCACCAGAGGAAAATAAAACACATCTTAGCCTTGCAAAGAAGAATGATTACAATGTATGAATTGGTCATATAAAAAGTGATAGACTCCCTAAGGTTTGAGGAACTTAAGTTGTCTTGCTGAAGAGCTAGGTTGTTTTTAGAAACTAAGATACATTATTTATGATGTAAAGAATAACTGAAAAATTACTGATCCAACCGTATCTAAGTTGCAGATGTCAAATCACAATTTCCTAAGGCATTATGACTTAAAAAAGCACTTGCTTTTTGGAAATTCTTTAGCTAATGAAATGTTCATAGTATAGATATAATAAAACCCCAACTCACTACTTTCACATACTTCACCTCTTCTTTTTCATTGGAAGCTCTTTTATACAATGTTTTGATCCAAGAATGATAGAATCATAGAATCATTTAGTTTGGACCTTTAAGATCATTGAGTCCAACCGTAAACCTAACACTGCCAAATCCTACAGTAAAACATGTCCCTAAGCACCACATCTACCCATATTTTAAATACCTCGAGGAATGGTGAGTCAACCACTTCCCTAGGCATCCTCTACCAGTACTTGACAACACATTCAGTGAAGAAACTTTTCCTAATATTCATCTAAACCTCCCCTGGGACAAGTGGGGTTCCCCAGGGCTCAGTCCTGGGTCCAGTCCTGTTTAATGTCTTTATCAACGACCTGGATGAAGGCATCGAGTGCACCCTTAGCAAGTTTGCAGATGACACCAAGCTGGGTGGAAGTGTGGATCTGCTGGAGGGTCGGGAGGCTCTGCAAAGGGACCTGAACAGGCTGGACTGCTGGGATGAGACCAACAGCATGAGGTTTAACACGGCCAAATGCCGGGTCCTGCACTTGGGGCACAACAACCCCAAGCAGAGCTACAGACTAGGAGAAACCTGGCTGGAAAGCTGCCTGGAGGAGAAGGACCTGGGGGTGTTGGTTGACAGCTGACTGAACATGAGCCAGCAGTGTGTCCAGGTGGCCAAGAAGGCCAACGATATCTTGGCTTGTATCAGAAACGGCGTGACCAGCAGGTCCAGGGAGTTCTCCCTCTGTACTCGGCACTGGTGAGACCGCTCCCTGAATCCTGTGTTCAGTTCTGGGCCCCTCACCACAAGAAGGATGTTGAGGCTCTGGAGAGAGTTCAGAGAAGAGCAATTCTCCCAAGTGACAGGGGGCAGGACGAGAGGGAATGGCCTCAAGCTCCGCCAGGGGAGATTTAGGCTTGAGATAAGGAAAAAATTCTTCACAGAAAGGGTGGTTAGGCATTGGAGCAATCTGCCCAGGGAGGTGGTTGACTCACCTTCCCTGGAGGTGTTTAAGGTGAGGGTGGATGAGGTACTTAGGGGCATGGTTTAGGGATTGGTGGGAATGGTTGGACTCGATGATCCGGTGGGTCTCTTCCAACCTGGTTATTCTGTGATTCAGTGATTTTGCAGACATTTCTTCTCATCCTATAATTTGTTTACCTGGGGGAAGAGACCAGTACTCACCTTGTTACAACCTCCTTCCAGGTAGCTGTAGAGAGCAATAAGGTCTCTGCTCAGCCTCAGGTCCTTTCCAGCTGGGCACCTTTTTGGTCATTTGTCCCCAGGCCTGTAGCTCTGCATGAGGTTGTTGTGTTACAATTGTAGGACCCAACATTTAACCTTGTTGAAATCCATACAGCCCATTGATCCAGCCTGTTGAGATCTCTTAAGCAGATCAACACTCACATTCAGCTTGGTATAATCTGCAAACTCACTGAGGATGCTCACTATCATTGAGAAAGTTATTAAACAGAACTATGGCCAACACTGAGACCTGGGGAACACCACTTGAGACCTATCACCAACTGGATTTAACTCCATTCATGACATCTCTTTGGGCCCAACCATCCAGACAGCTTTTTTCCCCAAGAAATGTGTGCCCATCCAGTCCATGAGCAGCCAGTTGCTCTAGGAGAATGCTGTGGGAAGCAATGCCAAAGCCTTCACTAACGTCTAGGTAGACGACATCCACAGGCTTTCCTTTATCTAAGTGGGTCACTTTGACAGAGGAGGAGAACAGGTTAGCTAAGCAGGATCTACCTTTCATAATCCCTTGCTAACTGGGGCTGATCTCCTGTTGTACGTGCCATGTGATAACACTCAAGCTGATCTGTTCTGTAACATTCCCTGCTACCGAGGTCAGACAGGCAGACCTGTAGTTACATCTACCTACATATATGTTTTGAGTCACTCTCATGCCTATGGTGTCTTATAGTCATTAAAAGGGTTTCTCCTGACAGTATTCTTTAAGACAGAAATGCACTGCTATACATGTTTTACAAGGCTTTGAGCAATCTGATCTAGTTTAAGGTCTGTCCCTTCCCATGGTTGGGGGGGGTGTGGATTTGGATGATCTTTAAGTTTCCTTCCAACGCAAACATTTCTACGGTTCTATGAACCTCTACATGGCAAAACAGGCACTAAGCTTGGAAAAAATGTATTAAACCCACTCACAAATTGATTTTGATTCTGTTGAATCATTCTTGTTAGCGTACAGAACTCTAGCTTTCCCCCTTGCTTGTCTGCGTTTTGAGCTGTCATCGTTCTGTTGCCACATAAACGTTGAAGAATGCTCTCTGTGTACCCAAGAAGGGATTCAGCAAAGCTTTTTAATACTTGCCTGAAGTCAGTGGGATAACTTGAGATACAGAGCTGGTCAAAGTGGGCACCCTGAGGAGCTGTCGGTTTCAGGGGCACCATCCAACATCCACTGCAATTTTCAGGAAATCATTCACTGACCACAGTGGCATTTGGTTCAAGTTCATTTTCACTTTAACTTGCAAAAGACGTGAAATACAGGCAGTAGTAAACAATGGAAGTAATTCACGCTTTTTTGCTCAAGCCAGCCACCTCAAAAGGTCCACACTTGCAGTGTATGAACATCAGTTACCAGAGAAAGACATGCCTTGGCTATGAGGGGATTCTGCAATTTTGGAAAAACAGAGAAAACCCAGTGCCTGAAGGGGTCCTTCCACTACCTGAAGAAAGCTGGGGAGGGGCCTTTTACAAAGGCATGTAGCAATAGGACTAGGGCCAATGGCTATAAACTGGAAAGGGGCAGATTTAGATTAGACATAAGGAAGAATTTCTTCACAATGAGGGTGGCGAGGCACTGGCACAGGTTGCCCAGGGAAGTTGTGGATATCCCCTCCCTGGAGGTGTTGAAGGCCAGGTTGGATGGGGGCTTGGGCAGCCTGATCTAGTGAGAAGTGTCCCTGCCCATGGCAAGAGTGTTGGAACTAGATGATCTTTAAGGTCTCTTCCAACCCAAGCTATTCTATGATTCTATGATTCTATGAACCAAAATTTGAGCTCAGGGATTGCTGGAAGTTGCAGAGGAAGCAAAGGTGCTGCAGAGTCTGGAGGGTTGCAGCAGAAGTCTGTGTGCCAAGCTAGGCTACAAGGAGGTTTAATAGTCTTGAAATGATAAAGGGACCTGTCATTTAAGAATATGTATCATATCCATTATAGCAGAGCAAAAAGCTTGGCCCAGATCAGCAAAATATAAGAGAAAGTGAAAGAAGGAAAACACGTTTCTGGTTCAAAGAAATATGAATGATCAAATGAAGGCAGCTGCCACTTTATATCTCCCAAACTCATACTAATCCATCAGAAATCACCTCAGGTAATGCAGTTGATAAGATCTCTTCCTTACGCAGACATCTCACTTTGCTCATCTAAGTGTGAGAGAATAAAAGGAAAGCTTAGCAAAGCTTTCATTTGCTTAACTAAAACTAAGGGTCTGTTGTATCTATAGTAGGAAGCAATCACCTTTCAGTCAGGGTTAGCACACTTTACAACGCTGCTCTATGCCGAGCAGATCACTCCGCGGCATCACACGGAGGAGCAGTATGGCAGTTGCTCACGTCCGTGACAAAGTGCGGAGAGGAAGCCACGGAGACAAGGGAAGCAACACAGACAGTGTTAGTCACGCCAGGAGCAGGCAGAGGAAACGGAGCAGGAACGGAAGCAAACAAGCAAACCCAGCTCAAGGCTGAGCTGCACCCAGAACAAAGGCCCAAATACAAAACAATTTATAGCTCTGTAAACAAGAAAGGAAAATATTCTGCAGTCGGAATCAGGGAAACAGCTGTGTCTGGTGCCGTGTTCTCACACCCTCCCTGCTAGTGACATCCCCTTGGTGTAGTTTCACAAGCATGCACTGAATTCCCCTGGAAGGGAGGCAGTGACCAGGACCAAGGATGATGGCACTGCCTTAGCAGCCTGCATCAGGACCTGTGAGAAACCTGGTGCAGGTCAACAAGAGTTTCTGCACCTGACTTGGGTTTCAGCAGCCATGCCAGGGTGGCCTGTGGCTCGGCATCCTTTGCATTCCCCATTCCGACTCATATTTTAAATGTTAAATGGAAAGAAGCAAACTTCATAGCACTGATGGCAGTAACAGGGGATGAAGACAAGGCTGAAGTGCTCAATGCCTACTTTGCCTCAGTCTTTAACAGTAAGGAAAATTGTTCCCTCTGTGCACAACCCCAAGGGTTGGATGAGAAGTATGAGATTCCCAAGGTCCAAGAGGAGGTGGTTAGAGACTTGCTTGCCCAGCTAGATGCCCACAAGTCTATGGGGCCAGATGGAGTCCACCCAAGAGTTTTGAGGGAACTGGCGAATGTGCTGGCCAAACCCCTTTCCACCATCTTCCAACAGTCCTGGATGACTGGGGAGGTTCCGCTGGACAGGAGGCTGCCTGATGTCGTGCCCATCTACAAGAAGGGGTGCAGGGAGGATCCGGGGAACTACAGGCCTGTCAGTCTGACCTCGGTACCTGGGAAAGTCATGGAGCGGGTGATCTTGAGTGCTATCAAGAAGCACTTGCAAGAGAACCGGGTGATCAGGCCCAGTCAACACGGGTTCATGAAAGGCAGGTCTTGCCAGACTAATCTGATCACCTTCTATGACCAAGTGACTAATCTCTTGGACGAGGGAAAGGCTGTGGATGTGGTCTTCCTGGACTTCAGTAAAGCCTTTGATACAGTTTCTCACAGCATTCTGCTTCGGAAACTGTCGGCCTCTGGCCTGGACAGGCTCACACTCTCTTGGGTGAAAAACTGGTTGAATGACCGGGCCCAGAGGGTGGTGGTAAATGGAGTTAAGTCCAGCTAGAGGCCAGTGACAAGTGGGGTTCCCCAGGGCTCAGTCCTGGGTCCAGTCCTGTTTAATGTCTTTATCAACGACCTGGATGAAGGCACTGAGTCCTCCCTTAGCAAGTTTGCAGATGACACCAAGCTGGGAGGAAGTGTCGATGTGCTGAAGGGTCGGGAGGCTCTGCAAAGGGATCTGAACAGGCTGGACTGCTGGGATGAGACCAACAGCATGAGGTTTAACAAGGCCAAATGCCGGGTCCTGCACTTGGGCACAATAACCCTAAGCAGAGCTACAAACTAGGAGAAGCCTGGCTGGAAAGCTGCCAGGAGGAGAAGGACCTGGGGGTGTTGGTTGACAACCGATTGAACATGAGCCAGCAGTGTGCCCAGGTGGCCAAAAAGGCCAATGGCATCCTGGCTTGTATCAGGAATGGCGTGGCCAGCAGGTCCAGGGAGGTTATTCTCCCCCTGTACTCGGCACTGGTGAGACTGCACCTCGAGTACTGTGTTCAGTTCTGGGCCCCTCACCACAAGAGGGATGTTGTGGCTCTGGAGCGAGTCCAGAGAAGAGCAACAAAGCTGGTGAAGGGGCTGGAGAACAAATCTTATGAGGAGCGGCTGAGAGAGCTGGGGTTGTTCAGCCTGGAGAAGAGGAGGCTGAGGGAGACCTTATTACTCTCTACAACTACCCGAAGGGAGGTTGTGGAGAGGAGGGAGCTAGTCTCTTCTCCCAAGTGACAGGGGACAGGATGAGAGGGAATGGCCTCAAGCTCCGCCAGGGGAGATTTAGGCTTGAGATTAGGAAAAAGTTCTTCACGGAGAGGGTGGTTAGGCATTGGAACGGTCTGCCAAGGGAGCTGGTTGAGTCACCGTCCCTGGAAGTGTTTAAGGTTAGGGTAGATGAGGTGCTTAGGAGCATGATTTAGGGATTGGTGGGAATGGTTGGACTCGACCATCCAGTGGGTCTCTTCCAACCTGGTTATTCTGTGATTCTGTGTGTGACTGACCTATGGGGTTTGGTGATGAGTCACTGGGGTTAGTAAGGCAAAAGTTGTTTAGCTCAGAAGGCACTTGGCAAACTGTAGTCTGGACCATAAAAAATGTATTCCTCTCCAAAGATATGAAGAAATATCACCTGAGTCTCAGTGCAAAAGAGGTTGAAATGTGAAATTGTTTTGTTTCCAAGTCTGAGGACACAGCTTTTCAATGCCTGAAGGATCTATCTCATATAATGAGATAAAAATAAAACAGTAAAACCTTGGTTAAGGACAAAAAGCAATGACTTAATAACTTGGCTACAGGACACTGCCCTAGGAATTGAACATTTTACACTTGGCATATTCTTTCAAAGCACCTCTTACTCACATTGCCAGGGATTTAGTAGCAGGCAGAACAACAGGCAAACTTGATCCCACTCACCACTTCCACAGTCACTGCTGCTCACACTCTGTGGTCATTAGTTTTTCCACTGGCTTCATGGCAGCCAAGTGTCACCGCAGACCACAAACAGTGTTGCAGAACCCACCTCAGGTCCAAGAATAAGCCTGTAACATGTAGAGTCATGCAATGTTCACACCATCAATGAAATTCCTTGCAGGACCTAGTTAGCTATATTATTTCAGTGCTTTTTAAAAAAATGAGGTCATCTCATCAATCTCCCTTCTCCCTCAAATGGCATATTTTTCTTTCTGCTCTTAGGAAAGTTTATCTCAGTTCTAGAAAACCAGAACCCTATCCCATGGCAGATACGTATTTCAAGTCTTTCTGAAGACACAACAAACTGTCTAAGCAACCTTCTAGTCCTTATGCACTCTGCCTAGCTACAGCCTACCTTTACAGTACCCTAGACAGATAACAACACCCATTAGGTGCCTAATTTCATATGTGTGCAGCTTTTCCAGTCAAATGTTCTTGCTGAACTGCTCACAGGCTTAGTGCCCTGCTGCTGACCCTGTTTGTGGCTAAACATTGTCAGTGGCTTTCCAGTCCCCACAAAACACAGCCAAGTAAATCTCTTGGAGCAGGTTCAAACCAAGAGCTCAGTGACTTGAAGTAACACTTATTAGGAGTGTATACTCCACTTTCCTTCTCTGTAAGGAAATATAGGAACATAAGCAGCAAGCAAGCTATGGATTATTGAAGTATGACCCAGCAGAGATTATGGGAAAGGAGGAAGGGCACAGAACACATCTGTGGGCCATGTTAGCAATAGTTTTTTATGCTCTTCATCATAAAGGTTGATCTGGACCAAGCTCCAGCAGCCAAAGAGGATGCACTGACTGGGAACGCCAAATGTGGCCAGGTGTCCATTACTTTTAAATGGCAGGGATTCACGAGAGGTCCTCTTCTATTACACATTTGACTTACTGATTTCTCTGAAGATTCCTCCTTACATGCCTGCATGTCTTATATTTCAGAAAGGACTCCACGTGCTGTACTGAAGGCAAACCATTTTTCCTGGCTGGCAGTAATAGCTGGTCACTGCAGCAGCTACGGTTTTCATTGGTTCTGTCAAAGGAAATGCACTAGAATTATTACAATTTAACACAGAAGTCTCAAAAATCAAGGAAAAGACAAGTAAGTGTCAAAAGAGCAAGAGCCTATACTTCAGTGCTGACAATTGTAAGAATATTTTGCGTTCATCTGAAGGGGGAGGAACAGGAAAAAAAAGAAAATGAAAAAAAGACTGAATATCTACCTGGTGTTTTAGTGTGATTTTCCTTTTGTGAGATTTACCGGACTGTGAAAAGCCTCCCAAGGGAACCGATGGCAGCTCCATCAATTGGGTAATGTAACTGCTGCATTCTATAACTCTGGTAAAGCCTCAGAACCTGTCTGAACTGAGTCCAACCCAGGTTATGTGTTCCTAGAGAAAGCAGAATACTCAATAAAGCTGCCAGAATATTTACCTAATCTTTGCAGATTTAATGCCTCTAAGTTGAATAAACATGCCATATTGTTGTAAGCCAAAACATCCATTTTATGTTTTGAATTAGAGCTTTTCCCTGGAGTATGGGAAAACCTGTAAAGCACTTTCTTTATTTGCACCCCCATAGCTGTTTTATGCTTCTTCTTTCCAAGCCCTGCATTTAAGTAGGTGTTGGACTCCTAAATAGATCTTTGCTGTGCTTGCACATTCAACATCTGGGATCATAGAAGCCAATGCTCACCACTCAACTTATGATTTATAGATTCCAGGGGAGACAAATAAAATAACGTTTGTTAAAACTGATCATAGGAATGCTGTAATGAACATCTGGCACCTGTCTATTCACATGTGTACATAGGAAAATTGAGTCAGAAACATTGAAAAGTAATCTACAGTATCATTTCAGTCAATCTTTTGGAAGATTAAAGAATAATATTAAATAATATCTGATCTCACATTACATATTTCATCCATAGGGCTTAAGGTGTTTACGAAGTATGTATCAGAAGCTCACAATTTAAAATGTAAAAACAAATGCATGTACTATTTGGTGATATAGAGGGGTGTGAAGAGGGTGTACCCTGGGCCCTCATGCAGAAGTTGCTCATGTGAAACTAGATTTCATATTTAGGACCTATTTTTCATATGTCCTTTTCTAGAAATTAATTTCTACCAGCTCTGGTAAACTATAACCACAGTGGCTTCATCATCCCCATTCAAGATAGCACTGACTCACTAATTCATCTTGCAAGAGTCTGGGGGCATCTGCTTCCAGGTGACTGTGGAAACCTGCTTGTGAACTGGTAGATCTGTCTCACTGCAGGCTGACACTGAGAGCTAATTCATCCTGCATGCACTCTCACACTGAAATCCTGGTTGTCCTGATGCCAGCTGCAAGCCTGGTGTGACCTCACTGCTCTGTGCCCCCAGCCCTCTGCTGAGTACAGGGGAATCCAGAACCATCGTAACTTCAGTCAGGGATCTCTTACATAAAGATAGGAGTTTATATGTATATGGGTACACTGTAAAATTTGAGGACTGTGAACACTCCTTTCACTTCAGTATAAACCCTGAATTTAAACTCTGCTGTTGGTACACTTTTAGCCTTGCTGCTGATACTTGCTTTCACCATTGTTTGTGATGAAAACAATGGTAAAAAACCCCCACCTTGTTTCTTGGAGTGGCTTGAGAATATTCCTGCTTACTATTCAGGAAATCTTTTAATATTCAAAGCAGGACAATTCACTGAAGGGTACACCTGAGGACCCTATAGGATATCTCCAGCTCTGAAGCCCAAGCAACTCTTTTTGTGAGAAGACTGCAAGCAGGTAGCCAATTGCAAAGATTTTGAGCGGTGTGTGTCTCGCAAGCATGGACAGGGCTGCGTGGATCAGGCCAATGCTCATTTCAAAGTACAGCTTCTAAACTGACCTTTACTTTTCAGTGAATGAATACACCACTTTTCATCTTCAGACATACCACATACCCTGACCTATTATTGTTCTTTGTGTTGACCTCCAAGACCTACCTTAATTTCAGGGCTTTTTTCAGTCAAATCTCCTACATAATCAGTTTAGTCTACTCGTGGTTAAGTACTGAACACATCCAATATATTGCAAACTACCTTTCTGTTTGCCTATCTGGCTTACCTTTATGGATCTGAACAGGCTGGATCGCTGGGCAGTGTCCAATGGCATGAGGTTTAACACGGCCTGGTGCTGGGTCCTGCACTTGGGGCACAACAACCCTAAGCAGCTACAGACTAGGAGAAGTCTGGCTGGAAAGCTGCCTGGAGAAGGACCTGGGGGTGTTGGTTGACAGTGACTGAACATGAGCCAGCAGTGGCCCAGGTGGCCAAGAAGTCCAACGACATCTTGGCTTGTATCAGAAACAGTGTGACCAGCAGGTCCAGGGAGTTCTCCCTCTGTACTCGGCACTGGTGAGACCGCTCCCTGAATCCTATGTTCAGTTCTGGGCCCCTCACCACAAGAAGGATGTTGAGGCTCTGGAGCGAGTCCAGAGAAGAGCAACAAAGCTGGTGAGGGGGCTGGAGAACAGGCCTTATGAAGAACAGCTGAGAGATCTGGGGTTGTTTAGCCTGGAGAAGAGGAGGCTGAGAGGAGACCTTATTACTCTCTACAACTACCTGAGAGGAGATTGTGGAGAGGAGGGTGCTGGCCTCTTCTCCCAAGTGACAGGGGACAGGACGAGAGGGAATGGCCTCAAGCTGCACCAGGGGAGATTTAGGCTGGACATTAGAAAATAATTTTTCACAGAAAGGGTCATTGGGCACTGGAGCAGACTGCCCAGGGAGGAGGTTGAGTCATGTTCCCTGGACGTGTTTATGGGACAGATGGACGAGGTGCTGACGGGCGTGGTTTAGTGTTTGATAGGAACGGTTGGACTCAATGATCCAGTAGGTCTCTTCCAACCTGGTTATTCTATGATTCTATGTACCTATGTAAGTGTAGGTGGAAGTATTTCTACAAACAGTACAGCAAATTAAAAAATACAATTTTACCCGTACTTGTATTTTGATGACAAATGATACTACCTCTTTGACTTCTGGAATGCTTTGTTTTACTGAAGATAAGACTTTGATAATTTTGTATATCTTGAATTGGAAGTCTAATCCAAGATGGTTGTCTGAGCTTCTTTAGAGGTAGTGGAAAAAAAAAGCACATCCAGAGAGCAATTTGTGGTATTTTGAATGATCCTCCTTCTTGTGTACAAGGGAAACTAAGATTACATGAAGTAGGATACTTCTCATGCATGGAATTGAGGGACCTGAGTTCCATCCACCTAGCTGACTGCCAATAGGATTTGTTCATACTTGACAGTTTTTTAGCTTGTTACCAGATCTAGGGTAAGAAATCTCCTTTTCCATGTTATTTTACTTTTTTAGAACAAACCCTCAAAATTTCAAATATTTCTGAACAGCAGGAGGGCTCTTGGTTCCTGTACTATGTTAGATTCTTTGCTTCTCAACCATTATTTAGAAGATGAGTAGGTGAGGTATTTAGGGACATGTCTTAGTAGTGGACAGGTATGGTTGGACTTGTTGATCTCAAAGGTCTTTTCCAACCTAGAGATTCGATGATTCTATGGTACTATTACTATCTTGAACTTATTTCTTCTTATATATAAAGTAAACATGAATATGATCAGAACTGAACAGGGAAAACAAATAAGATACATTTTCTTTTGCTATGTTTCCATACTTGCAAGAATTTATCATTCTTTTCTCTATTTAACACTACAGGATCAGGCTAAAATTTGGCTGCCTCAAATCTTTTCTTGTTACCACTACACTATATTTCTTTTTGTTTACTGAGAGACCTATACAAAAGTAACAAATTAATTTCTTTCTGAGAACTGCAGCAGCTCAGGACAACTGATTTAATCACAGCTCCTGGTTCTTACTCTATTAGCCTGATTCTACACCAGCACTTCTGTGGTGAGGATTTGGAAACAAGCTTCCTACATCCCAAACTTGTTTTGGGTTTTGAGTTAATTTGTTATTCAATGCACAGCTATGACAAAGAAAAATGAGTGGCTGTGCTCATTGTCAGCTTTGTCTGCACTGCGTTATTAATTTGAAGCAATATATTTTGTGTGCACAAACTATTCAGTTTATCTTATTTTGTTTACTGTTATGTTATCTTTGAATCAAACTCCGAGTAATTTTTCTACATTTTTTACATCACTAGCATTTCATGTCCTTCTATACACCTGTTCTTTTCCCAGGTGAACACAATTCTGAGCAGAAGATGTGCCCATTTCAGTGGAAGCAATATCACTACTAATGCACTTGTTTTGAGTGTGCATCCTTAGCTCCATAAAACATACCCAGCTATCTACATGCAGTTTAAATTCCCTCTACAGTGATTATCTTGAAAAAAGGCCTTCAGAATTGGCAATCCCTTATGGTGTAAGAGGCAACTAAATTACACTGTTAAAAACACTCTTCTTTTTCTTTTTTTGCCAATTTCCAGATGCTAAAAACATCCAAATGCCTGAGAAACTGTTTCAATGGAAAGAGTTGAAACTCCTCTGGGATGAATAGGGAATGATCAGGAGGAGACATTAAAACGGCAAATAAAAAATTATGGAAGAAAGTGCAGATTACTGAGAACTAGTCCAGTAGTAGAATGTTGAAATGCCCTTTCCAGTCACTGACCACCAGATGAGCTAGAAGAGCAGTAAATAAAGTTAAATTAAAAATTAAGATTCAGCTGGTATTCACATTGCTGACGAGACTGGCTTTTCTCAGGTGAATTCATGTATTACAATGCAGATCAGCATGGATCAGCAAGCATTAACACGAAGAATATTTTCATTCTACTTTTGAATAGTACAAGGTTCCCAGATCATCCACGGACCAGGGATCTATGGTAGTATAAATGCACAAATTGTGATGGAAAAAAAATGCTTGTTGATGGTCTTATAAAGTACAGATAATTTGTAATTAACATTATTTAGCACTTTTAGGGTAATGCTGTGTTAAATAAACCTGATTTCACAACAGCATCCTATCAAGTTTATTTGCCAAATATCACATCAATAGGCAGAATGGAAACTTTAAAGCAAGGAGAGAAATGACTTGTTGGTCTAGGATTGTACATATCTGCTTATCTGTGACGTTGTACGGAGTTATGGGTCTTGGATTTTTCTATTTGATCAGTCTTAGATTGTTAATTAGTCATTTAAGGAAAAAATCTGAGCAAAATCTGAGTAAAAATACCCTCTTGTTTCTCAGAGGTGACAAGTTTCCCTGGTATTGAGGTCCTCCCACTAATCACTGTGAGAATACTTAGTGCTGCTCACCTCTAGACATTAATTCACCCTATATCTTCGTGCTTTAACAAATCTTGAAACTGTCCAGGAGCCTGCCCATATATGATGCTCTAATGAAACCATGATGTAATCTGGTCCTCCCGTGGTGGCCTCTCTCTACTACCCATGCTCTGGCCCTGCTAGTGGGTGCAGGAGAAGCTGCATTGTTGCCCAGCTCCATGCTCACAGTTTGGTGCAACAGTGCTGTCATGTTGTAGTGTCCCAGCAACATCACAGCTGTGTTCACTTCTGCCGTTCCCCAGATCTGTAGTTTCGATGCTATATGAATATCTGCATGACAGAATGTCTTTTTGTCCCTTGATTTCCCTCAGCTGGAACCACTTTATGGACACCTGGCTTTGCACTGCTTTCCAAAAATTTTTATCTTATTGCCCATTTAAAAATATTAATGCACTTAATAGAATGTTTCACAAAATATTTTGCTCATCAACTTTTCATTGATTGAGTTTGTTAGGTAATGGTCTGGAGCTTTGTTCTTTCCTTCCATTACTCACAGAATCATGTCTTAGCAGTGGGACTGACAAGAAAAATAATCTCTATAAGAGTGTGAAGGGCCATGTGGGATCCTGGTTATGCAGCTGTGCATAGCACTGTTCATTGCCAAAACTACCTGGAGCCGGGAGAGTGACATTCTGCTCCATCCTTCCTGCTTTGAGAGGTTACGAAGGGGCCTGAATGCATTAATATACAAGTAAACACAGAGTGTGCCCATGTGTGTGTGAATAGAATGTGCCAAGGTCTTTCTTTGGCCCTGAGACTGACAGACCTGGACTAGCTTACATCCATAGGACAACCTCTCAGATCTTCCAACGTTGGGTTGTTGTACCCTGGCAGCCTCTTCGAAGTAGCCCTCGTGTCATATCCATGAAAAGTGTGGGTGAGGGTAAAATGGCACAAATGAAGTACGCAAAGGACCACACTAGCAGGACAAATACACACTAACAGGGCTGGAGCACCTCCCATATGAGGACAGGCTGAGAGAGTTGGGGTTGTTCAGCCTGGAGAAGAGAAGGCTCTGAGGAGAACTTATAGCAACCTTCCAGCATCTGAAAGAGGTCTACAAGAAAGCTGGGGAGGGACCATTTACAAAGGCTTGGAGTGATAGGATGAGGAGAAATGGGTATAAACTGGAGAGGGGCACATTTAGACTAGAATAAGGAAGAATTTCTTCATGATGAGAGTGGTGAGGTACTGGAACAGGTTGCACAGGGAAGTTGTGGCTGCCTCATCCCTGGAAGTATTCAAGGCCTTGGGCAGCCTGATCTGGTAGGAGATGTCCTTGCCCATGGCAGGGGGGGTTGGAACTGGACGATCTTTGATGTCCCTTCCAACCCAACCTATTTTATGATAATATGATTATATGAAATAAGCTGCTATTCCCATAAACTTTTTAACACTGTTTCATCTACAATCATCTGTGGTTGAGGAAGATATGAAGAGAATTATCTGCTGAGTTTTTGCATTTCCCATTATACCAGAGCTTCCTTTATCTATAATCTGTAAGAAGCAAGCCTTGCTGTGTCTTTTCAACAGATATTTACCTATGGATGCTGTTAGGGAGAAGTGGACTCCTACACATTGCTTGGCTACACTGAAAAATGCTGAATCCTACTTCCATCTCCACCTGCTTCCTGTCTCAGTCTTCTGACTCCATATTAGCCAGCGCTGCATTTGTCTTTCTGTGTCTATGGAATATGCTGCAAACCCATGCATGAGGCGTGTGATGTTCTCAGTATCAGTAAGGTCTGGTGGTGTGAGCCTGTCAGAGCTTAGAAACATCGTTGGGCAAAAAACACTTTCAGAGGCAGCTGCCTGACTTTGACTCACAGCAAATCACCTGTGTGTCCCTAAAAATCATGTGTAAGAAATGCAATATAGATATCATAGAATCATAGAATAACCAGGTTGGAAAAGACCCACTGGATCATTGAGTCCAACCACTCCTATCAAACACTAAACCATGCCCCTTAGCACCTCGTCCCCCCGTGCCTTAAACACCTCCAGGGAAGGTGAATCAACCACCTCCCTGGGCAGCCTGTTCCAGTGCCCAATGACCCTTTCTGTGAAAAATTTTTTCCTAATGTCCAGCCTAAATCTCCCCTGGCTTGTGGCCATTCCCTCTCGTCCTGTCTCCTGTCACTTGGCAGAAGAGGCCAGCTCCCTTCTCTCTCCAACCTCCTTTCAGGTAGTTATAGAGAGCAATGAGGTCTCCTCTCAGCCTCCTCTTCTCCAGGCTAAACACCCCCAGCTCTCTCAGTCGCTCCTCATAAGGCCTGTTCTCCAGCCCCTTCACCAGCTTCATTGCTTTTCTCTGGACTAGCTCCAGAGCCTCAGAACTGAACATGGGATTCGAGGTGCAGTGTCACCAGTGCCGAGTACGGAGGGAGAAGAACCTCCCTGGACCTGCTGGTCACGCCGTTTCTAATCCAAGCCAAGATGCCATTGGCCTTCTTGGCCACCTGGGCCACTGCTGGCTCATGTTCAGTCACTGTCAACCAGCACCCCCAGGTCCCTCTCCTCCAGGCAGCTTTCTAGACAGAATTCTCCTAGTCTGTAGATATACTCCTTAATTAGTAACTTTATCCATTTCTATTTACTTCCACTATGAATGGGACTTTCCTTTTAAACCTGTGTCAGTCCCACTGTTTTACCTTCTGTTTTAGTTTGGAAGGTGCTAGCCATTCATTCCTGGAGGAAATGCAGTAAGGAAATACTTAGCATTTTGCAACCATAATACAACTCTCCTTTATTGTTCACATTCTGTGAATGAACCTGGAAGGACCTGAGGATATAACTCCCCAGAACTCCTGTTCTGAATAGAGCTGAATCACACTTTCCAGGCTCCAGGAGCTAATGCCTTTGCAGACTAATTCATTGATTAATCTAGGTCCAGAGGAGGGCTACAAGATGGTGAGAGGGCTGGAGCACCTCCCATAGCAGGACAGGCTGAGAGCTGGTCTTGTTCAGCCTGAAGAAGAGAAAACTCCAAGGAGACCTTAAAGAGACCTTCCATTACCTGAAGGTAACTTACAAGAAAGCTGGGGAGGAACTGTTTACAAAGGCTTGTAGTGATAGGACTATGATCAATGGCTATAAACTGAAGAGGGGCAGATTAAGACTTGACATAAGGAGGAATTTCTTCATGAAGAGAGTGGTGAGGCACTGACACAGGTTGCCCAACGAGAATTGTGGCTGCCCCATCCCTGGAGATGTTGAAGGCCAGTTTGGATTGGGGCCTTGGGCAGACTGGTCTAGTGGGAGGTGTCCCTGCCTGTGGCAGGGTTGTTGGAACTGGAAGATCTTCTGAGTCTCTTCCAACCAAACTATTCTATGATTCTACAATTTTGTGCATTGCTCACAAACAAAGCTTCTTTTTACCCTTTGTCCCTTTTACATCAAGCTTCTACATAAGAAAAGCTGATTTTCTGATTCCTGTAATTTGTATAGGATGGATTCAGTAGGATTATTTTTTCCTGTCTTTAATTACTTTCACATCAGCTCAGATCACTATGCTCTGAACCCACAGCAAAAGTATCCTTCAGCATTTCACTTTATCTTCCTGTGGAAAGAAAACCTCCCATCTGATTCTACCCCTGCCTGAAAAAGATGGTGGTTTATTTTACTGCTGCAGAATGACAGTATATGAATATAGAGACTTACTAAATAGCATTCACACATGAACAAGAAACTGCAAATATTGGCACTGCCACAGGAAAGCTGTCAGGGAAAGATCATGTTGTCATAAACCAAGAGAAGCTACAAATCGAATCAGATGCAGAGCATACTGAACACACAACCAAGAGCTCAATGGTTCTTTCCTTTTAAGAATCCTGCATTCTCTATTTTTCATATGCTAAAAAACCACACTCCGTTCAAATATTATGCTTATTAATGATTTGAAATGATTAATTGCTGTTAAGAACACACTACAGTTCTAAGCTGTACATGTACCAGATGGTGAAAGATACATCATGTACATAAGTATCATGATAATTGGCAAAATTTTGACATTGTGAAGTCTATAATAATTTGTTATTTATTGAAGTATCTACTAATCATCCATTAAACACTTAAACATTCATTTAAACATGAAGGTTTAATAAAAAGCGCTTAAAAATGCCTCCTTTTATAGTTGTGTAGTAATGACTCAGAATATAGCCTGAATTAGTATTTAGTAACTTCTATTGTGGACCAGTGTAGTACATTTTATGATATGATTTGAAAATAATATAATATGAAGGGTTTTTTTAGCACAGCTGAAAAGGAAAACACAATGCGGTAGCATTTGTGTTGATTTTTTATTACTATGAACTACATTTTGAGACCGGAGGAAAACTAGGAAAAAAGAAAAGGCTTTCTTCTCTATGGGTAATCCTATCACCTACCAGAAGAAGTAACACAAGATCTGGTCACCCTGTTGTTCATCAGACCTGTACAAGTAACTTTAAAGCAATAAAAAACCTCCCAGAAAACACAAATAAAAATGTGAATTTAGAGGCTCTGTGCAGTCTCTAGCAGGGTGCTTTCCCTTACATGTTTTGATATACCCTTCAGCTTTAAAATGATTGTAATATTTTGTGTTTACTAGGCAGCTTTTATTCCAGAAGCTCAAAGCCTGTTAAAAACAAAAATACTCTTTCATTATACATATTTGCATTACCATTTCACAAACTGGCAAAGGAAACCAGCACCTTGCTCAAAGTCACACAGATAGTTGAGACAGAAGGGCTGCCTTGGGTATTTTGAGCAGTGATTCAGAGCAGAGCTTCAGTAGATGCTTCAGTTGTCAAATGTCTTCATGCCAGTGGAGATCAGTAAGATCTGCTCCCGCTTGCTGAGCTTCCCGAGCCAGCTCCTGCCCAGCCTCAGGACTGTCATGCCTCCCCCTTTCCTCAGATGTGATGCAGATGTCAAAAGAAAGAAGTTTCATCTCTCAGCTCCTGTTTATGCTGCATATTATTCCCCTTAATGATATGTCAGGCACAGTTACATCCCAAGGTCCCGAGATGACACCCAATGTGCCACTCACAGCCCCACAAAAGAGGGAGAAATGCTACATGTATGCAGAGAAACAGGCAGTTAACTCCTGTAATTTACATTTCACCCTTACACCCAACAGACTACAAATAAGATAATTTAATTTAAAAATGTGTTTACATGGTTTAAGAAAAAGCAAATATACAAGAGCTGCCTAATTAGGCAGAAGCTAGGACTGTGCAGATGTTTTCATCTGTTCTCATGACATCACAAACATTGAACCACCCCATTACAGAAACTGGCAGGTTATGTTTTAGTATTCATTATAATTATATAACAGGCAGCTCTTTGGAAAACAGCCTTTATTAATGAACTGTAAATAAACACCTCCCCAAGGGGGTGTTAAAGCATGGGGTACTCATTGTGAATAGGGCACTAGTCAGACAGGATTCAAAAATTCTCATGTAGGTTCATAAAAAGACCTCATAAAATGCATGATTGTGATTCAGTCTTTCTTACAGAAGTGCTTGTGGGAGATGCATGGAGATACTAGTGGTCTATTAAATAAACCTTTATTCTAGCTTTCTGTAAGATACTGTTCTAGAGACTATGCAATACAATGCATCTGCAAAATGTAGGTATAAATCATTTGCATTTTTACAATTTAACATTAGTCCAGTAAAGATTTTAAATCATTTCTTTCAAAGTTCAGCTTAATATTATTATTTGTCAGATTCATTTTTTCAGTATGCTACTGTAGGATACTACAGGCACTAGTTTCTTTGCAGTTCCATGGTTACAGCTCTTACGGATCCTTAGTTGTGCCCTTAAACACAAACATTCTGAAATAGCTGAATAACAGTTTCTATTGTCAAAAAGGCCAGTGAGCTGCCCGAGTCCCTCTGAAAGCCCTGGATTTCTGCATCAGTTCTGATTATGGCCACTTACTATCTTTCATCCCAGATAGCTACATTAGTTTAGAAACAGTACACTCTTGTGGCCTAGGATCTGTCTTCAGTGCCTAAAGTTATTACTTAAACTTCTTTGCCTGGCTATTAAAGGCTCTGGCTAATAAGTCCCATTGAGTTGGAAAGAAGCTTTAGATGCTTCACACATTTCAAAATGTCAGGCTTCTTTTACCTAAATACTAATTAAAAAAAAATTCAGACTATGTAATGGAAATTTACGGCACTCTAAAAAATATGTTTAACCTTATTCTGGGTTACTGAAGAATATCCAAAACCAAACAAAAGATATTTTTATCTGATAGCCTTCTCAGACATAGAGCTAAAAATGACATTTACATCTTTCCCACAAACACTCTTTCAACCTAAATCCTTCTCACAGCCTTCTCTGACAATCAACCCCAATATTTCACTCCAAAAGAAAACATTTTTATATGCTCTTTAAAGGCTTTCCCTTTTGGCGGAGACCTTCAAAGTGAGAACAGTGGCTCTAACCTAAGCAGCAGGAGGAATTCTTTGCTGACAATATATGCTGAGGGAATAATAAGTCATCTGAGTAAATGCCAATATCTTGAATTCAGATACGTTGTGGTCTTAGACTCTTCTCGATGTCATCTTGACCAGTATCAGAAACAGAATGGCCAGCAGTATGGTCCAGGGAGGTGATCCTGTTCCTGTACTTGGCACTGGTGAGACCACACCTTGAATACTGTGTTCAGTTTTGTGTCCCTCACTACAAGAATGATATTAATGTGCTGGAGCATTCCCAGAGAAGAGCAACAAAGTTGGTGAAGGGGCTGGACAACAAGTCTTACGAGGAGTGGCTGAAGGAACTGGGGTTATTTATCCTAGAGAAGAGAAGGCTGAGACCTTAGCACTGCCTACAACTACCTGAAAGGAGGTTGTGGCAGGTGGGTGCTGGTCTCTTCTCCCAAGAGACAGGTGATAGAACAAGGGGGAATGAACACAAGCTGTGTCAGGGGAGGGTCAGTTTGGACATTAGGAAAAGCTTTTTCTCCAAAAGGGTCATCAGGCACTGCCAGAGGCTGCCCAGGGAAGTGGTTGAGTCACCATCCTAGAGGTATCTAAAAGACAGGTAGATGAGGTACTTAAGGATATGGTTTAGTGGCAGATAGGTATATTTGAACTCAATGATCTCAGAGGTCTTTTCTAACTTGGTGATTCTATGATTCTATAGTCGGTGAAGAAATTAACATCTCTAGTGTTTCTCTGGTAGATTTTATCCTTAGTAGATCTCTAGAATTTACCATCTGATCCACATTACCTTTTCCCTCAGGTCATTATGAACACACTAGAGAGACCAACTCAGCTACAGTTGTCAATCATAGAATCATAGAATAGTTTGGGTTGGAAGGGACCTTAAAGATAATCTAGTTCTAATGCCCCTGCCATGGGCAGGGACACTTCCCACTAGACCAGGTTACCTGAGACCACATTCAACCTGACCTTCAAAACCTTCAGGGATGGAACATCCACAACTTCCCTTGGCAATCTGTTCCAATATCTCACCACTCTCATGGTGAAGAAATTATTCCTTATGTCAAGCCTAAACATGCCCCTTTCCAGCTTTTACCCATTCCCCGTCATCCTATTATCACAAGCCTTTATGAATAGGCCCTCTCAAGCTTTCTTCTAGACCCATTTCAGGTCGCTCTAAGATCTCCTTGGAGCCTTCTTTTCTCCAGGCTAAAAAGCCCAACTCTAGCAGCCTTTCCTCATGTTGAAGGTGTTCCAGCCCTCTGATTATCTCTGTAGCCCTCCTATGGACCTGTTCCAAAAGTTCCATATCCTTCTTATATTGAGGATTCCAGATCTGGTCACAGTACTTCAGATGAGGTCTCACAAGAGAGGAATAGAGGGACAGAATCCCTTCCCTCGACCTGCTGGCCATGCTTCTTTTGATGCAGCATGGTATTTGGTTGGCCTTCTGGGCTGCGAGTGCACGTTGCTGGCTCATGTAAATGGTAGGGTTGTCTACAGTTAGGTAAGATTAATCCCTCTTCTGCTTCTGATGGATGATGTAGAAAAGCCCAGGCAGCCGTCCTACAATGAAACAAAGCCTTTCAAGAAGAAGCTCATTTGTCTAAAAAGGAGCTACTTTGATATTCTGGTGAGTATCTTGATATTAATAGGTGACAATGGCTACTCGGACAAAAGAAGGTAGAAGACTCTATGCATAGCAGAGTTACAAATGCCTGGAAGAATATGCTGAAGCATTACATAATGGGACCATCATTAATACACATTTTGGGTAGTTCTGAAAATGTTGTAGAAAAATATTTGTGATCATCACAGACACACTTGACTAAGCAACCTACCTCTTCCACATTGCTGCCAACCTTGGCCACAAAGTAGTTACAGTGAGGACAAAAGTGGCTTAACAGAGGAGTTTCTGCATTAAGTAGACTGGGAAATGCAAGTCAGGCTAAATATTTTGTGTAATTCCCTCTTACTAGTCTCAAACACCGTAGTGTTTAAAAACCACAAGTTAAGCCTACATAATCTGAGGGAACCTTTGAATAAATAAATACGTGTCTTGAGTATTTGAGATTACATTTGGCTCTTGAGTTTATATCTTTGCAATAACAAAAACTAAGAAAATTTGTATATGAATAATTAAAATCATATGGCAATTGCTTGATTTCATCACCTGGTTCTTTTTAAAACAATATAGAATTATTTCAAATCCTCAGGTCTAAATAGCTGAACCACTATTTTGTCTTGGAATCAGAAAGACCATGAAGTGGTACATTTTGAAAAAACGGGTGCTGTAAGATCATGAATGTAACACATCCAACACTGTGAGAGCAGCCGAGTCGATAAGTACAAAAGGTGGCTTTGGTATGAACCTTTTTACTATGTTCATATAAACATTATTTTTTGGTAGCCACAGCCTCTCTGTGTCCTATGATAACTTGTTTTGTTTATTTTGAAACTGATAGGAAACTTAGTCAACAATGATGACAATGAGAATATGAGAACATTCCACAGACCTTCAAGACATGTCAGAAACTAGCTTTGACCTTGTTATGACTACAGCAGGATCTTAACATATTTAGCAGTGTGATACAAGTAGAAATAATGCAAATGTGTACATGCAAATGAAATTTTTCTTATCTAACAAACTGGTTAGATCTTGCCAATATCTGTGCTGGAGGGAACATTTGAGAATATGCTATCCATGACTGTGCATCCATACTCAATTGGATCCCAAACATAAAATCTGTACATATTATAACTAACCCTTCCTTAAAAAATTTCCTGACGTGCAGATTTTACTTACTGGCAGTGATTGAAGCAAAAGTGGTGAAAAAGTATTTCAAAACTGAATGTGGTTTATGTACTTCACTCAGAGTCCCTGACACGTCTCACTGAAATAATGACCTATCTGCTAAGATGGAGCTTCAGAAAATCTTGTCACTGTTGTGTAAGGACAGTTTTAAAGCCAAGAAAATACAGAAAAGATTTTGAACATCATCAAACTGGATTTTGGTAAAAGGAAAACATCTAGAATAATTTCTGTATCTTTACATAATGAACTGATTTTTTCTTTTAATTACTTCTGGGTTATTATCACACTGGAAAGGTCTGTTCCATATGCAGCACCACTGAGTTGTCTATCTTAAGACTGAACAAAATTTTCTTGGCTAGGACAGTCTCTCCATGATGTTCTGAAATCCAGGTTGGCTTGCTGTGTCAAATGTTATCATCAAATCCATTAAAAAAAAGTGCTCATATCCTCATATATTGCCTTGGGGGCACCTCCATGAGTTTTTGAATCATAAAAATGATGCTGATTTTTCTGCACTTCATCCAATGTGCCATTATGATTCCAGAAGTTTGCTTTCCACAAGAGCAACACTCAGCCCAGGACATCTAAGACCACGCCAGCTAATGTTATATTCTCCTTTCCCTTAAAATCTTTGATGTGATTCACATCTTATAAAGTACAGAGACACAACGTTCATTAACATCAGTTGGATAGGGAACACAGTGATAGTCAGATAGTGAAGTCAGTTGGGAGTCTGCTGCCTGTATCAAACATCTAGCAATCTTCCCATGTTATCACAAAGAGACCATACCCCATTTTTCCTTTTTTGTATAAAATGGCAACAGGCTCCTCAAGTCATGCACCTGTTTGACAGTCACGTCAACACCAAGATAATGAGCATGCAAATTTAAGATCACAGTCTTTGATCTCTAGTCTTGACAAGATACCTTTTCCAGAAACTACCTCTACCTCTGTGTGTGTGGTGATTACCAGGTTATGCATGCAGCTCATAAACCTTGACACAAAACTATGGAATTTCTAAACAAAATGACAAGATTTGGGCTCAACAAAAACTTTCTGTAAGAGCCACGATGCCATTCTTTGAATCAAGGATACCTAACATGGCCTATTCTCCTTATTTAAGAAACTAGTATCAAAAACAACATTTGTATCACTTAAACTAAGAATTTGATCAGGGCAAGAAGAGAACAACATGCAAAGCACCATACAGTGGTGCTGTACATGACATCAAGAAGTTGTATTCTGACTTATCAACCATAGAATCATAGAGTCACCAGGTTGGAAAAGACCCACTGGATCATTGAGTCCAACCATTCCTATCAATCACTAAACCATGCCCCTCAGCATCTCAATCTCTCATCCAGACCTAAAAATCCAAAGAACTTTCAGGATACACTTGATGGGTTCACTAAGCTCAGGGTAGTAGATTTCCATTTACTCTGAGAAGTCCATCATAAATGACATCTAAATGCTCATGGTGCACAGCGCTCTTGTAGAAAGAACCATAGAGTCATAGAATCATAATACAATTTGGGTTGGAAGGGACTTCAACGATCACCTAGTTCCAACCCCGCTGCCATGGGCAGGGACACCTCCCACCAGACCAGACAGTCCCCCTCCAGCTTTCTTGTAGCCCCTTCAGATGCAGGAAGGTTGCCATAAGGTCTCCTTGGAGCCTTCTCCTTGCCAGGCTAAACAACCCTAACTCTCTCTGCCTGTCCTAAATAAAACATGTGTATCAAGAAATTATTTTTCATTCTCAGTAGGTTGCCCAGTTCAACAGGAATGTCAGTATGCATGAAAGCTAACATCGACAGGATACAATTTCTCAGAAGAATGGATTTTTTCTGAGACCATTATATACCTTGCTACACTCTGTCATATTGTACTCTACGTTTTGCCCTTTTCAATATACAGCCAGCCAGCCAAAATATCTTTATTTCTTTTAAATATTCTGTTCTCTATTCTATCCTATCTTTAAGGTTCATTTTAAATTATTCCTTCATTCCCCTAAGCATAAAAAATAAGGAAAGCAGTTTTTTATCAAAGATATAAAAGCAAGTAAGCTTTTTCAGAAAAAAAATGGGACATGTTTAGGTTGATGATATCTGAAAAGAGTTTCTGAATTAGTACAGTTTAATGCAGCCTTTAGCCAACAGAGATTTTGTTCATACAATTACGTAAAAAAATTTGCCACTTATAGCCTATGAAATAAAGATAGTGAAAGAAAAGGAGAACTGCCGAATGTGTGTCAGTGAATTTTAAAACTATAAAGAGCACAGAAGAAAATTAGAAAACAATGGAACGGCAAATAACTACCTCTCTAGAAAGCCTGTTCCAGTGTTTGACCACCTCCTCTGTAAAGAAATGTTTCCTAATATTAATTCTGAATGTCCCCTTATTTGGTTGGGGTTTTGTTGCTTTGAGTTTTATATAAGATCTAATACTATGCTTAACTTTTAGAGATTTCAAGTCAATATGCATAATGAAGACATTGTATATGAAAACCCACAGAAAAAATTCTTAGAACAGCACTGTGTAGTCCAAATAAAAATCAACACATGAATATTTTCAGGCAGGAAAGCTGAATTGCTTGCTATAGGTTCCTCAAAGTATCAGTGAAAGAGATTTACATACCAAAACCATTATGATTCTCTGCTATAAGTCAAATTTGACTCTTCCAGGCTTTCAGAAACAAAGTAGAGATAGGATATAGAATGGATGAGACCGTTCAGAGAAGATAGAGGGGCATACTTCACATGGGTTGATGTCCCATCAAGCCCTGTTGACCTAGACTGGCTGGCAGAAGATGCTGGTCAGCACTGAGTTCGTTTTCTAGTTTCCACAGGTGCACTATACTTCCTTTGAGTGAAGAATAAAGGAGAATGAAAATGTTTGTTTTAACAAAATACAAATTTTACTTCTGATGCTTAAGACTTTCTAGCCACAGCCTCCTTTCAAATCATCACTGCAGGTATTAGTCAGTCAGCATTTTTCATTTGTGCTGATCAGTTGACAGATTCTATTCTCGGGAGAATTAATTATTAAATTACATCCTAAGAGATACAGGAACAGCAAGCTCTGCCTTAATTTTATGCCATTCTTAATTTTTCATATCTCCCAGGTGCTGCAGACTGGGCACCTGAGAGTGTGCATTCACTTAGTAACAAGTTGCAGAAACTTCTTTCTTAGTCTCTGTATTCAGGTAGTGGGAGAGCTGCAAAATGCCAGAAGATCGCTGCACAGCTGATTCTGGTCATGAATATATCAAAATGCCTCATCAAAACCAAATAAAATCTCAAATAAAAACTTCGGGGTAATTCTGATTTCCTTTTTCACCAGTTTAAATTGAGAGCAATTCTAGTGAAATCAGCACATTGTGATAGCAAAATAAGACACCAAAAGGCTCCAACTGAACTATGTAACGAAAATTATTAAAAATGTGTATAAAATAATGGACATAGGCTGGCTATTCAGGCTCTTTGATAATAACAAACATTTCTGAAATGTGACCATCAAAGAAACTCTGATAATTTCATAAAAGCCAATACTTCTGAATGCCTTCTCCATGAAGGTTCAAAAGACATTTCTAAGGCTTTCCAAGGCATGACCAACCCCTCAGACCTGCTTTATATATAATGCATCAGACTCTAAAAGTACTGCCCAGTCTCTTTTTAGTTCCCAATGATTTTATGAACAAAAACACATTTGAGGTGCTGAGCCACTCTGATATATTTATATGTATATATAAATAAAGACTCATTTTTTAGAAAAACTTTTTAGAAGAGAATCATCCCTGATGAAGTTGCAAAGGAATTAAAGGTGATAGAGAAGTTGTGTTGATAAGGAAAAGAGGATAAAGGGAGTGTGTGGACTGGAGTCCTTGGTCGTGTATGTGTTGCTGAGCCACTATATGGCCATAATACCACTTAGAGAGAGAGATTTACAAACATAAAGAGTGGCTAGTCACCCACTCATTTTCTTTTAAGAGGACTAGAGCTCTCACGAACCTCTCCTGAAAATTCAGATTGGTTAGGATGAGGAATTGCACAAATGGAGAGCGTTTACCTGTGACAAACACTATTCACAAGTATTGAATTTTGCAGCTTAAAAATAAAGAACAAGGAGCGTGTAACTCCATGTTATTGGTGCACAAACTTCTCATTGTGTTTGACTATACGCAGGCTTTTTACATCAGTCTGACTAAGCTCTTTCTATCAAATTGGTTGAGCATGTCAGTCTAAACTCATCACATAATAGATCGAGTGTTCATCACATGGCCAGAAGGTGAAAGCCCATACTTTACCCATATCTAAGGGCTTCTGAATTAAAAAAGTATGAAGGAACAGGCATATGCAGACAAATATTTCAGAAAGGCCATACCAGGAAGTTGAAAAGAGGTTGACGGCTCCTGGACTCCCTTCGTATTTCAACAATGGCGACATGGGTACAAGTTTGTGGGTGCTTTATGTAAAAATGTTTGAAAATATTTGAAAACACTGGATATAAGAATGATATATATGTAAGAGATACCATCAATGTCAAAATATAACATTGCCATTCTCTCTTTTTGCTGATTAGTCCAGTGACAATTTATTATGGTTTTCTTTGTAAGCAGCCAGGACAAAGATCAGAGGAGGAGGAATGAAAATTATGCAAAGCTTTGAAATAGTGTCTTTTCATATAAAAATTCTATGGCTACAAATACTTTTTAAAATAAGAAACTGAAGGTGAGGAAAGTAGTCTAAAACCACACATCTAAAGACCAGTCTTTTCACCTTCCCTGCTTTGCCAGCTCCACTTTTGCAAATTCATGGCTTACGGCACTTCTCTGTTCCAAAATTGTGTTTGTACCTTCAAGTTTTTAGCTGTCAGAGCACAACAGATTAGCCTGGGCAAAGAAATAACCTTGGTATCTTTTTAATAGACTTTGTTTCTGTTTGATAAGTTCCCAGGAAACACGTGGCTGCGATTTTTGCCCTTCTTAGCTTTCCTTTCTGTGAATAACTCTGCATAATCTTAGCATGCTCAAGCACAGTTTAAAGTTGGTTATTGGTAGTGTGTAAATCCTGAAGATATACATGCTAGTTAAAGAATATTCGGTCTTAGCTAGCTTGACTATTAATTAAAAGTCAATCAATGGTTTCCATAGGGCTCGTGCAAAACAAAAGAATAATAATTATGTTTTGAAGTCAGAGGGAAAAGCTACTCTAATTACTTCTGCTGATATGTCTCTTTCACATTTCAGCAAAGAGGGTCAATACATTATTAGGAGAGAAAAAGGATGTACTGAACAATCTGCAAGGCACACAAGGGTTTAGGTTAGGGCAAGGGGCTATAACGAGCTGGAAGAATAAGTACCAGGTGACTATCTTGGCAGAATGGATAAGAAATGAGTGTTAAAATATTGCCTGCAATAGACACTTTGAAAAAGATATATTAACTCTTTGTGTACTTCCCAGCATGCAGCATGGAGAAAAGTTAAGTTGGTGCAGCTCCACTTACTTTAGAGGCATTTCTTTCAGTCTTGGGTTTAATTTTATCCTCACATTTTCTAAAATCAGTAACTGTTCAAATGATCTATTTTACACATGACAAGCCTTTATTCGGCCATTTTGAATGAATCCTTGAAAAATGAGCCAGAGAGCCATTCCAGTATCATATCTTCAGGCTTCCTGAGCTCACCTGTCAGCCAAAGTGAAGTCATTATATGAATAGAAGAAAAAGTGATAGTCTCTAAGCGTTGAGCACTTAATTAGCCTAAATTATATTTTTAATTGTTCAGGGACTCAGAGATAATACAGATTCTGCCATAATTTCTAGAATCATAGTGTGGTTTGGATTGGAAAGGAACATGAAGGTCACCTAGTCCAACCCCTCTGCACTGAGCAGGGATATCTTCAACTACATCAGGTTTCCACCCCCTGCTATTTCACATTCACTGAAGAAGAGAGGCTCCAACCCATTTCTTTTTTGCTGTATCAGCTCACTTCATCACAGAAGAGAAACAGATTTTAGAGCAAGCCTCAAATGTTTTACATAACTGGCTTCAATGGGAAGCCCATTGGGTCATTTTTATAATAAACTCCAGAGAAAAATCGTAGAATTATAGAATGGTTTGAGTTGGAAGGGACCTTAAAGACCAACCAGTTGCAACTCCCCTGCCATGGGCAGGGACACCTCCCAATGGATCAGGCTGCCCAAGGCCCCAAACAACCTGGCCTTGAAAACCTCCAAGGATGGGGCAGCCACAACTTCCCTGGGCATCCTGTGCTAGTTCCTCACCACCCTCTCAGCAAAAGATTTCTTCCTAATATCTAACTTAATTCTAATCTCTTTCAGTTTAATCTCTTTCATCTTACTACTACAATTCCTGATATAAAGTCCCTCCCCATCTTTCCTGCAGGCCCCCTTTAAGTACTGGAAGGCTGCTATGAGGTCTTCCTTGGGCCTTCTATTCTCTAGGCTGCACAAGCCCAACTCTCTCACCCTGTCCTCACTTAGGAGGTGCTCCAGCCCTTTAATCATCTTTGTGACCCTCCTCTGGGCTTGCTTTAATAGATCCACACCCTTCTTGTGCTGAGGACTCCAGAACAGAAAGTAGTACTCCAGGTGAAGTCTCAAGAGAGCAGAGTAGAGGGTGGGAATCACACTCTTGTATTTGCTAGTCCCACTTCTTTTCACAGATCACAGAATAACCAGGTTGGAAGAGACCCAGCAGATCATCGAGTCCAACCGCTCCTATCAAACACTAAACCATGCCCCTCAGCACCTCGTCCTTAAACACCTCCAGGGAAGGTGAATCAACCACCTCCCTGGGCAGCCTGTTCCAGTGCCCAATGACCCTTTCTGTGAAAATTTTTTTCCTAACGTCCAGCCTAAATCTCCCCTGGTGGAGTTTGTGGCCATTTTCTCTTATCGCGTCCCCTGTCACTTGAGAGCAGAGGCCATTACCCTTTTGATACAGCCAAGGATACGGTTGACTTTCTGGGCTGCAAGTGAACATTGTTGGCTCATGCTGAGCTTCTCATCCACCAGCACCCCAAAGTCCTTCTCTTCAGGTCTAACTTTGTACTTGAGATTTTCCCAACCCAGGAGCAAATAATCTACAACACCCAGGTAGCCTGAAGAAGCCATGTACTTAAACAACAGGAACTGCTTCACACAGAAATGTAGGAGTGTCCCCATTTCTTTAGAGCTACAAGACAGTTATGCCTTCCAATACAGTTCAGTACCCAAAAATCATTCCTATATCAAACACTTCCACGTTGTATTTGAGTGGTTTAATGGCTCCCTCAATTCTCTAAACATATCTGGCAGGAAGAAGGACTTAGAATGACTGCCTCTATCTAAATGTATAGGCATTAGAACGTTTAAGAAGCAGATTCAAAGAAAGAAAACTAGCAAGTCTAGGCAGATCACCCTGGGAGGTGTTCAAGGCCAGGCTGGTCTATTGTGAGGTGTCCCTGCCCGTCACAGGGGCATTGGAACTAGGTGGTCTTTAAGGTGCCTTCCAACCCAATCTCTTCTTCAATTGTATGATTCTATCAGGTGCAAAATTTTCTTGGAACCCAGGTCTGGATTTCAGGAACTAAGATCCACCCCAATTTCAGCGATTTGTTCTATTGACCCCTAGAATAAAAACCAGTATACAACCCCATAGACTGAAACATGTCCACTGAGTAGCCAGCAGCCTGTTTCTTCTAGTCCTTGCTGGTCCACATTATCTGTCTTTGTTGACTTTGCTACAGTCCCTGCTGGCTTAGCTGTGAATTTCTAACAGCTGTGCAATTTTTAAGTGATAGTGGAACTGAATGACACCTAAGAAACCATTAAGAGTGCCTGGGACACAGCTGGTAATGTCTGAGTGACAGCATATTTGGCCATTACTGGTGTCAGTTGCTATTGACGGTGACACAGCTGAAAAGATGCATAAAAACTGCCTGGGGGATCTTTGAAAAGAGTCCTGTGGCTTCACTTTACAGAAGCTACTACTACAACTGGTCTTTATTGGAAAACTAACTGCCAGTCTTAACACACAGAACCAGTCAAGGAGCTTCTCAGAAAGGCTCACAGCAGGGTGGGGGGATTTCCACCAGCGCTCCCCATGCTGTTTTGTAGCCAGCAATATGCTAGTCTTGAAGTTGTTGCCAGTCAAGCAACTTCAACTGATTTTTGATTCATGTACAGATGAAAATAAAAGGTGATAAGAACATTTGCTTGTTCTTTGGACAAAGGGAAGCACCGCTATGCTGTTTCCCTGGGAAAGAAAGAAAAGTGTTATTGTTCCTCTGTGACACAAAAGCTTCAGGGTAGACACCTCCTCTGGCTGCTGAATGACCTGCAGTCTTCAGGCATCACCTGTGCCAATTAAGCTGAAGTGAAATTCAGTTTGATAATTTGGTTCAGGTTTCGATTCAGAAAAACTGTGAATAAAACACACCAAAGCAAAATTCACTCATGATGCTTTTTAGCAACAAGAAATGTTTCTGCATCAATAGCAGGGAACATCAAAGAAGCTTTGGCTGCTTTCCTCACCCCATCTTGTGTTGCATGGAAGCTTGTATTTATGGAGTCAGAAATTCAAAACTGGCAAAAAAGGCTAATATTTTCCCCATAAAATATGTATGTACATTATGGAATTTATTGCTGTAAGGAGATTCTGAAGCCAAGAACCAGACAGTTATTAAGACCATTGAGTTGTCAGAACATTTAGTGGGGCACATCAATTTCCATACTTCAGAAGACAGAACAAGACCTCATTCTTTATGACATTTTTCTCGTATCCCTCAGCTAAAGTTTTATAAGATGTGTCTATGGAATATCTGCTACTTCCACGATTGCCAGTACCGAACGTACTGAACATGCACATGTGGACTTGGAAATGTGGGTTTGCAACTTCCTTGCAGTTCCTCAGGTTCTAGGCATCAAAATAAAAAGACCATTTTTGTCTAAACTGCTTTTATCTTCTGTTGGCTTCAAAGTTTCTTCTTTCAGATTTTAGGCCTTTCAGTTTGTATTACACATATAATTTAACATAAGATGAGTTTTATAGACAAGGTACACACTAAACTGAAATTCTAGTCAAAACTCAAGAAGACTGAAGAAAAGACAAGAAAGGCCTCTAATCTCAAATGAAATGCCAGTTAGATCTCCCAGAACAGGAACTGTGCTTCTGTGTCTCACGGTGGAAACAAAATTAACGCAGTAGAAGTACAAAGTCAACACACAGATCTGAGAAAGGAACAAGCGTTCAGCTAATATTTGTTCACAGAAACATATCTCTTAGTAGAAAAACATTGTATTACAGGGCTAAATATATTCTGTAAGCACTTGTTTATCACATTGCTTAAGGGCTGAGTGTCGTAAAAGAAATGGGGTTCTACCATTCCCCCTCTAACTTCTTGTAAAGGCAAATGATGTACTCTGAGTCCATCTTACTAAATGAAGTCAAGTTTTGCCTATGTAAGCAGTTCTGAACTGAAACCTTGACAGTGCTCCAAAAGCACCTTGGAAGGGACCTTGCTGTAACATAATCTGCATACAAGTAAACATGCAGAACAACAGCACAGAGTAAATACACATAAATAGTAGCAGCTCCCTAAACTACAGTCAAAGAGATTGATGAAGAAATTTTGTAGCCTTTGGTTCATTTACAGATTATGCAGCTTATAGGACAAAGAAGTATCTGACTAGGAAGCACAGTGTTCATGACTCATAGGTACTTTGTGCAAACACATAATTCATGACAAGATTTGCTACTGAATGAAAGAATGGCATGGATCAGAATACCCCATTTGAACCTGAAAAACACATACAGAAATCTCTCATGAAGTAAGCCAGATGATAATTGTCTATCTACGTGTTTTGCCTCTCATTCTCCTGTTTTTCAGCTTGCGTCTCTGTACATGAGGAATGAAAATTAACACTGCTGGATTTAATTTCAGTGTCGCTGAGTAAAACGAAGCATTATGATGCTAGGCACTGATCTCTATTAGTTTTCTGCTAATGTGAAATGTTTTGTGCATAAGGCCTGGGGAACATTTAGTTTAAACAGCTTCAGATCTTTAAAAAGCAGATGACGGAACTCTTAATTTCTTTCCAATCAGTATCTGTGGACTAGGACTCAAGAAAACGGGAAATGGATGAGAAACAAACTTCTTCTTTTCTTCTTTTTTTTCACAGGCATATGAAAAATAGAAACAGAGAATTTAAGGCTGATTGACGTGTTTACTCAGACACAGGAACCTAGGAAACAAACCAAAGAAACAATTTTACAGTTTCAAGTCCCTTTTTGAAATTCAACTTTAAAAAGGGAGGAAGCATTGATAAAACAAAGGTGGCCTGTGGCTACTTTCCTTATTCCAAAACAAGAAACATTTCGTGACATTTCGTCTTTGTGAAGAATTTACCCTTTTGCATCCATGCATTGTGAACTAGGGAATGTAAGAACCAAGATTAAAAGGCAACTGCACAGCAAGTTTCCCTCCTTGACACTTTTTTTTGAGCATCATAAGCAAGATTCACAAAAAGGCTCACACAGAAAAGTGACAAATACAGAAGTTGTAGAACATAATTTTGTTTCCTTGGCAACAAATTAACCTGAGGAACACTCACAAAAATAACCAAAATAATGATTTCAGTAACAGTTTCTTTTTTATTTTTTTTTATAGCAGGTAGAATACATTTTAAAAAAAATAAAATAAATAAAAGCCCTGAGTTGAACTAGGATAGTATAAAATCTATGAGGGGACATAAATGTCCATTCTTCATGTATAAAATACAAAAATTCAGGTTAGAAAAACCATTCCTCTGTGCAGTGACTATCCTATTATTTTTTATTATGGGCTTGTGCCTTCCTGTGAAGGGTCTGGGTTTGGCCACTGGCTATGAAAGAAAGAAATTATTTTGCTTCGTGTCTTCCAGCCCAGATACCTGTGACTATTCATGAGGCTCTTCCCACGCATTGTTAGCACTCACTGACCTCCCGTGACAGACCCCACAACATGTCCTATATAATTTTCCTGTCCTCTGCTGTTTCCATGAAACCCCTGGGGTGGAAGTGGATGAGGCAGATCCAATAAATCGAGAAATCCTGCAGTAGGGAGCGTTATTTTACAATACCTGCACATGCCTGAGGCACCCACAGTAGCAGAAATAAAAACCTTATCAACATTCTCAGGAGGTATTTCAACATCTATTAAAGAGGCATCATCAGTCCGTAGGCTGCTTTCCCCTTCTGGCTGTATTGCAGGCAGGTGTGGCTTAACAATAAGAATTTACAAACACAGAAAGGTCTGTAAGCTGGTTTTTTTAAGTTCAGACTGTGAGCTTTTATGAAAGAAATAGAAGCCATTTTGTTGTTACTTCCCTTAATCCTATCACACTGCATTGCAGAAACCTTCAGGCACAGCAAGGATGACACTTCCCCTGCAGATTTCAGATGCCTGAGCTACTGAAGTGGCTGCTAGCAGTACTCTGAGGTGCATTTTCTGCAGCCAAGCATGAACTGTGAGACTACTTTCATGCTCCCACATCTAGCCGAACACGCTGGCTGCATCCCTACTCCAAACATTTACCAGTCATCAGATATTCACTGGTTTCCCATCCTCATGGGATGGAACAGGCTGGGTTGGGGTTGTTCAGCCTGGAAAAGAGACCTTATAGAGACCTTCCAGCATCTGAAGAGGTCTACAAGAAAGCTAGGAAGGGACTGTTTATAAAGGCTGGTAGTGATAGGACTAGGGGCAAAGGGTATAAACTAGAGAGGGGCAGATTTAGACTAGACATAAAGAGGGATTTCTTCATCATGAGAGTGGTGAGGCACTGTCCCAAGTTGCCCAGGGAAATTGTGGGTGTCCCTTCCCTGGAGGTGTGGAAGGATAGGTTGGATGGGTTCTTGAGCAGTCTTGTCTGGTGGGAGATGTCCATGACCATGGCATGGGGGTTTGAATTAGATAATCTTTAAGGCACCTTCCAACTCAACCCACTCTATGATTCTATGATTCTATGATTCTATCATTCTATCATTCTATCATCAAATGTCTTTGCATGCTAGTCTGCTCATAATGAAAAATCAAGCACTGAGCAGAGGCACCATGCTCTCACCGACTTGAGAAACAGAACAGAAAAACAGGTCCACAGCAGGACACAGGGTATACATATATAGCTTAATTTATACTCATCCTATATAAAAAGTTGCAAGAGAGGGATGAGAAACATACTTCCAAGCAGGCTTCACACACTTGTATCGGCAGTGGAGGACAAGTACATTTATCAGATCTTTGCTCCATTTTTCATTTGGAGTGAGAAATTTCCCATGAAGTTTGCCTCTCTTATTTTCACTTCTTCCACTTCCCCTTTCCAGTCTCCTCCCTTGACAAGCCGGTACTAGGTTTCATTTCTCCAGATGCCCATCCTTAGCTTGGCTCTTTGTCTGGTCAATTCCAGCTACTGTGAACTCATTTCACAGTTTCTCCATTCCTGCTGATGTTGAGGATTGTTCAAATGCACCAGGACTTGCCTATTCTTTTCCTATGCATAGCAGCCACTTTTAACAGACTAAGAATGGTACTATTGTTTTCTCTTCATTCCCACATCCCTGTGCCACTACTGACTTTTTCTCCAATAGAGACTTAGTGCTGTGAGGCTTCTTTGATCATGTCTCACTTCCCCAGTGATGCCCACCCTGGTTCACCATTTTCTTATCCATTCACTGAACAGAAGTCGTCCCAATTATATAAACCACAATGTAAGCTTCACACATAAGGTTTCCACTCACTGGAGAAGTCTGAGGTTTCTTGCCCTGAGGTTTTCCTATTCTCCCAGTCTGTCTCATGTCCTTGCTTCTTTTCAGATTGATTTATTTTTCTTACGCATCACCCAAACACAAGCTGGAAGTCACTAACTGTACATTTGCAGGAGTAGATAAAAGATGGATAGGTAACAGTATCTTGATCCAGAGCTAGGTGGCACAGAATGAGAAAAGATTAAGTTGTGAGAGATCTGTGGGGACCAGAAGGTCCAAACTCCTGTTCAAGGTAGGGCCAACTTCAAAGTCAGAATTAGGTGCTTGAGATCTCCCCCAGATCAATTCTGAGCATTTCCAGAGATGGATATTTCACAGCCTCTGTGAGCTTTGTCACATTCAGTCTGAATAATTTTTCCCTTGTGCCCACTGGGAATTTCCTGTATTATGACTTGCAACTCTTGGTTCTGGTCTTTTTCTGCATTCACCTCTGGGAAGTGTCTGGCTCCATCTTTCCTACGATTCTCATTAGGTAGATGAAGAGAGCAACCAGACTCCCTCCCTAGTCTTTTCTCCAGGCTGAACAAACCTATCCCTCTTTCCATGTGATCCAGGTCCATGACCGTATAATAGGGTTCCATAAATGGGCATATGTGAAACAGAGCAAAATGATATTAGCAGTTATTTTATGTCATTTATTATATCACAGTTATTATATCTCATTTATTGTTGCTAAAGGAGCCCAATATAGGTCTAGCATTCATCTCTGCAAGAGTCACTGCAAATTCTTCTTTGTTGGTAGCCTACCCCCACTTCTACCTCCTAGGAAAGCTTCCATCTAAGCTGCATTTTTGCATTCATACTCCATCAGGAATCCCTGTACACCCAAGCTGGCCCACCCTAAAGTGTGCGCCTGTTTTCCTCTTATTTGTGATAGAGGAAACAGGCTCTAAGGAAAGAGGCTGTATTTAGACACTTCAAATCACCTGAAAAAATGTCAGGTCCATCCATAACAGTGGAAGGATTTGCTTGAACTTGAAAGTGTGTATAGCATTCACTGGGTGTTGGTATTCCTCGTGGAATCTGAGAACGCAAAGTCTTTTGGAACATTCTTGGAAGAGAAGAAGACCTAGTAGACACCCATAGAATCATAGAATGTTAGAATCGTAGAATGATAGAATCATAGAATGGTTTGGGTTGAAAGGGACTGTAAAGATCATCTAGTTTCAACTCCCTCTGCCATAACCAGGGATACCTCCCACCAGACTGCTCACAGCCTCATCCAACTCAGTCTTGAATGCCTCCAGTGATGAGGCACCCATGATTTCTCTGGGCAACCTGTTCCAGTGCCTCACCACCCTCATCATCCATTCTTGCTGCCGTATAGAAACAGTCCCTGAGAGGAATGGCCATCTCAGCTACTACCTTGGAATAAGCTAAATAGAGTAGTCCAAAACATAGGTAGTAGAATTTACAATGAAGCAATGTGGTGGATCTAAGCTTTAGGGCTCAAATTCATTCTCTGAGACTTTTGTCTGGTAGAAAAATACAGAAAATAGAGTTTCTCCGGTTGTTCTGGTATATAACAGCACCCTGAGGCAGCAGAAGGAAGTAGCAGTAATGAGAAGGTTCAACTTTGCTCCAGAAGTATATTTAGGGGTGATAACAGCTTCATCGTCTAAAAAAACAAAGGCGATGAAGGATGTTCAAAATTGTCTGGAATGTACTAGGAGTACAGCTGCTAAAAAGCATCAAGTCACTGGGGAGCATGTGGGAACCGAACATTTTGTGAAGGCGTGTAATTCTGCTACTGCTGAAGCAATTTCCACTGGAGTCAAAAAAGTCACCTCTAGCATAAATGTTGTTCCTGTCATATGTGAGGCCTTTTCTCTAAAAAAGGGGGCCTAATTCCAAGGAATGGGTGAAGCTCTAAAATTAAGAGAACTGAGGTATTTTTCCCTGAGTCATGGTGGCTACTTATCTTAGATGAATCAGAAAATTTTGGATATAATAGTTAGAATCTAGTTTTGCTCTAATTTTGCTTTAGCTTTGGCAGACTCTTTTTATGCAATGTTTCTGGTCATTCATTCATGATTATTGTATCTCTTTCAGTAAAATCCCAGAAAAGATGGATATATATAAATTAATAAGGAAAATTAATCAACAAGTAATGGTAAAACCCACACATGAACACAAATTGCTGTAAAATATTTAGTATTATTACATATATGAAGCATATTTCCTGAGTGGCTGAAAATATCTGTGTTCTTTCAGCTCATGAGTTATGGTAGATAATGGATCCTGGAAAGGTATTTTTCCAATCATAATTCTTCACTCAATCCTCATTCACAACAGTGAACTTTATCAAATTTACTGCTGACTTTACAGTAGTGAAATGGCATTTTTTTTTCCTTTTTGTATGATTTTAATCTCATCCCTTCTTTAGAATGCTCATTTAGAAAGCTAAGTAAAATGCCTCATTAATTCAGTTAGGAAGTCTGAAATAGATGCATCAACACAAAAATACTAATATGGCAATCAATAAATCTAGCAAGGCATAATTGCTCTGATTTTCACCTTTAAATGCACACAGATATAGTGAAATTCAGTGATAGCTGCACGCAGACCAAGGCAAAACATCTATTTTCACTTTTTGTTTTGGTGCATAGGAAGATTTATTATTCCTTAATGTTTGCATTGATTTTGAACTCATCAATATTTAATTTCTTAGTTAATATACATTGATTTCTGACAGCAGAGAACAACTTCTGCTTCTTACTAGATAGTTTGATTCAAATGATGGTTCCCATAAGAAGGAAAGACTGAACCAAAAAAGGAATAGGTTCAAAATCATTATGGTGTAAAATGAATCAGTAAAATACTATTGATAATAGACTCCTGGAGAAAGAGAAGCTCATATACGTCTTGCTAAGAGAGATAGAAACTCATGTGAGGGACCATACAGAAAAAGGCAGGAGATATCACACCAGGTTTCTAAATTTTAAAATTTTTAGCACCCAGAATATTAACTTCCTGGAAGAAATGCTTAAAAAGATGATGACATTAATGACAACTGAAATGGGAAGGCTGTAATTAGGATTTATTAACTGTATCCATGTGTCCATCTTGGACACTTAAAGGATGAACCACTGTTTTATAGTGGCCATTTTCCCTCTATTAACAACAGAAAGGAAACCTTTTGAAATTTGTTGCCTGTAGTTAGCTGGGATTAATCCCAATATATGGTTAGACAGATTGGAAATTTTAATTAAAAAGAAGTTTAATAAAAAAAATCAATGTAAGAAATTAACGGAACTCAAGTTTTCCTGTCCAGGGGCTTTGATCATATTAAAAATATGATTATGGTATGTGTGTAATGTGTGTATATATATGTATATCCATATAGAACCATAGAATCATATAACAGTTTGGGCTGGAAAAGACCTTAAAGATCATGCAGTTCCAACTCCTCTGCCATGGGCAGGGACACCTCCCACCAGACCAGGCTGCCCAAGACTCCATTCAAACTGGCCTTCAACACATCCAGGGATGGGCATCCACAGCTTCCCTGGGCAATTTTTGCCAGTGCCTCACCACTCTCACAGTGAAGAAAATCTTCCTTATGTCTAGTATAAACCTGCCCCTCTCCAGATTACACCCATTGCCCCTCATCCTATCAGTTCAAGCCTTTTTAAACAGTCCCTCCCCAGCTTTCTTGGAGGTCCTTTTCAAGTACTGGAAGGTCACTGTAAGGTCTCCTTGGAGCCTTCTCTTCTCCAGACTGAACAAGCCCAACTCTCTCAGCCTGTCCTTGTACAGGAGGTGCTCCAGCCCTCAGATCATCCTTGTAGCCCTCCTCTGGACCCATTCCCACAGTTCCATATCCTATTTATATTGAGAAGTATTGAGGATTCCAGAACTGGACACAATACTCCAGATGAGGTCTGACAAGAGAGGAGTAGAGGGGCAGAATCACCTCCCTCACCCTGCTGGCTACATTTCTTTTGATGCAGCCCAGGACATGGTTGCCTTTCTGGACCATGAGTCCACATTGCTGGTTCATGTCTAGCTTCCTGTCAACCAGCAACTTGTCATCGGTCTTCAAATTGGTTTTAGCTACCAATGACTACTTCGCCTTTGGATGAATCCATACCTGTAATGAAAAAAAAATACTGCTTGTTTCACCCTCCTACTCTTAATTTCAGCCAGGATTTTTGGCTGTGAATGGAGTCACATGAAAAGTCTTGCAAGCCTAGTGAAGCCTTTTATAATCAGTGAATCGTTAAAATATGGAGAAAAAGGTCCTATATTGATATTTATTGTTCAGCTGCAGTCAAAGTGGAAGCATTATATATGATTTTACTCCCTCTTAAATGCTTAGAAGAAAAAAAGCTGTCCTATCATTTGTGAGTGATGGCTGTGACTACTACTGACTACTGAATATTGATCACTGCATAGAAGCTGTGGGGTTTCACACAGTGCCAAGAAGCAGAGCTTTAATTCCCATAAATGCGCTCTGCTCCATTTTGCTTTTGCAGGCCAGAACAAGCCCTTTTGGAAAGGACAACAGTGCACACAACATCACAAGGACCAAGAGCTGAGTTTTTTGCTTCGTATTTATGACTATGACACCAAGTTCCTCATAAATCATCATTTCCTGACTTAGCTTTTCTAGCTGTAGATAAATAAGAAGGTAGTGCCTAGAAGAAGTAAGCAAAAAATTAGTAAGAAGATGAACATAAGGTAAACCCAAAGGAATCAGAGCAATAATAATCTGCAAAATCAACCTGGCTGTTCACTGATGGGTTGCTGGGTTGCCATAATGCAGTCATAGTCAGCTAAAACACCTGCAATGAATTGTTGGTTTCTACCAGATAACCTATAATAGATACCTACACTGGGAAGATATCATAAAATCATAATCACCTCAGTCGTAAGGAATGTCATAAAGCCACATGGTGCCACGTCCCACTCAATAGAGTTCTGTTGCCAACACGAGATCAGGTCAATCATGGCTATGTTGAGCCTACTCCTGAAAATTTCTAAGGACAAAAATGATGCAGTCTTACTAGGCGATTTGTTGCAGTGTTGTCCAATCCTCCTAATAAAAATATTTACCGATGATTTTGAAAAACTTGAAGATTTTTCAAAATTTACATAGTCTTAATAAGCCAGACCTGGAAAAAAGCTGAAAAATACTGGAAGTGGGATGTGTGTGAACTTAAGGTGCCTAAATCCAGAATTATGCTTGCTCTTGGAAGAACTAACAGTGAAAAGAAAGGCAGCATTATTTCCCTCTAGAGTATTTGCATTTAAAAGTATACTTCAAATTAAGGTGTAGATCTATTTTCTAGGACAAACTTAGAACTATGAATTTCACATGGAGGGAATATGAACTGCAAGTTTAACTTAAGAAGCAAGATCACAAGACTCATTCTCTGCCTGAGTATTTCCTGGATTTTTTTAGGGTGTTTCATATTCAGGATATTTTTACTGGGTCCTAAAATATGATTTATGATTCCATTCCAAGGGCCACCATGCCTAAAAGGTGGATCAGTCTTTATTGACTATCATGTAGTCACTTTATTGAGGTACAAAGGAAAAAAAAAAAAGACTTCATACCAAAATCAACTGAGCATTTTTCTTGGGAAGGCAATGGCAAAAAGGGATGCCAAGATTTTAATGAATATAATAAAATTTTAAATTAGAACACTAGGCATGTCTTCCACTGGGACGGGTCATAAAATTTAATTAACAGTCATATGCTTTGAGATCCTTTGATACCAAGCACTGTGTAACTGCAAATTAGAATGATTTCTTTACAAAACATAATCAGCTAAATTCATTCCTTACCTAATTTTGGCAGGGTTATTCAGGGAATGAGTTCTGCTGAATGTAAACCTGAATTATTTCGTTGGCGTTAGAAGGCAAATAAACTTTCACCTGCAAGCTTCAAAAAATATTATATTCTATGTACACTTGACAAAAACCATACAAGAACCATCACTCAAAATTTTTACATATTATTCACAGATTTTCTATCTTAAAAAACATGATAACTATATTTGCATTATCTTTTGATGATTTTTTTTCCATTTGTTAGTATCCTTTCCATAGTATTCTAACAGCTGAAAAGGAATGCAGCACAGAGATGCCGGTAAAGTACACTGGATTTCACTGAGTAATTGTCTGTCTTGTTCCTGGTTGAACTATTTCTTATTTCTTGAATAGGTGTCCTAAGTGCAGGGGGCTCGTAGAGGGTATAGATTGGGTAAGGACTAGTGCACATGTTGTCCAACATTTCTCTTGAAAATACTTAGCAGTTTACTCCGTGTTTTCTTGTATTCTATTCCTGCAAAATATATTTACTATGAGAGTCAATCCTTTATTTGATCAGTATAAGCAATAAGGGTCCAAAGGAGGGCTACAAAGATAATCAGAGGGGTGGAGCGCCTCCCCACAGTTGGGGTTTTTCAGTCTGGAGAAGAGAAGGCTCTGAGGAGATAGCAACCTTCCAGTACCTGAAGGGTATAGAAGAAAGCTGTGGAGGGACTGTTCATGAAGGTTTGTAGTGATAGGACAAGGGGCAATGGGTGTAAACTGGAGGGGGGAGCAGATTCAGACTAGACATAAGGAAGAATTTCTTCATGATTAGAGTGGTGAGGCACTGGAACAGGTTGCCCAGGGAAGTTGTGGCTGCCCCATCCCTGGAGGTGTTCAAGTACAGGTTGGAAGGGAGCTTGGGCAGCCTGATGTAGTAGGAGGTGTCCCTGCCCATGGCAGGTGGTTGGAACTACATAATCTTTAAGGTCCCTTCCAACCTAAACCGTTCTGTGATTCTATGAGTATCTGTTGCTTCTGCTGATGTGAATATTTAAAGACATTTTGAGAGAGAGCAAAAATACACAAGAACTATGAGCACAGGGAAAAAAGTCACGCTGAGTTACTCCAGGGAATAGATACCTTTCTACTCTTTCCCATTCTCCCTTACTTCCATGCCAAGTACCAAATGCTCTCTCATTTGGATAGTACTCATCTAATGCATATCTCAGTAAACTGTGAGTGTTCATTTTTAGATTCCCTTTTTTCACTGCAGATTTGGAACAGGAGTTGTCCATCTGAAAGTCTTTCACATTCATCCAATTATGCAAGTTTGCCTATACCTCCGCCTACAACAATTGCTTTGGTATTCTTCTGAGTATATGCAGAAATGCAAATGCATCTGCTTGCACATTCAGCAAATTCACAAGAAGATATTTTTGGCTGACACCACTTCACAACCCCATGTATCACTTTAACCTAAGAAAATAATCATCAAAAAAAAAAAAGAAAAAAAGAAATCAACCAGAAACTCTTAAAGTACAGTTAAGCATTGTGTTATACAGAAGCAAGGAGCAAGGTTCAACCATGTAAATCCCTTATTGAACATAAACCTTGAAATTCCTTCTTCCCACATAGCAGACAGTGAGGGCAGCATGTTACATTATTTTTTATTTCTGTAATCAATAATTTGTAAGAGTCACATATATGTAGTACATGTTGATTAAATGACTCTTAGCTGTTATCCAACACCAGGGAATAATTGTTGACTTAGTTTCATGCTGCTGTTAATTGATCAATTCATTGATTAGATTTCAGTTCACTTAGTATGGGGGAATGCATTATTCAAATTTAGTCAGTTTAATTACAGTGACAGAACTTTAATCTGATTTTGATAGATTTTGATTTTTTATTACTTAGCTATTAAACACATAAAAAGGACAAATATTTTGTGGGGTTTTTTTCCATTCCAAATTGTAATAAGGATGATCAAATCAAGAAAACAAAGCATGGACCTAGGCAATAATTTTTCACTCTCCTTTGTTTTCTGTCAAAGCCTTCATACTCACATGCCAGAAATAGAAAGTTACATGTTCAGATAAAGAAATACGAATCAAGAGTTATTATGAAATCATCTTGTTTGCTACATGAGTGTAACACACACCCACACACCCTGCCTAGAAAATGCAAATATCCATGATTCAATTAATCACATTTAATTTCTTTGGGTTAAGATTTGAATGCTTAAATGGAACTTTCATCTAACTGATATCAGCAGAGAGAAACAGGAGTTTTCACAGAGCATTTTATTCAGTGCAATGAAAGCTCTCTTACAGAGGTAAAGGTCTTTGCTTTAACATGAAGGTGTCCTTGCCTCATTAGCTATCAAGATAAGGTGGAGTCTGCACCTAATATACCTAATTCCTGAGAATTTCTAAGCTTTCTGCATTCATGGAGGTTGGCTTGAAATCTCAGATAAGTGAGCTCTCTTGTGAGTTTTCAATATTTTTAGTTTCAACCCCAGATAAAAATCTTCTTAGATAATGAAATTGAAAGGGCACTTTAAAAGCAGTCACTAAGCAGCATGAGAAATCTTAAGATACCAGTTCAGTGAGAACTAAAACCAGAGAAACCTTGAGCTGAGCTTCTAAGTCTACTGCCACAGTCATATGGTACAAAGAGTTTCGACTGGACTTTTCCACATTTCACAGAAGCCTGGGACTCTTAGTAAATCACACAAAGGACTTTTCACCATAGTTAGTCTGAGTCACAATAAGTAGAAGGACTCCCAGATATTTCAGTGGGAGCAGGAATTGGTCTGTGCCCTGCCCAGAACTGGAGTTTTATGGAATCCACTTAATGAGTTTTGAAATGAGCTGCAAAATGCAAGCCTAAATGCCCATTTGTAGCCAGCAGAAACTGCAAAACAGAATAAAAAGTTCCCGGGATTTTTCTTTAAACTTTTGGTTAAGACAAAGGTGCAGATAGTTTCATCTGGGCTCCTTGGTCTGCAAGCAAATAAAAACTGATTACTAGCAAAACTGTTCTTGATATTCCATAAAAAAATACTGTTCAGAGGCAGTTACCTTGAAAAAAGTCACTCAGATTATTTCTTTCCTAGTGAGAAATTGTCTTCTTGACCAAAAATCCTGAGCAGAGCTTTTGCTGTGTGTGAATATTAACACTCTTTTACATTGGTTTGTGAAGGATTAGGGTCACCGATTGAAATCATAGTGGGGAAGGATCAAATACAAATTGACTGAAATCACTGAAATTTCTATGATACACAGAGGAAATAAAGCTGTATTAGATACTGGTTACGAGGAATATTAACTGTGTTCTTGTGTTGGCAGAAATATTACTGATGCATTAGCTTAAAAGCTAGACTACAAAATCATGGCAACTGTGATTACAGCAGGAGAAACAACAGAGCAGTATTTCATTACCTGACAGTTCATGCTTTTATGCACTTTGCATTTAAATGCTGTTGCTGCTAGCCTGCTTTTTTTCCCTCCCTATCAGGATGCAGGTAACTTTTCCTAACAAGTAATAGTGATGACAAAGGTTATGAACCACATGAAGCCATCTTAAGAAAGCTCTTCCAATCACTGAGCTGAGATGCTTAGACCAGCTTATACCACGGTCTTTCCTGACTTACCAATTCCAATACATTTCTTTCCTGCAGACACATAGCAGAGAGCAGCTGCTGTCTTCACCTTCACTGGGAGACTATGAATAGTTTGTTCTGGATTGTATTTAATCTGCTTGTCAGATAGTGCAAACCTATTGTCTAGCATGCAGATCACCAGAAAACTTGTATTTGTAACAGCTTTCGCAGTGCCAGTGAGACTTCTAGAAAATTCTTAGTAATGCTGTTAGTTTGGAAAAGATGATCATGGACACAGAATGTTTAGAAATCCAGTAATATTTCTATAGGGGAGGGTAGGATTACCCAGTAACCGTGTACATCTCACCCTTCTTCCCACTTAATTCCACAAACTATCAGCTCCTCAGTCTGTCTTTGTAAGGCACATTATACCCTTATCTAACAGTCATAGACGAGGGTACCCAGATGTGTTTGATATTCAGAGATACTCTAGATAATTATACCTGCAGACACGTATTATCTTGGGTTCAGCTGTAGATATCTCTAGAAGCAGGTGTCTGTATAATAGCTGCTACCTCAGCCGATACACTAATACCTTCACAGTTGAAATCTTCTTCGAGGGAGTCTTAGATTCAACTTTCTAGCTTTCATGGGACATAGGATTTAAGTTGACTGTTAGGCAGTTCCCCCTCTTTTTCAGCAGCCTCTCTCACTCAAATGTGAGGCATTTTGAAGTCAACTTCAGACTTGCTTGAAATTCAAAACATCAGTTTTCTCATTTCTTTCCTCTGAGAAGGCATTAGAAATTTCATCAGTCAGTGGTCCATAACAAGTCAAGCAGTAGCAGAAGGCACTGAGAGAAGAGGCGTAAAGGGTTTATTCCATGAGTACAGAACAACACCATTCCTGAGCCAGCCCTGCCTTTCCCTCTTCACTCTCTGCCCCTGGGAATGATGACTCATTCCTCCAGTCCACCTCTCCTCAGGCCACAGATGCTCCAAGCTAGTCTTTCCTACCTCAATCCACAGCTGAGCCCTCCTTAACCTTCCTTCAAAATACATCAGTCTCCAGCTGCAAAGTGCCATTTAACCGCAATGTAAGTAGGAGTCATGGGCTAAGGATAATCCACGTGTCACCCTGGATGTTTTCTCTGTCCTCTTAGTCTAAGCAAGCTTTGAAGCTCGGTTTGCATCTCCACAAGAGACGATGCACAATTTTGTGGAAGAGGATATACAGCCTATGATCATACTGGAGAGATTTTCAGGCATTAATAGTCAATAAACACAGTTATTTTGAGATGAATTTGCAACCATAGAGAATCTTGGGCTCATGTGATTATGTTCTGTGAAACAAATTTGAAGTGAGAGTGTTTCTTTAAGGCTCCTGGTAGGCTTTTGCACAGACATAAAGAAGAATGTCTTAAAGAAGACAGCACCTCTAGAGTAAAATACAAGATATAATCCAAATCCAAAATAAATACACACATACATATATGTATTCATGTATGTAAAATAAATACAAGTTAAAAAAAATATGTAACAAATACAGTTAATTGCAATATATTTTTCCCCCCTGACGGATGGACTGTCAAGTCTTTGGAGAACGCAATGAGTGTGTACAGTTGAAGGCATAATTTGTCCCTCGGGGTAATATCTGTTACATGAAGACAGAATCAGGAAGAGCTTTGATTAGACATATTTCAAATTGGCCATGTTTGTGCCCATTAACAGCTGGAGGAAGAAGAGAGAGTCCTAATTAGTGAGGGTTTTGAAGGTTTTTAGAAATAAAGGTTGGAAAACTTAGTGGGTGACTGAATAAATTGGGAATTAAAATCATGTTGTGTTCTGCTGCTGTCTACTTGTGAATAACCCATGTCATGGGAAAGACACTAAAAGAGCCCTGTAGAAGAGCTGGCATTTCAAGCATGATTAAATATAAACTAGAGCAGATGATTTTTTTGCTTCTTGCTTCTCCATTCCCTTCACTGGCTCCCATAACATTTGATCGCAAATACTGGGATTATCAAAGAAGCAGACAAAAACCAGCAGATTAATAAAACCTTGAGTGTCAGGAACCTCCAAGACATGTAACATGGAAAAATGCCTCTACCAGTTTCTGAAACTACATGAGAATTGAGTTTCCATCAGGTTTTTTGCAGCATCCAAGTTGTACTTCTTCCTGCTTGGGAATCAACTCAGAAACAACAGAGTGACCACAGCATGACTAAAAGAACAACCTCCTTCTTCCCCCAGGGTTCAAGTCCAACAATAGCTCAGCCAAGAGTATGAGGTACCCAAAATATAGAAAGGCAATCAGGATTTTAAAAAGACAGAAGAAAAAATAAAACATTTACAAACTTTTGTCTTCCCGTTGCCATCTACTTCTCTATTACATGTTCTCCCAATTACATTCTAAAAAGGGGCTTTAAAACTCTGTCTTTTATGCATGACCTTAGGAAAGAAATTAGAGTAAGAATGTTTTGCTAAAAGCATTCTAATTAATTTCTTGATTACCTGCAAGTGCCTTGCTCTAGGAGATACTCAGGCTTGACTGGTGTTCTAAGTCCAGTGTCAGGTACTGGCAAATTCAAGGTAAAAGCAAATTGCCTTTTCTTCTGTTTCAGAACAGTTGCTCCATAAAATTATGTAATGCTTCAGGTAGATCAAAATTTTTTTTTAACTCATTTCATAGCAGATGGGGGTTTAGATATTTAGCGAGAGCAGAAACAGGAGTCTTAGTCCAAGATATAATGCAGATAAACAGGGCACAGCAATGTAACTTTTCTGAGCTACCAGGGATCAACAGCGTCTTAAGCATCAGTTAATTTAATTTGAAGCAATAAGGTTGAAGCTCGCAGTCACTCATAATACAACAGGAAAACTTCCATTGATTTTGCCAGGAACATGAGAGGATGAAAGCTTAGCTTTTCTCAGGATCAGGTGCAATGTACAAGAGAGAGAAGAAAGTCAGTTTAGTTTAAACAGAAGCTACTCTACCTGTCCATAATGTCTCTGCAACTTACATTTCCTATACTTTGAAATTCTACAGTTTTCAGCCAGTATCTTTTATTTTCCCCAAGAAGTTATGACCTAGGAGAAAAAAATGGAAAACATCTCCAGAAATATTACTAGACAGGTACTCAATCCGTGTAGCTTCCAAGAAAGTCATGCTAGTGGGGATTTCTTAGAATCATAGAAACATGGGATGGTTTGAGTTGGAAGGGTCCTTAAAAATCATCCAATTCCAACCCCACTGCCATGGACATGGACACCTCCCACTGGATCAGTCTGCTCAAGGCCCCATCCAGTTTAGCTTGTTAAACAGTCAATTTGAATAGTTTACAGTACAATGTTTAGCTAAACCAATGTCTTATAGGCTGGCATTTTGAGAAGCCTTGTACTTATGCCCCAAACCCTTTACTTAGCAGAATTTAAAATTTTTGAAACAGTTGCAGCCTTTGTGTTGTTCTTGAACTGAGACTTAAGTGCACTTTAATCCAAAGTTCTATGCAAATTTTGGAATAGACGAAGACCCAGTTTTGTATTCCTTATGTTAGGTGACACCTATTTGTGTGAGTGGTCCAGGCAAGAATTATCCAGAAAGGCTGCAAGGCATTTTGAAATTTCACTCATATAACCAATAATATAAGTGACGTATTGGCCTTCAGAAAGAAAACTTTCTGTCTCACTTTGCACTAAGGAGGAGATTTGTATCCCGTTTCCCACACAACATTGTAAGGACCATATCAATGAAATATATATCACCAGTCACCTCCTCAAACCACTGGACCCCAAACACCTTGGACGGGTTCACTGCCAACGGAGGTATGGCATCGTTTTGGGATTCAGGGGAAGAGCATTTGTGGATTGTCCACAACTTATAATAAATAGGGACATAGTTTAGTGGTGAATTTAGCAGAGTTATGTTTATGGTTAGACGCAATGATCTTTAAGATCCTTTCCAACCTGAATAATTCCATGAATCTGTGATTCTATGATTCTAAATCTTTTGAATACTTCAGAATTTAGCCTTAGATCTAGGCCATTTGCATTTAAAAATGGTTCCTAATAGCTTGATTTTATTGTTGTGTCTTCTCCCTGAAATTTTTTAAGCAACTCACTCTGTTGCCAGCCCTCATGATTTCATCTCAGAAATGTCTTAGTTTGGACATGATCCATGCAATTATACTAGAAGCTCAATTTCAAGTTAAAAATATATAAAGCAAGTTTTACCCTTCAGGCCTGAAAAAAAGAATGAAGAAGTTACAGATTTCAGAAAACAAAGTCCTGAGGACATTTCTTACCTTCTGAGAACTTTAAATTCTAAAGAGACCCATGAGCTTGGCACACTTGGCACTGGCAGTACTGTACCTGTCTCTTTATTTTAAGTGTCAAACCTATTGTGAGATCTGGCCATTATTTTCCCCCTAAATTCCCAGGAGCTTGAAACCACTGTCCAGCTGAGAACTGATTTTTCTATTCTGCTTAATGAAAATAGGACAACGCTGGAGTCTGTGGAACAGGATTCTAAGGTTTATAAACCTATTAGTTAGGATTGTTATTCTTTCGTGATTGATAGCCTATTTACTTAATTAAATAAGCCTGCAGTCTTTAGCTCACTTAACCTTAATCTGACATGCTGTAGTGTCAACTTCCATTTCTTCCTCAAAGTAATTACCTTACTGGTTTTGCTATTCAAACAGCCGTGTTTTGTATTATATAAGTTTTCGTCTGGGATTTGTCCCAGACTGTAAGACTTTACAGAAACGAACTGTCAGGGAATATTCATTGGAGCCGTGTGCCTTTTAAATAGCTGCATTTAGGCTATCCTAAAGAAAGCATCTCTGGGATAATCAGATTTGTTTCCACGTAACACGTATGACACAGGACTAGGCAAGAATTGATTTTCAAAGGCACTAAAGACCAGCCAGGGGCCTAAAAATTTCCCAGAGGAAAGTCATTGACAGTTAAATGTCTGACAGACACAACAGCTGTTGAAAATTGTCTTCAGTTGTACCTTAAATTGCCTTCTAATTTTCCACTTTAGAAGTTCAAAGTATGGCAAAAGTTTGTTTCGTTGTGAGTCGGTTCCTTTTTTCATTATTCTCCAGATGGAAATATTTGTCATTGTTTACTTCTAAAAATAGATACACCCACCACAGTCTCTCTGGGAACAAGTACATAGAACGAATACACAAAAATGGTTAACATGATGAACTGCAGCATAAAAGATGTAAGATGTGTGCTGCTACTCACTCCTCAAGCCAGAGGTCAGTTATACAAATGGGAGAAACTGAAAACTAAAGACTAATCCTCAAACTAAAGTGGGAATTAGGATTTTACCAAACTTCTGGTTTTAGGTACCATAAAGAAAGACAGAGGAGTTTTTCTCATTGGTGTATGACAAATCAAAAGAAGAAACTGAGCCCCCAGATTTCCCTGATAATGAGAATTAAACCTGAAAATTAAGAAGCCAGATTTGTAGTTCAGATATTAAGGAATGTGTCTCTGTGTGTGCCTTTGCCTGTGTCATAAAACACAAAGGACTCCAAATGCCAGGCAAGAGCCTTTTTTGCCAGGATCTATGGTAACACGTAGGTTTAGCATGGATATATATCACAAAGTACTCAAGTCTGCTATGTCCTAGAGTCTGAAGAATAATCTAAAATCTATTATCTTTTCCCAACTGAAGTACAGAAGCCAAAGGCAAACTGAAGCTGACAGAATTTCCACTGTAGCTCACCTGGGCTGGTGGTCTTGCATGACAGATCCGCTGCATTCCTGCTATTTTCCATGCACAATGCCTCCCTTTGTCGAGTTTTCATTCCCTTGAGCACCATCTATATTATTTATAACAACTGTTGGTGTCAGAATTATTCTGCTGTCCAAAGGCACCAGAGGTAGAGAAATCAAGAAGAAAATACAGTATTTGACAAAAAGAATGAAAGGGTTGAATCTTGAGCTGCATCAAAAGCCTGAACAGAAGGCAAAGATAAACTACAGGAGCTGCAGCTGCCACTTCCATAGCAGCTGCTGGAAGGCACTGAGCAGCTCTGAATATCATTAAATGTACTGAAATGAATCAGAAACCGAGCTCAGTAGAAAACTGAACCTGAATGAGAGCAAGCTTTTGACCTTTTTAATGCCCCACTGGTCCAAATTTCTTGGGTTACAGCTTCTTGGAAGAAAGACTATAATGAGTTTCACTTTTGAGCAAGGCATGTGAGCCACTTCAGCACATCAGAGCAAGGAGTAACAGGGGCAAGTTCAGTTGTTTTTCCTCTGTTTAACATGTAGGGAAAGCTGGGAATTATTGTTTTAATTAACTATATGACATCTCTGACTGAGCTATCAAGCAACTCAACTCTTCCTTGTTCTCATTATCGTAAAAAAAATATCTGGATTACTGGATATCTACTGCTGACATCAGCACAGAAAGGTGTTAGGCTATTCTTTCCCCCAAGAGACCACTAACGTCTGAACGTCTATGAATATGTATGTCGTGGTTTCTGTTTCTCCTTACGCATCACTGAGACATTCCCTACAGGACTCTATAACTGGAGGGTAATGAACCTGTCACTCACACATACAAGTCTTACTGGCAGCAGGGGTTATTGCAGAAAGCATGGCCTGAACTGTTGAGTTTCAGTCCCCATGGAGGCACCACCAGGAGTCCAGCCCAGCTCCATCTGTGTGGTTTGCAGTCAGGAAGGCATTTCTTTTCCTTAACCTGAACACAGTCAATGTGAGGCTGAGAAATGATAATACTCAACTGAGAATTATGAGACTCGATGCAAAATGCAGACACTAGGATTAGGTGCCTGTGTGAAATGTGGCCCAACAGACCCATGCACACGATTACAGAAAGCAAAGAAGAAATTGGTACAGTTGAAGGGGTCTCAAAGCACTTCAGCACGTCATTTCCAAATTTCTTTGGAGACTAGTGTCAAGTTTAAGTAAGCACATAATGTTTGTGGGAGCTTTGCTGGTGTGATCTGTCAATAACCTCTATTGCTCAGCTATTGCCATGCTGTATAAACACAGGGGGATGTCTACACAGACAATTTAAGGCACCACTTACAAACAGAGCCTAATGGAGGAGCTTTGATGAGATAGGATGGTTGTAAAAGTGAGAGATAATCTGTTTGCCAGACAGGCAACCAACCCAAAACCCCACTCACACCAGCATATCTACAATTCAGGGTCAATCTCACCCTTACCACAATTAAGGCAGTCAGGCACACTAATGAATCACCTCATTTGCACAGACACTAGTCAACTTGTTACCCAGAAAAAGATGCAAACCTGAGTGACATTTACACTGTTTTCTGTTGTTTAGTTTACCACTCTAAAAGTGCCAATTAAAAAGACAAGAGAGCATTAAAATGATGTTGTTTTAGCCTGATTACAGTGCAAATTTGCTGTTAGTTATTAAAGCTTTCCAAATGGCTGCTAGAAATGATTCCCTAGCAAAATGCAGGAAGGCTCTTGAAATGAACAAATAAATCATAGATGACCCCGACTTTAACATTGCACACAGATACATTTTGTACCTCAGTGTTTTGGGGTTTCCTTTGCATTTAAATTTAGATTCCCATATTTTAATGGCTACACAGATTTTGTAATGGCTTTCTCAGACTCATGAGCTGGAGGTTAAATACACAAATTTGCTTCAAACAACCATACTGCAACAGAACATGAAAATGGAAAAGATCTATTAGTTCACCTACTTCATTTTCCTGGCCACTACAAAATTGTTCCCTAAAGTGTATTTTGCAATACCTTGCCCAGACTGCTTTTATTTGACCGAAGAGTTTAGCAGCTGACCACTGCTACCCTTGGGATATATTACCACAGCTCCACAGCTTAATGAACTTAATGAACATTTAGGAAGTATTTTTCCAGACATTCAGTCTTGTAGGTTTTCTTTCCTTATTTTTTTTTTTTTTTTGTAATACCTGTTTATAACATATCTCCCAGAACAAATTGAAAAGTTTACCTAGATTATACTCTTACTAAATGTGAGAAGCATTCCTAACTGGATAAACAGCATGTTTCCTCCTACCACAAACTTGCCAAAAATTACATTTTCCATTTCAGTGACTGACCTATATAAAAGATAAGAATCCACTGTTACTAGCAATTTTTGAGCAATTCTTTTGGCTGAAAGGAGTGTACATAAGATTTCCAGATCTACCAGATGGCCAGAAACTCAAAAAAAAAACAAAAAACCCACACAAAACCACAGACCCTCAGGCATCTAAAGTAGCATTTCGGGAGAAAGCTTTCAGGAAAGTCCTAAATGGAAATCCTGAAAGCTTCTGGCTCAACTCCCGTGAAAATGTGAAGCCACAATCTTTGCAGCAATATCTCTTTGAGCCTAAAATGTCTTTTCCTGCCTAAGAAAAATCTTAAAGTAGATCTACCAGTTTCATTTGAAGTCTGAATTTTCTCTAAATTGAGAGGTGTTTGGATACAGGATTTTATTTCACATTTATCTGCAAAGTTGGAGAAAAGTTTTATACTTTGTTTATACTTTCAGTGATGAAGTCTCTGTATTTCTTAAACTTTCACCAATAGCATCTCTGTCACTTCAGACTTAGAAATGACAGATAAGGGCAGAAGTGAGTGGGAACAATCCATTCCAATTTGTAAAAAAATTGTGATATTCTCCAGCAGAGTATGTGTTTTATGCGTAAATTTATATATATGTATATACATAAAAAAGAAATATTTATATTATGAAAAAGCCAAACCAAATGAAAATAACACTAGTTCCCAGAAAAAATGAAATAAAAGAAAGAAAAAACAGTGTTATGTTACCCTAGATCCCTCATAACTGCAGGTGCTGTTGCCCACCCTGTGTGCCCATCCTCATTAAAGGTTTTGCTTAGTGCTAGATTGAAAGCCACATTTTGTCCTCCAGATTTTGCACTCCAAACATACATGGAAAGCCATGTCCTGTCAGACTAGAACTGCAAGATCCCATTCAGCTGGAGATAAAATTCAGGAGCTTTAAGAAAGACAGGCATTATGCAGCAGTTTCTCTTTGCAAATTGTACTTGCCTTGTTACTTTTAATTTACTCGCTTTTCTCCCGGTATCACTGTGATAATACTCCCTTGGCATATTTTCATCCTTTTTCTGGATTTGGATCTTACTTTCCCTTCAGTCCACACTGATTTATCTGTTATTGATAGTTTAGTAGCACAGTGTACGAAGTGGCTCCTGGGCTGTGTTTAATCATTGCAGTAATTTATCTTGGGTTGAGAAGTTAAAGCAAGGTTAACTCATTTGTGCTTTTAGGAAAAGATCATCTAATATTGCATAAAGGACTTATACAATACTCCCAAGGAGTGCTTTTCTACAACAGCATAATTTTTACATCGTTTCTTTGCAAACAGATATCACAAGGTAAAATTGTGTTTCTTTGGTGCAGTAAGTTCCCACAAGACTTTGTATTTGTGGTAGTGTTTGACTTGCTTTGATTTTCTGGTTTTATGTTAGAAACAGGATTTAAACATAGGATTTCTACGTAAGACTACACCTGAGTCCTGTGGAAGAGCCAATGAAGAACTGATGGTGACTGAATGACAATATATACAAGCTGCAGAAATATCTTGAAACTGGAGTCTGTTGGGCTGCATAATACAGAAACGTGTTCTGGGCTGCCCCATTCTGCCACAGCCTAAGTTAGGCAGTAGGAGAAACAGAACTGTGGCTTTGTACTCTAATATCTCCTGACACTGATCCCAAAGCATCAGTATCAAAGGCAGTAGCACTGGTTTTGAGCTGCATTAGCAGATATGTTTTTTCACCTGAGCTGTGCTGGAGGGAATTTCAGCATCCCCCGCACAGATTTCTGTGCAGAGAGGGAGAAGCATTCACTGAGAATTTGCCCCACAGTGTTTGGCAGAAAACACTTCCCTCCTCAAGAATATTTTTTCTCTAGCTTGCTGTCTGCTTGAGCCAAACTACAGTGTCCTAAAGAGCCATTAACCTCTGGCAGAAAGGAGAAAGGTTATACAGTAAAGTTATACAGTAAGCCCTCCTTTTTTTATTTTTATTAGACTTGTAGATGAACAAAACAGATGTCTGCATGTGCTGTTGTCTTGTGTGCATGAGAGCTTATCTGTATTTTTAGCTGCATCTAATATGTCTGATGGAAGCTATAACCACTCTTCTCAGACCTTGAACTGATTACATCCTTAGACTTTCACACCTATAGCACTGTTGATACATCAACAATGTTATTAATGTCAATGCAACATCACAGCTGAGGCACCTGGAAACTGAGCTCCACATGGATCTCACAAGTACCCTGAAGATTATCACTGCTTCTAATTGTGTTATGTGTGAAACAACTGGAAAGGGCAAGAAATTGTACAATCTCATGGCTCATGTGCCACTTTTGACTACTGAAGATGTTATTAAAAGAAACTGTAGATGAACAAAAAACTCACAGTGCTAAATAGACTAGATCTTTCTGCCTCTCCTGACAGAGAGAGAGATGTCTAATGGAAAACAGTCACATCCCTCAGTGGCTCTGAATGTGTGGCTTTTGAGTACCGTTTTGTACTGGGGGAGCAGCTGTGGTGGCACTGGGAGGCATCAGTGGCTGCTGCTCAGCTCTGCTGCCCCCAGTATTGCCTACCCTGCACTTATCCAGCTAACAGCACCCCAGGTTTTCCTACAGGCTCACTTGATCCACTCCCTCCAGTGGGGTGTGTTAAATGCTGGGTGAAGAGATTAAGTCAGGACTTTGATACTATCCACACCTCCTCCTGCGGGCTACCCGGTGCACAGGCTGCCGAAAGACTTGTCTTTGTCAGCAAATGCTTAGTTTGAAGATGGCCCTATCACTGCTAAGAGTTGCTTAATTCATCCTTTCGAAAGGGAAGAGTATTTAGAGCAAAGTTGAAATGCAATAAATAAGCTCGTGCAGATGCAAACTGCCTCTTTTTTCAGGTGTCCTCAGCTCCGCTCAACTCTGCCTCAGGGGCCTGTCAGCAGCTCCCAGAAACATAGAGCTATAAATCAAGGGAAGTCCAAGGGAAGCTGACTTGCACAGAGGACAACGCAGGGGATTTTCTGGTTAAACAAAGCATTCCCTCTTCAACAACAGAGTGGTGCAGAGTGAGGATGCAGATAAGAGGCTACCTCGCAGCTTGGCATGAAGGTTCTAGGCAAGGATGGAGAAGGTGCACCTGGGCTGTGCCACCCCTGTCTCTCTCAGCTCAGGAAGCATTGACGCTGGAAACAATGACTTTGACATGAGCCTTTTGAAATGAACCATAGAATCATAGAATCATAGAATGGTTTGGATTGGGAGGGACCTTAAAGATCATTTAATTCCAACCCCCCTGCCATGGGCAAGGAGACCTCCCACTACACCAGGCTGCATCCATAGGTCCCATTACCTGCTGAGCAATCAAGGAATGTCAGTACTTTGTGCTGATTTTCAGGTATTTTGCAGAGGAAATGGAAGTCCCTGTTAGGACACAGCAGCTTGCCAATTGGCACAGGGAATATGTCGTGTCCTAGTTTTGCCTTAAATATTTACAGGTAGCAAACATTTTTATCAGTTAATCACTTCCACCTCTTAACTTATGCATAGAAAGCTACTTGGAGGAATATTTTTGCACATGCACTAGTTCCTGATTGGTCTGCCTTAAGAGTTACTTACATTTTGGGAAGATACTGCTGCTGAGCACATGATACTCTACCCAATCAGTTAATACATACCTTCATGGACAAATACATTAAGTTACTTATTGTCTCTTTCATCCTTTGGTTGTCATCTCATTGGAACATTATGCCCTATTTCACTTTGATACATTTGATTTGGTAAACCTATAACTTCAACAGATTGCCAAGGAATCACATACAGTGGTTCCAAGTTTGCCAAAATAAATGGTATATCCCAATGCTGAGGGCTTGACATTGATTTTCAAAGACAGATTTCTGAAAGCCTAAGTCCTCCCAAAATCTTGCATTCAGACATATCTCGAGCATGGACCTCCACTCATGCTCTTTTCTCTTCCCAACATACTTTCCATGGATTTTTAATATGAATGAGGCACAAATGCACATCTCTGTAGCCTTTCAGAGCTACAGCAGCCATATTTAGTTTAAATGACTAAGAAATTTTGACTTTTACAGCTTCTTCAGAAATTCTTGAGATTGAGGTAGGAAAGTGGGGGGGAAAAAAAAAAATATGAAAAAAAGAGACCAGCCTTAAAACCAGTATTGCTCAGCAACTAACCAGCAGCCTACATTCATCCTTCCTCTGATACTGAGTGACCAGTTACCCACATTTATTTTGCCTTGTTAGTACTTATATCCCCCATTTGAAAGGAAAGGAATGTTTGGACTCAGTGATCCAGTGGGTCTCTTCCAATCTGGTGATTCTATGATTCCATGATTTTAGACAATAGGTGCAGGGACCAGTACCTCCATCATCCTTCTTTCTACAGCGTAATGAAGTCTCCAGAGGCAAAATGTAGCATTAATGCATTATTATTATTTAAAATCTTATCTGGATTTCTTCCTTATTTAATGTTCATAAAAACCTGTCTAACTTCTGGGAAACATCCATCTACACAGACTTCAACTCATAATAAAATTAGTCCTATGCTCTTCAGTGAGGCAGAAGCCCTACTGACCAATTGGACTGACTCATTTAAAATATGGATCTACATCAGGTCGCTGAGTTTACATTATGTAGGCTCTCTGATATTCTCTGGAAAGAGAGAATGGAAAAGATTTCATTCAAATAAACCAGAACAGCTCCTGTAAATAACTATTTTTCTTGTTTAAACCAAAGCCACTTGCATTTTATAAACAAGATTGAATATGAATCCAAATTCGTAAAAATACCCCACTCATTTTTATTCATACATAAATTATTTGGAATTAGCCAGCCTGGCTGCTTCAAAGGAAAAGACACAGATCTAAAATTCATACACTATGTTACAGCAGTGAGTGAGTCTTTACGACTGAAAACAGAGGTTTGTAATGGAAGCCACAACTCATTCTTAACTATGCCAGTGTGAGCATGCTGTTCTAATATGCACGGTAAAACCTTATAAAATAACAAGACTGCAAAGTTTACTGCAGCAACTGTGCATTAGCAGGCAATAAAACACACATCATTTATAGCAAATTCAGTCAGTTATAAATTTCAGCATTTACTGCTATTTTATAGTACCTATAATGAACACAGAGGTGTGATTTGCATTCCAATTCTGCACATAAGAAGCAATTCAGGAAGCCATGCAGCACTTTCATGACACCAGGCGTGGTTCTCTGACGACTGTTGTGTAGAAATTGTACAAAGGGATGAGGCAGAGCTCCTCCAACACTTCCAGTAAAACTTAATTCCTCTCTCTTTTAATGGAATGCATTGTACACCCTCACATTCATAACAGTTACATCACAGTTGCTGCAGGACAACTCATTTTTCTTGATATGAAAGTCAATGCAAGTGAATATATCGATCTGCAGAACTGCTCACGAAAGATAGGGCTGTGTCAAGCTATAGTGAAGGTATTAAAGAAGATCTAATAACATTACATTGATTCTTCAAGTCTGTGAATCTCCTTTTCTTTTCCCTGCTTACAAACTTAGAATTAATACTTTGCTTCAGTTAGAGGCTAATGTTAATATTTGACTTAAGATCACTGCCTTGCAGAAGAAGGCATTCCATTCAAGTTCATCTGTGGATGAGACTGTCCTCCAGCACTGTCTAAAATGGGATGTTGGCTCACTGCCAGTCTTACGGGAAATGAAAAGGGTCTTTTTTCTTGGACTACATCTCTACCACAGAACCTAGAAATGTTTTTTTAGTTCCTGGAACTCAGTGAACAACACAGCTGTCTCCTAACCTTACCATATGTGGAGACTTGAGTACAAACCAGCTTCTGCTGCTTCTCTCCCCTACTCCCCAGGGGACACATGCTATTCTATACACACGAGGAGCCTGCCAGGAGGCACTGGGCACTCTGAGCAGCTGTTGTCTACATAATGAGCAGAAAACCAGCAAACTATGCTTATGATCTCCAACAAATGAGCTGCGCTTCCTTTTGTGGGAATAAATTCTGAGGTCCATTCACTTGCTGAATTTAAGTCTGTTTCCAAAAGATTAGGCTCTAAGAGCTCTGTTTACTTGTACTGGATTTGGCATGGATGGAGTTAATTTTCTTTATAGCAGGCCATATGGTGCTGCGTTTTGGATCTGTGACTAAAACAGTGCTGCTAACACACCAGTGTTTTGGCTGTTGCTGAAGGGTGCTTACACAGCACTAAGGACCTCTCTGTCATTTTGCCCACACCAGCAATAAGATAAGGATAGGCAAGAATTTGGGAGGAGAGACAGCTAGGAGAGCTGAGGCAAACTTGTCAAAGGGATATTCCACACCACATGGTGTCATTATAAAAGCAAAGATGTGTTTGAGTCGTCTTCCTTTGTAGCTTTTGCTCAGAGAGGGGCTGGGCATTGTTCCGTTTGTGGGAGGTGGTGAGTGATTGCCTTTGCATCTCTTGTTTGTTTGTTTGTATCTTTCCTTCGCTTTTAAACAGTCTTGATCTTAACCTATAAGTCTTCTCACTCTTGCTCTTTCTTTCTTTCACCATGCCAAGGTGGGCAGTCAGCTGTGTAGGTGCTTAGCTTCTGAACAGGATAAACTCACGGCATTACTGTGCCCTGCATGTCAATAAAATCAATTCTAAATTGATAGATTATGTTAGAGCAATAGCTGATCACTAATAACTACAGATTTTGCTGTAGGTTGTCATCAGTCTGACAATGACTCATTTAAAAGACTTTGAGGTATTGCAGACCCATTCTGCTTTATCTTACATTAGTGCAAATGGTCAACAGAAATATTAAGATCTGATAAATGATGAATCCAGTTCAAAAACTGTTAATAACAATTGTTGAACAGATCAGATCACTATGTTACACCATCTTTGGTATCATATACAGTCTGGAGCCTGGTTAGCTTTTGGCAACTGGTGGCACAAAACTGTTATGAAGAGACAGTAGGATTGCACATAGAAGGCGAGCAAGCTTACCTGTGTACATTGATGTAGGCAATTTAGCACTTTATCTGCACAGATGACCTGTCATACCTAACAACTGTGAATTGCATTTCCAAACAAAAAGGAAGATATGTGTATCTAAATATGTGCCAATTTCCATGCTGCAATAAATCTTTTTATATCACCTAAATAAAGTAGGACCAATGATAATCACCAACACTCTCTCCTAATGCTTTCTTCTCGGTGCTCAAATAGCTACACATAAACCTGGGAGGTGTTTCTGAAGATAATGGATGTAGAAATGTAATATTTTAATGTAAAAGGTAAAGTTTCCTCAACAGGAATTTGTTTCTGTAGAAAGTGAGAAAATAGAGTGGGAGAAAGAAAACTGTTTAGAAATACCACAGAGAAACTCACCAGACCTTGACAGTTTCTGGCCAACTCAGAACCAGTGATTTTTGTCACTGCCAAACCTAAGAGCCAGTCTAAGGTTTTAGACTCTGACACGTCACTCACCATTACCTGTGAAAGGCTTAACACATTACAACCCTCGAGTGAGTTTCTGCAAAAGATCATGAGCCACTGTCCCAGTGGCAAGGTAGAGTACAGTTTCTTAATTTCTATATGAAAAAGAATGACTTCAGTGATGCTTCTTCCAACATCAGAATTTAATCATCCCTTCGACACCCAGAAGAAATTGATGGCATTAACCAGAATTCAAGTAGACTAAGTTTATAATGAAAGCATGTGCCCACTTGTGTCTCTAGCTGTTTTCACTGTAAAGTGTATAGTCATACTTTTCAAGTTAAACAACACTTTCACATGGATAAAACATTGACAGTGCACAGACTAGTTGGGAAAAATACCGACAACATTGTCTTTCATTTTGATGTATGAATAACTTTTTTTTTAGTGTTTCACATACCTCCATAACGCTAATGAATTATCTTCTTTTGAACTTGTTCTAAGAAGTACATCCTAATAGAAATAACAAAATTTACTGACCTGAAGGGATGGAATAAATGCAAATACTGAATTCTTGGCTATTATTTTTTTCCATTTTAGAAGTGCCTAACTGACATCCTGGCTGACCCATTACAGTTTTGTAAATAACCACTTTTCTTGTTGCTAGAATTAAAATGATCTCCTGGATAATTTCATGTTTTTCCTGTGGAGCAGGGTCACTGAGACATCACATATCATTGGCTGGCTGTGATCTGTCATCATTTGCAATGATTTCAACACTTCAAATAAACATTACCAGCTGTTCAGTTTCTTGAGTTTGCCATTATCTGCAACTAATCCCTGACTGCTGGTGTGTTTAGATGCCAGCATTGCCAGCTCAAACATGCATGGGAGTACTCTGGGTTCCCTGCGGTGGATCAGCCTGCCCCGCATTTAACCTGGGGCAGTGTGATATGAATTGACAGCCCTGGTCTTTCCTGGCCAGGCACTGTATGTACCTTAAATGCAGATGGTGCTGGCAAAACTATTGAAAGGGGATAAAAAAAATCTCACTTAACATCCAGACTGTTGGAAGGACAGAATTTGACTCACTGTCAGGGATTTGACTTCTCAGCCACTCGTGCACAGTAAGCAACAATTTGTAATCAGCCTGCTCCTCTTAGCTCATATGAGTAGTCTGGAAGCTATTCTAAGGAGCAATCCATAATATTTTCAGTTTGCTGAGCTCTCTTAGAACACCAGCTGGAATCCCAAACCTGGAGAGGAAGAATGGCTTTGCAGTATAACACCAGAGAATTGCTGCACATTGAAGATGTGCAGAAAAGATGGACACTGCCGTACTTGCTAGGATCAGTGGCTTATGCAGTTTCCAGGCTAATACACAGAATACATGATGCTAGGTGTAAGCACTAGTTAAGCTGGTTTTAGTAAACTAACTTTAATTCAGCTTGATGCAATGTCCAATTAACAATAAAGATGCAGGAAGCACTGATTAAAAGCACGGGTATGTGTATAAAAGATTATAAGGTAGAGGTTACTTGAAGTAATGATACCTATTGGTCATGGACCTTCAAATATTTTTATAGATTTCTAGGTTTAGTTCATTCAGGAACTGTTTGATGCTTGGACCCTTGTTAAGAGGGCGATAGGCATGTGAATAACTCAGCTTTAGCACTAGCTGCTAAAATGACTGCAGAGTTTTCCTTTTGGAGAAAACAAATGTCTCAAACAAAAAATAGCTGTTTGATTTTGATATTTTTTTATTGTTTCTCTTAGAGCTGAACAAATCTATTTCTCCTCTATAAACATAGTTTTAAGAAACTGTGCATATGATTAAATCTTCTTATTAAATCACTTATTTTCTTCACGTACTCATCTGACTTCACTACAGAAGTCTCACTTCATGCCATTAAACATTATGTCAAGATTTTCACTATAACAGGTTTTAGCAAGTTGATGCTGAGCTCATTAAGTCCCGGTCTGAACCGAACATCATTATTCAGAGCTTTGGGGAAACTTATAGGGCCCATCAGCCTTTAAATGGTGCTTTTAAAGAAAATTCCACAAGCGTTTTATTTGCACATTTTCAGCCTCTATGGATCAAAAATCTTCATGCCGAAAGAGGGAAAACAACATTATATGCAGGTCAGCCTTGGGGAAGAGTTGAATCTCATTCTAATTACTCTGATTGGTTTCATTTGAGCTAGGTTTAATAGGGTTGTTATGACAAGGTCAGGTTATATTCCATGCCAGAGATCTTCAGCCAAAGTATTTCTCCAGAAATAGCAACACAAGTATTGAGCAAACTAAACACCTTTTTATATTTGGTAAGAAGCAGCAACTCTTGCCTCCACATGTAATGTTCGACCCATTATTACTATACAAATAAACTGTAACATATTAATGGAATCTGGAAGTAGTGATGGAGTGTCATGTATTTTTCAACATATTGAAATGTGTCCTAGCTTATCTCACTGGCATATGGCATTGTCATTTTCCATCAGGTGAAACAAGAAGCAAGGGAGGGAGATGCATTTTCCTCCTATGAGCTAAAATTTGAATGAGAAGCACTAATTGCATCGAGACTAATCCCTTTTATCAATGCTTGATTTGCTGCACAATTGTACAGTCCCTGCCTCCCCCAAGCCCACATATCCACCCTAAAATACCATTTAAAATTTAGTCATGTACTAGGCATGGTCAGAGCTTTAACTTCAATGAGAGTAGGTGAGAACTGCACCAAGGTACTCAGTAGAACTTTTTCCTACACGCTACTAAATCCCTTGTGTTGACTTTTTTTTTTTCCAAATGGAAGCATGAGATATCAGGTCATGTTTAATATTTATAGGTAATTATAAAAAGCTGTTTTCTATCCCCAGGGAAGACTGACTTAGGTCAATTGATCAAAACCATAATTTTAATCAGTTTGCCTTCTCAGCATAGCATCTAAAATACATTCATTTGCCATCCAATGTGACCTTAATGGCATATTTCATATTTTTTGCTGAGTAAAATTGGATATTTTCCTCATATGTATTTATTTATTTGAGAGTGTGCAAGTTGGCATACATTGTCAGAAAAGTGCTTTTTTCTATTGGTATTTTGGAAACTAAGGAAAAGTGCATTCTTTGTCCATAATTCGATGTAAGAGTTGTCTTAAACAGTATGAGCAGAAAACTGCAATCAAATTGAAAACAACCAAGAGAAAATTGTTGGGTTTTTCTTCTAATGAATTTGCATTCCTTCCCTGTCATACCAGTTGCATGTGAAAACGTGTTCAGAATATCATATATATTTGTTCTTCAATAACAGTTACCAGAATAAAGAGAATTTAATAATTTGGGGGAAAGTCACTCTTGGCCAAAATGTCAAGATAGTTATATGCTTAGATATGCACTTAAACATTCATGTAGTCATATTGGACAGCTAACTATATATTTGGATATCTAAATAAGTTTGAAAATGTAGCCCTCTGGCCTTTCAATCTTCATTATGATAACTTCACAACCTCTCTAACTTGATTTTTTTCCAAAAAGCTGGAAGAAAAAGTAAACTTTGGATTTTTCATTTGCTGCTTGGTCTTTTTACTTCAAATAAACTTTTCTAAATTGATGTATTATTTCAGTATAGCAGACAGGAGGCTGAAGGAACATGTAAATAAACAAAGACCTTCCCATCTAGTGTAAAGTTTGTATTGAGCTTTGGGAAAAATTAATACTAGCAGAATGATGCTAAAAATTTCTAAAAGAGTCAGATGACCTTTAGAAAATTAAGGGGTTTCCCAGTTCTTCACAAAAAATAGAACACTTGAAATCATTAAATTAAGATTGCTATAATACAGCGTTAAGAAAAAAAACAATAAATATGACTATGCAGCTTAGTAAGAAGTACAAGCCTTTTTATTGTTTAACTTCAAGTTTCATTTTAGAGAGCTGTAGTTCCACAAACTCTATTAAATAAGGAGGTGGCTTTGTTTTCTTATCAACCTAGGTTGCATCTGAAAACTTCAAGGGAAAATATCTCGTATTGTCCTAGAAATTTGACCTTCCCTTGTAAAAATAAGATTAAAAATACAGATTACTGGATTAAGAAACACTGTTCTCATAGTAAATACAGGTTGAAATGATAACTTGATTTCAAAATATAGCTCAGCCTAGTTGTTGCTTATTGTGTTATTAGGCATGTATGAGCAAGTGGGGGAAAGAACACAGATGGGTCAACCAAGCAGCTGTTGTGTGATTTAATACTTAAGTGATTGTGAAATGTTTTATTCAACTGTTAGTAGGAAGGCTTTAACACATTCCTCTGAACTGACAGATGACTCCAACTGTCATTGAGAAAAATTATGCCATTCTTCCATGTTTCATTCTGAGAGCTCTTACAGAACCATGTGTAGGACTGACATTCTTTGGTTCTGTTAGCTGGATTTACTATCCACATAAAGTATAAAACCAGTATATTATATCTGATGTTAAACAAGGTCATTCATTTTTTTTACCATATAAATAAATTATTTGCCATTTTCTCCGAGCCATCAGGCAAGTTGAAGCACCTACTATGACAGGTAAAGTAAAATTGAATTTCTAAGGCAGTTTTTTTATTTGTTTTCTTTTTCTTGATGGCAAGCAAGGTAGCATGTAAAGATGAAATTTAGAGTGCAGGTAAAATGAATAATGACAAAACCCTCTTATTTCATGACAAAAATAAGTTAGTTTTTATTACTAGAATTCAGGAGAACATTTCTCCCATAAGACTATTGTTAAGATGTTACTGTATTTCTATTTCATTTTGTATCGTTTCTTTTCTTGTGTTTATCACCATAGATCCTCAATGTCTTCAATGTGTTTTAATATATCATTAAGTATGATTTTTTTACTTGTATTCTCTTAAAAAAATAGTTGAAATTTTGCTCAGCTGGTGGCTGGCCTGTTGCTGTTTTGATGAGGAGGAAAGTACTTCTATGCATTTCTATACCAGAAGACAAGCCAAAAGATAGACGTGAGGAGGAGCTTCTTCACGATGAGGGTGGTGAGGCACTGGAACAGTTTGCCCAGGGAAGTTGTGGCTGCCTCATCACTTGAGGTGTTGAAGGCCAGGTTGGATGGGGCCTTGGGCAGCCTGACCTGGTAGGATGTGTCCCTGGCCATGGCAGGGAGCTTGGAACTGGATGACCTTTAAGGTCCCTTCCAACCCAAACTATCCTATGATTCTATGATATACACCTTTATTCTGGTGCAAAAAGATAATGAGCCTTCTGACAGTTCATGCAGAATCACTCATAATACTGAAACCCACTCCTCTCATTGGACAGTCTTTCCTAATAATCTGCATTGTGCCAGAAAAATTTAGGGCTTGGCTATTCTCATCATCTTTGTTCTTCAGTTCTTTTACTTTAAGCCACAGATGGACTACTAGCTCCGCAAGCAGGTCATTCTGAGAGAAGATATCATGTAGTTTTGCAGTAGCCTTTCTTTGAGTAAGATGTGGGACTAGATGACCCCTAACAGTCCCTTTCAAATACATTTGGAAGTCATGGACCTGTTAAAGTGAGTCCAGAGGAGGGCCACAAACATGATGGAACACCTTTCCTGTGAAGAAAGGCTGAGAGGGTTGGGGTTGTTGAGGCTGGAGAAGAGAAGGCTTCGGAGAGACTTTATAGTAGTCTTTCAATACTTAGAAGGGACCGATAAGAAAGATCAGGACAGACTTCTTAATTGGGCCTGTAGTGCTAGGACGAGGGTTAATGGTATTAAACTAATAAAGGAAGAAATTTTTTTGAGGGCTGAGAAACACTGGAGCAGGTTGCCCAGAGAGGTGATAGATGCCCCGCTCCTGGAAACATTCAAGGTCAGGCTGGACAGCGTTCTGAGCAACCTAATCTATTGGAAGACATCCTTTCTTACTGCACAGGGGCTGGACTAGATGACTTTTAAAGGTTCCTTCCAACCTAAAACATTCCATGATTCTAAATTATATTTATGTAGTATATAATTACATTATATTCGTATATATTTTTATGTATATTTTATGTATATAAGGAGACTAAGCATCATTGAGACATATACTCAGGTATTCTATCCTGGGTTATTATTGGGTAGAAGGCAATGGAACTATTTTTTAGCAAGCTGTGTTAGAAACTTACTCATACACTTAAAGAACAAAATTAATAAAATCAGGACTGTTCCTACTACAAACTGATTGGTCAGGAGTAAGACTGCATCCTCAGCCAATGACTACAGCCTATTTGAAGTGCACTCTTTGCTCAAATGTAATGGAGAGGAGCAAATCAAAGATCAGTATAGATAATAAATCATAGTGCAATTATGCAGATAATTCAGTTCTGAACATTGAGAGACACAGAGGTTAGTGCTCAAATCCAGGAAGTGCTCTCTATGTGTAAGTAGGCTGAGAAAACAAAACATTTTTATATTTATAATTTTCCTTCTAATCTTCTGTAGCAAACCATCAGAGTCCCAAGCAGAAGCAGTAACAAGTACAAGTGTGTGGCTTTTCAGGTCATCACGTAAGAGAAATGCTAATTATTCATTCAAATTTATCCCACCAACCTAAGACATATTGACACGAAATCTTTAAAGCAGCATCAGAGACAAATCAATTTACCTATGCTTGGTACAACCTTATCCATGAGTGATTTTCTTGCACTATGAATCTCCAGTTTTGAAAGCTTTCAAGAATCTGCTTTGTCTTATGTTATTAAATGCAACTGAGATATTAAGAAAAAATAAAATACTGAAATCAAGTAACATCATGAATCTCCTTTTCATTTGTGCCCCCTCCCCATCAAAGCATAGTCAAGCAATTATTCCTAAAGTGATCTGGACACCAGTCTCAGGAAAGGATTTTCACAAGTGTAACATTTATCAGGACAAAGAACTTTGCTCAGTGAAATTTCTCCTGATGCATAAAAGTGTTAGTGCTGGATACTTGATGATCTCTTAAAACAATTCATAAAATCTTAAGGAAAATTGCACTCTAAAGGAGTTTTCCCACAGGTCTCATAGAAACAAGAGAACTGGAACAATATAGATCCTTAAAAATTTAATTTTCTGACTCCCTTTCAAGCAACTGTGCTACGTTTACATCCCTATACTTTCCAGGGAGCTCCTGAGACCTCAGAAGAATTCTGTCGCTACTGATATTTTGTAAGTGTGTATTTGAAACAAGTCAACCTGCAAACCCACTCTTTAGAAACTGGAAGCTGCAAGGTGGGCTCTGGACACCAAATTAATTGCTTAAGGTATCTCGATGAGCAGTTCAGTTATACCTGCATGTCATGGACTAGGTGGCCCTGCGTGGGGACTCATTTTGGCCTCAGCAGCAGCAGACTGGCAATTCTTTCTCAAGATAAGGCACGCTATTTTAAAGAGCTTGTGGAAATGTTACTACACTTAGCCTTTTCAAAAAGGGCTGCCAAAGCTGAGAAGCAGTGTCAAAATTATGCCCTAACACCTCCTCAGAAATATTTAAAAAAGAGATGTCAAGGGAGAAAGAGTCAAAGAAAATGGCAATATGTGGTAAAGGGCTGAGTTTGTGTTTGTCTGTCTAGAACAAACCACAAAATAAGATTAAATGGGTTAGAGAAACACTAAAAACAAAACCTAGGCTAAAGGTTAAATTTATTTTTTCAAGACACAGACTATTAGTATATTCACTTATCATATTTATAACAATGAAGTCTTTTGTCAGTGATTAGACCATAAAATTTCCAATCTGCAATCGTAATTAGATGGTCACTCTCTTAAGGCTGAATCTTGGACAAGATTAAGCCTTCAAAAGCAGACCATACACAAGTGTTTATTAGTATTTGAACCTTATAGGAATAACCTTATTAAAACCCTGTATATTTACACAATTTCAACGTTTATAGGTTTGTTTCATGACATATTTGTATTACTTATTTGACTCTTTTAATAATTCAATAATTAGTACTTTCAGAGAAATCCCTGACTTTCAGAAAACCTTTGCCTGAGCTTCCTAACCCAAATATGAGCCCTGTAGATGAGTAAAAATGGGTTTGCTATCACTGATAAGAGGCCACAGACTTTGTATTAACCCAACAATCCAGGTTGTCTGGACTAGTCACCAATTCTCCTGCTTTGGACTGATTTTAGCATGTCACAGCCATGACAGCAACTGTCTGGAGGTGAGATAGCTATATCCTAAATTGTTTTGGCTTTAATTTAGCTGTGTGTAATTGTGCGGTGCAATGCTTACTGCTAAATAATAGGTAATCATAACAAGTAGTTATCTGTGTAGGGTGAACTGCCTATGATTCCAGAATAAAAAAGTAGTGTACTACAGCAACAGGTACCAAAATCCCCAAGACTGTAAACACAAATGGCAATGGCCAATTAATGGACCCTGAAGGAGTTCAGCCATGTGTGTCTGGTAAAATGTATTTTAAGAACTGTAAACGATAACAGAAAAGCAAGTAAAATGTGAAATTGGGAATCACTGGAGATAATGGAGGTGGGCATATTGGTTTAGATAGTGTATAAAAATCATCCAAGCAGATCTCAGAGTGAGCAATGCCAATGTACCACTCCTGCCTGCAAAGAACCAGGGACAGTGATAACTTCTTGAAGATCTCCAGCATCCTCTTAAGGGGACAGTAGCAAGAGGGAGGAAGAGGATAGGTGAGTAGAAAAGCAGAAAAAAGTGTAGATACCAGAAAGTTTTCATGCATCATCCCTAACTATATTATTAACAGTGTTGACACTATTGTTAACACTATTATAACTGATACGAGAATAACTTCAGTTAGACTGTTAAGTTTTTAAGTAGACTAATGATTCTTGACTGCATTGACGAGGCATAGTCCTCATAAAGATCCTCAGTGTAACAGGATTCATTGTGGACAATTTGCTTTCCTCTCTAATTCAGATTTCATTCTTTCCACTCTTCAATCCCCTTTCCTTTCAGAATGTTTGAAACTGAACCAGGAACTAAAACAGACACTTTGCAGAATATTCCCTTAATTTCTGTAGATGTTTGTTAATGTTTTCAACTTATGCAATGCTGAAAAATGTTGTTGTGAATACAGTAACATAGTTTTCAATGTTTACTAAGAAAGCAATCCACAACTCCCTAGCAAACTGAAACCAATTCTTGTATCATTTTTTGGAAGATAAGTGTACTAATTCAATTGTTCCCCAGGCAGTTCCACAGGGGTTTGCATGACAAAAAGGAGCTATGAAAATTGTAATTTAATTAGTTGATCATTTTATAAAAGCTAGTGTGATATGGCTCTGTTTACCAACAAGCAAGTACTTTGCTTTCATGTAGAAGGCTATTAACTCACTGAAATGTCTGACAGATCATTCCATTAAAGCCTATAAAGCCAGAAGATGGAGTTCAGCAAAACACCTCCATGCATTCCACGTAGAATACATTGACACGGAGACTGTCCCACCATGCCAAGAGAACACAACAGCTTTCTGCTGGTGGCCAGCCAAGAGCAGAGGGACTTCTCCCATGGCTCAACGCCAACCCAACATCTCCCACATTGTGCTCTGACTGTTAATAGCAGACAGAAAGTCAAGGCCAGGGCAGCCCTATGTCAGAAAGTACTCGCGTCACTGCGGCTGCTGGCAACAGCCGAGGAGGATGGAGTGAAGTCAGGCTGTGCAGACCTGTGCTAAGGGTCACCCAAGGGACCAGCTAAAACAGAAACCAGACATTGCAAACCGAGCTTACAGCCAGCTCTGCTCTCCTCCACAAAGTCTTACCATTGTTCCCAGAGATCGGTTGAGAGCTGAATCTGAAGTCTCCTGGTGTGCTGTATTTCCTTGCTCAGGATATTGGCTCTTTCGGCTTGCGTAGTACCTTTTTTTCCCAAAACTACAAACACAGATTTCCTTAGAGGTCGTGCTCAGTAGACATTCTTGTTTGTTATACGGCACTGAGACAGGAAGCTGTAGCACTTCCAATGCATTGATAATAAAAAATAATAGAAAGATATATTCTGGACAATGAGGTATAACTTTATACGTCAATGAATGATTGTTAATAGATAAAAGCTTCACTTGACTCAAAAATTTTTACCATTCTTTGTATTTACGGAAAATACATGTCATTTCCCTTACATGAAATGGATCTGTAAACACTGGGAGAGTGTTTTTAATGTTTGAACACTGGCTTAAACAGCATCAGAGCTGTCTCACCACACTGTGGCCTCCAAACGCTGTCTGTATGCCCTACATCATGTCCACAGCATACCTGCCAGGGCTGTGAAGAGGTCTTGGACAACCTAGAGTATCTCAACTGGAAAGAGAAGGGATTTCCACAGTTTGGAATGATATCCTGCCCACAGTCTGCTCACATTATCATCAGAGCAAACAGAAGTCTCTAGTACGGTAAAAAAAAACAATAGAAAAACAACTCTCCTCTGTGCTATGAATTTCAGGTGTATAAAATCTCTCTTAAGCACTCATAAGGTAGCATTCCAGTTTACCATGAGAATTATAATGCTGTGTTCATTATGTTCACTACACTCAAAGATGTCTCCATGGGTAATTATCATTATTTGAAAATAAAATGTTATGTGTAGGTCTATCTGTATTGGGTCTGGGTGGGTTGGAGTTAACACTTCGCATAGCAGCCATCGTAGTGCTGTATTTTGAAGACTGAAAATGCTGGTAAGACACCAGTGTTTTGGCTACTGCTGAGCAATGCTTGCACAGCACTAAGTCTCTCTCTCATCATCTCCCACCCCAGGGGTTTTCAAGAGGTTGGGAAGGGTGCATGGCTGGGACAGCTCATGCTCCATATAATATGACGTTCCACTCAGAAGTAAAATCAAAAGAAGAGGGGAGAGGGCATTCATAATTAAGGATTTTGTCTCTCCAGACAACAACCATGCATAGTTGTTCCCTTTTAGGCAAGAACTTTGGTGAATCCAGACATTTCAGGCAGATCTATTCTTGTTTACACTGATAGATGATGGCAGGGTATACTTCTCTAGCGCCAAAGAGACTACACATGCTCACATAGGTAAATCCTCATGAACAATATTCCTTCATCATCTAATCAAACAAAAGATAAAGACAAGGGGAAAAAAGCTAAGCAGTCTATCATACATAAGCTAGACTTTGCAAAGAATGTTTATCTTTCCTCTATTGCTACTCAGAGTCATGCAACTTGATTGTATTTTCCCAACAGAAATGTTCATAATCTCAAAGGTCTCTTCCAGCCTAAGGATTCTAGGATGCTAGTGTCCATTTGCTGTAGAACTAAGCTGCTCTCTCTGCAGCTCAGCTCCCTCACAACACCTCCTCCCAGATACTTCATCTTGCACTACCAAAATGGCAGTATTCAACAGGTTTTGAGACCTTTTCTCTGAATGCAATTCAGCCTCAAAAACTGAAGGTTCTGATCTCTTCATAGATGAGACAAACACAAATGGTTCCTCACTTCAAAAACATTTTGATTTAAAAGCCACCTTCTCAAGTTGAGAAGCCATGCAACTTATATGAAGAGCTCTTAAGAATGAGAAGATAAGGGAATTGAAAGTGTAGATGGAAAGAAGAATGAGAACCTCTGGGTACGAACAGAGCAGGTAGAAGAAAATGCAGGCAGAAACAGGAAGGAAAGATGTAAAAATGTTTAACTACTGCAAACCTTGCAATTGAACTTGTAATTCTCAAATCTCCACACTCTCTTCTGGGCTAGAAGATTGTCAGCAATTTTGCAGCTAATGTGTCTTCATGGTAAACAGCCAAAAAACTAAGGAAATCACAGGAGGATGTTTTGATCTGCCCAAGACAGCCTTGTTGATGCCTCATTTATTGTCAGTATTTCTTATTCTTCTTCTTCCTTCTTTTTTTTCTCTTTTTCTTTTTCTCTTTCTGTGTTGGGTTTTTGGGGTTTTGGTTTAAGTATGTTTGGGGGTTTTTGTGGGTATTTTTTTCTTTTTTTTAACATAGTTGCATTAAAAGAAAAATGAAAGTATTTCAAAGGGAGCCATTCAAATGTAAAATCTAAGTTCAGTCCCCATGCAAGGACTCAGACAGAAGATAGGAAAGATTTGCAGGTTTCATAATGATTATAATTCCCTCTCCAATAACCCTAACTGACTCAATGCCTAGAATGAACAGTGTTGTCTGAATAGCAGCTATTCATAATTTATAGCATGCTTCCTCAGGAAGCAGTGCACTGAATACTTTATTTGGGAACTACACAAAAATATAACTACAGCAGGGTTATAGCTATAGTATCTTAAACTGCAGTACTTTGTCTTCATGGAAAGTTGCATATAAGACTGCGTGAAGCATGAAGACAGAAATGGGGAGAGGGAAGAGCACTTTTCATTCAGAATCTGAGTGTACAATTTGTAGGTACAAAGCTTCCTTCAGAGCAAAATTTCACAAATTCCAAAGAACACAAGAAGATCGATCTCTCGCAATTCCCAGGTCATTACAAGAGCAGCCTGATCTAGTGGGAAGTGTCCCTGCCCATGGCAGGGGTGTTGGAACTGGATGATCTTTAAGGTCCCTTCCAACCCAAACTATTCTATGATTCTATGATCTTACCCAGGTACCAGAATATAACACTGCTGTAAAGGGCATACAGAGGAATTCCATGTTACTGTGACAGCACTAGATATGAGGGAAGATGATGATCTAGTGGTCTACTATCTCCATTCTGAACTTTTTATGAGCAGAAGCTAAAGGCATTTTGCAGCGCATCTGAAACAAGCAGAATTAAATTAATGAATGAATAGAAAAACGTGGGATATAAAAACTTTCTGCCTAAGCAGCTATAAAAGTTTTAAGGGCAATCAATGCACAATCAAGCCTGTGTGGTTTATCCCAGTTGCTGAGGATTAGGAGAAATACTTGGGCCGGCTCTCTGAAAAACAGCTGTAGACAGGGAACTGCAAGGACTTATTACACCTTATTTGTTAGCGAAGCTGTCTAAATACATGAAAAATGCTGCTTCCATACTTAGAAAATTGTACCTGATTCCACACGATATAAGCTAGAGATAATAAAACCTGCAAACTCGAACAAGCTCCCTGCAGATTTAGAAGAGGCAACTCAATACCATACTGTGGACAAAGAACAGGAGAGCTCTGCAGACACTCGGCATGGGTCAGCATGACCCATGAAAGCTAGATCCATGCCTGTGCTGAAGCCTAATTGGCTCTGTCTAGAGCAGCTTAACGCACTTAAGTATCTTGCTCATGGAAATGCTGATGTTCCTAACATGGGGTGAGTGTTCAACAGCTAAAGTAGTAGCTAAGAAATAAGGCAGACTGCAAGGTTAAATAAGGAAAATTAAAATCTGTTGACGGGAGCATCACGGAATCAAACACAGAGATCAATATGATCAGCGAATGTTCACTTTATTGAGCTTAGCTCTTTCTTTATAAACCCTTTTTGGTTACATAACTGGGTTCCAACGAGGGTATCTACAGTGTATTATTGGTTAAAGGTAACTGTCCATAAAGCTATTGCTAACATATTATAGGCTAAGCTACTGCACATGGTAAGAAACCAAGTTACACTAAAATTAACTATGTTGATAGTTCTCTTTAATTGTTTTTCTTACAGCTGGTACTTATTCCCACTGAACTAGCTGTTGTATTCCTTTCAGCTGGCATTTGTTTATCTTTCGCCTCTCGGTTTCAAGGCCTTGTTAGAATTGTTCAGTATCACAACATCCAGGCCTTGTTCTCTGTAAAATGTTCCCACAAAAATCTCCTTAAAGATATGTAAAAATAGAGCAGTAGTTAAGTTGTTACCACCTATTAAAGACAGAAGCGGAGCCATACATGTTGTCCTGAGGTCCTGACATCCATACTACAGGATTAGCTGAGAGGTTGTGCTTTGGACTGGCCATAGTCTTGCCCTGTGGACAAAAAGCCCCAGCAGATGAACGCCCAGGCTCTGGCTCAAGCATGCATCACCCCGTTCTGCCTTGTCTCAGAGGATCACAGTTCATCTTTCCATGACCACTCTTCCCTGGGAGCCAAAGCATTGATAACAGGGACAATCAGTTTTTACTGCAGGACTGCACTCCTGATACAATCGGACATGGCAACATGGGCATAGCCTTAAATGACTTTGCCAGTGCCCCAGAAAAAAAAGGAAAATCACAAGCTGTAACTGCTTATTGCACACTTTTACTCATTTAGGTCCCCTTACAAGAGACTATAAAGTATTACAGACATTGGTGATGTGTATCACTTCTTTCTTTTGAAACAATGATTTTGGTTAAGCTCAGTAATAAAAGTTATTAGCACATATTTACTACTAGAATTGCTGATTTATTTGCTGACTCAAAATCTTCCATCAACAACTTTTCTCCTCAGGAATTTTAGCTGGATACCAAGTCCTGTTCAAATACGCCATCCCAGACTCCAAAAAAACTGATTAGTTATTATAATTAATACAAATTACAGGTTAAGTGATAACCATCTGTCAGCTTTTGCCCTCACTCTCATTCTTTGTAAGCATTTCAGGGATGTAAATATCAGGCAGAGTAAGCAACTGCTTAAGCTAAAGGCCATGCTGACACAAGAACAAATGGGTATAAATGGGCCATGAATAAATTTAGGCTGGAAATAAGAAAAAAAAAAAAAAAAAGTATTACAACACCAAGGATCTGAACCAGAATTTTTATGGGAGTAATGTAGGACTAAAAAAAAAATCCCACTCTTAAGGCAGAGCCAGATAAGTTTAAGAAAAGTAGGAAGTGATACCTAACTTTTTGGAAAATGGAAAAAAAAGTCATTCTTCCAGGGAAGCTTTCTGGGAGCCGTGTCTATGACATTGCAGCTTCACAGTTCCATATAGCCCAGGAGCAGGGAGAGATCAAGCTTCAGCTGACATTGAAGGATTCTCAAATCAGACACCTTTAATTGCTTCACTTTGCCTGGCCCAGATAAGATTGCAGAGAATACTACTCTACAATATTTCAGTTGAAGTTCAATACCTGTAAGTTTTGCTTTCAGCAACAAAATATATTTTAAACATACAGAAAGAAATGTTTGTGCAGATGAGAATATTAGTAAAGCTGCTAAATCATAACTAACGACTGCAGTTTTTGACATTGAAATACTTCTCTTCAGTTGTTACCACTTTGGGTTTTCACTTTTTATCAGATGATTTATATCATCTATAGGCTAATACTGTACTGTGCAATACTTCTCATAACTTTTATGTACCTACAGAGATCTAAGAAGAAACTCAGTACAAATGGGATGAAGAAAAGGAAATCTTTTATGAGCCAATGACGGATGAAAATATATACCTAGTTCCGGAATGCAAGAATTCCATTATGGAGTTTAATTTAGGCAATGAGTAGTGAAACAATGTAAGTTGTAAATATGTTCCTGAAACCATTTCTTACTCTTCTCACAGCCTTTTTACATATTACAAATCTCTTATAAAAATTATGTGGTTTATGGAGCATATGTATTAAATTATCTCCAATTCCAACCTTTCCTGCAATCTTTTTTTTTCTGTTTGTATAATATACGTCATCTCTTATTTGCATTACAATTGGCTGTTCACTATAAGTAAGACTATCACCTTAAAACTATTCAAATTAACTACTCGGAAAGAATTAAAATAGTAGTTTTTCAGTTGCTGGTAGCTTATTGGAAATAACTAATTTTTTTTTAATTAATAAATGCCTGAAGCATGACTTTGTCCAAGGGGACACTGGGAGATGACTTTGTCATAGTGAAGAAATTCCTCCTTATGTATAGTCTAAATCTGTTCCTCTCCAGTTTATACTCATTGTCCCTAGTCCTATCACTACTAGGACTAGGGGCAATGGCTGTAAGCTCAGAAGTTCAGAGAACAGCTACCTCACTCTGTCAGCTCAGAAATGTTGAGGGCAAGAACATGGATTTGTGAATCTATAGTATAAGCAGTTAGTCTTAATGTCTTGACCAGTTATATCTCATAGATTTGCTAAGAAATCTCATTGGTTTTACTAAAAAAAAAATTACACCTGTGGGATTTTTTTCCACTTCATTGTCAACTAATTGGAAATGTTAGGTATGTCTGAAACCTCTGTGCTGAGTAGGACTTAGCCATACACCTCCTCTCCATTCAGGCACCTACTCTCTGAGGCTGACCTTGCATTCCAGCTCTCCAGGGAACCGAGGCAGCTGCTATGCACCTCTAACTCAAATGCCTTGTCTGGTGCAGTGCTTTGTGTGATCTCCTGTTAGCTAGTTCCAGACTAGCTCAACATGAAAGACTGCTCGCTTGCTCCACTGAGGTATGAAGGTTCCCTGTACAGTCAGCAAAGGCAAGTAAATGCTCCACTCTTTGTCATCAACAAGAGACTTTCAGCGGTACCTGTATCTCCCTGTTGACCATGTAGAGAGTCTAGACACATACCTAAGTGCTTTGAATCACACTGCCAGGCCACGGAGTTACATGGAAGACATTTAATGCCTGAATTACAAACTTTATTAATATGGAGCCCTGCAGTTTTGAGTCAGGACTTTAGGACTGTGACTTTTGGGTCCATTGAAAGACCACTGAGAAAGAGAGGGATATGGAGCACATGGTCTATGAGAAAATGCTGAGACATATGGGCTTGTTTAGTCTGGCGAAGAGGTAGTCTACACCAGTCTGCAACCGTGTGAGCAGGAGTTATGAAGGTCGGAAAGTCAAACTCTTCTTTGCCATGGTATACCTTATACATATACAAGGAGCAACAGCCACACGTTGTGTCTTGTGAGGTTCGTCTTTTGCCTCAAGGAAAACTTTCTGACAGGTGGATCGTGCAGCACTGAAGCACTTTCTCCAGAGCAATGGTGCAACCTTGTTACAGACTCTACTGTCCTAGAGTAGACTTGGCACAGTCTTAATTTGAGTGGAAGAAGGAATGAGATGACCACTGAAGTCCCTTCCAATTAATATCAGAAGAGTTCTGTGTTTCCATCTGCACCTCTGCACTTGCTTTTTAAAAGCAACCCCTCGAGTTCACACCAGTAGCCATGACAAAAATGTTGGGACTAGAGTGGTATGAAGTAAATCCCTAAAAAATGAGAAGATCTTGTATCTTATGATTTATATCAGCCATTATATGTTCAAAGTTCTTTTGTTCCCTGATTGAAACAGGCAGAGTTTTCAAGATGTGTAGAGGAACTGAAGACTTGTGCTGTGTGTGGTTGCAACAACTGTAATGCTGAAGACAGCCCACACCACAGAGTTCATAAGAGCTAATTCCTGGGCATTGAAGAAGGCATTGATGTCTGTTAAGTGCTTAATCTGCTAAGGAGGAGAAGCTGAATGTAATTTGCAAACAGGTAATTCTTACAACACTGATTTTTTCATGTTGCTCTGAACAAAATACAGAGTTGCAGTTCATATTCAAAAGAAAGAGTAGGTCAATTGTCTTTTATTTTGGAGAAACTAAAAGAAAAATTACTGATAGGTACTATAAGAGAGTAAGAATATCCACTGAAATGACAGTAACAAGCAAAAGATCTTTATCGACCTTGTAAGATTAAAATATACACAAATGCAAAATGAAAGTTCAAGCCAACTCTGAACAGGCATGTATTTTTGGGTGAAAATATAAGGATTTTGAAACATTCATAAGTTGAAATATATTAAAACTTCTGAGAAAAGGCAAATCTTGAGGGATTGGTCAGACTTATAAAGGGGAAAGAAGTGATTAAGATGACTTAGAAGTCTTTAAAATCACTTATTGGGGTCCAAATATGTTTACCTTCCCACAAACACACAGTTTTTGAGAATCTAAGAGCTTAAAATTAGTGTACAGTCTCTGCAGGTAATAGCCACAGGTGAGAAGCTGTTGTGGAGAGCTCTGTTTTTAAAGCCAGCCCCAACACAGGGATGCTCAAACCAGCAGACATGCAAGAGTCATTGCTGATTCAGGCTTGAGTCTGGAGGAAGCCTAGCCACATTAGTTCTGTTATTACTATGTAAATGCACATCTCTGCAATCAGCCTGGCTCCCATTCTTTCTGATTCTCCTTGTTTGGCATGACCTCACTTCTGGGATAAATGCAAGTACAACGAGCTCATAATTTCTGGCCTCCATGGTATAGATAAGCCAATATTCTCAAGAAATAGAATTAATAGTGTCACCCTTGCTATTGGATATTGCCTTGCAAATGTATGAACAAAGGTGCACTGGTAGAAATCATTGAACTCAAACTCTTTTTGTTCACAGAAGAAGGTCCCAACTCAGATCTTAGCCACTAATTCTGAAACAGACTTATGTTATAATGAATATGTTACAGGTAAAGGTATTTATTAATGATAGAAGTTTTCTGATTTACATCTCTTCATTGAGATTCAGTGCAGCAAATTAGTTAATATTATTATAAATGTCTCAAACATATAAATATAAACTGAACCAAGTGTTGCAATACTGAAATGTTAGAGAAGATTAATTTGATTTATTGCAAGCAATAAATTGAGAGTAAAGGACTCAGTTGTAAAAAGTTGTAATCGCATTACATATTTTAGGATGCTGTCAGGTCACAACAAATAGGATCCGTCTACTGCTGCCAGTAGTTGCTAAATAAGAAAATAATTTTTTATTAATTTTCTGAAGGTTTTTTTTTCAGAAAAACATAGACTAGAGCACTGTAATGCCCTAGAAAGACATGAAGCTTAGAAATATAGCATTACATTTTGTTGTTGTGTGAAAGAAGGTGATTAGCAACAAATAAGTGGGGAATAACTTCCTACTATGAATATTGTGCTTAAGAAGTGATGGCAGTACAAACTTCACACTTAAACAAGGATAAGCCTGGATCCAGCCTCTGGGGGTGGCTTATAGGGAATAAAGACCTATTAAATGTGAAAGATGAGGGTAATTAATGGTCCTATGTGGCAAGTAGCAGTATATTTCTTTTTCTTTCAAACTTTAAATGTCATCATTCGATATTTAGATTACAGACCATTGGAGGACTTTCAAAGATTCTGAAAGTGTACAAAAAATATAGTCTAAGAGCTAACTGCTTACACCAACAAATGAATTAACATTATTTTGGACTGTTATAAACTACCACCTCACTCATTCTCCCAATGCTTAGTTAAAATAAATTTTCAACCAGAAAGTAAGGTAAATCTTGTGAAGCCATAGTAACAGGAATGGATCAGTTACATCACCACTAATTTTATCAATTAAACTAAAGATTTTATCAAAACTGGAATCCCTTGTAAAGTCTGGGCATTCAACCTCTCTGAAAAAAACCTCACTGAACTGCATTTAAATTCCACTGCCTACTTTAAAGACCTCCTGATGAAGATTCTCACAAGTACTTTCTGCATCTTCAGTCCTCTTCCTGAAGAGATTGTGTCCAAGTTAACAGCCTCTTTATGGTCAGAGTCTGCACTGGTGAGAGGTGTGCATTACCTGGTTGTGCTGAGGAAGGTGTTGTTGACTTTGCTGTCAACGGTGGGAGAGCCAGAGTGATCTTCAATAGAGCTAAACACTGCCCCATCAAGGTCCTGTACAACGCTTCACCTCATTAACAGTTATGATGAAAATGCATCTCTTTTCCAGAAGACCATATCACATTGAGCAACAGGTCTTTGGGCAGCCTGGCTGAATGTGCTCCCTAATATCCAGAGACCAACACACCATTCCCAAAGGGAACTTAGAGAATTACAGAATGGTTTGGGTTGGAAGGAACCTTTAAGACCATCCACTTCCAATCCTCCTGCCATTGCCAGGGACACCTCCCACTAGATCAGTCTGCTCAAGGCCCCATCCAACCTGGCCTGCAACACTTCCAGGGAGAGGGTAGCCACAACTTCCCTGGAAAGCCAGTTCCAATGTCTCACCACCCTCATTGTGAAGAATTTCTTCCTAATATCTCCGATTTATAGTCATTTTCCTTCATCCTTGCATTACATGTACTTGTAAAAAGTCCCTCCCCAGCTTTCTTGGAGCCCCCTTCAGGCACTGGAAGGTCACTATAAGGTTTCCTTGGAGCCTTCTCATCTCCAGGCTGAACAACCCAAACTCTCTCAGCTTGTCCTCATATTTGAGGTGCTCCAGCTCTCTAATCATCTTTGTGGCCCTCCTCTGGACCTGCTGCAGTAGTTCCCTATCCTTCTGATGTTGAGGACTGAAGAACTGGACACTATATTCCAGGTGGGATCTCACAAGAGCAGAGTAGAGGGGCAACCTCTGCATTTTCTTCTCAACTACTGTGAAGTGAGAGGAGACAGGAGGTCCTCTTAGATTAGAGCAGGTAGGAGTTCCCATGGAAGTCACAGGAACACCCTCCCTTTGACTGCATAGTACACTACAGCAGCTAGTTCTGCAGCAAGAGGTAGAGTTATGACTAAATGGACCTTTTTGTGTAATAAAACACCATGTGCTGTCACCGGGTGCTGAATGAGGAAGGATGAAATGCATCTGCTACTAACAGACAAGGGACAGATTCTTAGTAAATGCATTTTTTTTCATTCTTTCATGCATTTATCCGATTCAAATATTTACTCGAGTGAGGATATATTGAGTGGGTTTTGTTGTAGGAGATATTACAAGTGAATGAAAAGGAGATTCGCAGGGGAGCATCTCCTTTTAATAGCAACACAATGCAAAGTCAGTCAAAAATGCCTGCCAGGACCCAGATAAATATTTCAGTAGCAAGTATTAGAAGCAAGGCAGCATTGTGCATAGCAGCACACCAGGGATTAGTTTAAGATCTGTGACTGAGAGAAGGGAGTCATCACCATACTGTGGATGGTTTTTATTACACGCTTGTTGTTGTTCATCAGAAGACATTTTTTAAAACAGGTCAGCAAATAAAACATTTACAGCTGGTGAATAAAACTGAGTAAGCAGTAAAAAGTTAATGCTAAAAACCATATTTTTTTCAGATCTGGCTTTACAAAGACAAGAGGCAGAGCTCTGCACATTTTAGGAAGAAGGATTTCAGAGGAAAACTGAAGCAACAAGATGCCTGAAAGCTCTTTTGCCATTTTAATGGCTGAGATCAGGAACAGCTGTGTATTTTGCCTTAACAAATATTTGCTGCTGTGAACAGAATGCTTCAAATTCCACTTTCAGTGTTGTGATCCCACTGGCTACAGCAAGCAAGCTTGGTAGCAAATGACAGAAAATTTTAGTCAAAGAAAATTTTAGCAATCTATTCCAAAAAGCAAAATGAAGAGCAAGCCACTGTTTCACTTCTGTTACTCTTTCTACATCAGCTGTGAAGGGGCAAACTTGTGGCTGAAATCAACTGATTAAGAATGACTTTAGTCTAAGCTGAAGTAACCATGTGTGGCTAACAAAAGAATTTCAAAAAATTGCAAGGCGAAAAACAAAAGCAGAACCAAAACTGATTAAATGATGTGGCACTGTTCTCACTACATTACCTCAGTTCTGTGTCAAAATAGAGGACGTTTTGGGCAAGTCAAATAATGACTTCTCAAGGTCCTTTCTGGTTCTCCTTGTTTCTCACTCTATGAAACCAAAAGCAAGCAAGCTGCATGAAATAAAGCACTTGGTGATCTTCAGATGAAAAGTAATTAGAGGAATAGATCATCATTTGACAAAAAATACATGTCATATTTTACTGCAACGCAAGGATAATTTGGCTGCTGTTTCAAGGAACAGACTGCAAGATGATTTTGGAAGGCAAAGACTCATGTTCTCTGATTTAACAAATTTATTTTTGTCAAATACAATAATGCTAACAGATTATGGTCCATACGCTTTAATAGCAAAGGGTAGAGTTCCCCTTGTTGACAATGATTGGTCTACAGTTGATTTAATGCATGGATGTAGCTGATTTAATGAAGGGCAACAAAAGATAAGGAAAGCCTCAGAGACATTCCAGTAAAAACAAAGCAGAATATTTTTCTTGCATGACTACAATGTCATACAAACAGGCAAGTCTCTTAGAGTAAAACCATCAGTTTTGCTGGAACAATGAATATGACATGTATTAAGCACTACCCAGGCTCTCGCTAACCTTTGAAATTAAAAGGGAGATGAGGTGCTGTAGACAGAATATGTTAAAGTCAGACATGGGTTTGTTGAATATAAGGACAAGATTTAATGTAATTTACATCACCTTCCAGACCATTTAGCAAAAATATTGTACTAATAGATTCTGACTCTGTAACTGAATAGGAGCATAAGTATCTGTATTGCTGGATAATATTATGTGCATCAAAAAAATTATTTGTGCTCTACTTCTAAGATAGTTTATTAATTTAACAAATAAGTCTGGATGAAGAGCAGGTTTTCCAGTTCACTGAAAATTTTAGTCTTTCAGAATTTGGTTTTAGTCCGATTCAGATAACATTTTTTTTCAAATTCTTTCCAGAAAAAATATATAAAAGGAGAGCACATTGCAGTAGGTATTACTAGTTGCCAAGAAAGGAGTACTGTCAGTCCTAAATCTCTTTCAGCCCATTTCCCGTTTTCAAATAAAGATTTTCTTCCCACTTTGTCAAATGGCCCATCACAGAGTCCGAAGTCCTGGAGATGGGTTCACAAGCTTCCAATCCACTTGTCTAGGAGAGCTTGTCCCTATGGCACCACTCACTGCCTGCTGAGGAGATGGTCCTTAGACACATATTTCCATTGCACAGAGCATGGCAAGGCTCTGCCTCCACAGCTGAGGGACTGGAAGCCTATAAATCCAAGGAGTCCACTCAGAACCTTGTCAGAGAAACACAGGTCTCAAAACCTCATGTGAAGGGCAGGGAATGCTGAGAAAGATGCCTAACACTTATTGCTGGTCCATGAGAAGACTTCTGGGAGTAACAGGATTTAATGTAGCTGCCTTCAAGGAGTAAACAGATATTCATGAACAAAGCTAATCTTTGTGGTAACTACAAACAAGTTCTGGGCCCATTAAACACGTGTACTGCCTGCAAGCACGTTGAGTGCATCTGCCCAAAAACACATGTACATCCAACTTCCAACCCCACACAGTAAAGACACCACAAGCATGATGCATTTTGTCAGATTTTAGGGGTTTGGTCTAATTGCCCCCATCTAGGTTTCTTGTGACAATGGGATGACCTGAAGCACCCTACCTGGCCTTCAATTGCTGCTCTTGAAGGACACGGGCACCTGTGTACATTGCAAATACCCCATGGCAATTCAAAGCCACAGGGTATATGTAAATAGTCTCATCATAGATTTCTCAAGTTGATAAAATTAATCCAAATAAAGAGAGAAGTCAGCAGTGAGCCAAAAGACTGTTTTGATTGATGTATCCAAAACCATAAAACTTATATGTCTGAGCTCTCACACTGTGCTGAGGAGTCTGAACAACACTGATTAGTTGTGCATATCAAAAAGTAAAATAATAAAGAGAGAGGGTAGTGGGGGGTCTTTGTCACTAAAAATTCAAAGCAAGCTTTCAGTAAATGTTCTTGTCTTTTAATTTGTTTATTTAACCATATAATCAGTCAATATCTAGAACTGTAAACCTGCTGTAGCCATGATTTGCTTAGAAAACATTCAGGGTGAGAGATTTGGGGACAAGTCCATCTTCTTAGTGACATCATTCTAAAATCCTGCTGTGTAATTATTTTTTCCCTTGTCAGAAAAGAGCAGCAAACTCACAGCTATGTTAAAAGAGTAGCTATATATTTCTTATGAAATTCCCAGTTCCTGAAATGGCAAAGTTGCTTAATGGTGTGCTGCAAAAGGTCTTCATCAGGAAGGGCCAAACAGCAGGAGAAGCAACTTTCTGAAACCAAGTCCTTAGTGAACAAGGGGAACAAGAAAACATGACAATCATGAGGGTGCAGACGCAATTTCACCAGGTGCTCAGAGCAGCTACATCAATTATCCATCATTCTCCATGGGATCTCATACATCCCCCCAGGCAGCCCAGGTTCTGTCCCCCATTTCACTCACGCTCAGCTCTGTGTGTCACAAGAAGCTAGTTGAGGTCGGGGGGTGGATTTAGGCTGTCTGTTTGAAGCATTCCTTTGCCCTGCTTAAAGCAAAGTCAGCAGGGGAGACTGAAATGCCCTGTGTCAGTGTCAGACAGCTCTACAGACAGAAAGAAAGACAAAGGAAAATCCTTTGTGTAAGGATTTATTACAAAAAGCAAGGGAAAAAGAAGCAAGAGAGAGGAGGACAAGAAACAGGCCTTTGTTTTCCTTATTTTCCTCCTACCCTGAGTACCTCTGATTCTCCTACCTTCCTCTCATCACTTCTAGCTGTCTACAGGGCATAATTTACAAGTGAGATAATCCAGTTCAGTGCAGCAACACAAGGACATTTACTGTTTATTTCTCTCCTAGGTTCACCAACACCATTTTGGCATTCAGACACTGGCCTAACTCTGCCTTGAGACCCTAGAAGAAGGTCTAGGCTCACATGGCAGGGAATGGTCCTGCACCTGGGTCAGGGCAACCCCTGGTATCAAAACAGCCTGGGGGATGAAGGGGCTGAGAGCAGCCCTGCCAAGAAGAATTCTGGGTGGAAGTGTCAATCTGCTGGAGGGTAAGGAGGTTCTGCAAAGGGATCTGAACCGGCTAGAGCTCTGGGCTGAGACCAACGGCATGAGGTTTAACATGGCCAAATGCCGGGTCCTGCCCTTGGGGCACAGCAACCCTATGCAGCGCTACAGACTAGGAGAAGCCTGTCTAGAAAGCTGCCAGGAGGAGAAGTACCTGGGGGTGTTGGTTGGCAGCGACTGAACATGAGCCAGCAGTGGCCCAGGTGGCCAAGAAGGCCAATGGCATCTTGGCTTGGATCAGGAACGGCGTGACCAGCAGGTCCAGGGAGGTTATTCTCCCTCTTTACTTGGCATTGGTTAGACCACTCCTTGAATCTTGTGTTCAGTTCTGGGCCCCTCACCACAAGAAGGATGTTGAGACTCCAGAGTGAGTCTAGAGAAGAACAACAAAGCTGGTGAAGGGTCTGGAAAACAGGCCTTATGAGGAGCGGCTGAGAGAGGTGAGGTTGTTTAGCCTGGAGAAGAGGAGGCTGAGGGGAGACCTCATTGCTCTCTATAACTATCTGAAAGGAGGTTGTAGAGAGGAGGGTGCTGGCCTCTTCTCCCAAGTGACAAGGCACAGGACGAGAGGAAATGGCCTCAAGCTCCGCCAGGGGAGGTTTAGGCTGGACATTAGAAAATAATTTTTCACAGAAAGGGCCACTGGGCACTGGAACAGTCTGCCCAGGGAGGTGGTTGATTCACCTTCCCTGGAGGCGTTTAGAACATACGTGGATGAGGTGCTGAGGGGCGATGTTTAGTGTTTGATAGGAATGGTTGGACTCAATGATCCTGTGGGTCTTTTCCAACCTAGTGATTCCACGATTCTGTGATTTGGGGGTACCGGTAGATGAAAAAATGGACACAAGTTGGCAATTTGTGCTCACGGCCCGCAAGGTCACCCGTATCCTGGGCTGTGTTAAAAGAAGCATTGACAGCAGGTCAAGGGAGGTTATTCTGCCCCTCTACTCTGCTCTGGTGAGATCCTTCTTGAGTACTGCATCCATCTCTGGAGGCTTCAGCAGAGGAGAGACACGGACCTGCTAAAGTGGGTGCAGAAGAGGGCCACAAAAATGATCATAGGGATGGACACCTCTCCTGTGAAGAAAGACTCAGGGAGTTTGTGTTTTTCAGCCTGGAGAACAGGAGGCACCAGGAAGACCTTATTGCAGCCTTTCAATACCTAAAGGGGGACTACAGGAAAGATGGGACAAACATTTTAGCAAGTCCCGCTGCAGTAAGGCAAGGGGTAATGGTTTTAAACTAAACCAGGGTAGCCTAAATTAGATGAAAGGAAGATTTTTTTTTTTATGATGGGGGTACAGATTCCTGTGTCTTCTGCACCCTTACTTTCAGAGGCTTACATCCTTCTGTAGGGGTATTTCCTATCCAAACCTGATTTGTGATCACAGAATCACACAGAATAACCAGGTTGGAAGAGACCCACCGGATCATCGAGTCCACCCATTCCTACCAATCCCTAAATCAAGCCCCTAAGTACCTCATCCACCCTCACCTTAAACACCTCCAGGGACGGTGACTCAACCACCTCCCTGGGCAGCCTGTTCCAGTGCCTAACCACCCTTTCCGTGAAGAACTTTTTACTTATCTCAAGCCTAAATCTCCCCTGGCGGAGCTTGCGGCCATTCCCTCTCGCCCTGTCCCCAGTCATTTGGGAGAAGAGGCCAGCACCCTCCTCTCTACAATCTCCCCTCAGGTAGTTATAGAGAGTAATGAGGTCTCCTCTCAGCCTCCTCTTCTCCAGGCTAAACAACCCCAGCTCTCTCAGCCGCTCCTCATAAGGCCTGTTCTCCAGCCCCTTCACCAGCTTCATTGCTCTTCTCTGGACTTGCTCCAGAGCCTCAACATCCTTCTTGTGGTGAGGGGCCCAGAACTGAACACAGTACTCAAGGTGTGGTCTCACTAGTGCAGAAGACTGGCCTAGTTATTTTGAACACTCTTTGTAATTGCAATAGGCGCTATAAAAATGTGCTGCCTCTAAAATCACAACATTCATACAGAAAACGCCGCCCTGCCCAACAATGTGCCTTCGAGATAGGCCAGTAGTGGGCATGAGAGGAGGTTGTTGGGGTACAACAACCCTGTGAAATGCTGCAGATTAGGGGAAGAGTGGCTAGAAAGCTGCCTGGAGGAGAAGGACCTGGGGGTGTTGGATGACAGCCGACTGAACATGAGCCAGCAGTGGCCCAGGTGGCCAAGAAGGCCAATGGCATCTTGGCTTGGATCAGAAACGGCGTGACCAGCAGGTCCAGGGAGGTTATTCTCCCCCTGTACTCGGCACTGGTGAGACTGCACCTTGAATCTTGTGTTCAATTCTGGGCCCCTCACCACAAGAAGGATGTTGAGGCTCTGGAGCGAGTCCAGAGAAGAGCAATGAAGCTGGTGAAGGGGCTGGAGAACAGGCCTTATGAGGAGCAGCTGAGAGAGCTGGGGTTGTTTAGCCTGGAGAAGAGGAGGCTGAGAGGAGACCTCATTACTCTCTACAACTACCTGAAAGGAGATTGTGGAGAGGAGGGAGCTGGGCTCTTCTCCCAAGTGACAGGGGACAGGACAAGAGGGAATGGCCTCAAGCTCCACCAGGGGAGATATAGGCTGGACATTAGAAAATAATTTTTCACAGAAAGAGTCAATGGGCACTGGAACAGGCTGCCCAGGATGGTGGTTGAGTCACCTCTCCTGGAGGTGTTTAAAAGATGGATGGAAGATGTTCTAAGGGGCGATGTTTAGTGTTTGATAGGAATGGTTGGACTCAATGATCCTGTGCGACTTTTCCAACCTGTTGATTGTATGATTCTGTGGATATAACAGGGCAAATACCGAGTTACTCTTCCCTTAGCACATTCTCACACTTCCACTTTCTGAGACAAAGGTTTCCTCTGGCCCTTTGTGCCTCAGAGCAACGAAGGAATCCTCTTCTTTCATTCCTCTGGAGAGTTTCATTTGAGTACCAATCACTTGTTGCTCTTTTTATGCCATTTATTTCTTCGTTTATCCAGCCTAGTTACCTGTTTTCTAAATCAAATATTCCTTGTAAACTTGATCACTTGTTTTAGCAGTGCTATTTTAAAGCCATACTTGCCAACCTTCTCTGATTAGCTGACATTGTAATGTGTGGGAGCTATTTATGCTTTTGATAGTCTTCAGGTCAGCTCACTCTGCTAAGGATGTCCACAACTGAGAATACAACTCCCCCAATATCTCACAAACATGGCTTCTAGGCAGAAATTTACAGAGACTGATATAAGAAAAATAGAAAAAAGCCCTTAATTTCATTCCTGCTAAGTCCTTCCCTCCTTGGAAGACCTATCTAAAATTCTAGATCATGCCAAGTCCTCGACCCTTCCACTTATCCAAGATGTCCCAGTATGGAAATTTTCTCTTGTAATGGTCAGAATCGCCAAAATTTTAAGGCCTAGGAAACAATCTTCTAGGATTAGTGGTGTGAATAAAAGGCACTGCTGCAAGCACTGTCTGGTGTCAGTTCTGCCAAGCAGTGAAGCATCCTGCTGGCAAGGTGCATTCTTTGTTTGTAAGCAGAGGTCAGTACTAATTTGTTGAATTTCAAAGTCTCAGTGCTATTTCTGTTCTTGTCAAAATATACATTTTTGTGCATGACCAAACTACTCATAGCTTAGATTATGTAAATAATGGGCAAATCTTGAAGTCCTCAGTTCGTGCAATTGCCTTGATCCATTGTCCCATCCATGTGTTATGGCTCTGGAAAAAGAGACACCCTGGGCAAGCGTGGCAGCATCCAGTTCCCGAGAGCACAGAAAATGCAACAATGATTACTGGTTTAAATAAATATAGCAACAGTGGTGACAATCCAATCTATTCCTACAGTGAATATAATTTAACATCCATGTTCAGACACTTGCTGTTATCCATCAATTACTGGATCAGCAAGAAATAACATACTCAGGCAGAGCCACCTGGGTAATTGCACTGCAGGTAGCAGTTATGGTTGTTTAAGGAGTAGGAGATTCAGGTGGGTAAAATCTCAAAGGAAAGCAAACAATTTCTGTTTGAAAATCTCAGATTTCAGTCTTTAACTGTGAGTACTAAATGAATAAAATTTTAAAAAAAATGTTACTGCGGCACAGTCAGAAGTTCTACAGCAGACTACAAGGTCACATATTGTTAGGATGAGACGAAATGGCTATAAACTGGAAACATTAGGAAGAAATTCTTCATGATGAAGATGGTGAGATATTGGAACAGGTTTTCCAGGGAACTTGTGGCTTCCCCATCCCTGGAGGTGTTCGAGGCCAGGTTGGATGCTGCCTTGGGTTGCCCAGTCTAGTGGGAGGTGTCCTTGCCCATCGCAGGGGGATTGGAACTAGATGAGCTTTAAGGTCCCTTACAATCCAAACTATCCTATGATTCCATGATTCCATGATGTGCCTGGCAGCTGAATGGCAACAGGAAGCAGAAAGATCAGCTGGATCTGCTTTTTCAATGCCAATGTCAGACTCTTACCTACAAACCATTCAATGAAGCACAACACTCGTCATTGATAGCAAAGTGATGGGATTCCAGTCATTTTCTTTTTGCAGCTCTCCCTCAAGTGCTTCCTGATACTAAGTTTTGTCCTGTCATTTTGAAAAAAAAAATGTTAGTCACCTTTTAATCGCTTTCTTTAACCAATTCTTTCAGAACCCTATTGTAGGAGAAGAATAAATATGCTTTTCAACCAGAGCCTTACATAGAAAATAGTGCAATTCCACAGTGTATTTAGCAACATTCACTAACTGACGTGCTTGGCTGGATAAAGTTCCCAGCAGGAACTAGTAAGAGCTTTATTGAGCAGATATGTTCTTCTCCTTCAACATAAAGGCAAGAGCATTAAAAGAAAATTCAGAGCAAGAGAACCAATATAAATGCAAGAAAGCAAAACTAAGAGACAAGTATCAAACTCCCTTTAAACAGAATGACTGTTATTGCAACTAGAAGAGACATGAGGGATTCTTGCTGCTCAGGTTACATAATGTAATACCTAGAGAAACTGGAATTATATCTGGATATCAAATGTCCCGCTGGATGCTAGGCAATCTTTAAGTGTGCTAACAATTTTATTATTGTCAAAGAAGTCAAAGAATGGCTACAAGACCCTACTTTCTAAAACATACCCTCCTCTGCCAGATCCCACATAACAGCAAATCTGACTTGTGGAATTTAATTTTGGCCTAATTTGTAGCTAACTACAGTTTCAAATGGAGTCCTGCACTTATTTTGCTAATAACAATGAAGAAAAGAGTCTTAATCACCCTGAGGCACACAAACAGCAGAGAGAAAAAAAAGAGAGGAAATGGAAATGTTAGACAAAAATTCAAATAATAAGCAACAAAAGGCACATCCTTGGCCCCCAGCACATTCCCTGTCCTATGTCTGCTGCTCATTACAAGAAACTAGTTACAAAAGCTTCTTAGGAAATCTCTTATGTGTGTTTTAAAATAGGGATTGTTAGGTAAATTATAGCAATCACTGTCAAACCTCCTTACATTAAAATAATAAAAATATTTTTCTTACTTATAATTTATATGTTTTTACCTTTTTCATTCCTATTGATTATTTGGACTTCTGACCATTTCCCCTAGCATGACTGTTTTCCACAAGTTATTCAGTTTTGTGTTTTCTTTCCTAAGGTTTCCGTCTCTGTTTTCATTTGAATTTTAAGAGCAGTTTGGGTTTTAAGAAACCATCAGCTTCTGGCTGTACATAGCAGCAAAAAAACTGAGTTGGATTTCCACGGTTATATCCAGGTAATGTCTTCTGTGTTTTTAGACCGATTTTCATATTAGCATTGTTAGGATGTATGTGGTTTGGTTCGCTGTAGCTGTGTTTTTCCATTGCAGATATGAAATGCATGCTCAGAAATTCCCGTTGTATAGCAGGTCTAAGGAATTTACTAATCCCTCTTAAAAGCCATGTCACAAAGGGTTTGCACAGAGCACATCACAGAGAAAGGACTCTGGGACACCGAAAATAACACTCTGTTAGGTACCTTCCCTAAGGGGATATAGTGTGGCTTCACTTACCAAATCTCCAGCAGCTGCATGAGTATTCAAGATAATGCCCTGTATTGTTCAATATATTCATCAATGACATAGACAACAAAATTGAGTGGCCCCTCAGCAAGTGTGCAGATCACACCACGCTGAGTAGCGTAGTTCCCACACCAGAAGGATGGGATGTCATCGAGAGGGACCTGGAAACACTGGAGAAGTAGCCCTGTGAGAACCTCATGAGGTTCAACACGGCCAAATGCAAGCTCTAACACCTGGACTGGGAGAAATCATGGTTTCTATATGGGATGGGGGATGATGTGATTGAGAGGGGATCTGAGGAGAAGGATTTGGGGGTGCTAGTTGATGAGAAGCTCAACATGAGCCAGTAATGTGCACTCACAGCCCAGAAGGCCAACCTGGGCTGCATCAAAAGGAGCGTGGCCAGCAGGGAGAGGGAGGTCATTCTGTCCCTCTATTCCTCTCTTATGAGACTTCATCTGGAGCATTGTGTCCAGTCCTAGAATCCTCAGCATAAGAAGGATATGGAACTACTGGAATGGATCCAGGCTACAAAGATGATCTGAGGGCAGGACCACTTCCCATATAAGGACAGATTGAGAGAGTTGGGCTTGTTCAGCCTGGAGAAGAGAAGGCTCTGAAGAGACCTTATAGCAGCCTTGCAGTACCAGAAGGGAGTCTCCAAGAAAGCTGAGGAAGGACTGTTTACTGAGGTTTGTAGTGACAGGACACAGGGCAATGCCTATGAACTAGAGAGAGACAGATTTAGACTAGACATAAGAAGGACCTTCTTCACAATGAGGGTGGTGGGGCACTGGAAGAGGTTGTCCAGGAAAGTTGTGGCTACACCATCCCTGGAGGTGTTGAATCATAGTATCATAGAATCATAGAATAACCAGATTGAAAGAGACCCATTGGATCATCAAGTCCAACCATTCCTATCAAACACTAAACCATGCCCCTCAGCACTTCATTCGCCCATCTTATAAACACCTCCAGGGATGGGATCTCAACCACCTCCCTGGGCAGCCTGTTCCAGTGCCAAATGACCCTTTCTGTGAAATTTTTTTTCCTAATGCCCAGCCTAAATCTCCCCTGGTGGAGCTTGAGGCCAGTCCCTCTCGTCCTGTCCCCTGTCACTTGAGAGAAGAGGCCAGCACCCTCCTATCTACAACCTCCTTTCAGGTAGTTATAGAGAGCAATATGAGGTCTCCTCTCAGCCTCCTCTTCTCCAGGCTAAACAACCCCAGCTCTATCAGCTGTTCCTCATAAGACCTGTTCTCCAGACCCTTCACCAGCTTCATTGCTCTGGACTCGCTCCAGAGTCTCAACATCCTTCTTGTGGTGAGGGGCCCAGAACTGAACACAGGACTCAGAGAGCAGTCTCACCAGTGCCAAGTACAGAGGCATCTACTGGGATATTTTTTACATGCCAGGTTGGATGGGGCCTTGGGCAGCTTGATCTAGTGGGACGTGTCCCTACCCATGGCAGGGGTGTTGGAACTACATGATCTTTAAGGTCCCTTCTAACCCAAGCTATTCTACAATTCTATGATTCTGTGATTCTTTAACCACAACACACTTCTGCAACATTTAGTGGTGTTAAATAGTGAAAAAATAGAGTAGATCATGTTTGAACATTTTCACAGAATCACAGAATGACCAGGTTGGAAGAGACCCACTGGATCGTCGAGTCCAACCATTCCCACTATTCCCTAAATCATGCTCCTAAGCACCTCATCCACCCTCACCTTAAACACCTCCAGGGACGGTGACTCAACCACCTCCCTGGGCAGCCTGTTCCAGTGCCTAACCACCCTTTCCGTGAAGAACTTTTTACTTATCTCAAGCCTAAATCTCCCCTGGCGGAGCTTGCGGCCATTCCCTCTCGTCCTGTCCCCAGTCATTTGGGAGAAGAGGCCAGCACCCTCCTCTCTACAATCTCCCCTCAGGTAGTTATAGAGAGTAATGAGGTCTCCTCTCAGCCTCCTCTTCTCCAGGCTAAACAACCCCAGCTCTCTCAGCCGCTCCTCATAAGGCCTGTTCTCCAGCCCCTTCACCAGCTTTGTTGCTCTTCTCTGGACTCGCTCCAGAGCCTCAACATCCTTCTTGTGGTGAGGGGCCCAGAACTGAACACAGTACTCGAAGTGCGGTCTCACCAGTGCTGAGTACAGGGGGAGAATAACCTCCCTGGACCTGCTGGTCACGCCGTTCCTGATACAAGCCAGGATGCCATTGGCCTTTTTGGCCACCTGGGCACACTGCTGGCTCATGTTCAGCATTTTAAACCTGCTCCCTTTGAAGTACACACTGGAACTGTTTGCTTTAATCACGGGACTCTCCCTGTTACTCAGCAGACTCTCTATGTCTAATGCATCATTCCCTTCATGCACAACCCACATGGCAACAGCACCAGACAACAGCCACCATGTTGTGGGCAGAAAAATTTGAGGCAAACATACACCTAGTTCTTTAAAGAAAAACATGCATATCTTTCCTTCTGCTTCCTGAATAACAAATGAATGATTTGGATGGCTTGGGGGACACCATGGTGCATGCTGTGAAGTGCAGATTTCAGTCTCTGGAACACCCAAACCCAATTACTGAGGGTTTTTTCCAGTCCTTTTAGACCTACACAATAACCAGAGCAGAACAGATTCTGGCAGTCTTTCTGTACGTAGTTTCTTACCTGAGCAGATCCAAAGCTTGCCTGGAATTGTGCCCAAGACCTGAATGACTGAAGCCACAATGCTGTAGGTGCTGATAATTGGTAGCTGTGGCTGAGAGCTGTGGTTTTCTGGACTGTGTTTCAGTTACGTTTTCATTTTTGCTGTTGTGACACAGTCTCAGCTGAATGGAAATACTTCAGCTTTGCCCTGCTCTCAAATAAGAAAACATCCTCCACAGTCTGACAAGATAAGACAGGACAATGACAGGCTTGAAGGCCATCAAAAGAAGGATGCAAAAGAGCTAGTTCGGGATCCCTGTCCCTGGGGAATCACAGCTAACCCAGCTTTTCTTCATCATGAATTTTATTTTTTCAGCATTGGATTCTGCTTCTTTTCATAAAGGAAAGGAAAGAGATGGGCAGTGTTTCTAGAAAGAAACCCAGAATGGCTCCATGCTGTCAGTCCAAGAGGGAACCTAAGAATCTTTTCTTGCTCAGGAAGAGGAAGACATTTTTAGGATCTTAAATGGGGAAGTATATGAAGGAGACAAGAATAGAAGGTAGGAAAGAAATTGCTTTGGCAAGGGCAGATTATGAGCAATTGTCTCTGGGAAACCTGGCAGCATATCTCTTACTGGCTAAGGTCTTCAGATCAAACCCACAGGGGTACCCCATTGCACATGTTGGATACACCATAGCATGTGGCTGAAAATGATTAATGATAAAACCATAAACCAGCAAAGCTAAAATATCTAAGCAGGGCTATAAGTACCAGGAGGAAGGAATCCCATAGCCTTCAGTTGTTCTGCATGTATATATTTCAACTACTTTGTATATTAAATAATGCCAGAAAAGGTTTCAGGCCTTGACAGTTGATAATTCACACTATGGAATTGTATTACAGCACATAGAATGTTTTTGTCTAGGTTGATTAGTGCTCTCCCAAAGAATTTGTAAGCAAAATTCAGTTGTGACCACAGGCCGAGGACCATTCTCTCCAGGCAATTTAGATGACCCCATGAAAGGTTAATAATGTAGAGCCAAGCTATTGCACAACATTTGGCCCTAGTGTCAAAGAATACCAGGTAACCGAAACGGCGTGACCAGCAGGTCCAGGGAGGTTCTTCTCCCTCTGTACTCGGCACTGGTGAGACCGCACAGTACCTCGAGTCCTGTGTTCAGTTCTGGGCCCTTCACCACAAGAAGGATGTTGAGGCTCTGGAGTGAGTCCAGAGAAGAGCAACAAAGCTGGTGAAGGGGCTGGAGAACAGGCCTTATGAGGAGCGGCTGAGAGAGCTGGGGTTGTTTAGCCTGGAGAAGAGGAGGCTGCGAGGAGACCTCATTGCTCTCTATAACTACCTGAGGGGAGGTTGTAGAGAGGAGGGTGCTGGCCTCTTCTCCCAAATGACAGGGGACAGGACGAGAGGGACTGGCCTCAAGCTCCACCAGGGGAGATTTAGGCTGGATATTAGGAACAAATTTTTCACAGAAAGGGTCATTTGGCACTGGAATGGGCTGCCCAGAGAGGTGGTTGAGTTCCCATCCCTGGGGATGTTTAAGGAACAGATGGACAAGGTGCTAAGGGGCATGGTTTAGTGTTTGATAGGAATGGTTGGACTCGATGATCCGGTGGGTTTCTTCCAACCTGGTTATTCTGTGATTCTGTGTGATTTTGTAAACTGCTTTGTCAGTGTAGATGTGTCCTTTTTGTTCTTTGTTTCAGGTCTCTGCCTTACCTTGAGCCCATGGGTGAGCTCACGCAGTTTGTGAAGTCTGTTCAGTCTTTGGCTTTCCAAAAGAAAAGATTTGAAAGTTTCTTCATCATTTCACATTCACTGTTTCTTACCCTCTTGAGGGGTTTGCTGTTTGAATTACTTCTTTACTAATTATGTTCTTTGTATATAAACAAAGTGCTCTTGTTCCAACAATATAATAAAATATGACAGTTGTTCCCCTAAAAATAATGCATATTAATCAAGTTGTATTCTTAAAAGGCAGATAAAGGCATGAGCTAAGACTGCCTGGGGCAACCCTGGTTAAGAGCTGAATACATACATTTGATTTTTTTATTTTAGTAATTATATTTTTTGGAAATAAAGAAAGCAGAACTGGCTGTCGCCATCCTGAAGATAGCCTCAGTGTTCCTTGCTTGCTGAGTGTGGGGGTGTGAAGAGATAGATGAAGCAGGCTGGAGTGTAAGACCCTGGTAATAAGGGTGTGAGTAGAAAAAATCTTCTTATTCCAGTATGAAGACCAGGGTTTCACCTTTGGTGTTGTGTGTGCACCAGGAGTGCACCAGCAGCTGGAAACACTTGTTCTCTCATAGTTCAGAATCCCAGGTGCCATCAGTACAAGAATGGATATGCCTGTGCAAATGATGCAAATGAGAGTAAATTAGAAACTCACTTCTTTAAAGTCCACATTTTGGATGATTTGCCTTGAGCTTTTACTTATCCGCCTCTTTCTGCTTCTGTAACCTCTCTTTTCTTACTCCACACTTAAATTGAGTGGTAACTACTTACATAACTACTTGCATGAGTCTTTTTTTCCTAGACCCTGATCTGATTTTCCCTTGGAAAACACTTTAAAGTGAAGGTAATTAAGTTACCCATTCTAAATCCTCCTGACCTTCTGTTTTACCACAGAACGCTAAGCACAAAGTGTGATCAGCATGAAAGCTCTTGAATACTCTGTGAAATAAAGTTTTACTCAACTTCTTACAACCAGAAATGTAGCGAATGATTTGTAGTGACTAACACCTTAACAATTAACAGCTTTAAAGGCCCTTGTGCCTAATTATTACTACAAAGAGAATAAGTATAGAAATTAAGAAAGATACATCACTAATTGCTCTATCATTATCAAACAGAACCACAGTCACTGCAGGAGCACCTTTTGCAGCTAAGGTTTGCAGAGCTTCTGGCAAATGGGTGGTCTTACACAGTGCATTCCCTCACAGGTGGAGTCTGCAAAGAACTCTAAGAAGGTCCCAGCTTTTCTATCATTAAATAAAAAATATCATTCTAAAAACATGGAGTCTCTGGTCTCAGCTGGTCATTGCCCCCTTCTCCTGGAGCATGGCCAGGGACCCAAAAGACGATATAAGGAGGCAACTGGACATCACTTGTTTTCAAACGAAGGAGCCTATTGAAGTGCACCTTTCTTGCACAGCTCCTCTGCTATCACACAAGGATCATGCTTGTGCTGATTGATCAGCCAGACTGTTGCTGGTCTTTTTCTCATCCTGTGCATGCTAGAGAAGTGACAATTAAGGTGGCACAGCCCAATTCTACTGATAATGTCAACTATGATAAATTTTCTCACACTGTCTGTATTAAGAATAGTACAGAACAATTCTACTGATAATAGGAATGTGAGAAGTTACAGATTAAACATTACACATGGCAATGCAAGATGAATCATCCATGTGTCACCTATATTGTTTTAGGCCTGTTGATCAGGCCGTGTCACTTCACCTTCTCTCAGGTGGATGTAGAAAAAAGTATCCCAGTAGGTAAAAATCTGTTCCAGATCAAAATTCTGGCCCAAGCAAAGCCAATCACCAAATCTCATCACATTCAATCAGACACATTGTTTATATGTAAAACGGAAATTAAACTATACCTTTTTGTACTGTTACAATCCACTATTTATTTAGTGTGAACTATTGAGCTTCCCCTGCCATACCGAAGTGCTGGTTTTTCAATTTAATCACGTACAAGCAAGAAACTCCAATACATTCCTCTTAGCCTTGATGGTGCAAGTGTTGTTACTTGAGTGTAGATGATTACAACATAAGGCAGGTTTCTGCGGGGGCTGGAAAAGTCAGGGCAATATGTGAATCCTGGGTTGATGAGCATCTTTAAGTTTTTGAGGAATTTATGTGAATTGAAAGGCATTGCTATGGTCAGAAAGTGAGTCGGTACTGCTGGGTCACAAGCATGGAGGATGACAAGATGTCCTTCATGTCTCTCCCTAAAGGTATGTCTTACCCCATGAAACCCTTTTTAGGGAGTGAAGAGCGAGTGTTGTTTTCCTCAGAATGTTTGCTGTTATCAGCATACTCCTGAATTTCTCAGTTTTATCAGGTTACAAGACATTACCATGCATCACATCACCTGGAGTGCCATTAAGCAAATTTGTGTATGGCTTGAATGCTCTGCTTAGACAAATATTTATCATCCTTTAAAGCTTCTCTTGGAAAAATATATTCTGTTCTTCCTTATCAGTTCATATCTACCATGATTTAGCAGAATCCACAGCTGAAGAGAAGGTTTGTGGAAGAAAGGTCTGGTGCCTGCAGAGAAATTCAATTCAGAGTTCTGTAAGAATAAGACAAAGGGAAAAATCATAAATAAATTCAATATAAAAATAAACATAGTTTAATGGCCCACCTTGTTCAGAAAGGATTTAACTCTCTTCTCCCACCTTCCATTTTGTGTACTGTAGGGTTACTCCTGAGCCTCATCAAGAGTCTGGTAATCATTATAGGAATGTTATCACAGAGAAGACTCTGCCATCAAGATTGCTGGAATATTTGCTACCATCCAAAAAACCTGAGGTGTTATCCCCGCCCCTACCAGTTTATGAACTCTCTCAGTGAATATTGATAGCCTGAATATGATCAGATGGCTGGAGCACCTCTCATACAAGGACAGGCTGAGAGTTGGGCATGGAGAAGAGAAGGCTCTGAGGAGATCCTATAGCAACCTTCCAGTACCTGAAGGGGGCTACAAGAAAGATGGGGAGGGACTGCTTACAGAGGCTGGTAGTGATAGGATGAAGGGCAATGGCTATAAACTGGAGAGGGGCAGATTTAGAACAGACATAAGGAAGAATTTCTTCACGGTGAGAGTGGTGAGACACTGGCACAGGTTGCCCAGGGAAGTTGTGGCTGCCCCGTCCCTGGAGGTGTTCAAAGCCAGGTTGGATGGGGACTTGGGCAGCCTGGTCTGGTGGGAGGTGTCCCTGCCCATGGCAGCGGGGTGGAACTGCATGATCTTTAAGGTCCCTTCCAACCCAAACTATTCTATGATTCTATGATTCTGCGATTCTATGCTTCTAACCAGATTTCCTTTGGGGTTTATAAGGGTTATCTGCCTAAGTGAACGAGGACTAGCAATGATACCTCTGCCCTAAAACTATGCAGCTACTACACAACTATCATCTTTAAGATCCTGGAGCACAACTCATTTAGGGATTCAGGCAAGCCACAAACTGAGAAATGCAATCACGCAGTGGTTTTTGGTGGAAAGAGAAGAAGCAAAGAGAGAGAGTTGTCTTTTATTAAAACTTTGGGTTTAAGCAAGCACCAAAGTTCTCTTAAGATCCAAGTGGATTGAAAGTCCAGTCATTTATAAATACCCAGTCCTGGCTTCTTCTGTGTGGTCAGGCTGAGGAGGAGGCTGCACAGGGAGATGGCAGAGGTGGCAGACAAGGTACCTGTTTGGTGTGCCTTGTACACAAATGGTGCTTGTGGGGTCTGCAAAGGGAGTCACCACTGATTCCCTGAGCTAGATTATATTTCACTCATCCAGAAAAAAAGCAAATCACTGTTGGCCTTACCTACTGCTTTTCTTGCTGATCTCTGATCTCATGGGGTCTTAGAAGAAGGCAGCACAGCACCATCCCATCAGTTTAGCGCTACTCCTCCCCTTGTCATTGGAGGATCTCACTCACATTCCGGAGCTTAAATCCCATCTTTGTTTACCTGCATAGACTGAATGTAAGCCAGGATAACAGATGTTCTTTTCTGCCTACTTGCTTGCTCTTTCCTACACGGCATTGCAGAAGATATATGGTGCCCTCCCAAAGACAAGATAAAACATCTTTTAATTCATGCATCCAAAAAAAAGTAGATTTTTCTGAATTATAACAAGAAACTAGCTTAATTTTATGTTATTCCAGTTGATCTGATATAGAAAAAGGTAGATAAACCAAGGAAAGGTACTTTATATCTTAAGAAGAGAACCTAAAATCGCTTCCAGATGCTATTGATCTTGATTCTATCAGCTGATCTCCAATTCCATCGGCTATACCAAGACATGCATACTTAGATAGCAGTCTGAGACACCTTGAGTCTTTGAGCTAAAGGGTGGTGGTGGTGAAATCTTTGCGAAGTAGAAATGAGTAGAATAATGATTTGTTCATTTTCTTACCTGTTTTTCCTTAATTGTCTTCTTTGTTATGTGAAATTTACAACTCAAGCGGAACCAGTACAGAGTATTGTGTTGTTAATGGCTCACATAAATCAGGTAAATTAGGTATTTTTACCATTTTTCTTCTTGAAAGCTTTAAGATCAATTTGTGTTGTCCGCCCAGTTGGAAGAAAAATGTTTGTGCCTTTGTGTGTTGATAATGTGGGAGCTGCAGCAACTGTTGTATTAATGCAGCTGTTTTGTAACATGATTTTCCTAAAAGCCCCATGCTCACCTGCTACGGAGCTATCTGATTCCTCTTCCTTTTAGTGCTGGGATATGCTCACAGCTATGCACTATTAGAAGAACTTTCAAACACTGTCATTCTCTTAAGCCTCTAAATCCAGTGTCTAAGAAATGCTATACAAAATATTCAAACATAGTAAATCATTCTTATTTCCTTCATTTTGAAGGTCCCTTGTTTCAGAAAACTTAAAAAAGACCTTACTTTTCAGAGGGAAGATGTTTACCTTTCATCTTGAACACTGAATTCCATTGTGATTAGTTGCTAGATGATCTGGTCAAAATAATACAAAGTAAATCCATATTCTATTTCAGACTAGTGAATGTTCACTATCAAATCAAGAACTGAACCCTGATTAGGGAACAACAAGCAACTATAATATTCATTTATCATCCTTTTTTTTTTTCTTCCAATGGAATTTAGCTGTTCCACCTTTATTAAATGGAGTCCTGCTATGTGTTTTTTACTTCATTTATTTCATATGCTTCAACTGGCTTTAAAGCCTAACTGACAAGGTATGTGCTGAGGAAGTATGTTGGTCTCTACTGTCTCCAGCACCAGCAGTGGAGAGTGTGTACTTATTTTCAGTAAGTACTGTTGACTTCCACAAAGCCATAAAGCGTGAAACATCTGAGCCCAGGCTTCTCTATTAACAGAAACTAGCTGTTCCAGCCCATAAATAACATATATGTGCAGTATGGATCATCAGGACATAGGATACTGGTGCATCCTGAGAATGTATTTGCAATTGTGGGAACAGTTCCTTCATCCAACAAACCATGCCATGTAGATTTTCCCACTTATTTCTTCAGAGCATGTAATATTTTTACTTTAGTAAACTCTTCTGAAAGAACTAAATAACACCAAAAGGACTTCAGCGTCAATGAGGAAGCCAGCAGAATCTTCCATTTTGCAGTAAAGACAATAGTGGTGTTTTCAAACGCTGTTTTCCAGGGTTCAGCCAGCTGAATAATATTCCCTGCAGCCAAAGAGAAAAAGTCCATGCTGAGAAGTCCCACCAGCCCAGTGATCTCTTGATGGGCTATCCTTCCACACTATAAACTGAACGAATCACAGATTAGTAACTAGAATGAATAACTAGGGTGGTTAACCAATGAACTTACTGCAGGAGTCTTATATACATTGTGTACAGAAGAAAAAGCTTAACCTCTGCAGGCCACCAAGGCTGCTATTCACATGACACTCTTTCCTTGGTAGCATGAAGACAATCAGTCCTCTAAGATGAGAACTGGAAGGCTAAGTTATTGTATTGTCACACCACAGTCTACCCAGCACAGGCAATGGTACCATGTGCTTTATGTTTTGGTATCAATTTATTGTGTTAGCACTTTTAGAAGTCTGGCTGCTAGGGGGCCAGGTGTGATCCTTGACAGAGAGAAAAACAATTAGAAAATACTAACAACCTTCCTTATGGACTATTGTCAGAGAGAACAGTATTTGGGACAATACTACGTCTGGAATTATTTCAAACCTTCATTTGACTTCAGACAATATTATCTTTTAATATTCTTTTGGGTTTCTAATGAAAATACGTATTTTCATTTCAAAATCAGCAGAATAAACAACATTATCTTTGACTTATTATCAGATTCATGTGAGGAAGCTTCATTGTGAGTGGGTCCTTATTTTCCTTCTATTGTGTCTGTGTTTGCATTTTTACATTTAGCAGAATGCTAGTGGTCTTTTTTATCTGGATTAGATTACCTAGCACAGAAATAACTAAGTTTCCATTAATCTAAATTCCTTGTTTCATTCCACCTTCTAACTTCATTTCTTCAGAATAATTTAACTCCTGTTCATATGACCAAAACTGATGCAAAGCCCTCAGAACCTTTACAAGACTATGGAGAATATATTGCTGGCTGATATCCACTCAAGTCTGTTGAGGGAGCTGATGGATATTCTCACTAAATCTCTTTCCATCATCTAGCAGCAGTCCTGGGTGACTGGGGAAGTTCCACTCAACTGGAGGTTGGCAAATGTTGCAACCATTTACAAGAAGGGCTTGAGGGATGATCCAGGCCGGTCAGTCCAACCTCGGTGCCAGGGAAGGTCATAGAGATCATCTTGAGTGCTATAACACAACATACACAGGACAATCAGGTGATCAGATCCAGTCAACATGGCTTTATGAAAGGCAGGTCCTGCCAAATTAACCTGATCTCCTTCTATGAAAAGGTTACCCACTGGGTGGATGAGGGAAAAGCCTGTGCATGTAGTGTACCTGGAGTTTAATAAAGCCTTTGACACCGTTTCTCACAGTGTTCTGTTTATGTAACTGGCTCCCACTGGCATGGACAGGTGTACCCTCTGCTGGGTTAAAGAGTGGTTGGATGGTCAGGCCCAGAGAGTGGTGGTAAATTGACATAAATCCAGATGATGGTGAGTCACAAGTGGTCCCCAGGGCTTAGTGTTGGGGCTGGTTCTGTTCAATATCTTCATTGATGATCTGGATGAAAGGATTGAGTGTGTCCTCAGTAAGTTTGTGGATGATACTAAGCTGGGTGTAAGTGTCAGTCTGGTTGAGGGTAGGGAGGCTTTACAAAGGGATCTGAACAGGCTGGATCGATGGGCTGAGACCTGTGGTACAATGTTCAACAAGGCCAAGCGTCAAGTTCTGCAGCTGGGAGGCAGCAACCATACGCAATGCTACAGACTTGAGGAAAAGTGGTTGGAAAGCTGGCTGGCAGAGAAGGACCTGGTTGACAGACAACTGCATATGAGCCAGCAGTGTGTTCCCGTAGCCACAGCTACAATTTTTTTAAATACCTTCAAATTTTTAACCACTCCCCTGGGTGACCTGTTCCAATCCCTGACAACCATTTCAGTGAAGTAATATTTACTAATATCTAGCTTAATCTGTCCCTGGCACAACTTGAGGCCATTTCCTCTCATCCTGATACTTGTGACTTGGAAGAAGAGGCCAACACCTGCCTCACCACATCCTCCTTTCAGGTAGTTGTAGAAAGCAATAACATCCCCTGTCAGTCTCCTTTTCTCCAGACTAAACAATCCCAGTTCCATCAGATGCTCCTCACAAGACTTGTGCTCAAGATCCTTCACCAGCTTCATTCTTCTTCGCACACACTCCAGGACCTCAATGTTCATCTTGTAATGAGGGGCCCAAAACTGAACACGGGATTCAAGATGCAGCCTCATCAGCTCAGAGTAAAGAGGCACAATCACTTCCCTACTCCTGCTGGCTGCACTCTTTCTAATACAAGCCAGGATGCTGTTGGTCTTTTTGGCCACCTGGGCACACTGCTGGCTCATCTTACAGGACCCTGGAAAGACATTAACACTGCGGATGGCTCAGAGAAATAAGATTTTCATTGTGTAAGAAATGGCAGCCTTTTGAAATGAGTTTCTGCTCTGAATTAAGATTGTTCATGAATAACGTTAGTATCTCTGGAAAGAAGGATGCCTCTTTTAAAAATGGGAAATGCCAAAAGTGAAAAAGCTGGCAATGCAAGGTATCTCATTTGCTGAAAGAAAATCCGTTTGAACCTAGCAAATAGATGCTGTGCTCTCGTGGCTTAGTGATTTTTGAAATCTTGGCTTCGATAATTCCCTATATTCATAATCAGTTATTTTTTTAAATAAAGGAAATCACAACTTGATAATTTATCTACGTTACCAAAAAAATGTTTTGTCTATGTTACAAATTTTTTATCTATGTTACAAAATCATGTTTTCTGAAGGCAATTGTGCTGTGTCAGGAGCTTCAAGAAGCCTTGACCACAGCAAGTGACAGATGCTCAGCATGTACATGCATGCCTCTGCAAAGGCAGACCCCACTCTTTCCTGGGGAATCCATATAATATCCCAAATTCTTAGAAAAACAGGCTTTAGCTTCCCTTGTGTCAGGCTCCCAGCAGGCTCTCTTCACCTCACTGCAGCAGATTTATTGCTTGTATTAAGCTTTGCTGCTCTGCAGTATGTATGCAATTGCGAAGTTAATTCTGGCTACTGAGATACTACTGCAGCCCCAGTTTAAGCATAGAAAATACAGCTGGAATTGGAAATGCTTCTGAAACCACAGTGAACTCCTGAAGTGTGCCTACTGTTTCTGTAAATTACATCTGCCTGGGAGAAGTAACGCTATATGCTTTGGGATTTGTTGTATTTGGCTTGCTGTTTGTGTAAGGCTAAGACCATAAGCAAAATCAAATCTAAGTAACTGTAAAGTTCTACCATGAAATAAAAAACTAAGGAGAAACATTTCTTTCTCTTAGTCTCCAGGTGGATGATTATAGCAATCAAGATAATTATTTTCCTAACTTCATGATTGTTCTTTGGAAAAATATAGCAAGCCAGATAAAACTCAAGATAAAACTCTCTCCTGCCCCCAGAAGAAAAACAAACAAATATGAAAATAAAAGAAAGAAAACCCCTTCCCTCTAAATCCAAAAGCTACAGGAAGCACCTTGGCTTCAGATCTGTCCTCAGCTTTTCCAAAGAAGATTTGTCGATTTGAATTCTCTTCATGCCCCTCAATAGTTACCTTCCTCCTGCTTGCACAAGATACCCAGTCGCCAATAACATGATGTGAATATTTTTCAGATGTCATCCTTTATTCTGCATCATCACTCTGCTGAAGCATCTTGACTGTGGCACTGGAAGCAGAACACAGAGTGGTTAGACTAGGTTCCCTTTTTAAAAACTAACCCGAGCAACAGTTTTTTATATTATCTCATAAAGTGAAAACAAAATGAAAGCCTGAAACTAATAGGCTATGGAGAACTGCATCAGCTGCATGAGAGGCAGCCTAGCACTGCAGTGTGCTATTTTTAACCTCCAGATTCTGGAAGTGTATGAGCATGCTGACCACATACAGCAGGGCTAGAATAAAGAAGAAATTCTTCATAGTGAGGGTGGTGAGGTGCTGGAACAGGTTGCCCAGGGAAGCTGTGGCTGCCCCATCCCTGCAAGTCTTGAAGGCCAGGTCGGATGGAGCCTTGAGCAGCCTGGTTTGGTGGGAGGTGTCCCTGCCCTCAGCAAGGGGTTGGAACTGGATGATCTTTAAGGTCCCTTTCAACTCAAACCTATGATTCTATGATGACTTTCAGGCTGGTCAACAAGGCTCACTGTGTTTAGGTACAATAGTTTATAATACATCAAAATCCTAAGTTGTGTGAATGGATTGGTAAACAAAGAAATAGGTGGGAATAGCCTGGAGTCCTGTGGGAAGACAGCAGAAGTGCTAAGTGTATGTCTGTCTTCCTCCTCTACACTGATGAGCTGTGCTCCTGAGTAGTGTCAGCTCCAGGATACAGGATGGCTCAAATGCACATCCCAGGAGTGAGAGAGGAACATTTTTTTCAGATCCAGTGTCTCAGCAGGCAGAGAGGTTCATGAAAAGACATGAGAAGGCAGAATACTGTAGAGGAGATCATATTGATTATTGTCAATACTATCCCAAGCCATCTTAGTCCCATAGAAATAATTCAATGTCGTGATATACATACTATGGGTCCTGGAGGGTTGAGTGCAGCATGGGAAGTATTATTAACAAAACAGAACTAATGTAAGTTGTACTTAAATTTTAGGTTACATCAGTAAGAGAGACCATTTTGAAGGTCACAGATAAAGCATATCACTTTATACAAGACCACTGTAAAAGTACATAGATGCAGCTTTGGCACAAATTACAAGATGGGTCCCAGGAGATAAGTCCCTTGCCAATACTGGGCACCAAAGATTCATTTGTAAGACTATTGATTCCTTCTTTATATTGCTTACATTTTCGGAATAAATCCATCTTTCTAGGGAATATGCTGCTAAATTTATTAATTCAAGTTTTCTCATTCAACCTCCTGATATCATAAACAAGGTTTATTGGTTTGAAAAACATTTTAAGGAAGAACAAAACACTCAGCTTATAAAGTCCTTGACAGCAGGAGCCTCATATTGACATCTGACATCACAAGATCTTGAAACCAAAGAATCGCACAAGCTGAAAAGGAAGCTTGGAAGACATCTGGTCCATCCTTCCTGTACAAAGCAAGGCTAAATCCAGCACAGATTGTCTGTAGTCTTGGCCAGGTAAGTTTCGAGTGCCTCCAAGGATGGAAATGCACAGTCTCTGTGCCCTGTGTGAGAGCTTTACCACTATTATTGTAAAGATTTTTGGTTTTCCTTAATACAATTCATCTCTGTTGCCCATTGTCTTTCACAGACCACCTCTACGAATAGCTGCAGACAGTAAAGAAGATCTCCCCGAGCCTTTTCTTCAGGTTAAACAGTCCCAGTTCTCACAACCTCTCTCCATATATAAGACACTCCAGCCCCTTCACCATCTTCATGGCCTCTCACAGGACTTGCTCCAGTTTAGCCAAGTCTCTCTTGTACTGGGGAGCCCAGCACTGGACACGGCACCTCAGCTCTGTCTCATCAGGGCTGAGCAGAGGGGGAGGACAGCCTCTGCTAACCTGCTGGCAAAGCTTTTGCTGATACAGCATAGTACATGGGAGCTGCCAGGGTACATTGCTGACTCCTGTTCTGTTTGTCCTCCCCCAGGACCTTCCCTGCAGAACTGTTTCCAGCTTTGTCACTCCCAGCCTTTGCTGACACATGGGCGTTTTCCTCCTCAGGGGTAGGACTTGGCGTTTGCTCTTGCTGAGCTTCATAAAGTTTCTTTCAGCTCCTTTCTCCAGGTCCATCTGAATGGCAAACCTGCCCTTCAGCCTATCAACCATGTATTTATACTCTCTCCCAGAAAAAATCCATGTGTGAGACCAGATCTTGAGAAATAAGCAAAGCAAACAAATGACCAAAACCCCACCACACACCTCCCACACTTGTGCATCACCTGAAAACACTTTCCTAGGAAAAAAGTCTCTGTATGGAAGGGATATATTCTGAAATTATCCAGTGTAAGCAATTCTTCAAATCCAGTGCCATCACCTGAAGATCTCTCAAGAAACTTCAACAGTCACCACTAGCAAAGAGTGGGAAGATGTGCTAAAATATGACTACGCACTGAGCACTGGCTTTGATCGTGTCATTCCCTGGTTTCCCGAGCATCAGTTTCGCTGGGACACAGAGCAGTTTCACCTGCATGTGTACCCTGTGTCCCCTCCTTGATGCCTCTGCTGTTTCTCAGTACGTCTATGCTGAGATACTCCTGCAGGCTCTACGTAAAAGATAGCTATTTCTACCATCCGGAACAGCTGTAATTTGTGAATATTGATTTCTCTCTCATTTCATTTGTCTTTTCCTGTGATGTATCTGAGCAAATTCACTTTCTTGACAAATTGCTATCAGCCACTCAGCATTAAAAGTGGTAGCTTTTGGTTGACAATCAGCATATTTTTCCAAATGAATTGAACAATCAAGATAATATAAAAAGAAAGTAATTTTTACTTACAGTACATTTGCAGGCTAAGCAGGGGGTAGACAATAGAAATACTGAAGAGCATGAAGGTTAACCATATCCAATTTTGCACTGCTGGCAGAATATTTGTACTAAGGGGAAAAAAAAAAAAAGAAGATTTTTCTGCATAACCATACTGTGATTGCGATTCAATGAAACCAGGAAAGCCACGGAACAGGGAGATAGTGCTATGACTAGCAGAGACTGATTTACATTGAAAGTAAAGGCAGGAAAAATGCTAATGTAATTACTTTCCTTCGGAACAATACAGTTTAAGTGAAACAGCATATCTTTTTTTTCCCTTGCAGTTTTGTTTACAACAGTTAATAATGTAGGTAGGCAAAATGTTTTGATGGTAGGAATATGCAGATTTTATTTTATGACACAAGAGAAACTCCTGCATAATGCAGAAATCTTTTTTTATTTACTATATTTCTGAAGCTAAGGTCTGAACATCTGCAAAATGCAATTTTCTTGTACCTTGCAATTTAAACACTGACCTGTGTAAAATCTGTTACAATTCTAAAGCTCTTAGTGGTGTGTCCATCTCCTACAGAAGACACAGATTTATGGGAAGAACATATATTGTAAGAAGCAACAGCCTTAAAACAATTATTTTAATAAACTTTACATTAATTGTTGACATATTAATGTATTTTAGAGAGAGATCTAATCAGTCGGTATGATTCGCTGCATAGCACAGGCCTCAATTCACAACCCGAGCTGACTTACACACTATAGTTTGTCACATATCAAAATAAAATCTATCCTGAATTTCCACAGATGGTGCTCGCTGTCTATTAAAAGACTCAGGACTGCTTTGAAAAAAGATCTGACACAATATAAGAATTAGGGAATTTGTTAAGCTTTGGTGCTCCATGGCTGGAGAACAAGTCTTACCAGAGGTGGATGATAGAGCTGAGTTGTTCAGCCTGGGGTAAAGGAGGCTGAGGAGAGGTCTTATCACTGTCTACAGCTGCCTGAAAGGAGGTTGTAGTGAGGTGGGTGCTGGTCTCCTCTCCTAAGTGATAGCAAATGGCCTGAAGCCGCACCAGGGCAGGTTCGGATTAGGCATTGAGAAAAATTTCTTTCCTGAAAGGGTTCTCATACCCTGGCAGAAGTTGCTTAAAGAGGTGGTTGAGTCCTCATCCCTGCAAGTATTTAAAAGAGAGATTGGTGAAGTGCTCAGGGATACGACTTGATAGTGGACAGGTATGGTTTAACTCAAACATCTCAAAGGTCGTTTACAATCTAGCAATTCTCTTATTCTATAATTCTCAGTACTGAAGCTGCTAGGACCACCTGGCTTCCTATCTCAGCCCCATCTTTCAAGCCGTTCAAAATTTTCAGGTATTTCCTCAGCAATGGCACTGCCCTCTTCAGATGCATCCTTCAATGATACAAAAATTTCAAGCCCCCATGCAGTCCTCCAAGTGAACCAGGGATCCTAGTCATGGTTTCAACAATAACGAAAGCCAAAGTGAAATCAATTTTACTTTAGAGCCCTCAATTTTCTACGTTTACAGTTTTGAGCAAACAAGATGAATGCACATGGGAATGTGAACAGACTAAAACAAATCATTTACATCGGAAAACATCTTTTCAGCAGAAAAAATTCAATGCACAGGTGTTTGATCTTGGTGAGATCTTCATGAAAACAAACAGCATAAGTCATCTGTAAGACTGCTGGGCTTGCAAGAAAATATTAACTGACTTTTCTAGTAGAGTGCAGTTTTCTGATACTAATAAGTTTCATGCAATCTTTTGACGTAGAAGAATGCTTCACTTTACCAATTTAAGCATCTATAGTCACATGCCTTTTTCTTCCAACACAGCAAGAACAATGCCACACTGCACATCAAAGGCTCATTTGCAAGTACAGCCTCATTATTTTACACATGCTGAGACCTCCGAAGTTCTGCTTATAGTATGAAAGAAAGATTCAGCCCTTGAAAAGGCTTTTACTAGATCTGTAAAAAGAAATATCCCCAGGCACACACTTTTTTGAAATAAAGGGAAAAGTGTACCACATGATCAGCCTCAGATAAAGGCAGAAGAAGTTCTTAGTGTTGATGGCAAGAAAGCCTTTTGTTTAAAGCACTATATGACATAGATTAAACAATGAAATACATGTTCTGTCAGTCTTCATTCTTGGTAAGTTGTTCTAGATATCAAAACAATGTTTTGGTGAAAAAATTTTCTTAATATAGGATTTCACTGCCAATCAACCTTCAAATTATGTAACTGCATTAGTTAGTCTTGTAAGACAGAGTGAATCAGAAAAGCTAAAGCATCTCTTCTGTAGCAGACTGCTATTTAAGCAAATCCTATCAAGTCTTGCAGCTTCAATCTGTTAATGGTTCCTTAAGGATCAACAGAGATAAATAATGCAACCGATTGATTTACATGGAGTTATTGAGCAGTCTCAGAAGGCAATGAAGCAGATGCTGTAGGCTGAGCAAGAGGAAGACTGCAGCTAAGAACTGGAGAAAGCTCTGAGGAGATCTTATAGCAAACTTCCAGGTCTACAAAAAAGAGGCCTACAAAAAAGCTGGTGAGGGACTGTTTACAAAGGCTTGTAGTGATAGGACTAGGGACAATGGCTATAAACTGGAGAAGGGCTGATTTAGACTAGACATAAGGAGGAATTTCTTCATGATGAGAGGGGTGAGGCACTGGAACATGTTGCCCAGGAAAGTTGTATCTGCCCATCCCTAGAGGTGTTCAAGGCCAAGTTGGATGGGGTCTTGGGCAGCCTGATCCAGTGGGAGGTGTCCCTGCTCGTGTCAGGAGGGTTGGAAGTGGCTGATCTTTATGGTCCCTTCCAACCCAAATTATTCTGTGATTCTATGGTTCTAATTTGTGAAACACTTGACCAAACAAAATTCAGGACTTGACAAGGGGTCCTCGCCTTTGGCTGGGATTTGTATGAACTTTGACTTGAGAGTGCATAGGACAGTGAGCACAAAGTTAGGGTGCTTCTCAAAAAACTGAGTGGGTGGCACCAAGACCTAGATGTGGTAGAGACACAGAGAGAGGACAAGCTGTGGCTTACAGAGGTCAACAGCTGCTCTGGAGGCAGGGATGTCCAAGCTTGCATGGGAGGAAAAGGTGGTTGATGGGAAAAGTGGAGTACCTGCCCTGGAAAACATTTGCACAGCAGACACTCACATAGACAATACTGTATGTCTAGGAAGAATGTCCTTGTGTGATCCTTGAAGAAAAGCGACTGAGTTGTGCTCCCTCTCCCTTTCCTTTAATTTTTCCATGTTTTCTATATGTTTCCTCTGACTGGTCTCCTCCTTGGAGGAAAAAAGTTAACTTTCCACACAAAAGTTTCTTTAAATACAAATGACTTCTCAATACGAAATAGAAGCCACAGGCATCCAAGGCTTTAACCCCTCAGAGCAAAGAGGAGTGGTGTTTACCTCCTACACAAAGCTTTCTCTTGACGAATGCTTTCAGTACTTCTGAGCCTTAACCAAAATGCAGTAAGGCTTATTGTATCTTTTAAAGTAAAAGCAAACATTGTATTATAAAAGAAGTAAGTATTACCTACTAAAAAATGATGGCTCTAAATGTTTTTAGATGACCGTGCTTTTTATTTACCAATGTTCAGGTTTTAGAAGTTTATGACGGTTTATGTATTTTCTGGTATGATGAAATTCCTTCACAATTCTGTTTTTTCTTAATGTAAGGCAATTTGGAAAGAATGATGTCATCAGCAGACCTGAATTCTGATTACAAGTAAGCATTTGAGTAAGATGTAAACATTTTTAGAAGAATTAAATAATATAGTTATACTCCAAAGATAGCAGAAAGGAAATCAGAAGAAAGCATCCACAGCTTTTCAATGTAATCTAACACCAAGCAGGAGGTAGGACTACAGACTGTCTGCTTTATTTTTTTACCTGCATGATTTGTGGTTCTATAATTGCAGAAAAACAAACACGGCCTGAATACTGTCACAGAGTAATCTACAGGCTAAGATGATGGATGCATTGGCCAGGGGCAATTGGTAACGCACAGAGTGGTGGATTACCACTGGCACAATTTGCTGTTCCACTGCTTTTCTTAGTAGTTTGTCTTTTCTAGCAGTATTCTGCCACATTGCTATTGCATTTGATGATGAACAGTCCAATCTCCCAGCAGTTTAGAAAACTCGTGAGTGATCATTGGGAACACAGGTCAGCTATGAAGGACATGTTCAAGCCACTGTATTTCTCTCAGATACCATGTGCATACTTGGTTAATCAGCACAGTGCATAACACAGCCTCAGCCACTAGTGAGAAGTCTCAGTTTTTGGCTGTGCACAACGAGTTCTTCCTCCTGTTGAGTCCTGGGTAGCCTCTTTTTACAATGCCATGGCAAACATCACTAGAGTACACTTGGGTTGAAGTGTGCTGGGTCCAGACATGCTTGGTTTTCTGTTTTACATTGTGGAGGTCACACTTAAATCTCATCCTTGCAGGGGTTAGGAAGAGCTGAGGAAGGCTTCACTGTGGTTTGCTTAGTGCAGATCTGTTGCCCTAATGCTCTGAAGAGTGCTCCAGCTTGAGCATCCTCTGGCAGGAGCCCTGGAGTGCTTCTACCCCTGCCCTGGGCCATAGGAAAGCAGTGTGGGTAGTCCAGGCTTACAAAGAGGCTCAGAGCCACATTTAAATGACAATGTAAGGATGAACAGGAATCCAAGTGACTGTTTTTCCTGTGATTTGCTTTCAGGGTGGTCCCTGCTCTTGGGGCTTGTGTCTGCACCACCATCCAATGCAGACCAACTGCACTATCCTGCGATGCATCTGAGAGATGCTCAACACGTCACATGCAATATTGCATTGCTTGCCTGTGACACTGTGAAAACCACATTGCTCTAGGTTTTACCTGATCAGGGCAGTTTCTCACACGAACGGTCCTTTTTCCGAGTCAGTATGAGGCCAAAAGTTTGTGTCCCAAGGTGGCCATGAGAGTTCCAGCCACCATGAGTTCCTCCCTTCCCAAGCGGTAATCGTGGGTCATTTTACCCCTTTTGAGGCCCTTTGAGTCTTGTAATTTAAAATACTTTTGGAGTCCATATCTCATTATGAAATAATGAGAAGACTGACTGTATGGTAACCTGCCGTGTTTGCTACCCCTATAAAATAACACGCGGATGAAATGTCAACAGAGAGTGAAGGCATATAGAAAGGAAATGTTTTCTGGAAGAGTCTTCAAGTACTACTCAGAGCCAAGGCACTAGGACATGGTACAGTCTCACCCACATTGCCAGTTGGGGCAGACTCTGGACATGTAGCGACCTTCCAGTACCTGAAAGAGCTACAAGAAAACGAGGAAAGGACTGTTTATGAAGGCTTGTAGAGATAGGACTAGGGGCAATGGGTATAAACTGGAGAGGGGAAGATTTAGACTAGACATTAGGAAGAATTTCTTCACCATGAGAGTGGTGAGATACTGAAACGGGTTGCCCAGGGCAGTTGTGGCAGCCCCATCCCTGGAAGTATTCAAGGACAAGTAGGATGGGGCCTTGGGCAGCCTGATCTAGTGGGAGGTGTCCCTGCCCATGTCAGGGGGATTGGAACCGTACGATCTTTATGGTTCCTTCCAATTCAAATTATTCTATGATTCTATGTCCAACTACCAAACCAGCCACAGTTTGTACATACCTCTTTCTTCCATTTTCTAAGAAATTTCTGGGGGTCATACAGCATGCAGGTCATGGCTAATCAGGAGAACAGAGTCCTGGAATGAACTGAGGAGCAGTACAAACCACCACTGTAACCACAGTCAATGATTGCAATACCAATTTTGCACTGAAATAAATAATTCACTTTGAAATTGTGGAACATCTTTCGGAACATGAACTATAACAAGGCTGGAGATCAATATGAGTGTTTCAAGCATGATTAGAAGGCTTCCTGGTTTCTTTCTTGCTGCTCAGACCAACTCTCACGTGAAGGATTCTGACTTATGCCCCAGCCTGTGGTTAACTAGACATAGAATATTTATTATAGAACAGTAAATACGTATCCCACTAAAATTCTTGCAGAGCATGGACAATAGTAGATCCTCTCCTCCTCCCATTTCCTCAGCTGAAGCTTAAACGTAAGGATAAACAAATCTGCAAAATTACTTCCAGAGGAATTTAATTTCCCTGTTCACTAGTTTTACTTGTATTAATTAAAAGCAAATTCTCAGTCACATCTTCTCTGGCTGGGAAAAAATACCTTAGCATACAAACCTTTCTGAATAAAATATCCTTTCTACTTTGAATAAGTTCACAGAATCATAGCATCATAGGATCATAGAATAGTTAGAGTTGGAAAGGACCTTAAAGTTCATCCAGTTCCAAAGACCCTGCCATGGGCAGGGACATCCCACTACATCAGCCTAGGATACAGCTGGCCTTCTGGCACATTGCCGGCTCATGTCGAGCTTCATATTGACCAGCACTCCCAAGTGCTTCTCTGCAGGGCAGCTCTCAATCATGTCAGCCACCATCATGTACTGAAAACAGGGATTTCCCCGACCCAGGTGTAGTAGCTTTAACTTGGCCTTGTTGAACCTTATGAGGTTCTCACAGGTTCACTTCTCCAGTCTGTCCAGGTCCCTCTGGATGACATCCCATCCTTCCAGTGTGGCAACTGCACCACTCAGCCTGGTGTCATCTGCAAACTTGCTGAGGGTGCATTCAGTTTCGCTGTCAAATCATTGATAAAGTTATTAAACTGCATGGGTCCCAGTATAGACCCGTGAGGGACACCACAAGTCACGGATCTCCATCTGGACTTCGAGCCATTGCCCACTACTCTTTGAATATGACCATCTAACCAACTTCTTATCCACCTTACCATCCATCCATCAAATCCATATCCCTCCAGTTTAGAGAGAAGGATGTTGTGGGGGACCATGCGAAAGGCTTTACTGAAGTCCAGATAGACCATATCTATCAGTTTACCCATGTCCACTGCTGCAGTCACCCCATCATAGAAAGCCATTGAGTTGGTCATACAGGATTTGCCCCTGGTGAACCCATGCTGTCTGCCATTAATCACCTCCCTGCCTTCCACGTGCTTTAGCCTAGCTTCTAGGAGGATCTGTTCTATGATCTTCCCAGGCACAGAGGTCAGGTAGTTCTCAGGGTTGTCTTTTCTACACAACATTACCCTTCTTCCAGTCACTAGGGACTTCTCCTGATTGTTCCTCCTCCAAGAACTCCAGTTAAATAATCTAGTTGTGCATATTTAATAAGCTCACTTTATTAGTAAATAAGCATCGGTCAAAACTCTAAAATCCAGAGTAAATTTGATCATTCCTTCTCGAAATTTGACTGCATGTGAATACTTAGTTTAAGTGTATGCTTTGTCCTTTGTCTTAAAGGCACTTCTGAATTGTATTCTGCTTTCTAATTACAGAGCTTGACAATGTTGTTGGGTACCTGGAACAGATGCCTTTCCTCCCAGTCCATCTCAAGAGTCATAACAGGGAAAGAGAGGATATTGCAGGGAATTCAGACCTGGAAGTGAAATCATTGCAGGATTATGATAAATCCCAATTTTCATGTTCATTTCTGGGATCTTCTTTCATGAGGAATTCTATGTAATGAGAAAGAAATATCCATTTTAACATATCCCAGGCAGGGTTGGTCAAAATATTTTCTACTAAAAAGTAGGTTTTACTAAACTTGACAGTAGGAGATAACATTTGCGTAATCACAAATTAAATCTCTTCTTCTCAAACAGAACATAATACCTGAAAAGAAAAAGCTGAAAAATATATACAATTTATTCAGCCTTTGCTAAATCTGCAAGTGTTACTGAAGCACTTAATGGCGAGTGAGGAAAGTACTTATCATTGCAGGGCTTTCTTAACAAAAATCATGGACACAGGCACCCTTTCAGAAGAAAACTGGAAACTAATCAGAAATTATACACCCCAGGGAGCCCTATTGAGCTCCTTATCATTAATATGATCACGATGCTCATTTTTTTCAGCTCATCTTTCTACCACAATAATATATTTTCACATATCTTGGCTCATGATGCAGCCAGATTCATCACCCTGGCTAGATCCTCATTCTTACACTTCTCCCAAGTTGACAAAAAACAGTAGCTTTCATGTGTCCTTCCACTTCTATTTCTCTCTTGCTGGAACAGTTATATTTCCACAACTGGTAACACGTCTTAACAACATTTCTTGGACACCCTTCTGGTCATATAAATTCTGGTGAGAAGCATCATGGGTTTAATCCTCTTTGCTCCCTGTAGAGTTACTTCTTGGGCATTCAGAAGGTTTTTTTTTAAATTCACTTCATAGTTGTGTGTTCAAGGTGTCAAAGCCCTGAGTAGAAGGGACTCTATTCCTTATTTCCTCAAAGCAGGACTTGGGGATACTGGCTGATAAGAAGCTCAACATGAGCTGGTAATGTGCCCTTGCAGCTCAGAAGGACAACTGTGTCCTGGTCTGCATCAAAAGAAGTGTGACCAGCAGGGCAAAGGAGGGGATTCTGCCTCTCTTTTCCTCTCTTCTGAGACCTTATCTGGAGTATTACGTCCAGTTCTGGAATCCTCAACAGAAGAAGGATATCAAGCTGTTGGAATGGGTCCAGAGGAGGCTACAAGGATGATCTGAGGGCTGGAGCACCTCCCATATGAGGACAGGCTGAGAGAGTTGGGGTTGTTCAGCCTGGAGAAGAGAAGGCTCCGAGGAGACATTATAGCAATCTTCCAGTACCTGAAGGGGCCTCCAAGAAAGCTGGGAAGGGACTGTTTGCAAAGGCATGGAGTGATAGGACTAGGGGCAATGGGTATGAACTGGAGAGGGGCAGATTTAGACTAGACATAAGGAAGAATTTCTTCATGATGAGAGTGGTGAGACATTGGCACAGGTTGCCTAGGGAAGCTGTGGCTGCCCCACGCCTGGAGGTGTTCAAGGCCAGGTTGGATGGGGCCTTGGACAGCCTGATCTAGCTTCCATGTCTGTGGCAGGGGAGTTGGAACTGAATGATCTTTAAGGTCCCTTCCAACCCAAATAATTCTAAGAGTCTATAATATTGTGTGGGAAGTGATTGCTCTCAGATTCTGTGAATTTGCAAATCCTGCTGAACAACTGTTACCGTAAACTCAACATGGATGGTGAACCTTTATTATGGCAACATGTTCAACTCATAGAAAAGCTATTTTTGCAGTTAAATAGCTGGGATGTTTGCTAAAGACATGTCTTACTGCAAATGCCTTTCTTCCCTCTAAGACAATACTACCAGAGCCCTACCAGAGCGTTCGGATATTTATTATCCAATAAGTAGGTTATTATTATAAAATATCACAGATACTATTGATTGAAGAAAATTAAATCTTTTTAACATAGGATCAAGAGTTCAGTACAACAAAAATAATTTAATAATTATGAATTGTCAGAAGAGATAATGTCCATTATATTCATTCTCCAGTAGATACTGATGACAAAGGTCATCAGATTGAAATTCTCTTATTTGTCTAATACACCAGAACTGCTGTAGTCTCTGAGATGAGTACAGCTGAATAATCTAAGCTGACATCTGTCTGGGTGCACTATCTGAACTCATTCCTTAAATTCTTAGATGCCGGTGAAAGATGTTTATTCACATCTGTGAGCACTGAATGAACAATTCCCTCACAAGACAGGTGTCCATTAGCAAAATGGCATGCCTCATTTGGCCTTAAGCACAGGTGTCAGCTAATAAAAGCATATGAACATGTGTTATGCATACATGCCACAAGGCATAATCCTCTTGGCTGCATGCTGAAATATTTCTTATTGCCCCTATTATTGTGAGTGCTGGGAAGTATTTCAGCACGGACAATTATGTCCATAACATCTGTATCCAGGCTGGAAACAAGTAGATATTGCAAAGTACTGTTCACAAACATCCGTTTAGGGGTTATTCAGTTCTTGCTGTCTATTGACAATTCCAGCCATATAAAGACCATTCATTGACACGTTACTTTCCAGCCAGCTGTCGCAGTGGCTGCTGCTGGTCCCTGGCACTGAGCTAGGATCAATAAATGGCACAAACAGAGGCTGATGCCCCTTCCTCGTGCAAGGCTACAGTCCAAGAAAGAGAAATTGTTTCTCTGTGCTACTTTCTGAAGCAAATAACAAATGGAGCGCGTATCCAGTAAACCACCAAGTAGGTTTCAACATTTGTGTCCAGTTTCTCTCCCAGTGCCATAAAAAGAGATGTGCAAACACCTTCTAATATGCTCCCTGATAGGAAAGATACACCTCATTTTAAATCTTTCATGTGACACTATGTTTCACCAAGGAGATTATAAAAATTTAAATTACTTAAGAGAAGGAGAGAAGACATGTAAGTGCTAGGGAGCTTACTGAGAGGTTGCACAAATGTGACTCTTCAGTAGATGTTTCACTTAAGCAATTGCTTTCTATCTGCCAAAGAAGAGTTCTTCTGCTTCAGAAAGGCTCCAGAGTGGACATTGATTTCAGCTGTATCTCTACAATACAGCTAACAGTGATTAACGTGTCAAAGCTGATATCCTCATTGTACCTGAAAGCAAGCTGTCTCAAAGCAGCAACTGCAGAGTTCCCACTAGATGAGTTTTCCATTACAAAGCAAGGAACTCTTGTTTATCTAAAGTGAGATAAACAAGTATTTTCTTCCCACCTGGTCAAACTAACAAGCTTATGGGAGTGTCTATCTTAGCTACTACAATAGCAAAGAATTACTATAGGACACAATCTCATTAAGAAAAGCAAAGCATAAGAAAACATTCTTCCTGTCATCAAGTTGTTTTCTGCATCTGACAGCCCATGTTAGCAGCTTCTGCCTCTTGGCTGATAAATTTTCTAGCAACGACCTTCAAGCTTTCTCCAAATATGTCCTCAAAATGATGAGGTCCCATTAACTTGTCATGAACACTCTGCGGCATTGGTTTCCCACAAGCTCTCCATAGGTGAATGACTATAGAAAATAAATACAGTGTCCATGCCTATGCAGTGTTTGTTACGATTGATATTATTTCACAGCTTCATCATGTTCTTTATCTGTGTGCAACACTATTGCGCATTACACTTTGATTGCGCATGAAGACTGAAATTTTATTCTGGCTTTGTGTACAGCACTTAGCAAACTGGTAAATGAACTTGCAAAGTCTTGCCAGATGAGGAACCAAAAGCAGGGTACTGCAGCTTGTAGGGCTGTTGGAGACACAAAGAGGCTGCTGTTGACCAGCTCCTCCACTTGGGCTTGAAAACCATGTAAGGGTTGTTTCACAGGGCAGTGCTCTTGAGCATCTCAAAGACTCCATTCCTTCCGCTGTCTCAGCTGCAGTATTTTCCTCATTATCTTAGTATGCCTGTCATTTCACTCATTCTTCATTGCCATTTTGGTTTTCTGATCACTGGCTTGGCTTCCAGCCATCTTTCTACCCTGCTGTGTGGATCACTGCCTATCTCGATGCTCTGATCTCAGTCTACAACTTGGGAAAATAAAGGAGAAGTTATTGGCATTCACTTAGTAAAAGAGGAAGAGGAAATTTTGAGAGGAGATTCACAATTCAGTATTCACAGAGATATGAGGACTAGCCATTAGCTTGGGAGCAGAGGCCATTCTGGTCATAATGACAACAGGGTCATCACTGAAGGAGAGGGAGTGCCAAGAGGTGCTCTCAGGAAGCTCCTATGTCTGCAGGCAAAAGGTGCACAGTAGGGGGAGTTGTGGTTCCTGGACCAGACCAGGTATGGCACGAGAAGCTGGTGGCTCTGGTCTCCCATGTCCTCACCAGCATGGAGGGCAGAGCCAAGCAAGGTCACCCAGCCAGGTGGAGAGCCTATTGCACGAAAACTGTAGAACAGACTTCCTCTTTCCAAGAGATCATGCAGCTATATTGCATATGTCTCCCTGAAACTGAGGCACAGACCAGGCCAGAAGCATGTTTGTTTGGAGTGCAGAAAGACTAACTACCAGTGTTGTGATTTGGAAGGCTTTCAGAACCATTATTCTGACTGGAGGCAGATGCCACAAGCCACAGAGTTTAATAAAACGGTCCTGACCCAACGTTTACAGCACTAAACTGCACAGTTGAGACCAGATTAGTAAAAACAGATGGGCAAAATATAAAGCTGCAGAGACTAATTGGGTGCCCTGTTGGTGGACACTTCCCATGATCAGGGGAGTTTTGAATGACATATGGTTATCTTTTCCCCCTTCTTGGGATACTATTTCATTACACACAGTAATGAGACACCTGTCCTGGTGATTTTTACCTGCTGTGTGCAAGCTTTTCTATTGGTAAAGTGTGGATGCTTTACCCTGACCATTCCCTGGGGCCCAAAGGAGGACTGGCTGTCTGGATATTACCATGATTGGAGTTATTAGCATTCGGGAGGCATCTCTGCCTCAGCTTAGAAAGGCAGCCAGAGGTCAATTTCTATCCAAGAGTAGGAAAGGTAGAGTGGGAAAAGGATGAGTGAATTGGAAATTACTTCAGACATGTCACGGGCAGTCTGGATAGAGGCACAGCAGCAGTGAACAATGGGGTTCACAAGACTTCAGCTACCAACTTTGTTCAGAGGTGAAAATCCAGACTGATGCCCTAAAACCATTTGGGTGGCCAGCCACTGCTAGGGCAGCCACAGCACAGAGACAAATCCCCATACAAATCAATGTGCAAACAGCAGAGCATTTGTTCCAAGAAGGCACTGAAACTGGGGGGTGGATGTTTTAGGTTTCTTAGTGATTCCCAGACCTTCTTTTTCATAGCCCCCTCTTCAAGCAATGACCCCGTGATGGACATTTACTAAACTGAGTGCACAACTTCCATTCCACCACACATCTGATGGGTTTGTATGGCTGGAAGAACACAAGTTCATTTATGCCCCTATCCAGTTTATTCCACCTTTACATACATGTTCATTGCACCTCATGGACACAAGACCCTGCCACCTGCCCTGGGACATGTGTCTAAGATGGAGCAGGGCAGGTCTATATAGGTTCCTCTGAGACCCAAACACCAGCTTGACTGTAGGCAAAAGGCTCCAGAGAGGAGATGGGTCTGGGCACAAAGGCTAAACAAAGATCAACCCTCACTGAGTTATTGAAGACGGTCACTGAGTAATCATGTTCCTACCTGTATAAACTAGAATCAAAAGTGAGTTATTCAGTCAGAGGAAATAAATGGATTTTTCCAGCTGGTGTGGCTGACGTCTACTGTGTATATCATATTTATATATCTTCCTTCCACTAACCAGCTCCCCTTTCAATAACCAAGCTCTATAGCTATAACAATTCCACTGACAGGAAAGAAATGTGTGTTCACAACATGCACCAAGAGATAAATCCTGATACAGCACTGGGAACACATTCCGTGCATTACATGTGCCAAAGGAGTAGGATTTATTTAGGTCATTTATGCTCCACTGGAGTGGAAAAAGGGGAGGAAAAAAGGCCTTGCTGTAATGAATTGGATCCTTTAAACCCTGCAGACAATAATCCCAATGCATTGGCTAACAGAGATTGCTATCCATCAAGGCAGCAAAGGGGTGCTTGGTAGGACAGGTCTGTTCTGGACCCATAACCATCTTCACTCATTGCCTCCTTGAGGTCCCAACTAGTACCTATACAACCCCTGGTGCTGCTCTGCTCTGAAGTAGCCCCTCATATGGCCACAGTCAGGACTCCTCCCATGCTTCCATGCTCTACGGGAAAAGAGAGAATGATGTCAAGCTGTGTGAAGTTTAGATTGGACAGTAGGAAAAATTGCTTGCCATTCCAGCTATCTACTCTACAACTGTATCAAGACAGGGAGGAAGGAACAAGAACTACCACTCCAGGTAAGGAGCCTTTGAAAGAGGGAAGAAAATGTTTGCACAGCTCCTGAGTGAAGAGCGACACTAAGCTTCCTGGTTTTTTCAAGGTTGCAGCACTTCATACATGTGTACTTAGCACTGAGTTCCCATATTGTCATAATATAAGGAGTCCTGGGGGAAAATAGTTGGATACATCCCATTCCTACTAAGCACAGAGAATTTTAAAACTCTGCAACTCATGAGCCAGCTCAGCCCTTGTCCGGCTTGTTCTGCTATCATCCCATTAGCTTCAGTGGTCCAGCCAAAGAAATGAACAGGAGATACATGGTGCACAGAAGTGAATGGGGGAGAGAACTGTAAAATAATTTCCTTTCCTCTGTAATTTTCTCCAGAGAATACAAGTGAGAAACTTATGTGACTATGACATCCTTTCAGAAGGTGTAGCATAATATCCAGGCCACAGGATGGAAAAGAATAGTAGATGGCAGAGGATCAGCAAAGGAAGATTAAAATATATGGTAGCACAGGCTTTGGTGTAACCTGGGTTACTGACTCTAGTTAACAACAGTCCCTGGGGACTGTATCATGTAATCCCAATCCTTTTGTGATCACAATCCATTTATGCTGTCTGATTTCATAACCAAGTAGATTGCCATTTGATCTTGCATGCTTTTGTTTATCACATAGGTCCTAAGTTTGTTTTCTGAAAACAATCTTTCTGCGGCATGCTCTGTTACTGCAAGTGGTGGTAAATGGAGTTAAATCTAGCTAGAGACCAGTCACAAGTGGTGTCCCCAGAGCTCAGCACTGGGTCCTATTCTGTTCAAATTCTTTATCAACCACCCGGATAAGGGGATCAAGTGCACCCTTGCAGGTGACACTAAGCTGGGAGGAAATGTCATTCTGCTGGAGGGTAAAGAGGCTCTACAGAGGGATCTGAGCAGGCTGGGATGAGGTCAATGGGATGAGGTTTAACCAGGCCAAGTGCCGAGTCCTGCATTTGGGACACAACAACCAAGTGCAGCACTACAGGCTTGAGGAAGAGGGGCTGGAAAGCTGCCTGGAAGAGAAAGACCTGGGGGTGTTGGTTGACAGCTGGCTGAACATGAGCCAACAGTGTGCCCAAGTGGCCAAGAAGGCCAATAACATCTTGGCTTGTAACAGAAATGGTGTGGCCAGCAGGACCAGGCAAGTGACTTCCCCCTTGTACTCAGCACTGGTGAAGCCGCATCTCAAATCCTGTGTTCAATTTTGGGCCTTTCACTATAAGAAAGACATTGAGGTCCTGGAGCGTGTCCATAGAAAAGCAATGAAGCTGGTGCAAAGGCTAGAGAACAAGTCTTATGAGGAGCAGCTGAGGGTCCTGGGGTTGTTCAGCCTGGAGAAGAGGAGGCTGATGGGAGACCTTATTGCTCTTTACAACTATCTAAAAGGAGGTTGTAGAGAGGTGGGTGCTGGCCTCTTCTTCTAAGGGACAAGACAACAGGGAATGGTATCAATCTGCATCAGGGGAAGTTTAAGTTGGACATGAGGAAATATTTATTCACAGAAAGGGTTATAAAGCACTGGCAGAGGCTTCCCTGGGAGGTGGTTGAGTCCCCATCCCTGGAGACATTTAAAAGGCAGGTTGATGAGGTGCTTCGGGACATGATTTAGTAGTGGACAGGTAGTTGTAGTTGATGATCTCAGAGGTCTTTTCCAGCCTAATGATTATGTGATTCCATGATTTTATGCTGTTTTATCCTTGCCTCCATGTGTTCAGTTTTTTCTGCATTCAAAAATGGGTTCATTTCTTTTTTATTTTATATGCTACCGATGTGTAATTGATAGGATATGGATGCTTAGGCCATGCTTTCCCTTTTTTTTCTTCAATGGAAATGCTGTAGGTTTCTACTTTCTGGGAAGATATTTGAAAGGAAAACATAAGAGGAAGAGAGAAGAACACTGTGCAATACAGAGCTCTGGTGCGTGAAATGCAATTGTGAGTGTCTTTCACATAGAGGCCTACACTAAACTGCATCAGAGGTTAAAATATGTATACCTTATATATGTTTACATATATATTCACTCCACAACTCTCCATTTTAGAGACACAAATAGATAAACTGATTCACATTTTGTGGTGGCGTGTTTATCCCTAAGACAGTCAACATATTACTATAAACGATAAATGGTAAAAATAATGCAAGCAGATGTTCTGATACTTCTACCTTGCTGGAATTGATAGGAAAGACAGAGCATGAACCTGGAGTTGAGGAATAGTGGTGGCTTCAGTGCAGTTGGTGGAACTCATGGCTCAAAATAAAAAGACCTGTCAGCTTTTTCAGACAGATACATCTGACTAAACAGTCACTGATTTTTTTTTTTCACAACCCACCCTCCAAACCACATTAAAACTTATAAATATGCCACTGGTGAAGTAATTGCTCTGTTCTTTATTCAGTCCCAGGCACAATGGCTTTTATAGGAGGCCCAGCTCTCTTCCCCAACACATTACAATGAATACAAAGATGCAAGAATATGCACAGGTTGGGAGATCTCAGAAGTTTTCCATAAATAACTTCTTTCCAGGCCCATAGCCCACCACACAGTTCAAGGTCTGCACTTAGCATGGGTGTCTCCACAGGCTGGGGTAACTAAGAAGCATCAAAGTCATTAAGCAGAGCCCAAAAAAGATTGATACAGCTGCCATTACACGTGCCTTGAGATTCTCCCAATAGAAAAGCAGGGCTTTCTTGGGTGAATTTGATAACAGGATCAACAGGGAAAGGATGTAGTCTCTCTTGTCCCACATTCTCTATGCATATATTACCTAGAGAAATTACCCCAGAAACAGGAAACTGATGCTGTTAATCAGGATAGCATATTAAATATTCTTGATGCTTCTGTGGGGGAGGGGAAAAAAGAGACATGTAATCATCCTGAGTAGAATATATTTCCATAACAATGAAATCTCAACATCATTCTCCTGTTTATTTCAGCAAAGGAAAAATTAGCATACCTCTAGATATTTTGGATCAGTGGGGATACCATTATAACCTTCTGAATCTGTAAGAGCCATATCAAATTGTATTGTTTTATGACTCTGTCACTGCAATGTGACAAAATGGCACGGTTTTAAGTTTAGACCAGTACATGGGGATTAATCAAACTGTTATTCTTGTTGTTGTGTACCACCAGTGAAGGCTTTTAACTAACCAGCTGAGAGACTTACCAGTGTGGAAGTGGTTCTTTGCATATTCATGAAGAAGGAGAATTGCTCTCCCTTAGCAGAGCAATCTGCATGAGAGCAGAGGACCAAAACCTCCAGTGGAGTCAAGCAAACAGCCTGATTACAACTGAGGCGCATCTCTGGCACTGGGAATGAGAGTTTGAGCACCCTAGGAATCTGGACTGGTCTGTAACCAAGAGAGGATTTTCCTTGCAGACAAAACCCCTGTAGATTTCAAAGGGACAGCAAGAAGCATTACCTTTTCTCCCAAAGTAATATAAAAATTAGGTAAGAATAGTACAATCTACAGTGGGTGCACTTCCCTCAGCTGATTCATGGGAGACCATTACCTCTGCATCTGCAGAGAATAAATTTGAAAGATGCACAAACCCCTCTATCATCTTTATCAATCTCCATGTTAAAAAACTGAAATTCAGGGAAGAAACTTAAAGTTGCTGCTGGGAATTTGTAGTTGGGTCTGGGGGCAGAAGAAGGCGAGTCAGGTCTCTAAAAAAGATGAGCTGGTAGACAGAAAGTCTGGATGTTACCTGAGATGGTTACCTTCATCATCATCCAAGAAGTACTCATTGTCAAAGCACATGTGAAGTACATCATGAAGTACATACCTTGACAGGTAGACAATATGTGCCCAATTCAGTTTGTGTCCTTCCACCACCTCTAACTCCCAAGTGCTTCCTCCTAGCACTGGCCTGAGGGTCAGCTTTATAGAGATATAAAACTGAGTTAGATAAATGCCACTTTAAGTCCAAACAAAAGCCTTGAGATCCTCAGATAAACAGACTTCTTTTTGTCTTTTTGCAGCCTTCTCCAATAGGTGCACATGCCTGTAAGACATAATATTTCTAGGGTGAGGTAAGGACAGAAATAGATACCCTGGACCAAACTCTGCATGGTGTGTAGGAAACTGCTGAATTCAGAGATAACTGATGATGAAGATAAGTTTACTGCATTTGGTAGGCTTACATTTTTATAAGTCACAGCTCAGACTGGGCCTTGAGAGCCTATTCTTCAATGTCAAATCCCCTAGGAGTGTAATTTCCAGAAATGTTTAATGACTATTTAATAACAGCTGCATAAAATATCTCTGATCATATTTTAACATTCCCAATGACAGAATTGTTCAGCGTTGAAGTATTTTATAGTTATAAAACATACATCATATCTTTTTCAGATGGCTGCCCTTAAAGCGAAGCCTAACCATGCAGTACGATCTTCTGCTCATGGCTGAAAGTGCAGCCTGTGTACAAGCTAGTGGTTTAACCCCAGCTGGAAACTAAGCAACTGGTGGTCACTAGCTCCCATCCGTCCCCACTCTCCCTTCACCAGTCAGATGGGGAGGAGAATAAAAGAATAACTCATAGGTTGAGATAAAGACAAGTTTGATAGGACAACACAAAGGAGATGATGATGCAAAAGAAGCGATGCACAATTTAATTGCTCACCATTCAACGGTCCATGCCCAGTTCATCCCCCAGCAGCCAACTTCCCAATTTATACACTGGGAACAATATTACATGATTTGGAATATCCCTTTGATCAGCTTGGGTCATCGGTCCTCACTATGTTCCTTCAAGGCTTCTTTTGCTTCTCCCTTCTGGCAGAGCAAGGGAAGCTGAAAGTCCTTGACTTAGTATAAACGCTACCAAGCCACAACTGAAAACATCAATGTGTTATCAACATTATTCTCTTACTATATCCAAAACATAACACTATGCCAGCTACTAGGAAGAAAACTCACTCTATCCCAGACAGAGCTATACAAAGATGGAGGGAGGGATCTGCCTTGTCTCTTAGTAGCCATAGGAGCTAACTGAGGCAAAATCTGCTACTGACTTTTTATAAAGGCTGAAAAAACTTATCATTGAAGGGTTTACAAGTGGGCTGGTGAAGACAAGATATGGATAACCAAATTCTTTGTTTGAGGGCACCAGCTGATCACCTCTGGGGTACAAGGAAAGAATATACCTCTCTGACAGCTGCTTGAAGAGCCCAGAGCAGATGCTGGCAGTGAATAACTGAAGTGATTCTCTTTCCTTCAGGTATAAGTTGCTGCCCAAAGATGGGATACAGGCTCTGCAGAAGGTTTTAATACCCTACCTACATCCAACTTCTCCCTTGTTACCAGCCAGGGCAAAGCAGCTACAGCAGATGCCACCAACATCTTGTTTGATTTATCTGAGCCTGCCAGAGGCACATGGGACTCTTCCTTGTGTCTGCCAGGGTTGCTGCTCTCCTCCTGGCTCAGCCAGGCTACTCTTCACTTGGCTTTTGATCAGGGAACCAGTTCCCACTAGCACCTTCACCTTTGAGTTGACTTGTCTTTTGAGAAATGTTTGCTAAGTTCCCAAGAATCAAGCCACATGCTCATGAGTATGTGAGAATACGGTTATGCCTTCAGGGCAAGAACTGTATAAATTAGAAAACGTCCTTTTTTCTTTAGCCAGATATCACCTGGAGCAAGCTGATGGCATCTTCCTGCTCCCTAGCTCAGGAAGGCTTTTGTATCACAACCGACCATGTACCCAACTTTGTGCAGCGGCTGTTGGGATCCACTCTTGCTCATAGGGACAGCTGTAAGAATTCTAGAGAGTCTCTGATCCTAAAAAGGACTGCCTACAGGCTGAGCAAGCTAGGATGTTGGCAGCCTTCAGGTAGATGAAGGAAATTCATTACAGCAATTCCTTTGAGGGGAAAAATGTGAATGTGTATGTCTATACATGTATGTGTATATGAAATAAAACATAAAGGAAGAGAAAATTCACATAAGTTTTGAGACCATTAAAAGCCAGTTTCTGGTAATCAGATTACCAGCCCGCTCGTCTTAGATTCTTGGCTTCTGTAGCTTATTGCTAGTTTTAACATCTGCCACTCTTCTTATGATCAGGTTCCTGTGGGCTGGGGAAGAAAAATATGCTCTTAAAGCACTTAGCATTCCTAAGGGGGATTGAAGCAATCCTAGACCTTGTTAGATTTCCATTTTTAACTGAATTAGGGAGACTCTTAATATGTGCTGCAATTAGGCTTTTCCTTGCAAATAGAGATGGTTCCAGAAGAAATCTTCTAAAAGTATATCTAAGCTCATCACTATCAGGAAACCACTATTTCTACATTAATTACATGTGCACTGAAATTCCATTTTGAATGGGCTTCTGTTGTGGATGGGGTGAGAGGGATATACTTCACTCACAAAAGTGAAGCAACGATGTATTTTATTGACATAAAACACTGAGTTAACAAATGCAATGCTGAACATGATAGGGGTTTAACAAGATTTGATGGCAAGGTGCACTTGATTATTTACTGCATAGAGCATAGGGCCAGACAGAACCATAAGGGAGACCCTCCCACTGAGTCATGAGGTTCATGGAGGACTCCTTTTCTTTCTAAAATCCTACTCAGAAAGGAGTCTAGATGCTGCTGGATCCAGACTTAGCCCCAGAACTGGTTAACTGTTTCTGTCTAAAAGATAATTTATGTACAATCGATCCTTAATATCACTTAGCTAGGATTTTCCAAGTTCAGCATGCTATTAGCTGCTTATTGAGGTTCTGTTGCAACAAGGAATCTCTCACCCTTGAGGAGTAACCTTGAGAGGCATCCTTACTCAAGAGGACATCATGGTGTACAGCGCACTGTTGGTCAGGAGACCTCAACGGGCTCTGGGCTGTCCACTATTTATAGAGGAAGATGATTCGTTTACAGTCATACTTGCATAGCAGCAAGATATCTGGGCACTGTTCCAGACAGACCTTGGCTACCATATTGCAATCAGTCCCTCAAAGTCTAGGGTAAACTAGGTGCAGCCATCATGATCCCCACTGGTGTTTAGGCTTAATCAAGAGCTGGGGGGAGTGCACGGGCACGGCTTCATCAGTCTGAGACCCTGAAAGCACAGCTGTCTTGGAGGAGAAAACACCTGTCAAAACTATTCTGTTTGTGTTGACAGGGAAGAAAATTCTGTTGAGATTCTTGAGGGTTTGTGACTATTCTTGCAAGATTTTTTATAGGATATTTATGTCCATTTGGAACTGACATTTTCTAAAGCTATCTAAAAAAAGAACATCCCATGGCAACCTGGACTTTTCAGTTTATCTGTTCTGGCTGCTTTCTAAAAGGGAACCATGTCTTTTTATAATTTTAACGTTCACAGGAAATCTGAGTTTATGTAAAAAAGCATTGCTACATTCTTTGATTATGTATCTATCGTTTTGCTTTTACTAAAGGAAAATGCAGAACTCCTTGTATCTAAGTATTTCTTTGTGCAGTGTGTTTTGAGTACAAGTTGTATATCAATTCTTTTAAGTGAGGTGAGTGATCGATGTAACTGATGTCTGTAATCCAGACATCATCTTTGCTGTGTTGCAGGAAGCAACAGGGCATGGAAATTTCTCCTTTCTGTGTTTGGAGATGCTTGGTCAGTCAGGTGCATAGTAATGTTACTGTTTTATAGATTCTCACAGGATGTTGATATATCATCCTCTTCTAATAGCTGCCTGACAGCTCACATTTAATGAACCTTACAAGGCAATACCAAAATGACTATGGCTGCAGTCTTATCCTTTGAACAACATCCAGACAACTATGGATAATTGTTGTAGTTTAATTCCAGGAGGCAGCTAAGCCCCAAGAAGCCACTCACACGTTTTCCCTTCACTCAGTGGCATGGGGGAGAGAATTGGAAAGGTAAAAGTAAGAAAACTCCTGGGGTGAGGTAAAACCAGCTTAATGGGTAAAGCAAAAGCTGCACACACAAGCAAAGCAAAGTAAGTAATTAATTCAGTACTTCCCACCAACATGCAGATATTCAACCATCCCTAGGAAAGCAGAGCTCTGTCAAGCATAATGCCATAACTCTGAACATCCCTTCCTTCTTCCCTCAGCTTTTATTATTAAGCTTCATAAGATATGGAATATCCTTTTGGTCAGTTGAGGTCAACTGTCCCAGCTGTGTCACCTCTCAGCTTCTTGTGCACCCCCAGGCTGCTTCCTAGTGGGGCAGTGTGAGAAAAAAAGGCTTTGACTTTGTGTAAGCAATGCTCAGCAATAACTGAAACGGCATTATCAATTAAAACTGCATTATCAACATTGCTTTCAGCATAAATTCAAAACGTAGCCCTCTACAAACTACTACGAAGAAAATCAACTCTGCCCCAGCCAAAACCATCACAAGAAAATTCAAGCACAATCATAAAGAATCGTCACTGAATGGATGCAAATTGGCACTGCTGTTATAACTGATGAGCAAAACCTGTCTAAGTTGACCTGGTTTCTGCACCTGGCTGTGAGAGAGAAGATCAGATAAGACCAAGAGTCTGAGTACACCACTTGCTCACTAAAGATCCCTTTTCTTCAACATAGTTTTTGAAATGCTGAAGATAAACACTTGTTTGGAAAGCTAGACAAATAGAATTATGCGTTCCCAAAAGTGGAAATAAAAAGCCGGACAAGATACCTAGAGCAGCAAGGAGTTGCAGCCTACAGGTGACAAAAAGTCCCTTAAGTCTCAGGAGGTCACAGTGGTACCTTAATCTTGTCTATTTAAATAAAGCTGTTACTTGCCTTTTTATTGGCAGAGTTAAAAAGTCAGAGAGTCTGTTCAGATATGGAAAGAGAAGACACTTGGAAGCAAGTTTGAGATAGGTCAGGATGCATGATCAAACAACTAAACTATGTTTAGTTAGAGACCATCAAAGGAAGAGACAAAACAGTCTGTAGGGCTTTGGTATACTCACCACCAGATACAGAAACGTTATCTTTATTCTCTAGTCCAAAAAAAATCTGCAATGATTTTCAAAAAAATTGTGTAAATTTACTATCTTGGAACCCTCTGTGAATTCCTGGTAGAGACATCTTAGAATCATAGAACAGTTTGGGTTCAAAGGAACTTCCAAAGAGCATCTAGTCCAATCCCCCTGCTGTGGGCAGGGACATCTTTCAGTAAATCGTGTTACTTGCAGCCCCATTCAACCTGGTCTTGAACACTTCCAATTATAGGTCATCCACAACCTTTCCGGACAATCAGTCCCAATGTCTCACCACCCTCATCATTAAAAATTTCTTCCTTATGTCCAATCTAAATCTACCTTCTTTCAGTTTAAAGCTGTTGCCCCTTGTCCTGTAGCTACAGGGCCTGGTAAAAACTCTCTTTCCATCTCTCTTATAAGCCCCCTTTACATACCAAAACATCTCAATAAGATCTCCATGGGACCTTCTCTTTTCCAGGCTAAACAGCTCCAGAGACTGCAGCTCTTTGCCCATGGAGCAGAGAAATGAGGAGTGATGATGTCTGAAAATGGAGGATTTGATGTAGGAAAGCAAAATTATTAGAGCTGGGTTTTTCTCATAAAGAGCAAGACAAGCATACTTGCTTTTGGCTAGAGGCTAATCCTGAGATTCCAAGGTAGGGAATGTCCTTTCTTCCACCCCAGACCCAGGTCCTGTGCTGAAAATGACTGCCTGACTGTAGATAAGACTGTGGGATTGTTCTAGGCAACATTCCCCTGAAGGGCTGGCTACAAATCTGGATTAAAAGATCTGCATCCATCCAGAAGATGCCCAGCATCGTCTACACGAGGCACACAAACCTGTGGGGAGATAATTTTTTTCAGTGCACAGTGGTTCTGTTCAGAATACCTTGTGAGGACAGAAAGAGCATTTTTGGTTGTTTCTGAGCCAGTCCTCTTTGGTCTGCCTGGATGAGACAAGCATTGCTGTTTTGAAAGGAGTCTGAATGGGATTTATTTATTCGTGTGGTCTCTGAAAGGATCATTAGGTATCTCCTGCATCAAGCCACTGAGGATTTGTCCTGTCACATTATCTAAATCAAAACACAGGTCCTAAACCTGCATGACTTCAATAACCTTTGTGGAGCCTTGGAGGCTTTGATGGAAAAAGTGGATGTGACATCAGATGCCAAGGATTTGCTTGTCATCTCCATTGTAGCTTCACTTTGGGATACTTGCTGGGCTACAGAAATCTGTCACAGACTAATCTGCTTGGGACGTCGAGGAAGCCAGAGCTGCAGCCTTGATGTATGAATCTTCTGTGCTGATAACTCTCTGCTGAGCTTTGATGAATGCATAAAGAGTTGGCAGACGAGTGGAGTTTTTGATTAACTGTGCTAGTCTATGCACACTCAAGCTTCAGCGAGATTGTATATTGTCAGCCTGCTGTCTCCTGTGTGCTGAATTCTCATTTAAGCTTTTGTATTTAACTGGAAATTTTGATTTCTATTTCACTGTGGAGTTTAAAACGAAGTTCAAATGAGACATAATTTACAGCATTATAAAGACTGTGTGATATTCTCTGTCTCTGTAAGAAGCTTTGAGATGGAATTACCTTTAATGTTTATAACTTCTTGTATTCACATTTGCATTATTGCATTTTCCTTAACAAGATAAAAATGTTTCTCCACCAAGCACATCCATATGGAGTTGTGCTCATGAATATTTTTGTCCCTGGTATCAAATTCCTCTATTTCTGAAAAAAAAAAGAAAAATAAGTCAACTTCTGCTTTTTAAAGGGCAACCTGAATGTAATTGAATCATCCAGACACAGATGAAGACTTAACGATCGCTAGAAAGATCAGAATTTAGATTGTAACAAAATGAATAGATGCACCTTGAGTAGGGAAAACAAATGTACAGCAAATTATATATTCCCGAACCTATAAAAGAGGAGAAATATGTATCCTACTCTTCTTGCAATAATGCTGTTTAGTGAAGCAGCGTTTAGAGATCCACCAGGATGGGGAAGCATTATCCTAATCATGGATAAACATAACAGGTTATACAACTTCTGTTCTGTTTTACTTGCATACTAAAAGAAAAGAGAGGCTGTAGGAATAAGGATAAGTATAACATGGAAACAGTCAACATTACAACATGCAACTATAGCTCCAAGGTGCTTTGGTGGGTTTTATGCTTTAATTCTGTGGTTTTGTTATCCAAAATATTGGACCTGTTCTTACAGTCCTTAATTTTCATCAAGTTTCCAAATCAGTCCATGTATCACACTATCTGCAGGTGAAAATCATCCTGTCTCAACTACAGTGTTTACTTAATTTGTATGAGATGGAGTACAGCTCAAAACGTTGGACAGAAACTTCTCAGAACGAACATCAGGTCTCATTTTTGTGGCATAACTGTATTGGCTGTAGGAGTCAACCCAGTTTACAGCCACCCAGGTGAGATGGTACCTTGCCTTTCACCTATGAGCTTGTATCTATTTATACTTAACCTCAGCTTGTCCCTGTGATTGCAGGAAAGCATTTGCCTGATGAAAAACTACATGGCCTCATTTGCTGTACTTTTATATATCGTTTCCCTAGCTACTATCCATTTTCTCCAATAAAATCACTACGGAGCATTAACCCAGCATTATGTGTTATTTAATAATTATTGTAAGTTACAATTATTCAATAATTGTAATAGATTGTCTCACTACTCCATCATGAGACCTCTTTGTTGGTGTCAGGCATATTCTGTCTGTAGGAATGCCATCTCTTTCAATTATTATTTGTGTACAGGAACCCTCCAATCTATTATTTTAGTTCAGTTAAACAGAGCATAAAATCTAACTCAATACAACATAAAGCATCACAATAGAGCAATTTGTTAAAGCAAGTCGTCTTCACGGGATGGTACTCCTAGAAAGGAAGGGGCAAGGGGGAAATAGCATCCACTCGGCTTTACCCTCCACGCTTTGCTTTCCTCATTGCACACATTTCAGAGAAGCCTCTCAGCCTCTTTTCACTCCTTTTCATTATGATGGGTAATAGCAGCACTTTTTGCCCCCACCCTTTCCTGTACCTTCTGCTGATTCTAAGCTGTGCAGGACTCCAGTCAAAATTTATGGTCTGGATGCACTACTGCAGAGTTGCTGCTACTGTGGTTCTGCAGCCTGTATTGACATCTAAACATGAGTGTTTACAGCCTCTGTACATCCATCAGCTTTCAAACAGGTAATTCCTTTGAACCGAGGAATGAAATCTTTTATATTGTAGGTCTCTTTGATAGACACTTAAGTGTTAAGAAACCTTTTAAAATCTTTTATTTAGGACAGGCTTCAATGTACTTTCCTTCTCAGGGTCATTTTAGTTGTAATGAATCATCATTTTCCAATGGAAAGAAAAATCAGCATAAATTTCTTAATCAGCTCCATGAATAAAACCTTCAACAAATAAGTTCTGCTGTTCACCACAGCCATTGCCCCCCCTGCACAGAGCTGTTTAAGGTCAAATTAATTCAGTGAGGCATTTTGTCAGCTGGTGTGAACCAGCACAATTTCCCTGAAAACAAGAAAGAAACTTTGATTTGTAGTTGCTGGGAGTGCCCATGTAAATTTTCCAAGTTTTTTATGGCATTTTACTACATCCATCCATTCTGATTATTTGTGTCAGCAATACTCCCCTGGACAGGTCTTCAAGATGGTCATAATGGAATATAGCTAACAAACGCTTTCTGTGATGTGAGATCTACTGTAAAATCTCACATGGATTAAGCAACTCTCACAGTGTGTCAAGCCAAAAATCCACCTCCCAGTCCTCCCCAGTCTCTGGCAACAAGTGAGGAGGCTGAGAGGAGACCTCATTGCTCTCTATAACTACCTGAAAGGGTTGTAGAGAGGAGGGAGCTGGCCTCTTCTCCCAAATGACAGGGGACAGGACGAGGACGAGAGGGAATGGCCTCAAGCTCCACCAGGGGAGATTTAGGCTGGACATTAGGAAAAAAATTTTCACAGAAAGGGTCATTGGGCACTGGAACAGGCTGCTCAGAGAGGTGGTTGAGTCACCTTCCCTGGAGGTGTTTAAGGCACGGGTGGATGAGGTGCGAAGGGGCATGGTTTAGTGTTTGATAGGAATGGTTGGACTCGATGATCCTGTGGGTCTCTTCCGATCTGGTTATTTTACGATTCTATGATTCTAAATGGCAGATACTTTGAGCTGAGAGCAAAGATGGTTCTTCAACAGATGCATCTCTCCCTTCTTGGCCTCCCAAGAACACCACCACAAGGCTGTTCCTATACTTTGAAAATGCCTTCCATAATGTTAAAAATAGATAAAGCATAATAGGCTAAGAAAACAGAAGAAACGTTTTTGCAATTCTGAAAGAAGTTACATCTCCACTTGATCTTATTCTCTTCTAATCCATCTCTGTTCTGTTAAAAGATTGGAACCTCACAGCAGTGGAAAAATGCCTCTGACTGCTCTTGGCAGCTGGAATCACTGGGGAATGGAGCAGACCTTCCACCTTGGAAACAATGAGATCTTTGAAGCTGAAGGGACCTTCTGGAGAAAAGGGCAGAGAAAGCAGACAGAGGCCAGAGACCCTGCTACAGCACCAGAAACTGAGTAGCCTCTGTAAAAAGAAAAGAGAAAAGCCTAGGCCTCCTGATTTGAAGGAAAGCCAATTTTCTTGAGAGGTCCAGAGAGGACTGTGCAGTCTTATTGCAAAATAATTAAGAAATTAAAGCTTCTTTTATCCTGAGAATTTCTGCAGAGAAAATAAGATTCTCTACAAAATGTCTGTCTCTGAAGCTGTTCCATCTGTAGGTGGGAATGAAACATCATCTATTTAAAAATAACTTTAAAATGAAAATATATTTTAAAGATCAATTTAAAGCCATTGCCCCTAGTCCTATCGCTACAAGCCTTTGTAAACTATTCCTCCCCAGCTCTCTTGTAGCCCCTTCAGATAGTGGAAGGTCACTACAAGGTCTCCTCGGAGCCTTCTCTTCTCCAGGCTGAACAACTCCAACTCCCTCAGCCTGTCAAAAAAAAAAAAAAGACCACCTGATCATTAAAAAAACTGCATAAGATAGTTCAGAATTCAGAAAAACTTATCAAAATGAATTCAAATGATTAAATGGAAAATATTTTTGTTTTCTAGCAAGAGATTCTGAAAGACTGTGATTGTTTCATTCCTTAGGAAGTTATTAAGAGGAGATGTCATAAACACGTATAAATTAAAGTATCTAGAAAGAAAAATTTAGTTTCTCATGGTTGTCTCTTGGGCTCAGAATTTCAAACAACTCAGAGAAGGTTTGTACATGCAAATATAAACATTACAGGAACATTCAGAGATGTAGAGATGTGCTAGTTAACATAGAATCCCCTGGAACTGGGAGGAAATCTGTCCTTTGAAAACTAAGACAACCTTCAGTTTGTAGGAACAAGAAGGAAACATAAAGAGCTTTACTGCATTACTTTTACTTATTGCTATCATCTTTTTTGCAATATTTGAAAGTCGTCACTGGCCCCCAGTGGCAGAATGCTGGATCAGGTGGAACATAGTCCTGATCCAAGCCAGTAGTTTTCCCCTTCCGTTCAAGACCTGAAGGAGTGCTTCCCAAATTTGACTCATCTTTGCATTATTCCACTGCACAAGTATTTTCTATATTGGGAGGCACACAATTCTTCATCAAGTCCTTATTTTTATACTGTGGATTAAATTCTGCTCTTTGTGGCAGCCGGCAAGATGCCAGGGGCTGGCTGGGTCTTCAGGCTGCAGTTGTATTCAGATTCAAACAGCAAAGCACTTTCTACCATTCCTCAGCAAGTATGACAGATTAAATATCTAGGATTTTTTGGTTATTTTTTTCCATTTCATTTTTAGCTTTCCTTTTTATTTAATTTTATTCTGTTTTATGATCAGCTTTTTATTGGTTTGTTAATTGCCAGGTTTCAATTGCTTTTTTGAAGTCTGCATCACCTTTCTAGTGCCTCAGTTTAGACTGTTTTATCAATTCAGGCGTTTTCATTTCCATCCAATGAAACAGAATGAGTTTAATTAATAGTAGAACAAAATACATTTTTACCATCTAGTTTAAGCTATTTAAAAATGAGCTTCAGAAAGATTAATTACATTGGAATCACAGATATGTGACATGGTAGTTTTGATGTACCTGTAGCAATACAGATTTCACATGCCATCAGCTCACTCCTAAAAGCAGCTCTGTGCTAGGAAGCTTGAAACTTTCAGGTCTGTTCCTTGTTACATCAGGAGACCATCAGGAAGTGTAGTCAGGGAACTTTTATTTCTATTAATTCCTATGATTATGTTGCTGCAGCTCCAGGCGATCCCTAGAAGCAGGTGTGATACAGTCTATTATTTCATATGAACTGGATCGTACCTACCAAGAATAAGATTCTTCATTCTTTCCTAACACTTATTTCAGTTAAGTTTCTCCTCATTTTAACTTATATTAATGGTCAATCAGGTTTCAAATGAGTTAGTGAATGGAAGGAAGGAAGGAAGGAAGGAAGGAAGGAAGGAAGGAAGGAAGGAAGGAAGGAAGGAAGGAAGGAGAACACATGGTTCTCCCTTCTTACCATTAATATGTCTTTGCACCAATTATTTGACAAAGTAGGGGTATCTGCAAAGTAAAAATTGAGTGTTTACCTGTGCCACCCTTCAGGATTATCAATTATTCAGCATCTGAGCGAGAGGCTCAGAGAGCACATGAGTTGAGAGCTAACCTGCCCTTTGGGACAGCATGCTCGTATGTAGAAAAAGAAGTAAGATTAATGCAGATTTCTCCTTGAAGAAGTATGATGTTGTACTGGAGAGTGACAGCAAATACCCTAGGCTGAGATTCCTGCTCTGGTAAAGATCAAGTAGGAAATTGAGATCCTCAGCTGTTGTAAAATGTCACAATGCTACTTCTCTCTCTCTCCATCTCTCTCTCTCAAGTTTTTTGTTGAACAGTGTAGTTCCATTTTCCCAACTTGTGCACATCCCTGTATGCTGTATCAAATTATTTTCATGTTTCCATGAATAAATTTAAAGCTTTTTTGAAAGTTAGCAAATAATTCCTCTAAAATATGACTTAAAGATCATGACAACCTTTCTTGATTTTGAATTAGCTAAATATCATATTTTACTGCTTTAAGACTTCAGTAAGTTTTGCAAACCTAGAAAAAAGGACTTTCTGAAGGACTGTTAAAAAGTGTGAACCTTTCATTCCCCTAGAACCAGAGCCCACTTAAACGATGGGTTAGACATCATGTGGATTACTGAGGCAACATTATACTTGAATTCCTTGAGTTCCTTTAAGACTCTTGGATCAGGACCATCTGGCCCTGAGAACTTGTTATTTGCAAGCTATTTCCTCAGTTTCTTCAAAAACTTCTTAATTTGACAGGTCAGTTTAAGATAATCCCTAAGGTTCCTCTTTTACTTTTTTAAAAAAGAGAGAGAAGTCAGTGTGAGGGCCTCCCTCAGCTTTTTGAAATTAATAGTGATGTAAAGAATTTAAGATTTTGTGGAGGTTTTATCTTCCCCAAGTACTCCTTTTACACTTCAGTCATCTAATAAACCAATACTCTCTTCGGCAGGCATCCGGCTTCTGATGTGTTCAGAACATTTATTTTTGATTTTATGCCTTAAGTGAGGGTCTGTAAATTGGTTTTGGCCTGCCCTGCTATGGGTTTAAATTTCATTCACCCGTGTATTCTTTGATTCTGTGATTTTCCATTGACTTACCCTGATCTCGTCGATAGTTTATGAGGCAGCAGTAAAACTGAAGGACTTGGAGGTCATTTCTGTATGAAGCACAAAGTAGAAAGAGCAGAGTCACATTATTTTCTTTCTGTAATTTATACACTTTGTTTGGAATGATGGATGCGTAAATAAATTGTCATTCTATTTTTCAGATACAGAAGCATAATATAATTCAGGTTGGAGGAGACCCTGGGAGATCCCAAATGGCAGGATCATCTCCTGAGTCAGAACAGATTGCTCAGGGTTTATCCAGTCAAGTTTTCAAAACTTCCAAACACGGTGACTATGCAGCTCCAAACAAGGTCTCTTGCAACCTGTGCCATTGCCTTACTGTCCTCATGGTAAAATATTTTTCCTTATGTAGAGTTATAACAGTACTCCTGTCATAGAAACTTAAAAATTCCTTGTAGGCAAAGGCAAACGGCTAAGTCATCCAGTGAAGCTGTCTCTTCTCCAGGTTGAACAAATCCAGTTCCTGACATCTCTCTCCATAAGGCACGTGCTCCAGCCCCTTGAGCATCTTGGTGGCCTCCACTGAACTACCCAACTGTCGCAAGTTTTTCAGTGTCTTTCTTGTATTGAAAGATTCAAAACGGCTGAGTCATTCTTGAGCCAAACATTCTTCAATTGCCTCTGCAAGCTGCTGGCTTGTGCCACAGTCTCTCAGCAGTCAACCACATTTATGGTGGCTGATTGCTCTCCAGTTTCCCCCAATGCAGCTTCTAAGTACTCCACTACCTTAGCTAAAACCAGCCATGGAATCTATGCCTATGTCTAAACTAGGGGAGGTAGGATACTGCTCAAGTTATCTTGTCAATGCTTCCTTGCAATGAGGCAGGTGGGGTGTGTATCTTGCATTCTGATTTCTAGAGAAAAGAGCAAAGAACATGGACAGTGGGTTGCAGTATGATATTGCTTGGTGAGTAGTTGTAGGTAAAATGCATATGATGTGAAAGCAAGTGGGAACATTTATCCCCTCTATGGGCAGCTGCAGAAAGTAGAACTTCAAACGGTCTAATGATGACGACTAATCAGGCCATTAGCTACTTACTAATAACCCTGTTATGCTTTGAGAGGCAGTCATGGCATTGCTTCCTGGCTTTATTTAATTGTTTTAATTATATCTTTAAGGCGTGACCACCAAAGTGAAGTGCTTTCCCTAGACAATTCTACTGATATTTGTTTCCCTTTTAACCAGAAAAACACAAAAGCAATGAGCACCTTTACTTAGGGACTCACTTTTTCTTATTGCTGATTCTTCATGGAACTCTGTTTCCAACAGGAATTATGTGTGTGAGAGGATCTTTCTTCAATGCAAATGTCATATACAGCAACAAAAATTATGACATTTAACCTCAGATGCCAAAAGGAAAACAGTAATGTCTCCTTCCCATGGAGACCCTGTGAGGATGGAGCTTCAGAAGTGCAGTGAAGTTACTTGTAGAGGAACCATAGAATCATAGAATAACCAGGTTGGAAGAGACCCACCGGATCATCGAGTCCAACCATTCCTATCAAACACTAAACCATGCCCCTTAACACCTCGTCCACCCGTGCCTTAAACACCTCCAGGGAAGGTGAATCAACCACTTCCCTGGGCAGCCTGTTCCAGTGCCCAATGACACTTTCTGTGAAAAACTTTTTCCTAATGTCCAGCCTAAATCTCCACTGGTGGACCTTGTGGCCATTCCCTCTCGTCCTGTCCCCTGTCACTTGGGAGAAGAGCCCAGCTCCCTCCTCTCCACAAACCCCCCTCCAGCAGTTATAGAGAGCAATGAGGTCTCCTCTCAGCCTCCTCTTCTTCAGGCTGAACAACCCCAGCTCTCTCAGCCGCTCCTCATAAGATTTGTTCTCCAGCCCCCTCACCAGCTTTGTTGCCCTTCTCTGGACTCGCTCCAGAGCCTCAACATCCTTCTTGTGGTGAGGGGCCCAGAACTGAACACAGTACTCGAGGTGCGGTCTCACCAGTGCTGAGTACAGAGGGAGAATAACCTCCCTGGACCTGCTGGTCACGCCGTTTCTGATCCAAGCCAAGATGCCATTGGCCTTCTTGGCCACCTGGGCACACTGCTGGTTCATGTTCAGTCGGCTGTCAACCAACACACCCAGGTCCCTCTCCTCCTGGCAGCTTTCTAGACAGACTTCTCCTAGTTTGTACCTCTGCTTAGGGTTGTTATGCCCCAAGTGCAGGACCCGGCATTTGGCCTTGTTAAACCTCCTGCCGCTGGTCTCAGCCCAGCAGTCCAGCCTGTTCAGGTCCCTTTGCAGAGCCTCCCGACCCTCCAGCAGATCGACACTTCCACCCAGCTTAGTGTCATCTGCAAACTTGCTAAGGGAGCACTTGATGCCTTCATCCAGGTCATTGATAAGGGAAAAGGTTTCTTAATCCTCTACAAATAGGAGAAAGAAAAACCGTAAACAAAAGATTAGAAAAAAATGAGAGGTGGTTGTATGGAGATGACACTGGAGGACTGTTTTAATTTAAACTCCATAGAAAGAGTAGCAGAAAGTAGTGCTTTTTATGACAGATATGACTTTTACTGCTTCACGTCTCTTCATCTCCCATCCCCTCCTCACTTTATTTATATTTATTATTATATTATTATTATATATATTTATACACGCTGATAGAAGTCCCCAAGCCTTCTTTTCTCCAGGCTGAACGCTCCCAGCTCTTGCAGCTTCTCCTTTAATGTCAGATGCTCCAGTCACTTAATCACCTTTGTGGTCTTTCTCTGGTCTCAGTCCAGCACATCCATGTTTCTCTTGTAGTGGGCAGCCCAGCACTGGCCTCAGAGCTGCAGATATACCTCACCAATAGTAAGCAGAGAAAGATCAGCTCCTTTGACCTGCTGGCCACGCTCTGCCTGATGCAGCCCAGGAAGCTGTTGACCTTCCACACTATAAGGACTTTCCACACTATAATTTTCACTGTTTCTTCCCATTCACATACTGAAGACATATAAAAATAGCTTCAAACAGGACAGAGTGGTCAGTCAGTGCTTCATCCACTTCCATAACCAAGGCATTTCTACGTACCGAGAATTTCACTTGGGGTTTCACTTCTTTTTTCATCACAGTGAAATGTTAGCAATTTTTTTTAAGACGTAGCTGCTTATTCAGCACAGCTGATAAGAAAATTTCATTCGGAACTGGCTGTTGATGCAATATTATATATACTATAAGTTGTCTTTACCTTCCAGCACTCTACTTTTTCTATGCCCATCTTTCACGAGGTTCTAGTCCACAGTACCATCTAGTGGCAGGAACTGATATGACCATGACCATCACAAAAACTTTCTTAACCTTGGATTTCATAGTCATCTCAGTAGAAAGAAAAATGTGTATGAAAAACTCTCTTATGCTTGGAAATACTGGAAAAGCTGGAGAGGGACTATTCATGAAGGCTTCTGGCAATAGGATAAGGGGGAATGGGTATAAACTGGAGAGGGGCAGATTTAGACTAGACATGATGAAGAATTTCTTCAGAGAAAGGATTGACCGCATGTCCAGATTAACCTCCTGAAGAATGTCTTTTTCTCTGTTCTACCTTGTTGTTCTTCCCTTAAACATGGTCTTTTGTCTTCTGTTTGGAAAGTTTCCCATTTTAGTTTGTTTTCTAATAAAAATGACCTAAAATAATTATTTACAAGTGCACATACATTTGTAAAATCATGTCCTGTCTCAACAACAGAGTAGATTTACCCAATAAGTTTCAGATAATTGTCTCATATTTCTTTAAACATTTGACTCTAATTCACAAGTGAATAATGATGTAGCAAATTTGGAAAAAGGTTGGTCTGCGAAGAAAATTTTGGAAAAAAAGGTTTTAAGTTTCCAATAGAACAGAAAGCAATCATATAAATGACTTCACAAGGTCTGTAAGGATTTAGAATCAGAAATGTAGAACAGTTTGCATTGGAAGGGACCTTTAAAGGTCATCCAGATGAACATCCCTGCAGGGACATCTTCGACCAAATCAGATTGCTCAGAGCCCCATCCAACCACACCTTGAATGTTTCCAGGGATGGGGCATCTACCACCCATCTGGGCAACTTGTTCCAGTGTTTCACCACCACCATTGTAAAAAAAATTGTCTTCCTTGTATCTAGTCTAAATAAACCTTCTTTTAGTTTAAATCCATTACCCCTTGTCCTACTGCAACAGGCCATGTTTAAAAGTTTTAATTCATCATTTTTATAGGCTGCCTTTGAGTACTGAAATGCTGCAATAAGGTCCTCCCCCAGAGCTTGATTAAATTCCCTGTTGGTTCACCCCTTGTTTCAAAGCCCTTTCTTGTTACCCAAACTCTCTGCTTGCTTCTTTTCCTGAGCCCTTCCGTGAATTACCTGAAAAAAACCCAAACCTTTTCATATTTAGCTATAAGTACAGAACTGAATCATGATTTGTTTGGGCAGAAGTCCTTTGGGGGCTCATCTAGGCTGATCTACATCACAAATGTAAAAGGCATTCTCTTTCTCAGTGTCTTTAATGTATTTATTTTTTTAGCACAGGACAAAAAACTAATTTAAGTAAATCTCAAGTGAGTCTGTCAGCTTGAAATACGGTAGATTTTTAATGAAGTAATATTATCACAAAAAAATCAGAGCTGTATATTATGTTCACGGTGTATTAAGCAGTAGATTTGATGGTGATTTTGACTAAGTGATTCACTAATCTTTCCTTTTCATGACTCTAATTGTAACCCTGATGTTTCGGAGGGCTCCTAGATGACCTAAAGAGGAAAAAGAGATTTCTTATCTTGTGTTCCTTGATATTTATTGTCTGTATGCATTGTACAATGTGTCTTCCTTCTACACAATGTGGTAATCTGAATAAAAGATACTATAGGTAACTGCTCCTCTATATCATAGGAATGATATTTTTGGTAGTAAAAGACAGAATTGTGGAGTGTTTATTACCATGAACATGCAGCTGTATCACAACCATAAGCCAATCAGAAGGATGAATCAGGAAAAATGAGAAAAAAAACATATCAGAAATGCCTCAGTGGTTTCATTGGTGATTCAATGAGTCTGTTCTGCTCTTCAGTTTCAAGGGTACAAAGCTACAAAATTGGTGAAGTGTTTAGAGGAGAAGCTGTATGAAGAGTGGCTAGTCACTTGATCTTTTCAGCCTAGAGATGAGGAGATTGAGTTTATAGCCTTTGTCCCGAGTCCAGTCACTACAAGCCTTTGTAAACAGTCCCTCCCCAGCTTTCCTGAAGCCCGTTCAGGTACTGGAAGGTTGCTATAAGTTCTCCTCAGAACCTTCTCTTCTCCAGGCTGAACAACCTCGACTCTCTCAGCCTGGCCTCATAGCAGAGTTGCTCCAGCCCTCTGTTCACCTTTGTAGCCCTCCTCTGGATCCATTCCAACAGCTCCATACCCTTCTTATGTTGAGGATTCAAGAACTGGACACAATACTCCAGATGAGGTCTCACAAGAGAGGAATAGAGGGGCAGAATTACCTGCCTCGCCCTGCTGGCCACACTTCTTTTGATGCAGCCCAGGACACGGTTGGTCTTCTGAGCTGCAAGAAAACATTACCAGCTCACGTCAAGCTTCTCATCAATCAGCATATCCAAGTCCCTCTCTGCAGGGCTGCTCTCAATGATGTCACCCCCCACCGCGTACTGAAATCCCTGACCTAGGTGTAGGGCCTTAAACCTGGTCTTGTTGAACCTCATGAGGTCCACACAAGCCCACTTCTCCAGGCTGTCCAGGTCCATCTGGATGACAACATGTCCCTCTGGTGTGGCAACTGCACCACTCAGCTTGGTGTCACCTGCAGTCTTGCTGAGTGTGCACTCAATCTCTCTGTCAATATCATTGATGAAGATATTAAACAGCACAGGTCCCAGTACGGATCCCTGATGGACACCACTTCATAGTATAACCAGGTTGGAAGAGACCCACTGGATCATCGAGTCCAACCACTCCTATCAAACACTAAACCATGCCCTCGTCCACCTGTGCCTTAAACACCTCCAGGGAAGGTGAATCAAACACCTCCCTTGGTAGCCTGTTCCAGTGTCCAATGACACTTTCTGTGAAAAATATTTTCCTAATGTCCAGCCTAAATCTCCCCTGGTGGAGCTTGAGGCCATTCCCTCTCGTCCCGTCCCCTGTCACTTGGGAGAAGAGCCCAGCTCCCTCCTCTCCACAACCTCCCCAGGTAGTTATAGAGAGCAATGAGGTCTCCTTTCAGCCTCCCCTTCTCCAGGCTAAACAACCCAAGTTCTCTCAGCCGTTCCTCATAAGGCCTGTTCTCCAGCCCCTTCACCAGCTTCGTTGCTCTTCTCTGGACTCGCTCCAGAGCCTCAACATCCTTCTTGTGGTGAGGGGCCCAGAACTGAACACAGTACTCAAGGTGCCGTCTCACCAGTGCCGAGTACAGAAGGAGAAGAAACTCCCTGGACCTGCTGGTCACGCCGTTTTTGATCCAAGCCAAGATGCCATTGGCCTTCTTGGCCACCTGGGCCACTGCTGGCTCATATTCAGTCGCTGTCAACCAACACCCCCAGGTCCTTCTCCTCCTGGCAGCTTTCCAGCCAGGCTTCTCCTAGTCTGTAGCTGCTTAGGGTTGTTGTGCCCCAAGTGCAGGACCCGGCATTTGGCCTTGTTAAACCTCATGTCGTTAGACTCTGGCCAACAGTCCAGCCTGTTCAGATCCCTTTGCAGAGCCTCCCGACCCTCCAGCAGATCCACAAGTCCACCCAGCTTAATGTCGTCTGCAAACTTGCTAAGGGAGCACTCGATGCCTTCATCCAGGTCATTGATAAAGACATTGAACAGGGCTGGACCCAGGACTGAGCCCTGGGGAACCCCACTTGTAACTGGTCTCCCGCTGGATTTAACACCATTTCCCACCACTCTCTGGGCCCGGCCATCGAACCAGTTTTCCACCCAGGAGAGTGTGCGCCTGTCCAGGCCAGAGCCTGATAGTTTCTGAAGCAGAATGCTGTGAGAAACTGTGTCAAAGGCTTTATTGAGGTCCCGAAAGATACATCCACAGCCTTTCCCTCGTCCAGCATCCGAGTCACTTGGTCATAGAAGGCAATCAGGTTAGTTTGGCAAGACCTCCATCTGGAATTTGAGCGATCAACCACTACCCTTTGAATATGACCATCCAACCAGTTTCTTATCCACTGTGCCGTCCACCCATCAAAATCTCCAATTTAGAGAGAAAGATGTTGTTGGAGACTGTGTCAAAGGCTTTACAGAAGTCTAGAACTGTATGACCTTCATGGTCTCTTCCAACCCAAACTATTCTATGATTCTATGATCCTACAATAAAGACAAGACTTCATAGGTCTCACATCACAGACCAAAAAGCATTACTATATCCCCTCTCCTAATCACCTCACAACTGGATGAAAACCTCTTTTGTTTGTCTTGGGGACTGTTGGCTCATCTTGAGTATTATGTGCAAATTATTATTAGAATTTATTACACATTAATGAAAAGTTTTCTCTCATTAACTTCTAGCTAATTCCCATGCTGGTAGTCTAACTGGATTTGTAACTCCACATCAAGTTTATGACCCTCCTATTATTTACTACCAATATAAAGAAATACGATTACGTGTAAAACAACTATAAAGCAGACTGAAACATCTATCCTGATTTTTATATTCAAGTAAAATACACAATTTCATTACAACAGGTAAGTTTTATAACTTCCTTTAAACAACAAAGCATTAACAACAGTTCAAGAGGCTAATGAAAAAGAACAAAGAAAACACACTGGTTTTGAATTTATATTTTATACTTATAGACAAAACTTAAGAGATTTCAACAAGTCTGAGAAGAGACACAAAACACTGCAATCTGGAGAAACAAAGCAAATGGACAGTTCGCGGAATAGTGCTCTGTTAACTTTTACAGTATTCCACAGAGATAAAATGAAGTTCTATTCAAGTAGCATTAATTTTGTATACCTTAAAAAAATAAACAAGGGAATTTATAAACCATTGCTTTAAAAATATATGAAGAATTAATCTAAAGTTCCATTCTAATAAGAAACAACTGAGATATTTATTCTTAACCTCGAGAGTTTCAGGTTACTGATTTTTTAAAAATAAAGCAGCGCCACACTGAATCCACTGGTCTTGGTTTCCTCCACAAGGTACACCAATATTTGTCACCACACGATCTCTCTCCACACTCGTGTAGACTGGTAAAGATATGCACTCCTCTGGAGAATACGGACCATATGAATCCTGTCAACAAAAAAAAAGCACTGAGTTATCACTTAAACAGACAACAGAATGTGAGAACAGAGTAATTTCCAATTGTATGATATCTACAGCTGGATCCTGAGATACAGCTTGGACACTGCCGTTTTAGATAAGCAACTCTTGGTTCAGGCTACAAAGCAGCATTACCAATAAATGAGAGAATTTAGAAAATCCACTAGGTTGCTCCATAACTAAATCTCTAAATTTTCACTCTAGCTTGATTAAACTGAAAACACAAGAAAGTATGTAAGAGGGCTGATCTGATAAATGACACAGCATTGGTGAGGCCACACCTCAAATCCTGTGTTCAGTTTTGGGCCCCTCCCTAGAAGGAGGACATTGAGGTCTTGGAGCGTGTCCACAGAAGGACAACGAAGCTGGTGAAGGGGCTGGAGAACAGGCCTTGTATGGAGTGGCTGAGGAGACTGTTTAGCCTGGAGAAAAAGAGACTAAGGGGAGACCTTATCACTGTCTACAATTGCCTGGAAGGAGATTCTAGGGAGGTGTTGGTTTCTTCTCCCAAGTGACAGGCGATAGGATGAAAGGGAGTGGCCTCAAGTTGCACCAGGGCAGGTTTAGATCAAACATTAGGAAAAAGTTCTTCACTGCAGGGGTTCTCAGGCACTAGCAGAGGCTGCCCAGGGAGGTGGTTGAGTCCTCATCCCTGGAAGTATTTAAAAGATGGGTAGATGAAGTGCTCAGGGATATGATTTAGTAGTGGATGGGTATGGTTGGACTTGATGACCTCCAGTCTTTTCCAAACAAGCAATTCTATGTTTCTATGATACCAAAATCTTCATTGAAATAAACCCCCTAAAACTTAGATGTCAAATGCCTCTGCAAACCAGGGACAAGGGAAGCGTTGAACAATTCTCGTAGGGAAGAAGGCCCCTTGGGAGCACCAGTGCTGCTCTGCAGGGAGCTGCTAACCCAGGCAGGCTGGAGTCTGGGGGCAGACAGTACTCTCGGCAAACCCTGCTGCCTCACCTCTATCATTCCTACAGCAAAATCCTGCTGCTCCTCCTGTAGTGCAGCCCCAGTTGCGATTTGCCTCTGAGATACCTGCAAGTGGGATATTTCAGGAGCTGCATAAATAATCTTACCCTACACTTTGCAGGTGACTTCATGGATTTCAACAAAGATTCCCAACATCGGCTAACCCACATATAAAACTTGTTCTGCGATACATGAAGAGTGACTATACCTTAAACTACAGCCTCACAGGGTCCTCACTTAATACAGGATATTAAGAGGAACCCAGAAATATTAACCACAACTTAGGTAGACCATCACTTCAAACATTAGAGAGGAGGGTAATGGCCTCTTCTCCAAAGTGACAGGGGACAGAACAAGAGGGGATGGCCACAAGCTCCGCCAGGGGAGATTTAGGCTGGACATTAGGAAAAAATTTTTCACAGAAAGGGTCATTGGGAACTGGCAGAGGCTACCCAGGGATGTGGTTGATTCACCTTCCCTGGAGGTGTTTAAGGCACGGGTGGACGAGGTGCTAAGGGGCATGGTTTAGTGTTTGATAGGAATGGTTGGACTCGATGATCCAGTGGGTCTCCTCCAACCTGGTTATTCTATGATTCTATGATTCTATACAAAAAGCCTAAATTCCTCAGTCCTTTCCACATGCCTCTAGCACTGTGAGATATGCAAGCATATGTAAAAGCTACATTATTAGTTTAAAAAACCAAAAAAGTAGATTTGATAACTTTTTGATGTTTGTTTTTAAATGCTTTTCGTATAAGTGCTGATCACTGTCCCGCTTGGAGTACTTTGGCATTTCTGGAGAACAGGTCATTTCCAAGATGAGCCTAAATAGGAGATTATCAAATTAACTTTAAGCATGCAAATTCAAATGGAATGTTTTGAACTCCTGGCTAGATTAATTTATAATCTACATTCTCCTATACATGTACTTCCCTACTGCACAGCATTAACAGTACTACTGGTACAAAGATTACCAGGGAAGTTGTGGATACCCCATCCTTGGAGATGCTGAAGGCCAGGATAGATGGGGCTTTGGGCAGCCTGATCTAGTGGGAGGTGTCCCTGCTCATGGCAGGGGGATTCGAACTAGATGATCTTTATGGTCCCTTCCAACCCAAACTATTCTACGATTATATGATTCTCTCCGCTTTCTGTACTACAAAGTGCATGTGTCTTGGACGTGGTTTCCTCCTAGGGCTTGGCATAAGGCATGTCCCCATGCATTGACTATAAAACTGAGCTCAAAGACTCAGTCTAGACTTCCTGCAGCATGTAATTTAGGTTTCAATTCATGGTGCATTTATTTAGTGTAAATAATTATGCATGTTTTCGATCACACTCAAAATCTCCCTTCCTGTCAACAGGAAAATGTCAGAAGATTTTCAAGAATCAAATAACAAAGCAGATACAATACACTTGTCAGAGAGGAATTTGAAACAGAAATGAGTGTCTTTCATGCAAATCAAATAAAATGTGAGTTATTGAAGCTCCAATATTAGAAAATAACTAAAAACAGGAAAAAGGAAACATGCGAACAATAACTGTTTCAAGCACTTTGCCTTGGTGGTCAAGTGTAAGCCATTTCTGAAGAACTTTGTTGTTTCCTTTGAAAATCAACTTCCTGTGTCTTTTGAAGATCAGTGTAGAAATCCTTACAGCAGGTCTGTGCACTGCATGAGCTGTATAGATAAACTTAATAATCAGAAGTCTGTCAAGAGAACTTGTCTGTTCTCAGAAAGCTAAAGATTATCATGTTTATCCCTTGTTTAACACTCCTGAGAAGACAAAAAGCTGGCTGGGCTGCAAGTAAAATGCTAAGCAGAGAATTTAAGTTTTGTCAAACCTAGGATGCCAAAAGTTGACCAGTTTGCCTTCAAAGACCTCTTTTTACACCTTTTTGGGTCAAAATAGCTTTTCTTGCACCATTCTCGGTCCTACTGATGCCTTAAGGAATCACATTATTTGAGGGTTAAAACCATTCCGTGAAAGCCTTTCTGAGCCACAAATCCATACGTCCTTGGCTTATGTACAGTCCAAAATTTCTCTTTGTCTAGACTGCCTCACACACGGTTCCATCCCCCTTGGTGACACCCTTCACAGCTTGGGATCTGTCATTAAATTAAAACTGGAAAGGACCTTCACAGTTTAATAAGCATCATGTTAGTAGCTCAAAATAGTCCACTTAGAGTATTTTGAGGGGATTCTCTCAGAGAAATCCTGTAGTCTGCTTTTTTTCCCCCCGAGTGAATTCACTACATTTTAGTTGGTTTGAAAATTACCTCAGAGCATTGCATTATAAATATAAAGATTTTTGCTCACTAGGGTTCATAAGATATTTATGAGGAAGAGAAAACAAAGAATCCTACGATAATACTGGGAGGGTTGGAACTAGATGATCTTTAAGGTCCCTTCCCATCCAAACTATTCTATGATTCTAATATGTTCTACTTCATGCACTCTTCTCCTAAGGAGGATGTTGAGATAAGGGGAAATGCATAATGACCTGATTCTGCCTTGGTTCCAGAGCACAGTGATTACGGTCAATTTTTACAGTGAAGCTCATGGCAAAACAACTTAAGGGCAGATCATTTTAGAAATACTCTCCTTAGAGATACTTGATATTTAAAGTGTAGGTGGTTGATGAGCTTTGGCCTGTTTCAAAAGAATTATATTGTTTTCTGACACAAAGACTTTGGTTGCTATTCATTTCAAATATGAACCACTTCAGAAGAAGTTTAATTCACTGATTATTAAACTACCTTGCTTCTGTGTTTTACAAATACAAGCTCCCTGCTGATGTCACATATAACTTCTGGGCTTATCTTTGTCATTTAAAGAATATAGACTGTTATTCAGAAAAACACTTAAGAATCCATTCCATCGCTAACATAAGATGAATATATTTCAGAACAAAGAGAGGGTTACTTATAATCCTCATTTCCAGTGTACGTAAGGCAATCATTCCGTGTTACCATGCAAAACCGTGTACATTATCATCCTTCCCCACCCACCACCGAGTCTATATATAAAGATGTCTGCAATTCCATATATATCCTACGTCGCCCTTCTCAAGTGAATTAGAAATCTGTTTACTTCTCTCAACAAAACAAACTTTGTAAAGTACTAAAGAACTGAAAAATCTTTCATGTCAACTTGTACCAGGTTTTGTTGTGGTTTGGTTGGTTTTTTGTTTGTTTTTTTAATTTTCAGTATTTTCTTTTCCATCAAAGCTGGGAGCAGTAGTGCAGATGGTGGTTAGTATTCACTTGTGTGTTCAAAGTCCAAATCTTGATCATTACACTTGCAATCATAGAATCAGAGAATAGTTTGGGTTCGAAGGTACCTTAAAGATGATCATCCAGTTTCAAGCCCCCTGCCATGGGCAGGGACACCTCCCACTAGATCAGGTTGCCCAAGGCCCCGTCCAGCCTGGCCTTGAACACCTCCAGGGATGGGACAGCAAAAACATCCCTGGGCAACCTGTCCCAGTGCCTCACCACCCTCATTGTGAAGAAATTCCTCCTTACATCTAGTCTAAACCTGCCCCTCTCCAGTTTATACTCATTGCACCTCATCCTACCACTACAAGCCTTTGTAAACAGCCGCTCCCCAGCTTTCTTGGAGATCCCCTTCAGATACCGGAAGGTCGCTATATGGTCTTAGACCCTTTTCTTCTCCAGGCTGAACAACCCTAACTCTCTCAGCCTGTCCTCATAACAGAGGTGGTCCAGCCTTCTGGTCATCCTTGCAGCCCTCCGCTGGACCCAATTAAACAGCTCCATCTTCTTCTTATGTTGAGGAATTGAGAACTGGACACAATACTCCAGATGGAGACTCAGAAGAGAGGAATAGAGGGGCAGTATCACCTCCCTCGATCTGCTGGCCACCCTTCTTTTGATGCAGCCTAGGATATGGTTTTGAGCGCACACTTCTGGCTCATGTCGAGCTTCTCATCAACCAGGTGTTCTAATGCTGTTCTATAATATATTGCTATGTTGGGATACCGTAGTGTGTTAACAATGCAGCTCCTTGTGCAATATACCACAAATCTCATCACTGCTATAATATATGGTAATTAATAAACTCAATTCTAACTGAAATTTTAAGTACTTGAGCCCAGTGAAATTTTCTGTTGAACATTCTTCTAATGAAAACTAACCTTCTCAAGAGAGAACTTAGCAGAGTTCTCTACATCGCCAAAGAATAAACTCCTGCAGTTTATAAATTCATTTGCTTGATGAGTTGATGTCCACAGGATAGGATGACATTATTATTCATTTTTTCATAGAAAGCTGATTTTATTTATTGTTATAAAGAAGCAGATAAAAACTGCATGTGCCCCTATTTCTCACTTTGTACATTTACACTTGATTTTGTGTATAGAAGTGCTAAAATATTTTCTTTCAGATCTTGGATTGGGATTCTTTCCACCTGTCTGTCCCAGAGTTAGGGGTCTAGGCTGTCTCTAGAGTGACGCCTAGAGATTTATCCCAATTAACTTATGATGGGATGAAGATGCCAAAGAAGGAGCTAAGGTATACTGGGCAATTAAGTTTTAGATGGGATGAATTCTACAGCAAGCTTTCTTTTAGTTAATATCATAGAATCATAGGGTTGGAAAGGACCTTTGACAGCATCATGCCCAAGCGAAGCTGTCCACTACTAAATCATATCCTTAAGCACTTCATCTACCCATCTTTTAAACACCTCCAGTCTCTGCCAGTGCCTGAGGACCCTTTCAGTGAAGAAAATTTTCCTGATGTCTAATCTGAATGCGTCTGGTGCAACCTGAAGCCATTTCCTCTTGTCTTATCACCTATCACTTGGGAGAAGATGCCAACACCCACCTTTCTAAAACCTCCTTCCAGGCAGTTGTAGGCAGTGGTAAGGTCTCCCTTCAGCCTCCTTTTCTCCAGGCTAAACAACCGCAGTTCCGTCAGCTGCTCCTCATAAGGCTTGTTCTCCAGCCCCTTCCCCAGCTGTTTTGTTCTTCTCTAGACACGCTCCAGGACCTCAATGTCCTTCTTGTAGTGAATGGCCCAAAACTAAACACAGTATTTGAGGTGCAGCCTCACCAATGCTGACTACAGGGCAGAATCACTTCCCTGGATCTGCTGGCCATGCTGTTTCTGATACAGGCCAAGATGCCATTGGCCTTCTTGGCCACCTGGGCACACTGCTGGCTCACATTCAGCCAGCTGTCAACCAACACCCCCACGTCCTTCTCCTCCAGGCAGCTTTCGAGACACTCTCCCCCTAGTCTATAGCGCTGCAGGGGGTTGTTGCATCCCAAGTGCAGGACTCTGCACTTGGCCTTGTTAAATCTCATCCTGTTGGCCTCAGCCCATCGATCCAGCCTGTTCAGATCCCTCTGTAGAGCCTGACTCTAAGTATATCAATTTGTAATTGCTATACATCTTTTAAGTTCTATATAACTTTTTGCTTTATTTATCAGAGATTGCTATTATAATTAGAAAAGAGGAACAGTAACAATTTTTACTGTTTGGGTTACTTCTCTTTCATCTTGCACAGTTCTGCAAGCATGGGCATTTTTTTAAATTAGTGTAAGTAGGGGAAAGGCTTTCTTTGCTTACAGATCACGTTATGCTCTCTGTTTTTTTATGGCTGTTGCATCTTAATTTCATGTTTAAAATGCAAAGAAAATACATTCTAGGAATGAACTCCCAAACTCCTGTATTCATTTACTAAACACACTTCTGAGAATATGTTAATGTTTTTTAAAAGACAAAGGTAAAAAAATATGACTGAAATAAAGCCCTTGTGTTAATCTGAACAATAGAAGCTAAAAACTATTGACAGCATTACAATAAATACTTGTTTTATATACAAGAAATCACTGCTTTTTCTGTTAAAGACAGGGATTTTAATTTTGAAATGAGTGGGAAAACAGGTCAGCAATGTCATACTGAAAAGCTACTACACAGGAAAAAGCAAATTATGGGTCTTGAAAGTTTAGAGATTTTAATAATTTAGTACCTGTGGAATCCAGGCCATGTAACAAGGGAGAACAGATGACACACTGGGAGAATCATGCAGATTTTCTGAAAGTCGATTTCCATCAAAACTGCAGCCTTCCAGTTGTAAGCCACTGATCTGCCGTGGAAATATAAAATATTCAAACATATATTACAGACAAAATATCAGTAATAATTACAAAGGTGCTTTAATAGATGATGATCGTTTTTACCGTGATGAAATTTTTAAATAACAGGAAACTAATTATTGTAGTGTTCTGTGTGAGAATAGGAAACACAATTTAAAAGCAAGATCTGTATCATCCTTCAGCGTGAACTTCCTCTGATTTGGATTCACGCTCTTTGAAATGTTAAAGAAAAATACCTGTAAATGTCATCATTTATATAACTGCAGTTGCCTGGCATTAGATTAATGGAAATGTGATAGCAACAGCCAAGTACACAATCATTATAATGTCAAGAAGAAGAGAACAATTGCTGAAATAAGCATGACTTCCTGCTTGGAAGTCTGAGCACAGCTTTCAAAGAATGGAATGCACGATTACATGGCTTCTGCAGAGGGAAACAAAATACCTGGAGAAGCAGAGGCTGAGGGGAGACTTTATTGCTCTCTACAGCTACCTAAAAGGAGGTTACAGAGAGGTTGGTGTTGGTCTATTCTCCCAAGTGAGAGGGGACGGGACAAGAGGGAATGGCCTCAAGCTGTGTCAGGGGAAGTTCAGATTGGACATAAGGAAAAATTTCTTCACAGAAAGGGTTCTCAGGCATTGGAACAGGCTGCCCAGGGAGGCAGTTGAGTCACCATCCCTGGAGGTGTTTAAAAGGTGGGTAGATGAGGTGCTTGGTGACATGATTTATTAGTAGACAGGTACGGTTCGGCTTGGTGATTTCTAAGGTCTTTTCCAAACTAATGATTCTATGATGAATAGGAGAATAAATTTTATTTAATATAACTTGAGATTTCTCAGAAAAACTACTGTTTAGAAAAATTAAATAAGAATCCCATATGCTTCTATAGCAACACAATGCTTTATATGTAACGTGTTCTAAGAGCTTTCTTTTAATTAGTAAGTACTTTCAGAGTCTGAACTAAACATGGCCTTAGACCTTAAAGATTTATATTTCCTCCTGCTACGTGCCACAAGTCTTTCTGGACAACTACTTTCTAGACAAAAGTTAGACCTTAACGAATGGAACTGCAGCTTCAATTTCTATCTAAGAGATGGATGAAGAGAACGAAGCAAGAATAACTTCACATTTTTAATTTTAAATTGCAAGCACTGTGGCTATGCAATACAACAGGCTGCCCAGGGAGGTGGTTGATTCACCTTCCCTGGAGGTGTTTAAGGCACGGGTGGACGAGGTGCTAAGGGTCATGGTTTAGTGTTTGATAGGAATGGTTGGACTCAATGATCCAGTGGGTCTCTTCCAACCTGGTCATTCTATGATTCTATGGACAGGTGGAACGATAACTGATTTCCTTTTCCCATTTCTGCAGAATTTTGGCACTACCATTTTTGTAGCTGTATACCATTAACCAGCCTCTGTATCTCAGTTACACTGATGGATTTATAGCTCAGTTTTCCAACAAGTTTATGGACAGATGACTTTGCTTATGCTAATAAAATGTTCTTGTAAAATTCTAGTAAAACATCCTAGTAAAATACCTTAACTTGGAGTTTGCCTTCCTGTATTCGCCCTTTCCACGATGCTGTAAATTTAAGGCTGTCCACTGAACAGCTCATTACTCTGCAAGGGAAACATATCTACAGTAAATCTGAGAGACAAACATCACCAGGAAATGAAATACAAAACCAAACCCAATGCATTTTCAATGTGTACCATATCATACTAAATTTCACTTAGAAGAAAAATACATTTTTAATTTCATCTAAAATTAAAAAAAAACCCTCAGCTTTTATACAAGTAATTCACAACAATTCTACTACAGTGCAAATAATCAAAGTGAGACGACTAATGGCAGCACTTGACGTAATTGGTTGTATCTCTGTCCTGTAAATAACCATCTTCACTCATAGGGAACAAAGGCACATTAACACACGTAAATAGGTAGATTATTTTTCCCCTCACCTTGCAGTTTCCTGGCGTAAGGCATTGAGAAATGTGTCTGGATGAAACAGCTCTGAAAGATCAAGGGTGTCCGACAGAAGTTTCTGTTTCTCTGCTTTTTCTACCCAATTCTAAAGAAAGAAAAAAGAACAGGAAAACAAAATATCCTTAAGTTATTGCCTGATTTCTCAACATTTTGAATAAATGTGGGTTTGTCAATTATTATGATTAATAAAAAATGTTTGTGTAAATACACAGTAACCTAAAGGATTAATAATTTCAATTATTTTAAATTAAGAGACAGAAAATCAACTTAAAAGCATAAAGAAAACGACCTATCTATATGCAACATGACTCATCAATTCTAAATAAACATCTGTTCCATTCTTTCTCCAGTGCAGCTCACTTTGTACAATGAAATTTCTATCAAGTTTCTTAGTCTGTTGAGATCTCAACTCTTCTAACACAAGGGTTGATGTTTTCCATCAAAACGATTGTTATTACTGTCTTTGCTTTACAAAGTTCAGGAAAATCACTGCATTTCTTTCAAGTTTTATGCTTTAAGATAATGCTTTTGTGCAAAATGCATCCTTACAAAACACATGGCCTGACCTACTTCTTTCACCTTGTCTTACATGCAGCAATGATGCCTGTTAGGAGGAGCATAAAGCTTGGAACTTCCCATCAGCACAATGCGTTACGTGCCAACATGAGAAGATAGACACACATTGCACCTTGCAAACTTAACAAATCATGTCTTGAGTTTGATCCTCAAAATACTAACAGTCTCAGATGGTAGGATCTGTTGTCTTCTGGTGAGTTACTTGGGTACTGGAGTACTTATACAACAATCCACACTTAAAATCCTATGTTTTGAAGCTTTTATACTTCACGTACATCTTTGACACAATTTCTTTACATTCTATAGTTAAAGTCCTACGCTAACTATGGTACTTTGTTATAAACATTAAGTTATGGTATCACCTACTCTGTAAGTAGCTGCAAGCCATATGAATCATAGAATCACTAGGTTGGAAAAGACCTTTGAGATCGTCAAGCCCAACTGTACCTGTCCACTGCTAAAATATATCCTTGAGCATTTCATCTGCCCATCTTTTAAATACCTGCAGGAATGGGTACTCAGCCACCTCCCTGGCAGCCTCTGCCAGGGCCTGAGAACCCTTTCAGTGAAGACATTTTTCCTAGTATTCAATCTGAACCACCCCACCCCCCCGTACAACTTGAGACCATTCCCTCTCATGCTATCGCATGTCACTTGGGAGAAAACAACACCACCCACACCTCTCTACAACCTCCTTTCAAGCAGTTATAGAGAGTGATAAGGTCTCCTCTCAGCCTCCTTTTCTCCAGGCTAAACCCCAGTTCCCTCAGACACTCCTCACAAGACTTCTCCAGCCTCTTCACCAGCTTCATTGCTCTTCTCTGGACATGCCCCAGCACCTCAATATCTTTCTGGTAAAGAGGAGCCCAAAACTGAACACAGTGTTCGAGGCGCAGCCTCACCAGTGCTGAGTACAGGGGCAGAATCACCTCCCTGGTCCTGCTGGCCATGCTGTTTTTGATACAGGCTAAGATGCCATTGGCCTTCTTGGCCACTTGGGCTTCCACACGGAAAGCTTCATGTTTAATACTAAGCCAGAAAATTATCAGACACTAAGATTCTACATGTTGCCACTAAATAGAGAAAGACAAACCATGTTCCTTTCTAAATACTAACTACTAGTTCTGGGCCCCTCACCACAAGAAGGATGTTGAGGCTCTGGAGCAAGTCCAGAGAAGAGCAACGAAGCTGGTGAAGGGGCTGGAGAACAGGCCTCATGAGGAACGGCTGAGAGAGCTGGGGGTGTTTAGCCTGAAGAAAAGGAGGCTGAGGGGAGACTGTATTGCTCTCTACAACTACCTGAAAGGAGGTTGTGTAGAGGAGGGTGCCGGCCTCTTCTTCCAGGTGACAGGGGACAGGACAAAAGGAAATGGCCTCAAGCTCTGCCAGGGGAGGTTTAGGCCATTAGGAAAAAATTTTTCATGGAAAGAGTCATTGGGCACTGGAACAGGCTGCCCAGGGAGGTGGTTGAGTCACCTTCCCTGGAGGTGTTTTAAAGGACAGGTGGATGAGGTGCTGAGGAGCATGGTTTATTTTGTTAGTCAGACAGATCTTCATGTTTTCCACCATGTTTTCAAACATATAATGGGTGATCTTTTTATCTGTCACATCACCAATTATGAGCCCTCAACTCAAATAATTATGAATCATTTAGGAGATTTTCGCTTTCATTTTCATTAGCTAAATGTAGTCAGTTAATGACTCTTGTCTGCATGATTCTTTTAATGACTTTATATAACAATTGCCTATCATATAAGAGTGACTGCATTCTGGTGTGGACAGGTTTCATAAGTTGTTTTGTATAGCAAAAGCAGACACAATAATTTCAACTTATATTTAATATAATCATTCTATTGATGTCATCAAATAAACTTTTAATCTAACTGCTTTTTTACAAAAGCTTGTAGTGACAGGACTAGGGGCAATGGCTATAAACTGGAGAGGGGCAGATTTAGACTAGACATAAGGAGGAATTTCTTCACGATGAGAGTGGTGAGGTACTGGAACAGGTTGCCCAGGGAAGTCGTGGCTGCCCCATCCCTGGAGGTGTTGAAGGCCAGGCTGGATGGGGCCTTGGGCAGCCTGATGTAGTGGGAGGTGTCCCTGCCCATGGCAGGGGAGTTGGAACTTGGTGATCTTTAAGGTTCCTTCCAAGGCAAACGATTCTATGATTCCATGATTCAAAGAAACTTCACTGTCTTCTTTTTTTCGGAAGAGATTATGGTCCTATTCCCCATCTCCACTTGTAAGAAGTTGCAGGACAGGGAAAACAGTGGCACATAATATTCATTTGCAGATAAATGACAAGACTGATCTACCACAATCCTTGGACAAAGTCAGGACTACCTCAGACATAATTCCTTTGCAGAGTGCTGGAGCAGGGATTCTGAAATCTGTGTGGTGATGGCGCTGATGTGACTAAACAGTGATACAGAGTACTCATTATATTAGGCACTAGTAATGATGAGATGCACTGCAGTAATCTGTTTTATAGTACCAGCTTAAGGGCTACGTTTCAATAAAAGAACTGCTTACTTTGCCATGGTTCATTTTCCCTAGTCAACACCCCATGAGATACAGGTTCGCCATTAACTCACTCACAGTCCTTGTTCCTCTTCTGAAACAATGACCCCTCGGACTGCAGTCATCAGTCTCTTTCTTTTTTTCCTTTTTTACTGTTTACCAGTCATTTATTTTCTCTCAACACCATCTCCTGAGCCTGTCAAAATTCAGAGGAAGCCTCTCAGCCATGCCTGTGCCATAGAAAACTATCAGCAACTATTAAAGCTTAACCTAACTCTTGGAATTTATCAAACACACTAAAGCAATCTAATCAGAAGTTGATTAACTCTGTGGGGTACATATCCCAAAATATAACACAACAGAAAGGCAAAGAGGGAAATCTGTTTTCCAATAAGGAAAAAGAGATCACGGAATGGAAACAGTGGCTGATGAGACCCCAGTCTAAGCAAAGGCACTATATGACTGAGTGGCCATTCGGTGACACAGGAACCTGGGACACACTCCGCTGGTTCATATTAAAATTACTTACACTCCATTGAACAGAACGCCACAACATGGGATTGCTGCTCAGACTATCAAAGGTTTGTTTAACCAAACAAAATTTTTTGTAGCCACAGAAATTAGTGTGTTTGGGTTTTTTTTGTTTTTTTTTAATTGATGCAATAAGTAAAGCCAAGGCATTTAGCATGAATTACTTCAAATACACTTTATGAACTATTTGTAGTCCATAAAGCCTTTCAATAAATCAGAAAGGGTTTTTTTTTTTTATTGTGGCAAGCCACACAGAAGAGTTCATCATCACAACTTTAGGTCTCTTTTAGATCATCTTTTAGATCCCAAACTATTCCATGATTCTTATACCTATGACTCTTACTCCAGTTTTAAACTGAGTTCTGAGTTAAACAGAGTTCTGAGTGCACCGGTTGCCTTATCTGAATCTGAATAGGCAAGGGCAAAAACTACTACACGCACAATAGGTAAACAAGAATTTAGTCAAAAATTACTCTTATGAAGCTTTTCCTTCACAAACTAAATTAAAGATGACAGCTCTGAAACTTCCAGGTGCTGGAAGGTCGCTCTAAGGTCTCCTCGAAGCCTTTTCTTCTCCAGGCTGAACAACCCCAACTCTCTCAGCCTGTCCTCGTGTGGGAGATGCTCCAGCCCTCAGATCACCTTTGCAGCCCTCCTCTGGACTCATTCCAACAGTTCCATATCCTTTTTATGCTGAGGATTCCAGAACTGGACACAATACTCCAGATGAGGTCTCGCAAGAGAGGAATAGAGGGGCAGAATCACCTCCCTTGACCTGCTGGCTACACTTCTTTTGATGCAGCCTGCGACACACTTGGCCTTTTGGGCTGCGAGCACACATTGCTGGCTCATATCGAGCTTCTCATCGACCAGGATCCCCAAGTCCTTCTCCACAGGGCTGCTCTCAATCACATCATCCTCCATCCTGTACTGAAATTGGTGATTGCCCCAACCCAGATATAGGACTTTGCACTTGGCCTTGTTGAACCTCGTGAGCTTCTCACAGGCTCACTTCTCCAGTCTGTCCAGGTCCCTCTGGATGATATCCTGTCCTTCCAGTGCAACAACTGTACTGCTCAGCTTGGTGTCATCAAAATGCTGTTTGACGAATAGTTCTATGATGTCACCATTAATCTTAATCAGTTAAAATCTCAAATCAAGAGATGAAATATTTTGTAAATTATTTTGTCAAGCCAAAAATTCTACTGTTCAAAACATTACCATGATGTACTTAATTTTAGCTACAAAGCTACCTTATTACTGCAAGAAATTTATTCGATATATGCATGTACAACTATGAAATCGCAATTACAAACTAAACAATGAAGGATTTTTAATAGGTTGCTTGTTATCAGTAGACACAATATTTGTGTCAATATAGTGGTGATCAGAAGAGCAACTGAGCTATCTAGGAAAAAGCAAGGCAGATTTATGCAATGTATCTGCAAACTGGTGTACTAACATGTTGCAGCCTTCTCATTTACTAATGGCTGGAATTTAAAATTGCCGAAGTCTTTGACAGAATAACATAAGGAAACTCATATTCATATGCAAATCGTATCACTATCCATTTCCATCACTTGTATTATAATTAACATTTTTAGCTTGAGCTTTTGTTAGACAAGACTATCCGTTTTACTCTGCTTTCTCTTTTGCAGACAGCTTTGTCCATGATAAAGGCAAGAGATACAATGAAAAAAAAAGTTCTTAGAAACTAAGGAATATATGCTGTAAATTTTAAAAAATTTAAATTCATACAGTTGTATCAACAGCTTAAATTGGAGGGGGAAGATTTAGAGTAGACATCACAAAAAAATTCTTCACACTGAGGGTGGTGAGGCAGTGGCACAGGTAGCCCAGGAAAGTTGTGGCTGCCCCATCCCTGGAAGTGTTCAAAGACAGGTTGGATGGGGCCTTGGGCAGCCTAGTCTGGTGGGAGGTGTCCCGACGCATGGAAGAGGGTTGAAACTGGATGATCTTTAAGGTTCCTTTCAATCCAAGCCATTCTACGATTCTATGATTCATTCTATGATTAATATCATATTGTATCTTGCACTTGGCCTTGTTGAATCTCATGAGGTTCACACAGGCCCACTCCTCCAGCTCGTCCAGGTCCCTATGGATTGTGTCCCACCCTTCCAGTGTGGCAACTGCATGACTCCCCTTCGTGTCATCTGCAAACTTGCTGAAGGGGAACTCAATCTAACAGGCCATATCATTGATGAAGACATTAAATAGCACTGGTCCCATTATGGACCCCTGAGGAACATGACTTGTCACGGATCTTCATCTGGACATCAAGCCACTGACCACTACTCTCTGAATATGACCCTCCAAACAAACAGTTGGATCTATCGGAGCTTCAAATTTGCTGACTACATGGCAGACACAGAAAATATCTGAATTTTTATAGTAGTACTTGCAAATTCCCAATTTTTACCAAGCAGTTACCAGGCAGATAAAAGGTCTTGAGAGATATAACCCGGCTGAAAATTCTGAATGAAGTTAAATCATGCGGCAACATGATGAGAGCTGTGGGAGCCATTTAAGGCTCACTTTCTTAGCAGACAATATTTGGCTTCAGTAGTATTTTTGTTTTGATATTCATGAAGCTGAAGAGGAGAAGCCAAGAAAAACAAGCTAATACCTGCTAATTTTGAGGATAAGATGGATTCTTCATAGCATTCTGAATACTGAATTAAAATAATGGAATGGTGGATTTAACCACAATATTTTTATGAGTTTTTATTCTTTAATATTAGAATACTATCCTTAATATCAGAATACTACATATGAGGTATCCTGTGCTGTACAGATATCTAGATAACAGCTGTTCAAATTGAGAGAGTGATGACAGGAATGATGACAAGGTGGAGAATGCAGCCAAGCTAACCCATCTGAATCAGCTACACCTAAAACCATGAAAGATAAACTACTAAGCTGCTGTCCTCCTGCAAAATCTGCTGAGGTAATTAATCACAAAAAGACTCTGAAATTCTATGCGAACTACGTGGGATTACTACTAAAAGGGGTAAAGGACTTTTATGTAGTGTCCAAGTGGGTGAATCTGGGGACCAAACATGACAATTTAGGGATTGTACAAGATTTAATACAGGATATTGATATATCCCATAATATTATACATTACCTTATCCTTATATATGTATTATAGGATATTTAGGGGAAGCACAGGACAGGGTTATTCATGCTGTCTACGTTCATGCAGCTGCCTGTCAAGGTACTGTTCTGCTGTCTCTGTTAGCTTGTGTGTGGCTGGCTATACCTGTACAGACTATGTGTGTGTGTCTCTTCTGGGATGGAAAAATCAGCCTCTGTTTCTCAGATTTTATGTGTATATATTTTATGTGCAGAGTTGCAATAAGACTGATTTATCGGCTCGTCTTCAGAGTTCTTTAACTCGGCGAAAACTGAAAGGACTTGACTTATTTGTCAAGTGGCTGCCCCATCCCTAGAGGTGTTGAAGGCCAGGTTGGATGGGGCCTTGGGCAGCCTGATCTAGGGGGAATTGTCCCTTCCTGTCACAGGGGGGTTGGAACTGGATGGGGTTTAAGGTCCCTTCCAACCCAAACTATTCTATGATTCTTCGGCTTTCTAAAAGCTGTCTTTCTCCCTTTGATTGGTGAATGATGTTGAACCTCTTTGCCTAGATGGGTGTGAATCTTATCTCCTGTTTTCTTGTACCTTCAGCATGTAATTTCCAGGAATTCAAACCTCATATACTTTGGGTGTCCAATCTACCCTTATGGGTACCTAATTTTTGAAACAGAGCAAAAGTAAGACTTTATTGTACCTCAAATACTAAAAGACTAGTAAAATAGCAAAGATCTGATACTAAGGCATCAAATTGGCATTGAAATCAAATATTAATACCCTGGATTTTGCTCAGGATGGGAGGGGACAACAGAACACAGCATCACAGAGTGGTATATACAAGTCTCTTAATAAAATATGAAATATATCTTTTTCATATGACATGAGTATTTTATATCTATACACACATTTTCAAAAAAACCCAAAAAACCCTTCAACACTTCTATACAAATACAAATGTGCAATACTCATAAACATTTCCTTGATTAGAACTCTCATGATTCTGGGGTCCAACAGTATTCATCCTCAGTCCACACTGTAAGCATTTTAGCAGCTGTCTGACCAAACAGCTATCCAAATGAAGAAGTGTTTTCATAGACTCCTTAAAAGCAGCTTAGTACAAAAGAATTATAAATATTTTCATTTAAAACATGACATCTTCTTGGAATAAGAAGGCTGTTTTTTTCTGGTTCAAGAAGTGAAATTAAGGTATTTATTTACTTCTTATGCAAACAAAAAGTAAGCTTCAGGTTACTGACCAGAAATATTTTTACAATGCTGACACTCATCTGACACTTGCCTAGGATGCAGTTTTTCTCTTAATATCTGCAGTTCTGAGTCTTTTGTCTCTCTCTTTTCTGCTGGTATCCGCAGCTGGATCCAGTGGGTCTCTTCCAACCTGCTTATTCTGTGATTCTGTGATTCTGTGAGCTGTGAGGAGATGGTTATCCACAGATTGGGATAGACTTAAAATCCATTATCACAGAATGATAGAATGAACTAGGTTGGAAAAGACCTCTTGGATTATCGAGTGCAAACATTCCTATCTGCCACTAAGCCATGTCCCTGAGCACCTCGCCTACCTGTCTTTTACATACCTCCAGGGATGGTGACTCAACCATCTTCCTGGGTAGCCTCTGCTAGTGCCTAATGACCCTTTCTGTGAAAATTTTTTTCTTAATATCCAGCTTGAACCTCCCCTGGTAGAGCTTGAGGCCATTCCCCCTCTTTTCCTGTCCCCTGTCACTTGGGAGAAGAGGCCAGCTCCCTCCTCTCCACAACCTCCTTTCAGGTAGTTAGAGAGAGCGATGAGGTCTTCTCTCAGCCTCCTCTTCTCCAGGATAAACAACCCCAACTCTCTCAGTTGCTTCTCCTAAGACTTGTTTTCCAGCCCCCTCATCAGCTTTGTTGCTATTCTGTGGACTCGCTCCAGAGCCTCAACATCCTTCTTGTGGTGAGGGGCCCAGAACTGAACACAGGATTCAAGGTGCGGTCTCACCAGTGCCGAGTACAGGGGGAGAATAACCTCCCTGGACATGCTGGTCATGCTGTTTCTGATACAAGCCAGGATGCCACTGGCCTTTTTGGCCACCTAGGCCACTGCTGGCTCATGTTCAGTCACTGTCAACCACCCACACCCAGGTCCTTTTCTTCCAGGCAGCTTTCTAGCCACTCCTCCCCAAGTCTGTAGCTGCACAGGGTACTTGTGCCCCATGTGCAGGACCCGGCATTTGGCCTTGTTAAACCTCATGCCACTGGACTCTACCCAGCGGTGCAGCCTGTTCAGGTCCCTTTGCAGAGCCTCCCGACCCTCCAGCAGATCCACACTTCCACCCAGCTTGGTGTCGTCCACGAACTTGCTAAGGGTGCACTCGATGCCTTCATCCAGGTCATTGATAAAGACACTGAATAAGGCTGGACCCAGGACTGAGCCCTGGGGAACCCCACTTCTCATTGGCCTCCCCCTGGATTTAAGTCCATTTCCCACCACTCTCTAGGCCCGGCCATCCAGCCAGTTTTCCACCCAGGAGAGTGTGCGCCTCTCCAGGCCAGAGGTGACAGTTTCCATAGCAGAATGCTGTGTCAAAGGCTTCACTCAAGTCCAGGAAGATACATCCACAGCCTTTCCCTCGTCCAATAAGCAGGCCACCTTGTCATAGAAGGTGAACAGGTTATTGCTGAGCTACAATCATGCACCATGAGAGAGAAAAAACACAGAGTACATTTACAATGCCGAGATGAGGAAACTGGGAGTGTAAGAACCAAAAATCACAACACAAAGGTCCATGACGATCCATATCTTAATGTTCACAACAAATAAATCACTGTAGATAGAGAAGCTGAAATATGATTTTGCATAGTTCAATGTCAGCACTGCTAACTGGAAATTCTTAGAACTCGTCATCCAAATACCTGAACTTCCACTTGGGAAGAAATCACATATTTCTATTGGCTTCATCACCATAACATATTACACAGCATAACATGGCTCTATTACATCTTGCCTCAAGTAATTTGTTCACATTTTAAGTAGGCAGATTTCTTTTTTTTTTTTTTATTTTGCTTTTCCTGAGCGAAATCAGACCTCATAAAATGAAACACCTGTTGTTTTTCTATCTATTGTTGTGTAATGCTCTCAGAACATCTACTCAACTTCTATAAGTTCTGCTATAATTATTCTACCATCTGGCCTATCGAGTGGGTTCCTCCCAATCCCCATTAAATGTTTGTAACAAAGCAGTTGCTTTTATTATTTTCTGCACTGGCAGCAAACCTCTTGACAAGAAGCCTTTAAATAAAAAACTAAGCATTAAAGACTTACTGCATCCTTCCTCAGTCAGGGTAAACTTTCAGTATCATTTTGATGTTTCAACAGCTCCTATTTGACTCTTGAAAAATACTTAAATGCCTGAAGCAGTGAAGGTAGAATTTAGTATTTTACAGTGAATAAAAAAGAGGGAGGTAATGATCATAGAATTATAGAATCATAGAATAGTTTAGGTTGGGAGGGACCTTAAAGATCATCCAGTTCCAATCCCTCTGCCATGGGCAGAGACACCTCCCACCAGCCCAGGCTGCCCAAGGCCCCATCCAACCTGGCCTTGAACACCTCCAGGGATGGGGCAGCCACAACTTCCCTAGGAAACTTGTAACAGGGTCTCACCACTCTCATCGTGAAGAAATTCCTCCTCATGTGTAGTCTACATCTGCCCCTCTCCAGTTTATACCCATTGCCCTTCATCCTGTCACTACAAGCCCTTGTAAACAGTCCCTCCCCAGCTTTCTTGTAGCCCCTTCAGGTACTGGAAGGTCGCTCTAGGAGCCTTCCCTTCTCCAGGTGGAATGATGATGGAGTTGGTATTATAAAACTAAACCATTCCCAAATATAGCTTTTATTGAAATAAAAGTCTGAAGATAATGTTGAGAGTTATGAGAAAATCTTTATCGAAGTCTTTATTAAATTTCTCTGTACTAAATGTATAAACAATTAATGATAAACTGCGTGGATAAATTTAAAAATGAAAAGTCTCAAAAAAGAAGATCTAATAAAATATAACCGAGGACAATAAAAATCTTGGTGCAAAACGCATAAACAGGATTTGGAATCATATTTAAGGAAAATGATTATTCAATTGAAATTCATAATTAAAAATAATAAAGATTTTCAGGTAATATGCATATAAAATGAAATCAGAAATTTTATTTCTAGAAGCATCAGAAGCAAATCAGACTGATAACGTATTACTAAGAATTGCTTCAAATACAACTGTATTACATATTTGACCACAATAAAATAATGTAAAAATAGAGTAATGACTATCTGGTCATCTGTCACTACTTTCTATTGTGACTAACAAAAAAATTAACACAATTTAATGCTTATGGATACAGTTAAATATCTACCGTGAAGCTCTGCCTTAATAATTTGTCCCTCTTACAGTAACAAAAGGTTTGAAATTATAAATTATATTAAAAATGAGTAATTCAAATGTACAGCACTGTCAGAATGTCAAACAATAAAAAAGGAAGATTGCTATAAGGGCAATATAATGCAGTACATTTGTCAAAAGTTGACAGGAGTAATATACGGGAATAAAAACTTTCTTCAATATGCCTGATTGAAAACCATATACTGTTAATGGTAATTTCATTCTGTTACACTCTGCTACATCACCTCCACTTTGTGTGGGAGGTATATTCCACACAGAAGCTTGAACTTAAATCTCAGGCTTCCATTTAAGCAATTTCATATAAGCAAGAAAAATCACATGCAGTTTGATCCCAAAGAAATAAAGGTAGAAGTCACAAATGGCACTGTGTACTTTAAGGTTATGAGCACTGCTGACTCAGCCACAAGTGGTGCTTTTTGAATAATAATGACAATAATAGTCAGTCAGAAAGAACTAAGTTCAACCTCTGCTATGAGGAAAAGCTGAGGGAGTTGGGTTTGTTCAGCCTAGAGAAGGCTCCAAGGAGCCTTAGAGCAGCTTCCAGGACCTGGAGGGGGCCTCCAAGAAAGCTGGATAGGGACTTCACAGAATCACAGAATCACAGAATAATCAGGTTGGAAGAGACCTACTGGATCGTTGAGTCCAAACATTCCCACCAATCCCTAAATCATGCTCCTAAGTACCTCATCCACCCTCACCTTAAACACCTCCAGGGACAGCGACTCAACCACCTTCCTTGGCAGACCGTTCCAATGCCTAACCACCCTCTCCGTGAAGAATTTTTTCCTAATCTCAAGCAAGGGCATGGAGCAATAGGACAAGGGGCAATGACTATTAAACTGGACGGGGGAAGATTCAGAGTAGACATAAGGAAGAAATTTGTCACCATAAGGGTGGTGAGACACTGGCACAGGTTGCCCAGGGAAGCTGTGGCTGCCCCATCCCTGGAGGTGCTGAGGAGTTCAAACTCCTCTGCCACGGGCAGGGACACCTCCCACTAGATCAGGCAGCCCAAGGCCCCATCCAACCTGGCCTTCAACACCTCCAGGGATGGGGCAGCCATCACTTCCTTGGGAAACCTGTGCCAGTGCCTCATGAGTCTCACTCTGAAGAAATTCCTCCTTATGTCTAGTCTAAATCTGCCCATTTCCAGTTTATACCCGTTGCCCCTAGTCCTATCACTACAAGCCTTTGTGAACAGTTCCCCACACCCAGCTTTCTTGGAGACCCCCTTCAAGTACTGGAAAGTCACTATAAGATCTCTGCAGAGCCTTCTCTTCTCCAGGCTGAACAAGCCTAAGTCTCTCAGTCTGTCCCTGCACGGAAGGTGCTCCAGCCATCTGATCATCCTTTTCCTTAAATACTGTTTCCTTAAATACTACTTAACTTAGATAAACAGCTTTTTTTTTTTTTTTTTGGTTGTTTAGCTATTATCTTAGTTATTCCTCTTCTGTTAATCAAAGTATAGCTAGGTTTACCTTAACTAATACTTTTCTTCTTCACTATCAGGCTGTAGATTGACAGAGCTGGGTCAGACTGAGCACCTTCTATTACAGCCTTTTGTAAACCTGGAGAATGTATATGTTTTCTTTGTTTTCTTCAAAGACTGGTCTTCTATTATTCTCCGTATCATCTCTATGAGAATTGCTTCACTGTAGCTCTTTATACGTCTCTCTATCAGATTAAAGAGCATGTTGACTTAGAAGTAAAGATTCATCTGAACAAATCAACCTCTTTCCCCTCCTACTTCATCAGAAAGGCTGACTAAAACCTGAGATAGAAATCTAACAACATTACTGTATTTAAAACTACTTCTAAAACTCACCAGGGGTTGAGTTTGAAAGGCCTGCTGTGGTGGAACTCACATAATATACTGTGTCACTGAACACCAGTGTACTGAGATAGAATGACTCTTTAGAATTACCTGTATAGCAAGTGCTCGAGTTACAAGACTTCTAAGATATTGTAAAGGATCTTCTGGACCTTCCCATTTGCTTTGCCATGCGAGGGGACACTGAAAAACAAATAATAATTACTGGAAGTATCTATTTCAAAACCAACATCATTACCTTTTATGCAAGTAATTTGAATGAAAATAAATAATCCAGAGAGGAAATACATCTCGAAAGAAAAAAAAGGCAATACAAGTAGTATAACGATCAAAACATACAACCTCAAATAGGAAGGTCATATTCCCACTGACACTTTATGTACCTCACAGAGATACAGTGCTGATGGAGAACTTGCAAAAACCTCTCCTATTCAATAAGGAAGCATCAGTAGGTTCCATAAATATTTCAGAAAGGCCTCAGCTGATCCTTTCTCTGAAAGCCATTGCTATATTTTCATCTGCAGCCAAAGGTTTCCACTCCTTTGCTGCTGCCTCCCGAGACTTGAACGTGCAGTTGTGTTGCTCTGTGGTGAAGTGAATCTGGTACAATTCCTCCACATGACTATTTCCTCATCTTAAAGGGTTTGCAGAACGACACCTGAGAATAAAATCCTGCAAGACCTCCCCACACAAATTTCTCATTGACTTCAAAAAGAATGGCTCGAATGATCCTTCTGCTAGAATTCCTGCTTTTATAATAAGGATAAAAACATTAATTGTACCTACTCCACGGGAATCTGTAAAGCACACTGAAACTAACTTGGCAAGATTCTCCTGCTTAAGTGAAGGAGAACTGATGTAACTCATCACCTGGGGAATATTGCACAACACTGAAGATGCTGAGTAGAATAAACTGTTTATATTATTTGACATTTACAGTTGCATTTTCCAGGAGGTTCACAATCTAACAGCATATGGGCTGAACAGATTTCAAAATCTGATGACAGAAGTTTGTAAGAAGTATCTTCCAAAGTAAATATTCCATGTGTGCCTTCTATAGATAAACCCCCAAAAATATCTGGATCTGTGGACATGAATTCATAAAGAACTGAATAAACTAGAATACAAATGAGACAATTAATAAACAACATTTAACAGCATGCATTTTTGCATGATGATAATTCTTTGAAAACTTCCTTTATTTGAAACTATTATTACCCTTGCAATTTTGCAAATTGTTTTGCGAGGTATGCATATACAGGCAGCTAAGCAATGTATCATTTAAAAGGTATTCACATAATGTTGCTAATACATCACTAAATTACTCTAAGCTTTAAATAAAAACTTAACTAATTAGTTACAGAAATATATTTCAGTTGTACACTAATGGATGTTTGAGGATGACACTAAGCTGGGTGGAAGTGTTGATCTGCTGGAGGGTCGGGAGGCTCTGCAAAGGGATCTGAACAGGCTGGACTGCTGGGCAGAGTCCAATGGGATGAGGTTTAACAAGGCCAAATGCCGGGTCCTGCACTTGGGGCACAACAACCCTGAGCAGCTACAGACTAGGAAAAGTCTGTCTAGAAAGCTGCCAAGGAGGAGAAGGACCTGGGAGTGTTGGTTGACAGGGACTGAACATGAGCCAGCAGTGGCCCAGGTGGCCAAGAAGGCCGATGGCATCCTGGCTTGTATCAGAAACGGCGTGACCAGCAGGTCCAGGGAGGTTCTTCTCCCCCTGTACTCGGCACTGGTGAGACCGCTCCCTGAATCCTGTATTCAGTTCTGGGCCCTTCACCACAAGAAGGATGTTGAGGCTCTGGAGCGAGTCCAGAGAAGAGCAACGAAGCTGGTGAGGGGGCTGGAGAACAGGCCTTATGAGGAGTGGCTGAGAGAGCTGGGGTTGTTTAGCCTGGAGAAGAAGAGGCTGAGGGGAGACCTCATTGCTCTCTATAACTACCTAAAAGGAGGTTGTGGAGAGGAGGGAGCTGGCCTCTTCTCCCAAGTGACAGGGGACAGACAAGAGGGAATGGCCTCAAGCTCCACCAGGGGAGGTCAAGGCTGGGCATTAGGAAAAAAATTTTCACAGGAAGGGTCATTGGGCACTGGCACAGGCTGCCCAGGGAGGTGGTTGAGTCACCTTCCCTGGAGGTGTTTAAGGCACGGGTGGACGAGGTGCTAAGGGGATGGTTTAGTGATTGATAGGAATGGTTGGACTCGATGATCCGGTGGGTCTCTTTCAACCTGGTTATTCTATGATTGTATGAATCTATGATTCTAACATATAAATTTTGTACAAACAAAGCCCATTGCTGAAACCGTTAGGAGTCGTGCATTAATAGAGTATCACGTTTCTATTGGTCATCTAGCAGCTTTTTCAGGTGCTGTAATCTTAATAGAATTACAACCGTGGTGCTTTTAAACTGTACGTTTTTAAAAATAGCCCTTTGTTACATAATGCATGACCACACCAAACTAAACAAGAACAGTGTGTAGAAAATACATGAAACAAAGCACTTAAGATGATAAATATGCCAGGGTTTAGCTGCCAGGAGGTTTAGCTGTCATGCCAAGAGCGTAGCACTAGCCTCTCTGGAGGACTGCTGAAGAGATTGCTTTATGGTCACAATCCAATAAAGTCATCTATGTCAAGGTAAGTGGGTCCAGTGTATCAGAAAGCACTGAGCACATGTTCTGAGAGATGAAAAGGCATGGAATCTTTACATACAGTTCTACAACAGTGATCAGCTTCACAGCTCCTGCTGCTTCCAATTTCAGTGTGCGGCTTAAGCACACATGCAAGCCACGCTTTCTTGCCCAGTAACAAGAAATCACAGAATCATAGAATAACCAGGTTGGAAGAGACCCACGGGATCATCGAGTCCAACCATTCCTATCAAACACTAAACCATGTCCCTCAGCACCTTGTCCACCCGTTCCTTAAACATCTCCAGGGAAGGTGAATCAACCACCTCCCTGGGCAGACTGTTCCAATGACCCTTTCGGTGAAAATATTTTTTCCTAATGTCCAGCCTAAATCTCCCCTGGTGGAGCTTGAGGCCATTCCCTCTCGTCCTGTCCCTTGCCACTTGGCAGAAGAGGCCAGCACCCTCCTCTCTACAACCACCTTTCAGGTAGTTACAGAGAGCAATGAGGTCTCCCCTCAGCCTCTTCTTCTCCAGGCTAAACACCCCCAGCTCTCTCAGCCTTTCCTCATCAGGCCTGTTCTCCAGCCCCTTCACCAGCTTCATTGCTCTTCTCTGGACTCGCTCCAGAGCCTCAACATCCTCCTTGTGGTGAGGGGCCCAGAACTGAACACAGGATTCGAGGAGCAGTCTCACCAGTGCCGAGTACAGAGGGAGAATGTAACTATAAGTACTAAAATATGGCCATTACATGTATCGTTTGCATTCACTATGACACGTACATAGCAGCAGTTTCTATCACGCAGACACAATGTGTTTAAAAAGGCAATAAGACTGCCAACATAAAAATGTTAATTTATTCTAATCGCACTACAATTTTGCTAACAAATGCTGTCTTGTGAATCTGGAAAGACAAAGAATTTAATTATGGTTTTAATTAGAAATTTGCTAGATCAATAAATGCATAACAATCGTTTTTACAGTACTTGTTCCTCACGTGAAGACAAACAAGAAGTTAATAGGAATTCTTGCTCATGGTAGGGCCAGTCTCAATATCTCAATATGTGTTGATATGCATCAATATCAACACAATCTATCAGTTGCTTTAGGTGAAACAAAATAAATGGAGTTTCATGTCAATGTTTGACTACCCTTGGAATCCAATTATCTAGCTATTAATTGACAGGGCATGTAAATTTACAGTCACTAATTGTACCAGTTCGATGCCAGAAAACAAGGATAAAGTACAGGTAAAAATTTTGGTTGTTCTTCTTGTATATCTAGAACACGGGGTGACGTGATATGACGTTAATATGATAGGTAGAGCTTCTCTGTGTGATATGGCAATAATCCATAATGAATAAACACAGAGAACAAATTGTGATTACAACTGCAGGGAAACTTAAATTTCAACAAACTATAACAAATAAAAAAAAGGGACAGATTTATATGTTTTACTGGCCAGTATAGTTGACTTCTGTAGCATGATTTGATATTTGAAATGGAAATACAGTTCTACAACTTCTAATCTTAGCGGATTTGTCCTTAAGAGAAAGCTTGATGGAAGTATAATATCCTCAGAAGCTTCTGCAAGTACTTGAACAGCAACATTTTTCTGGGTTTTCATTCCAGAAAAAACATGGTCCTGTTTTACACTCATTATTAACAAAAGAGCTTTTAGGATCTCTATCAACACGAGAACTTAGAGTGAATGGTGAGATGAAAATATGTATCAGAATTTTGTTCAGTCTCCCTGGCGTTTTTTTCATTGCTTATAATGTAAATTCATGACATATTTATTACCTTCTGATTTAGCAAAGCACTTGCTAGTCGTTGTACTTCAGAACTCAGTAAGGAGGTACCTCTGATGACTTTACTTAAAGCAGCAAGTGACTGATGTACATTTTGCACGAGGCGAATGGCATTGAATTGTTCCAGAGTAATGAATGATAAGATTGGAGATCCTTGTTGCTCCACCGGAGGAGACACCTTCTGATGAATCAAGTTAGAATTCTAAAAAAGAACACATGATGTCCAGTTAATAAACTCAGGGAAATTATTACATTATACAACATATTTTCAGTTTGTAATATTTTATAGAATCATAGAATCACTACGTTGGAAAAGACCTCTTAGATCTTCGAGTTCAACCATTCCTCTCTGCTACTAAACCATGTACTTGAGTACCTCATCTACCCGTATTTTAAATACCTCCAGGGATGGTGACTCAACCACCTTCCTGGGAGGAATATCACCTTGTTAGCTTTGAAGTAACTCAGATATCCCACCTTTTTCTAAAATTGGATTACAACTATAATGACACCTTCAGTATTGCTCATGAGATGTTCAATAAAGACACTGCTCTTTTTAGACAACTCTGTTTACTTTAAAAGAGGAGGCTGAGGGGAGACCTTCTCACTGCCTACAACTACCTGAAAGGAGGTTGTAGAGAGGTGGGTGTTGGTCTCTTCTCCCAAGTGACAGGTGACAGAACAAGGGGGAATGGACTCAAGCTGCGCCAGGGGACGTTCAGATTGGACGCTAGGAAAAAATGTTTCACTGAAAGGGTTCTCAGGCACTGGCAGAGGCTACCCAGGGAGGTGGTTGAGTTCCCATCCCTGAAGGTATGTAAAATATGGGTAGATGAGGTACTTAAGGCTATGGTTTAGTGGCAGATAGGGATGGTTGGACTCTAAGATCTCAGAGGTCTTTTCCAATCTGGTGATTCTGTGATTCTGAAAAATCTTCATTTAGCAGTATCACTGCTTTTAGTGTTTTTGTTAATGTGTAAATATAAGAAGCAGTAGTGTACTTAGCATAACAAGACTGTATTGAGTACTATAAACAAGATACAGCTCTTGCTTGGGTAAGACTAGTTTAATGTGGAAGCAAATTAAATACAAATAAATAATAAATAAATATAATATTATGTGTAAATCCTGAATGACTCAGACTCTAAGACTGCTGCTCTCACATTGATATTTTTATTACGTACTTTCATTCCATTACAGCCACTGCAAATTCAAATTTATTCAGTATTTTCAAGAGATGGTATCATTTTGCAAATCTTAATTCACATGCAGCTTATTACATAAATACATTTTAGCATGTGTTCTGAAACAGCCAGGCTGACATATGACAAGATTCTGCACTGAATTCAAGTTGTGGAATTTAAACCTTTATTGAAAAATTCTACAAGGGAAAAATGCAAAAAGAAAACTCTACCCTTTGGGGAAAGATTTCCTTTACTATATCAATTTCTAATAATTTATTAAAGGTAAAATCAGATCTTACTTTCTCTGAAGTATCTCTTCTTGAAATAACAAGTTGGTTTGACTTTTTTTTCAGAATAAATAAAAGTTTGAATTGCCAAATGGCATCTTGCATTCCAGAACACACAGGCTGTCTGTACCATAACCATTCCCAGCAATGTAAGCTTGCCAGAACTTTCACCTGTTTTTCATTTCAAGTTCATACTGCACTCAGTTAGGAAGCAAAACTATAGAATCATGGGATCATAGAATGGTTTGGGTTGGATGGGACTTTAAAGATCATCCAGTTCCAGCTCCTCTGCCATGGGCAGGGACACCTCCCACCAGACCAGGCTGCCCAAGGCCCCATCCAACCTGGCCTTGAACACCTCCAGGGATGGAGCAGCCACAACTTTCCTGAGCAGCCTCTGCCAGGACCTCACCACCACCCTCATGGTGAAGAAATTCCTCCTTATTTCTACTCTAAGAAACAAGCAAAGTAAAAGAATAATACGGTACTTCGTTTTACGGCTGACAGAGAAATAAAGGATAAGTTCTTGTCTCCCACATCATTAAGAGGATATTCAACAGTTACTCACTGTTCAAAGTGTAAGAAACATGGTATTTAGAAACTTTGTGCTTTATATTTTGTCTTTGAATGCATCCTGCAATCACAGCACTAGCTTCACCTCGGTTTTTCTGAGGCTGTAGTTTGCTGAGTATATATAAAATGTAATGTAAAACCAGCACAAGCTAGTTGATGATTTCTTATTGTAGTATTTAATTGCACAAAAAAGAAGAACAAAAACATTGCAACTTGTAGGCTTTTCTCAGTCTTTCATATATATAGTATTAACCCTCAAAAAGCTAACTGAAAGAGACGCCTCTAATTTCTTCAACGCTGCCCTTTACCTAACAGGCTCTTATGAATTGCATATTCATTTCATTATTCTTTCAATGCTTTCACCTGAGAACTTGTTAAAACAGCCCGTCTGTCATCTTTATAGGAAAATTAAACATGGACACCAATATCAGCTTATACATTTAACGTTCTATTACACTCCCTTAAAATCTATTATATATATAACTCACATCAGATTTAAAAATATCCTTATGACCTGCTTGGGAATTAAGATGATGAACTGCTGAAGTTCTGAGTGCTTTCCTAATCGTGAGAAACTGAACACAGTTTCTAATCTTTAACATTAAATACCATGTTATTCCACTGATACTTATTCAGGTATATTTTGAGACTTTGATCATTTTCCCTCTTTCACTTCTGTACTTGTTACTATCTCAGTACAACATAAGACTTCACATACTCTCACCTATGATACTTCATTACCTTACAAAACTCAAGCTTTTTGACACTCTAATATGATCTGAAAATCCACCTCTCCAGAAATATAACAAATACAATCAAAATAAACTCATATACGTTCACTAGTTCTGCATTTGATTAAAAGTTCAACTTTGGTGGTGGCTGCAAGTTTTAGAAACCTTCACTGGCCTTTTGATGTACCTATTCTGCCTCCTCCCTCGACTCTCTCCACCTATTCTTTCAGATATTAGCTTCTCACTGTATATTAAACAAATTTTTCACTGTTGAAAATATAAGAAAGAATGATCCTACAATTCTGTTTTACTGATTTCCCTTAGTGCAAAAAGACACCGTTGTTTTGTTAAAACTGAGGTTCCTAACATCAGAAGAGCAACAACCCATTAATTTTCAAAACTACTCTTAAAATCGACTTGCATAATTTTACAATTTTATGAAAATAATTATTAATAGTTAGCCTTAAATCTACAAACAAAAGATAAGGCAGAGCACGAGCACATCATGCTTTTAAAGGCAGAATACATCATAAGCATTTAGGATCACATATTCAGCAAAGTCATAGAATGATTAGGTTAGAAAAGACCTCTGAGATCATCAACTCCAACCATACCTGTCTACCACTATATCATGTCCTCAAGCACCTCATCTACACACATTTTAAACATCTCCAGGGATGGTGACTCAACCACCTCCCTGGGAAGCCTGTTCCAGTGTTTGATAACCCTTTCTATGAAGAAATTTTTCCTAATGTCCAACCTAAACTTCCCTGACACAGCTTGACACCATTCCCTCTAGTCCTATCGCTTGTCACCTGGGGGAAAAGACCACCACCCACCTCTCTGCAACCTCCTTTCAGGTAGTTGTAGGGAGCAGTAAGGTCTCCCCTCAGTGTCCTCTTCTCTGGGGTAAACAAACCCAGCTCCCTCAGCTGCTCCTCCTAAGACTTGTTCTGCAGCCCCTTCAGCAGTTTCGTTGCTCTTCTCTGGACTCACTTCAGAGCCTCAACATCCTTCTTGTGGTGAGGGGACCAGAACTGAACACAGGATTCGAGGTGCAGTCTCACCAGTGCTGAGTACAGAGGGAGAAGAACCTCCCTGGACCTGCTGGCCACATTGTTTTTGATACAAGCCAAGATGCTGTTGTCCTTCTTGGCAGCCTGAACACGCTGTTGAGTGACATTCAGTCGGCTGTTGACTAACACCCCTTGGGGCTTTCTCTGCCAGGCAGCTTTCCAGCCACTCTTCCCCAAGCCTGTAGCACTACATGGGGTTGTTGTGTCCCAAGTGCAGGACTCTCACCTGGAAGCAGTTGCTTCCAGATTTTTACTATGATTGAGCATTCTAACTTCCATGGAGACACTAAAGGTTTTCCTGAAAGAAGACAGAAAATTCACCCATCTAGCAACAAAAATATAGCACTGGTTCCTGGCTCTCTATTCATGACAGATAGCTGTCTGGACAAGAAGAAACAATTATGCAGCTTCATAACATCCTAATATATTTATGCTTCTCTGAAAACTATCAAATGGTGGGCAACGCATGGGTTCCTTTGGGCAGGGATTTCCAGTTGCTCCAGTTATGTGGCACTGAAGAGCTTAAAATGGTTCTGATCTGCACTCTGTCAAGGCAGCAGGCTATGTGTGAAGAGAACAGACACCAAGACCCAGGTTGGCTGAATTACTCTGATGGCCCAGCCCAGGCCAACAAGCTGTAGAGGGGCACCTTTCCACATAAAGGAAGACTTTCTTTTTCAAATCCGTGTAACACTTGTTTGACAAGTTATTAATTGATGGCTTCAATTTTTCAGTACACAGTCTTTCACACAAGCTTATACCAAGCATCTGAGTATCTCTTTTGGGTTTTTTTTAACTTAATGACAGGTTCATGAGAGTTTAATTTAATTGATTAGTCTTAAGTTGTCACTAAATCATGCTGAAAGACAATGCGGAAGCAGTTTTAGGACAGTAGTCATTACAAAGGGCAAGAATTAAAATGTATGTTTTCAAAAGCAAAGGGCTCTGCAAAGGGACCTGAACAGGCTGGACTGCTGGGCTGAGACCAGCGGCATGAGGTTTAACAAGGCCAAATGCCGGGTCCTGCACTTGGGGCACAACAACCCTAAGCAGAGCTACAGACTAGGAGAAACCTGGCTGGAAAGCTGCCAGGAGGAGAAGGACCTGGGGGTGTTGGTTGACAGCCGACTGAACATGAGCCAGCAGCGGCCCAGGTGGCCAAAAAGGCCAATGGCATCTTGGCTTGTATCAGGAACGGCGTAACCAGCAGGTCCAGGGAGGTTATTCTCCCTCTGTACTCGGCACTGGTGAGACCGCACCTCGAGTACTGTGTTCAGTTCTGGGCCCCTCACCACAAGAAGGATGTTGAGGCTCTGGAGCGAGTCCAGAGAAGGGCAACAAAGCTGGTGAAGGTGCTGGAGAACAGGCCTTACGAGGAGCGGCTGAGAGAGCTGGGGTTGTTCAGCCTGGAGAAGAGGAGGCTGAGGGGAGACCTTATTACTCTCTACAACTACCTGAAGGGAGGTTGTGGAGAGGAGGGTGCTGGCCTCTTCTCCCAAGTGACAGGGGACAGGACAAGAGGGAACGGCCTCAAGCTCTGCCAGGGGAGATTTAGGCTTGAGATTAGGAAAAAATTCTTCACGGAGAGGGTGTTTAGGCATTGGAACGGTCTGCCAAGGGAGGTGGTTGAGTCACCGTCCCTGGAGATGTTTAAGGTTAGGGTAGACGAGGTGCTTAGGAGCATGATTTAGGGATTGGCGGGAATGGTTGGACTCGATGATCCAATGGGTCTCTTCCAACCTGGTTATTCTGTGATTCTGTAAAATGAAGCTAATAGAGATTAGGAAGAATTTCTTCACCACGAGACTTGTGAGGCACTGGAACGGGTTGCCCAGGGAAGCTGTGGCTGCCCCAACCCTGGAGGTGTTTAAGGCCAGGCTGGATGTGGCCTTGGGCAGCCTGATCTAGTGGGGGGTGTTCCTGCTCATGGTAGGGGGTTGGATCTGGATGATCTTTAAGGTCCCTTCCAAACCTAGCTATTCTGAGATTCTACGATTCTACTCCCCTGCTGCAGGGTAAACTGATTGTATATGTATACCAAAATGCAACAGTTCCATCTGAGCTCTTGCAAGGAAGGTTTGCAGGCCTAAAGGTACATTTAACTCTAGCCAGTAAGATATAATGGAAGGTGTCACATTGATATACAGTGATTTTTTCTTACAGGGTCACAGACCTGGTTAACAGCAGTTCATGTTCAGAGGCCACAGACCTCAATATGAAATTGTTTAGTAACAAAAGATGATGTACCGTACACTTACCATGGATTTAAGCAGAATTTAATGAGAGATTTTCAAAATGCAATTCCAAATTCTAATGTGCACCCCTTATCACTTCTTTATACGCAGTTATTAGAGTAAGGAAAAGGTTTTTTTTCTAATTCCAGTGTTGTTTTCTACAAGACTTATCACTGAGGAGAAAAGTAACGGCTAAATGTCCAGGTAGGCTCCTACCATGATGTGAGAAGGATCCTTCCCAAGTATGCATAATATCAGCATTTCAAAGAGAATTTGCTCCTCTCGAGCTGTTGGAACAGGCCCAGAGGAGGGCTACAAAAATGATCATAGGGCTGAAGCACCTCCCATACAAGGACAAAGGGACATTTAAGATCCCTTTCAACCCAAACTATTCTATGATTCTACGATTCTATATCACAGCTAGATGGACACCCACAATAATAATTCGATGGAAATAATCTAATATGGAATACTAGATATTGCAAACATTGTAGGAAGGATTTTAATGAACTTCAATTTAAAGCTACTCCTATATTTCAATATTATTTCAATATTATACAGGAAAATATTTAATATTTAAAATCATTAAACATCGCAAAAAATAGTAGAGAAATGAAGCAACTAAATTCAACTCCAAAACATATTAGTGTTCTTGGAAACACATACAGGATGTCAGTCGTATGTTGTGAGCATGCTTTCACCTCCATATCCAGCAAAAAGTGATAGCCTGTTACCCCACATACAGACTTTCTAGCTAATTACATAGATGTAACATTGCACTCCCCACCTCAAATGCATTTCATTTACTTTTTCACTTCTTATCTTTCAATAGTCAAATAATTCCTTAGACTTTACTTTTAATGTAGGAACCGGGGGGAAAAAATTGTCTTTTCAAATTATTTGCTTTCCTACCTGATTAAGTTTCTTCCAAAGGTTGAGAACAGGAGAAAGCTCAGTAGACCATACTTCTCTGTCAAATTTGCAGCCAGCAGTTACTGACCTGCTCAGGATCCGAAGCTGTGAAATGACCTGAGTGATAAGAATACAAATACAAGTCTTGAAATGCCAAGAAGGATAAATGTTTTTTAGTACAAAAATGTGATAGCAAATACTCTCCAATTAAACTATGGTATATAATTTCCTGCATACTCAGTTACTAGTCATGATCTATTCACAACACAAATATTACTCATATCTAAACATAGAACATATTTAGGCCCCATTCACATTAAGCCCAAACCAAACAAATAAATAAAACCTTATTTATCTTATCAGGCTCATTGTGTTTCTTCAACTATAATTTAGAAACTAATGAGGTGTATAATTAATTAAAAAGCTTCTTTCTCACAAAAGCTACAGACAAAACTCAAACTCTGCCTTTAAACAGGCTCCATCTGTAATTAAGAAAAAAGAAATAAAAAATCAGAGTATGTCACTAAATACATACAACACCTATCACACAGCAAAACTCCAAGACAGTTATAATTAATTCATTCTGATTTCCCACAGATCTCTTACTTAGACATTTATGCTACCTCAAATTTTTAAATGCATGTTTATTAGCTGAAAGCAAGCAAGCAATTAAAAGAATAACTGCAAAATTTCCAGAAAGAAGGGGAGACTCCAGCTCATTGGGTCCAACTTTCTATTATTGTTGGCAACCCTAGTAATTCCAAACAGATCAAATACATGTATAAAGATATAAAGAAACAACACTGGGACTTTTTACAAAGGCTTGTAGTGATAGGACTAGAGGCAATGGGTGTAGACTAGAGAGAGGCAGATGTAGACTAGAAGACTAGATATAAGGAGGAATTTCTCCACCATGAGGGTGGTGAGGCCCTGGCACTGGTTGTCCAGGGAAGTTGTGGCTGCCCCATCCTCGAGGTGTTCGAGACCTGGTTGGATGGGGCTTTGGGCAGCTGATCCAGTGGGAGGTGACCCTGCCCATGGCAGGAGGGTTGGAGCTGGATGATCTTTAAGGTCCCTTCCAACCCAAATTGTTCTATGATTCTACTGAAATGAAAATCCTTCAGTAATATTGTAGTCTGTCTCTTAAACTGCATATAAAACCCCTGGGGTTTTTTTGTATTTCAGCGAATTTTCAGTTATTTTTCCCAGTGCATTTTTTTCACGACATGTTAGAGAACAACTTAGTAATTCTCTCCTATTTTACTTCACTTCAAAGAATTAAACTTGAAAATAAAGAAAATGTATTACTTTTGAACTCTAATTAGACAGGACAAGGCAGGAAACCAAGATGTTTCTGCTCGGTTTTGACTTATTTTCTATTCTTGACAGATGTGCAATGATTTATGTTTTATTTTCTTAAATTTACCATTTTCTTTGGCTGAAGAAAACAGAAAGCTAGCCAGACACTCTTCCCCAAGCCTGTAGTGCTGCACGGGGTTGTTGTGCCTCAAGTGCAGGACTCAGCACTTGGCCTTGTTGAACTTTATCCCGTTGGTGTCAGCCCATTGACTCAACCTGTACAGATCCCCCTCGTAAAGCCTCCTAAACCACAAGCAGATCAACGCTTCCTCTCAGCTTAGTGTCATCTGTGAACTTACTAAGGATACACTCAATTACTTACTATCATTGATAAAGATACTGAACAGAACTGGACCCAGCACTGAGCACTGGAGACACCACTTGTGACAAGCCCCCAACTGGATTTAACTCCATTTACCACACCTAAAGCTTTAAGAAGTCCAATTATCACAGGTTTTCATCCTCATAGTAGACTTCAATCAATCCAGTACGTGCCATGAGGGCAATACGACATGGTTCGTTGAAGAAAATTTCTTTATGCAAGCAATCAAGTAGCCAACCAGGGTGGATGCTCTACTGAAGTTACTGCTAATAAATAACAAAGAACTGGTAGATGTGAAGGTTGAGGGCAGCCTGGGCTGCACCAAGCATGAGATTGTGGAGTTTAAAATCCTGAGAGAAAGAGAGGAAGGCAAATGGTAGAATCACAACCCTGGACCTCAGCAGGGCAGGTTTTAGCTTAGTTAGGATTTTCTTGGCAGAATTCAACAGGCCTGGGAGGGCAAAGGGGGCCATGAAAGTTGGTTAATCTTCAAGAACAAATTCCTCAAACACAAGAACAGTCAGGAAGCAAGCATGACAAGCAAACCAAAGTTCAAGCATGGCGGATCAACATAGATGAAAAGGGAGCTGGCGATCTCAAAGGTAAAAAGGTAATCCACGCAAGATGGGAGCAGGGATGGACAACCCAGCAGGGATATACAGTCAATTGTGTTAAGATGGTGTGAGGAAAGCCAAATCTCAGTGGGGTTTGAAACTAGCAACGCATGCTAAGGCCTAGAAGAAGGGCTTCTGCATGTAGCTAAAGGGACAAAAAGAAAATACAAGCCACAGCTCAGTATGGCTTCTGTTATGGATAATACCATTTCACCTTCTCATTCTCATAACTTAATTTTAAATGTTAATAATTCTTTTTGTGCTCCAGCTATTGTGCATAGAAGAAAAGATGATTCTTGTTTAAATTAGCAAAAAAATTATTTTCCCTGCTGAATGTTTTGATCATGGTATCTTTAACACCCCTGTATTCTGCCTCCTTTTCACTCTGTGCACAAGCAAATGTTCTGACAATAAACACACATTCATGCCTTGCAGATATCACTTGTTTGGCTATAGTTCTGGCTCTTCTAATTTGGTTTTGGATAGCTGCCTGCCATCATTTGCAAAGAAATAAAACATTTATATCAAATATACTTGAACTGGTAATTCAGTCTGAAGTACCACACATAAACTTGCATATTTATACTATAAAGCTGCAAAAAAGTGTCTGTGATTGCTTTGTGAATATGAGGGATTGAAAATATTATGTATTGTATTCTATTTTCAAATGTCTTCATAGGTATAAATACTTAGCTTCACACAGCTGAGACAAATTAGAGAAGCAGGGAGTGCAAGATCAAGCAATTCAAGCATTTTTTAGCTCTAATGTTTAGGGTGAGCTATTTCTAATTTTCTGATTATAAAATTTCTCAATGTAATTTAAATAGGAAATACACTATCTATCCATTATTTCAATCTTTGTTCTTCAGTGCAACTATATTTGTTCCAACTTTGTATATTTTATCAAAATAGCCTAAAAATATTGGGATGTGATTATCAAAAGCCAAGCACTAAAATGAAATATAATGAATAAAAAAGAAATCTAGTTTTAAATCTCAGTGTTCTGGAATACTGTAGCACCTTTATCAAATGTTGATGGAAATCTTGCTTTTCTGACTGCACTATATATATGTTACCATCAGGTCAACAATATCTAAATGGGGCCTCCAGTACCTGAAGGGCCTCCAAGAAAGCTGGGGAAGGACTGTTTACAAAGGCTTGAAGTGATACGACAAGGGGCGATGGGTATGATTCTATGATTCTACGATTTCATATAATGAGAAGAGGGAAAAAAATCTACCACAAAGCAGAAAACCAGCACCATCACGGAAAATATGAGAAGGATGGAAAGAAAGGTAATCAAAACATGTACAATCAGCAATAATGGTCTGTTTAAAGAGGTATGAGATTTTTGAGACTCAGCAGTCTTTATAGAAGCTGCCTGGCTTTAGTAAGGTCAACTAATCATAAAAGTATTTAAACACAAAAATTCAGTAGAGTAATATACTTGGGAACAGTGCATCTAATAACTTTGAAAAGCATAGAGGAGCTGCTACTGAATATCTTCTCCATTCTTAGTGGGAAATTTATAAACTGAATGGGTTTTTTGTGTTGTCAGCACAGAAAAATATAAATTGCATACATTAATAAAGGTGGAACAGCAAAACTTAAAAAGTCAATATATTTACCTAGCTGTTAAATTAATTATGCATCTCAGCTTTTGCACATTTTATGGGTTTCTGTGGATATAAGTCGCTACAGTATTGACCAACACATTATGGTAAAACACCCACATGTTTAGAGAAACTGAGAGAGATAATGAACAGAGTGGAAAGCAATAAAGACAAGGAATGTTCCCACATGGCTTCATACCGAACTACTAGAAACTAATATTTGACTTGAAAATTAAAAAAAAATGCACGCAAAATTAAAAACAAATAAATGTCAAGATTTTAACATTTCCTTCCCTGAAATTAAATTAACAACAGATTTCTACGAACACAAAACCTATTTCTATTCTTTACTCATGCACAACATGAAGAAAAAGTCTTGCCTTCATTAAGTAATGGCTACTGTAAAACTGTAACTCGCAAATACAATAGATCATAGAATAGTTTGGGTTGGAAGGGACTTTAAAGAACATCCAGTTCCAACCCACTGGTGATGGGCAGGGACATCCCACCAGACCAGGTGGCTCAAGGCCCGATCCAACCTGGCCTTGAGCATCTCCAGGGATGGGGCAGCCACAGCTTCCCTGGGCAACCTGTACCAGTGCCTCACCACTCTCATCGTGAAGAAATTCCTCCTTGTGTCTAGTCTAAATCTGCCTCTCTCCAGTTTATATCCATGCCCCCTCTTCCTACCTCTACAAGCCTTTGTGAAAAGTCCCTCCCCACATATAAGATCTAAGCTTGTGTTTATTATATATGCTTTTTATTTATTTCATAAGTAATCTGTCCTACAAGTGATACAAAGCCAGGTTAGATGGGGCCTTGGGCAGCCTGATCCAGTGGGAGGTGTCCCTGCCCATGGCAGAGGGGTAGGAATTAGATGATCTTTAAGGTCCCTTCCAACCCAAACTATTCTGAGATTCTGTAATTCATATAACAAAATGAAATTTTATGTAAGAGTATTATGATTTGAAAAAGAGGAAAGTAATAAAGTCAAAAGTATATTGTGAAATTCTGTATCACTGAATTGAAAAAAAAAATCTAGGATCAATCATTTCTGAACTAAATATGATTACTCTTCTAAGAACACAAACCAGAGAACATTTGCTAGTCATATAACTGCTGCTTTATCAAGACTATAGAACAGACAAAAAGATTTTAATTTTTGTTCAAAAAGTAACAAACCCCTCTCAGTAAATTTACAGACGATGCTAAAGCAGGTGCTCTACTGCCATCTACCAGTTTTAAAAGAATGTAGTCATAACACATAAACCACTTCTGTGTTTCATATGCCTGAACAACACAATATATCCCCTTCCACAGCTGTTCAAGGAGATATTTCTGGTTTTATGAAGACTCCACAGCTCAAACTAAAATACAAAGTTATAACATAGCCAGTTTGGTAAATGTTGGGAAAGTATCTTGGTGCAATGCAACTATGTCTTCATCATGTCAAGAGAGGGAAGTGCTTTCAGCTCACATCCCTTCTGACAGAGCTACAAGCTTCCACACTGTTCCTCATAATTTGGCTGCAGTTACCGACACGGCTGTGAAAGTAGCCAAAGAGTGAGCTACCAAGAAACCTTCCTGACATTCACCCTCTCTGTGTCCCCCACCCTCTCTGCAAGAACAAGGTCCATGGAGGTTGTTAAGACAAGGGAACTTTAAGAGCATTCATAATCAATTTGGGGCTGTTCAGCCTGGAGAAGGGAAGGCTCCAAGGAGACCTTAGAGTGACCTTCTAATACGTGAAGGAGGCTACAAGAAAGATGGAGAGGGACTGTTTAAAAGGGCATAGAGTGATTGGACAAGGCGTAATGGCTTTAAACTGGAAGGCGGAAGATTTAGACTATATGTTAGGAAGAAATTCTTCACAATGAGGGAGGTGAGGCACTGGCACAGGTTCTCCAGGGAAGTTGTGGCTGCCCTATTCCTGGAGGTGTTCAAGATCAGGTTGGATGGGCCCTCGAGCAGCCTGTGATGTGTCCCTGCCCATGGCACGGAAGTTGGATCTGGATGATCATTAAGGTCCCTTCCAACCCAAACCATTCTATAATTCTATTTGTGATGTGAGATGCATTTAATGCATGTCAGTAGCTATATGCTCTGTGCAGCTGACACGGGGGTTATATAAATGCTAAATCACTTTAAGCAAAAAGATTTACGTGCCACCTGACATCTAACATATGTCAGATGCAGCAATATCACAACAAGTTTAAGAATAATTTCAATTGCATGCCTTTCAATAATTTTACCCATATTACTCTGTGTGGCATGACTAGAATTATGGCAGAGCAGTAGATATATAATTACGTACCAGTGCTCAGTCTTGCTGCGCTAAATTTTGAAAAAGAAAATTAGTCTGCTGCCAAACCCACTATAGATACCTATAGACGCTATAGATACCCCTATATTACAAATGCACCTTTTTAACTTTCAACATCTCAAGTTGCATAAGGGGACATTCAGATTAGACATAGGGAAAAATGTATTTACCAGAAGGGTTCTCAGGCACTGGCAGAGGCTGCCTAGGGAGATGGTTGAGTCCCCATCCCTGGAGGTATTTAAAAGATGGGTGGATAAGTTGCTCAGGGATACAGGTTAGTACTGGATAAGTATGGTTGGACTTGATGATCTCAAGGGTCATTTCCAACCAAATGATTCTATGATTCTGTGCTCTGTTGCTGTCATTAAGAGGCAAAAAACCAGCACTGGAACTGTACCACAATTGTACACCTGACTACAGTCCGAGGAAGATGTTTAATCTACGTAAACAAGATACACAAGGAATGGTGGGAGGAGGCACATAATCAGCCAGTGACGTACTGAAAATAAGAGTGGGATGGCAACTAAGTTTAAAAAAAAAATGCTGGGAGACTGAAACATCTGAATAAAGGCCAGCATGCAGGCAAAAAGACAGTGTTTATTAAATCAGAAGAAAGGAGCATGACGAACTGAGTGGTGAGGACTCCTGCTGAGCATGAGGGAACTTGAGTTGCTGCTGTACAGAAAATCTCCACCTGCTGTAACAGGACAGGATAAGCTACGCTGACTCCTGCAGCTGCACTGTCAGCTGAGCTCTTCACTATTTTAACTGCACTGTTTTGCAGGGAGATCGTAGCAAGAGATGTGAGCTTATTCCTCATCGTATACAACTGAAGAGATGCTTTGTCAAAGGCTTATTGGAACAGTAGGTAAGGCAGAACCAAAGAGCCACAGTGAATTCTAGAAATCCAGCCTCTAAACATTTACCCAGCTCTATCTACATAAAGCAATCAAAGACAAAACCCAGAAAAACTCTAAGTCACGTTGCTGAAAAGATCACGTGTATTCAAGTCAAATCTTTTCCTAAATACAAAATGGCTCTTTCCAGTACACATGGAGTATTAATTTTCTCTGAATTACACTACAGACCATCATAAGACATAATTTCTAATAACTCCATTAATAATTACCAATATTAAAACAATACAGTGAGCGATGTGCAGCTCTTACATTAGAACTGCAAGGATACTGAGAAGTGTCCATTTTTTTAAGCTGTTTTAGGTTTACCTAAACATTAGCGATGCAGTAGGTTGCAGAAGAAATCTCTGCATGACTGCAAAATGCTGCACTCTGCTGCAGCAAATTTCCACTACAGCCAAATGCATTGCTGCAGCAATACAAACTACCTGAAAAATAAATAATATTCCTAAAAAATATATATAAATATCTACATTTTTCTTATCTCAGTATTCCATCTTGTATGTTAAAACAATTCCATATAACGAGATCAGATTCCTTGATATAATTACATTAATTTAACTTGGTTAATATAATAGATCATAGTATTACCTGTTTTAATACTTATTTTCAAAGATTTTGAACTAGTAAAAGATTGCCAATTAAAATTTACTTCAAATAATTTTATATCTAAAGCATTTATTTAAATCCCTGAGGCTAAATATATGACTAAAGTCAAAACTGTCAGTTGATTTAAACAAACAGCTTGTTAAAAGTATATGTGTTGTAAAAACCCCTACTTTCCTAATTCTGAGTTCAGTGGTTCAGAGAATACAATTCTCTGAATCTCTGCATAAGGAAGATGCTGTTAGTAAAAATACAGGCTGAGAAATTATAATGGCTAATAGATAAGAGCAGCCCGGTGGAGAAGGAGTTGGGGTGCTGATTGATAAGCTCAATGTTAGCCGGCAATGTGTTCTCGCAGCCCAGAAGACCAACCATGTCTTGGGCTGCATCAAAAGAAGCGTGGCCAGCAGGGTGAGAGAGGTGGTTCTACCCCTATACTCTGGTTTCAAGAGACCCCATCTAGAGTCTTGTGTCCAGTTCTGGAATCCCCAACACAAGAAGGATATGGAAGTGTTGGAACAGGACCAGAGGAGGCCACAAAAATGATCCAAGGGCTGGAGCCCCTCTGCTATGAGGACAGGCTGAGAGACTTGAGGTTGTTCGGCCCGGAGAAGAGAAGGCTCCAAGGAGATCTTAGAGGAGCATCCAGCACCTGAAGGGAGCCTCCAAGGGAGGAAGGGGGAAGATTTAGATCAAAGATAAGGAAGAAATTCTTCGCACTGAGGGTGGTGAGGCCGTGGCACAGGTTGCCCAGGGAAGTTCTGGCTGCCCCATCCCTGGAGGTGTTCAAGACCAGGTTGGATGGGGCCTTGAGCCGCCTGGTCTGGTGGGAGGTGTCCCTGCCCATAGCTTGGGTGGGCTTTAAGGTCCCTTCCAACCCAAACCATTATATGATTCTATAAGAAACTATATGGAACAGGAGACAGAAATTACATGAGAATATATCATATACTTAGCACATAATCAGTGAAGTAGTGGACACTGTATTGTCACCTTTCTGGTACTAGCGACTTGGTGACTGAACCCATGGCAACTTATTTCTCACTACCTTATTCACTCAGCTTTTCTCTGCTTTAGCTTGGTAAGGGATTTATGAGACACACTCCTTTTAGAAGGCAATCATTTAATTTCAGATTGAGAACCATTGGATCACCTGTGGATCTAAGACAGCTGCCAAACTGTCAGAAACTGAAGGGGAGTACGATTCATAACTGGGTAGAAACATAATTTAAAAGAAATCTCCCATTTCTGGTACTTAAATTTCCTAAGACCTAAAGAGGTACTACAAACCATTACTGGAAGGACAAGGAAATCTCTCATGTGACAAAGAAGCATGTCCCAAAATTTCAAGTAGAAATCTCATATTTTCAAGAGTATAATTCACAGTTTATACCTTAAAATCAATGTTGTAATAGACCGGTTCAGTAGAGATTGAATCTGCATGTAAATGTATTCAGTACCTATTTCCCTTCACATTGGAACTCTGAATCTATCCCAGTTTCATAGGGGCTTAAATAGGGACTCATTTTCAAATACTAGTATTTTTAACAGCTGCAGTTCTTAACAGGTTATGTCAGCACAGCTGAAATAAATAAAATAATCAGCACTCTACAGTGTATCTGACAGAAACAGGAGCGTATAAAGCTGATGTTTATGCAAAAGATTTAAGACAAAAACAGAGAGTGCTACATTAAATGTTTCAATAGAAAACGTAACTTTACCTGGGAACTGATCATACGTTGTGATGAACGAGCAATATTAGCAGGCAAGCCAAAAAATTCAGGTTTATCATCTTCTGGAAGGTTTTCAATAATATGACGATAATCCTGCATTAGAAGAAAATAATAAGCATAACTGAGGGAACTTTTTGTTCAGGCTGTGAAATGAACAGTATATTCTGAAATGAATTACACTAAGTGCACTGCATAACACAAAGATTAAAATAAATACATAACACATGGCATGTCTTGGTAATCTTGTTTATCATTTTCTTCATTTTATTTATAAATCTTCTTTTATAGTGTTTCTGCTCTAAAAGAACAACAAGCAGTCCTGATTTACAGAGATGCTGTCAACTGAAAAGGAAAATATGCAAAGCCTGTCTCTAAAAAGTAGTTACAAAACCTCTGTTGAAAGCTTAAAAGTAAGCTTACTGATAATATTAAAAAAATATTTTGTCATTTGGAATTCAAATAATCAAGCATAAAATATATAAAATGAAAAGCACTCACTTCTATTTAAATCTATGAAGATATCTCTCAAAGCAAGTGATATTGTTACGTAAAAAGAGGTTTGCATGACCCTTGGAAATGTAGAATATGATAAATAGTGTTTATAGTGTAATAGTGATGCTGCTTTTGTACAAAACAGGAATAGGCCTTCCAGACTAAGGTAATGCTGGATGTTTCTTTGATTGTGGCTTTAAAGGAAAATATATTTTCTATTTGAATGTGTGGTTGCCCCCTATTTCATTATATCATGTACATTTTGTCCTTTGCTTGCAGTGCGCACAATTTACTTTGACATGGAATCTCACTTCAGAGGTAACAACAGTAGCAGAACTTTACTCCAAACACAGAGGGAACACTATATAGTAATAGAAATTATTCCAATTAACTTAAGAAATCAAACTTAGCTCTATTAGTAGTATTCCACTAATCAAAACTACTTGCAGAAATACATTTAAGACATAAAAGTATAAACTCACATAAATAATCATGTAACTATAAGAAATTTAGAGATATTAAATGCAGAGCAGGCAAGAAAAAAGGTTCATCCATTTGACTGTATAATCTACGAAAACAGATTTCTTGGTTTTCACAGAATCATAGAATTGCTAGGTTGGAAAAGACCTTTGAGATCACTGAGTCCAATCGTCTTGTCCACTACTAAACCATATCCCTAAACACTTGATCTACCTGTCTCTTAAATATCTCCAGGGATGGTGACTCAACCATCTCCCTGGGCAGCCAGTTCCTTCCCTCTTTGTCATCTTAGCTCAGCAGATCTACAGAAAGTAAACATCATATTTAAAGTAAAACAAACAAACTCCAAAACTAAACAGTCAGAATCCAGGTAGAGGATGCCAAACAACAATATATTTTAACTGGCATAACTCCATTTACACCAACTTTTACATAAGAGGCCTAGCATGGAGTCCAGCATTAAAATACAAATGAAAATATATGTGAAAAGATAGGGAGAGATTCATTCCTTGGACTCTGTCAAATTCCCTCTCATTTACACTAAAGAAATACTAAAGGAGAATTCGAATCCACATTCTCCGAACAAACTGTCATACACCCTCGGTGGCACATTAGCAGATTATGAAGGATGTTGATATATCTCTGAAATCGAGGTAGGCTTTGGATGGTAACTCTGATTTTCTTTACGTAATTCTTGAAAACAACATATTTTAGTTTCTATACTGGATAACAGAAGATCTATACCTACCAAAATACTGCAGGAATTGGGTAAGGAGACTGAATACGGGAAACTGGTCATCTTCTTGCCTCTAGCATTTAAATTGCCAATGACTTGTGAGTTGAAAAGCTGCTCCAAGTAGGACCGAAGAATTCTCATATCGAAGTAATTATCTACACGGCCTCCATAAATTGCATTCTCAAACAAGCCATGCACAAATTCCCACTGAAAATCTTTGGAACCTATAAATCAATTAATATTAGTTTTGCATCAATGGATATCATTGCGTTATATGCACTTCATCTTGTCATTGTAGTTCTTCAGTGAAATAAAAAAATACAAACACAAAATAATTAATTTCTACTTGTTTTTCTTCTATGTTACTAAACAATAAAAGTTGGAGAACAATGAGTTTGCAAATACTTGTCATTGATAAAAAATAATACTTACTGTATTTCAAAATGGAACTAGAAATATTATTTACTAGAAATATAATTTAAATGCTTTTTATTGAAGAAAAACAAATTTGTCATATGCATTTAAGAAATGATGCTATTAAATCTTCAAAATTTTATATGCTCTTTCATATCACATTATCGTCTGGTATTATAAAATAAACTGATTGACTGAATGAAAACTAGATCATGCTCGAAATGGGTAACATTACTAGAAATGTCATCCTTCAGACACAAAGAGGTCCAGGACAGGTACTTTGTATATAGTTATAAATCACACAACACAGTGCATTACTATTAGCTTCCTGGCCAGACTGATGTTTCAATTAGAACACTCTGGCTTAGCTGGGTGTACCCAGCAAGTTCAAATAACTTATTTCCCCTCCCTTTTATCACAATTGTCCAAAATAACTACACGGGACAGTGATCTACTTATACCCTAGAGCATTAATGTGTGGGTAAAAACTTAATCAGAAAGGTACTTCTTAAAGTCCCTCTAAAAAAGGAAGCAGCAATAGATTTATTGGTGGCAACTGTTGTTTCCAAACACTTCAATCACTCCTTCATAACAAAAGTTATCCTCACAGCAATAGTTAATGATCAGGTTAATGATTATCATTCATAGTTAATGACTCAACCCGTTTACGACTCAGCCCGTTTACATCGCCATTCGTTTCAAGTCTGTAGAATTAAGGTCCAATTCCATCAGTACAAACCGTCCAGAAAACTCATTGAAGTCAACGATCATGAATTATCTCTAAATATCAGTTCCTAACTTTACTTTGTAATGATATAAAATGCAAAAACTTTCACAAAAATTACCTTTTCTGTATTAGCTAATACCAAGAAATTACTGCGCTACTTAATAGAACAATCAAGTGGGCTCTATCTAACAGTGAGTTTTCATATGAAGAGTTCATTCATATTCAATTCATACTGAGTTCATTTATTCAACATATGGAGGACCTCACAGTGGGAAGGAATGGAGAGTGAAGACTTCACCTTCCAGGCACTCCTGTATTTCTTAGTGATACTGGAAAGCTTGAAGAAGCTGAGCAGAAGAGTTTTTAGCACAAAAATATTATTTGTTTAACCAGCTTCCCAAAAATGGAATTACAATTCATTCTGTGTTTCTGGCTTTTGCTTACTGGTGATGAGCCTTGCAGCATAGAATCACAGAAGGGTTTGGCTTGGAAGGGCCCTTAAAGATCATCCAGTTCCAGCTTCTCTGCCATGGGCTGGGACACCTCCCACTAGACCAGGCTGCCCAAGGCCCCATCCCACCTGGCCTTCAACACCTCCAGGGATGAGGCAGCCACAACTTCTCTGGGCAACCTGTGCCAGTGCCTCACCACCCTCATAGTGAAGAAATTCCTCCTTATGTCTAGTCTAAATCTGCCCCTCTCCAGTTTATACCCATTGCCCCTAGTCCTATTACTACAAGCTTTTGTAAACAGTCCCTCTCCAGCTTTCTTGGTGGCCTCCTTCAGGTACTGGAAGGTCGTTATAAGGTATGTAAAAGGTAAAGTAAAATTAAATATCTTCAAAGAGGCCTTTGATCAGAACGCCCCCATTCCAAACAAAACAATCATGCAAAGCCATCAATTTATTAAAATTACCACAAAAGTTTCTAATATTTTTATAAATTTTAAACAAGAACCATTTGGGAAGGTTATGCTACAGAGGTGAGAATCTTTCCTTAGGAAGTGACTTACCCTCAAAGAGTTGATCAATGATGTCAAAACCAGCACGGAGATCAGACAAAGAAAATTCATAAAATTTGGTCCAACCCTACCATTAGAAGAAATCCAAAGAATTTAATTAGTCACACAATGATGACCATTAATTAAAGCAGAAACACATGGTTTCTGAATACTGTATGATACTTAATTCTGAATATGAAAAGAGATAACCTATGTTGTCTAAAGAACATCTTTAGAAACACTCAGTAGACATATTAAAAATATCATCTCTACCAGTGCATTTAATTTTAAATACTTACACAAACTAAAATCTATTGAGTATGAAGAATGTAAATTCCAGACTATTTTACTTCCTAACAGCAATCACTTCAACTAAAACTTGCTGCAATCTAGACTTGCTGCAATCTAGATCCAAAATTATGATTTTATTTCTGAAAGCTTTGTTGTATCTCAGTTTCCTTTGGAGTTTCATAAATAGATCTGATTCATCACACAGTTTACACTATGCTTTCATCATTTTATTCCTTAATTCATGTCACATTCCTACTGACTGAAAAATTTATGAGAAAAGCAGCTACTGCAATAGTGCAGGGAAAGTGCTGACCACCATATGCATGTTTTAATCATTCTTAGTTTGTACCTCCTTTCTGTTCTTGGTGGCAATATTCTTTATAATAGCATTAATATGTAACGTGTACGTAATTTTCACAAAAAAACTTTCAACGTAAAGGGATAATTGTAGATAAATATTCATAGCTGATATAGAAATTAGGTCATTCAGATGTCAAAAGTATCTCCTGTCTCTGTACCTTCACATGGCTGCCTATGGATCATATGATACATTTCCAACTATAAGCACTAATAAATGGAGTAGATTTTTATAGAGGTTATTACCTGAGGAATATAATTTCTTCTTTCCTGGCATACAGCATGAAACCATGCTAAACAAAAGAGAGAATGTGCTCGAGACAAATTTCCCTTCTTATTAATTTGCTCTGGTGTCCAAGATTCATAAGTTCGCAAGAGATTCTTTTTAAGGCCTGGAGGTGCCTGCGTTGAAACGAAAAACACTTTTTTAGACAGAAAAGCTGATACCTTTTTGTACTGTTTTCTTAAATTCCAACTTATGATGTATAATTTAATGAAATCACAAACAGTATTAAATAACAAAAAAATTTACAAGAAAAAATACCTGCTATAATTAATATCTAAAATCAGAATGATCTTACACTGAAAATAACTTAAACATAATGAAGGAATTTGTAACCAGGGTGAACTGACAGGAGGGCTGAACTACAGTAAAAGAATGTAGTGAATGAATAGTAGTCTGTCAAAACATGTAAGCATAACAGTAAATGTGATTTTCTCAAAACCAAGAACCAAGGGAAGAGCAAAATAAGAAAGAGAAAGAGTGATTCTGTGATCTTCAGATAAGGACATTCATCAAGAAGGAGTAATTCCTTGGTTTTCATCCACATTCCAGTACTTGCATAGGTTTCTTCTTCTAAGAAACACAGATTAAATGCATAAGAGAATTTGGGGCACAAACCAGAAGAAATACTTCCCTCAGGTAAATTTATCTTCAGTTGAGACTTTCAAATGGAAAAAAAGATATGAAAATAAATTTTAAAACACCTTCCCTTTAAATCACAGCTACTGAAAATTTCCAAATATATATAATAATTAATTATAAAAAAATCTTTCAGGGTATATTTGTAGCATTTTTTTTGTATTACATCCAACTGAAATATAAGGCAGAACCATTATGTAAATAATCCGCATTATCTTAACTTTATTCTATCTACACATACAGTTTACTTTACATCCAAGATAATTCATTGTAAACATGTAATAAAAGCTTTGCAAACAGATCTTACTTCATAAGTTATTTTCAGACTTGATTGAAGCAATATCGGAGTGAATTTTGGATGAACTTCAGTAGTAAGCCAAAGGCGAAAGTTTGGTTGTGGCTGCAACATATTCAGTTCCTATCAAAGAGATGTTATAAATTGAGGTGAGTTTTGTGTTGGGTATTTTTTTATAATATGCAGAACAGTGGTTACAAAATTACAATATCCTAAATTAAGAAATTGGGCTTGTCTAAAAAAATATCCAGTCATTTTTACATGTAAGGGTATTCCGAGGTTCAAGACGTGTTATCTTCCCACATTCTGTATACTTGCTGTGCTCAAGTTCAAAGTTCATCCTAGTGAAGGAAGGCTCTGCAGAAGGATATGGACAAGGTGTGGGCCAAGGACAACTGCATGGGGTTCAACAAGGCGAAATGTCAGATCCTACACTTGGGCCACAACCCCATTCAACATCACAAGCTTAGGGATGAGCGGCTGGAAAACTGCCTGGTGGAAAAGGACCTGGAGCTGTTGGTTAACAGCTGGCTGAACATAAGCTCAGGAGTGTGCTCAGGTGGCCAAGAAGACCAGTGGTGTCTCGGCCTGTATCATAAACAGCGTGTCCGGCAGTACCAGAGAAGTGATTGTGCCCTGGTGAGGCTGCACCTTGAATACTGTGTTCAGTTTTGGGCCTCTCACTAGAAGAAGGACATTGAGGTGCTGGAGCAAACCCAGAGAAGGGCAATGAAGCTGGGAAGGGTCTGGAGCAGAAGTCTTATGAGAGGTAGCTGAGGGACCTGGGGTTGTTTACTTTGGACTAGAGGAGGCTGAGAAGAGACCTTATCACTGTCTACAACTCCCTGAAGCGGGCGCTGGTCTCTTCTGCCAAGTAAGGAGTGATAGGACTAGAGGAAATGGCATCAGGTTGCTCCAGGAGAGGTTTATGTAGGGTATTAGGAAAACATTCTTCACTGAAAGGGCTATTTACCACAGGAATAGGCTCCCTAGGGAAGTGTTTGAGTCACCATTCCTGGAGGTATTTAAAAGACATGTAGGTGTGGCACTGCGGACATAGTTTAGTGATAAACTTAGCAGTGTCAGGTTGATGGTTGGACTGGATGATCTTAAAGGTCTGTTCCAAGCTAAAGATTTTATGATTCTAGCACCTCCCCTCCAAATCCTAAATTCAGAGCATAAATATATAGCAGTTCTTTACTTCTTTTCAGTGAAAAAAACACTGGAAAGCTACATTGCAAAAGACAAAGACTTGGAATATGGCTGAATAGCAATATCAGATCTCAAAGACTTTCAGTAATCATATAGCTGCATTAATTTCTTATTTTTCAAGTGTTTATTGTAAGCACACTTCACGCATCATGATTCATAGAAAATCAAAGATAGGAAAATGGAGTTCTGAGAAAAGAAATATTGTCAAGTGTAAAATATAAAGTCTTCACAAAAAATATTGAATTACTGAATGTATGAAAACATACTGCAGGTGCTTTATGTGGATCTGAAAGAAATATTTTTCACTGAAGATTTCAAAGTTGTTTGATGATTGACTTGAAAACAATGTCAAGAGTTTTGTGTGTGTTTCATGTTAGAAATATAGCTCAAAAAGAACATTAACAGTTTTTGAAAAATGCTTTCATTTTGATAATCTCTAGAACACAACCAGAATCATTTTGGTTACAGCATTTTTGGTAAAGAAGAAAATCCTGCCTACCCAGTTCTGCTCTTCACGCAAAATGACAAGTACATCCTGTACCTGGAATGACAGAACTGTTGAGGATGGAAGGAACAATTTAGGGATTGGTGGGAATGGTTGGAATTGACGATCCAGTGGGTCTCTTCCAACCTGGTTATTCTGTGATTCTGTGAACCTCTGGAAATTGTCTAGTCCAACCCTTTGCTCAAAGTTACAGCAGGTTGCCCAGAACTGTACCCAGTCAAGTTTTCAGTATCTCCAAAGATGGAGACACCATCAACAGTGGACAACTTGTTCCACTGTTTGCCTAACACCAGTTAATTCCCTGGAGTTATTCCTTCCCATGGGAAGCAGCTGGCATTTGCCTTCACTGAATTTCACAAGGTTCTCGTCAGCCTACTTCTCAGCCCACCCAAGTCCTTCTGAATGGAAGTCTTGTACCATCTATACTTGTGAAGGATGTACTCTATCCCGTTATTCACAACATTAATTAAGATGTTAAAAAATGCTGGTCACCTTATCAATGCCTGGAACACACAACTGATGACTGGCCTCCATCTGGATTTTTTGCTACCAACAACAACCATTTGAGCCATGTAATAGGCCAGTTTTCAATCCACCTCACCACAGCATGATCTATCAGGTCTGTATTTCCTAAGCTTATCTATGAGGATGTTATAGTGGACAAACTAAGGCAAGAAAATGACCCACAACCTTGGATGTAGGCAATATATGAAAAGAAAACAAGGGAATTTCCATGCTGGTTCAAATCATCTTCTCATAGCATTCTGCTTCGGAAACTGTCGGCCTCTGGACTGGACAGGCGCACACTCTCCTGGATGGAAAACTGGTTGAACGACCAGGCCCAGAGGGTGGCAGCAAATGGAGTTAAATTCAGATGGAGGCCAGTGACAAGTGGGGTTCCCCAGGGCTCAGTGCTGGGTCCAGTCCTGTTTAACGTCTTTATCAACGACCTGGATGAAGGCATCGAGTGCTCCCTTAGCAAGTTTGCAGATGACACCAAGCTGGGTGGAAGTGTGGATCTGCTGGAGGGTCAGGAGGCTCTGCAAAGGGACCTGAACAGGCTGGACTGCTGGGCAGAGTCCAGCGGCATGAGGTTTAACAAGGCCAAATGCCAGGTCCTGCACTTGGGGCACAACAACCCTAAGCAGAGGTACAGACTAGGAGAAGCCTGGCTGGAAAGCTGCCTGGAGGAGAGGGACCTGGGTGTGTTGGTTGACAGCGACTGAACATGAGCCAGCAGGGGCCCAGGTGGCCAAGAAGGCCAATGGCATCCTGGCTTGTATCAGAAATGGTGTGACCAGCAGGTCCAGGGAGGTTATTCTCCCTCTGTACTCGGCACTGGTGAGACTGCTCCTCGAATCCTGTGTTCAGTTCTGGGCCCCTCACCACAAGAAGGATGTTGAGGCTCTGGAGCGAGTCCAGAGAAGAGCAACGAAGCTGGTGAAGGGGCTGGAGAACAGGCCTTATGAGGAGCGGCTGAGGGAGCTGGGGTTGTTCAGCCTGGAGAAGAGGAGGCTGAGGGGAGACCTTATTACAATCTACAACTACCTGAAGGGAGGTTGTGGAGAGGAGGGTGCTGGGCTCTTCTCCCAAGTGACAGGGGACAGGATGAGAGGGAATGGCCTCAAGCTCTGCCAGGGGAGATTCAGGCTTGAGATAAGGAAAAAATTCTTCACAGAGAGGGTTGTTAGGCATTGGAATAGTCTGCCCAGGGAGGTAGTTGACTCGCCGTCCCTGGAGGTATTTAAGGTGAGGGTGGATGAGGTACTTAGGGGCATGGTTTAGAGATTGGTGGGAATGGTTGGACTGACAATCCGGTGGGTCTCTTCCAACCTGGTTATTCTGTGATTCTGTGATCTGCAGCATGCATCTTCTGATACATTATATTTGGCTAGAAAACAGCTATGGGCACTTTGTTGTAAGCTGTGAAGGTGTCATCTTCATATTGATAATGTTCACATTGACCACAAGACATATTTCATCTTCTCAAATGGAAAGACTGTGAGAACTCTATTTATGTGCCTGGATGGAACTGAAATATAAACAGGCAGATAGAATAAAAGGATACCCAAACAGATGAACTACACAGCCTCACATGTGCTAATGGTATGCAAAACACACAAGGCGATATGTTCAGTCAAATACCAGCAAATCTCAGTTTATATTAAACTCAGCAGGAAGTTTAACACATTCGATGTTTTGTTCTTGTGGAAAGATTATGAAAATTTGGATACATTTCCATATTTGAATATTTACAAGAACTGAAACATTATAAAGAGTAAAAGGCTTACAAACACTGTTGATAGACATTGCCAACCTTTCTTTTGTTTAAGTTAGTTCATTTTATAGATTTCCCAGCAATACACATCTAAAGGTACTTTCATTTAAGTTAGTAACTTAATGATTTTTCATGCCATAAAAGTGTCTCTAGACACTTCTGGTTTTTGTCTCTAGAATTCATTAGACAATTCAATTTCAAATTAGCAAAACCCTCTTAATGACACACAAGCTATACTTAACAAAAAGAACTACTAAAACAAACGAGCTAGAACTGGGGAATAAGTATAAGCACAGATTCAGAGTCAGCATTCGAAAACACAGGCTGTATTTCATAAAGTACCAGAAGTCCAAACAGGAGCATTTGTTCACTTATTTGTGGCAGAAATACTCTATATTGTATAAAAATTAAAGTGCTCACAGAAAGGAAGGAGCGGCTTAGATCTGAAGCTTTTAACCTTATGACTGAGAAAACTGCAAAGGTTGGTTTTTAAATAGTGGGAATTTTAAGCATCATCATGGAACTGTATAAAATGCTTCAGAAATGTTGCATGCTTATTTTGTCTGGTTTCCAATACATTCATTTCCAGTTACCCTCACCTTTTCCAATACAGGAAGCCAAGATGTAACAAGATGCAGGTTCTTTAAACACAGCCATTCTCCATTGCGTGCACATTCTTTTAACGTTTGAATAGCAAGGTCAGCTTGGCCTTGGCCCATTGCAATCTGAAATGACAGACACAGTTGTATCAGGAATTGATCAATACCTCATTTATCAGCTAAATACATAATTGCATTTCCAAGTTGGAGTGCATATGTTAAGAAGAAGGTGTGCTAAAAATAACTTGAATTTTCTCTAATGTGAGAGGCTATGGATGTAGGGAAAAGATTAACGAAAACACAGTTTTTTCTTTGTGATGTATCTAACCAGAGTTTCTTAAGAGACAACAGTACCTACTCTTTATATGTAAAAAACATCACTTGGTGACAGTGATGGTATTCCTAGGGAACTCAAAAAGTAATTTAAATATCAGTGACAAAACAGTATTACTACAGAATTGCCAATACAATAAAAACAAGAGATCAATGAGAACAATTTTCTTTTGACTCTAAGTTAGGAGTACTTCCTTCAAGGGGAAACACTCACTTTCCTATTAAAAAGAGTGAAAAACTAAGACTGCTGTCTTTCCAACTGAGAAATATTAATAGCTTAACAGACTTTTCATTTTTTATAGTTGCCACTAAAATAGTCATAGAATCATAGAATAGTTTGAGTTGGAAGAGACCTTAAAGACCATCCAGTTGGATGTAGTTGGATCTTCAAATGGAAACACAAAGATCCAAAACTGCATTTTCATATAAATTAATGAGAACTGAAAATAAATAAATGACTTGTTCTGTGGCACAATTACTGCAACAATTGCTGTTTTACTATCTGTACAGTACACTTACCTTAGCTCTCCCTTAGAATCCAACTGGAAACCATACATAACCAAAAACCACCCAGTAAAAGTGTTGGAAAGAAAGTGGTCTTTGCCAATCTGAAAAGTCTTGCCCTGGCATTGATGCTACATCAAAATGGAACTATTGTGATTATTATGACTTCATCAAATACCCCTTAAGAGGAAATCCATCCTATCTTTTTATCCTAAAACTGTACTGAATCAAAGAAACTTAGCTTTATATGACAATACAGAGATATCGTCTGCCTAAATAAAACTGTGTATAATATCTTGAAATAATGTAAAATAGCCAGAAGAAGGTAACTGAAAGTCACCAGACCATATGGTAGTAGTATACCACAGTGTTCTTCATCTCACGTGAGAAATTATTCAAGAGAGAAGAAAAATCTGATCTTCTATGTTTAATTCAAATTGCATGAGAAAGTGCAGGAAAAAATAACAACAAGAAAAAATTCTCATTAGAAGGAAATCTTTCAGAGGATTTAGCTCTGTGTACCTGAAGGGGGCCTACAAGAAAGCTGGGAAGGGACTGTTCACAAAGGCTTGTAGTGATAGGACAAGGGGCAATGACTAATAACCGGAGAGGGGCAGAACGGGGCTGGAACTGGATGATCTTTAAGGTCCCTTCCAATCCAAGCTATTCTACGATTCTTTACCATATAACATACTGTGATACATTTTTAAAGTCCAGCATGGGAAGTATACTTAGAGATAAACACAAAAATCAATGTTGCAGAGTAAGAAATACACATTGTGAAACATTCACAGTCAGATAAGCTGGAAATAGGACCTAAATCTTTACAATTTGATGTGAAAAATAGATTACATTAGTGCACATTCCAAGGAAAGGAACAATTTCAAGGATTATTTAAAAGCAACATTAAACTTGAAATCTTCCATTTCCATGATAAGCTGTGAATATTTCAAATAACATTGAGAAATAACATTTTACAGAAAAGTATAAAGCATATTGGTAGAGTGTATTAGGTAACCATTTATATCATAGAATAACTTAAGTCAGAATGAATCCAGGAACTGAAGACTTTGTCCGGTAGACTCTTGGAAACCTCCAAGGATGGAAACTGGACCAGGAAATCTGTTTGACTGTTCTCATCGTGAAAAAGTTTCGCTTTACATCCAGTCATAACCTACCTTGTTACCATTTACACCCATTTACACCATGCCTGACTGCAAAGAGTCTGGATCAATTTTGTCAGTGACTTTCTTGTAGGTATTGAAAAGCTGTTATTAGGTCATCACAGAGACTTCTCTGCTGACAGAGCACAGTGCTGCATCATGTCCAGCTTGTTGACTACAAAAACTCTCCAGTCCTTTTCAGCAAAGCTCCTCCCCAGCCAGTCAAACCATCACCTGTATCACTGCAAGGGTTTCTTCTATCCCGGGGCAGGACTTTGAAGTTCTTGAGTCCTCTAAGGTTGCTGTCAGCCAAGGAGAGTTCTGAGCTCATTGCTTTGTGGGGCAAGGCATACAGTGACAAGGCACATGGAAAAGGTTGAGGTACTCACTGCCCTTTTAGTCTGAAGTTTTAGGCCTCCCAAAGCTACAACCAGGAGTGAAGCAACACCCACAGCAGAGGCAGAAAGATTTAGGAATCTACTTGTAAAATTCCTCAAAATATTTTAAAGAATTTCACAAAATACCAAAGTATTCACAAGCAATGAACATCTGATTTCTTTTTTTCTGCTGAAGAAAGAAATGACCAAGTCTTATAAGCAGAAGAAATCATGAAGTATAGTTTTCAGTGGGGTTTTTTTCATATTTTGATTATTCCACACAGCATGTATAATCCTTCTCAGTCTCTTATGTTCTCTCCAATCTATCTCTTCATTCTTCCTTCTCCAAGTCAGAGGAATGCCTCTCATGTGGATTCTGCTTCTGTGAGGATCATTAATTGTGTCTCTGTTCTCCAACCCATTTTGTCAATGGAATCAGAAGTTAGTGGTGAGATAGGTGGGAAAAACAAATGCAGAGACACCAACCATGCTTTTGCATATCTTCCTTAAATACCAAGGTAAAACAGATACTACTACTGTAAAATTTTACACCTACCTGCTTTTAATCAGTATTCTTATCTAAGACTGACCTGAGGGTAAAACTCAGTACTCCTTTCAATACCAGCAAGCTCTTGCAGCTCTTGAGAAGGATCAGCACCGGGAGAAATAATTATCAAGATGGGCTCTATTTCCAGAGTCTCTTTATACAGGCGTTTCAAATTCAAAGGTGATGGTGATAATTCTTTTATGCCTGTAATTAGAATTAGAATTATTATGGCAATAAAGTGACTAAACAGGATCAAGTGCTTCATTAACCACTTCAGAGGTTCTCTGGCTGTCAAAGTTCTGCTCAATGAAGACCATAAAGCTAGTCCTACAATGAGAAAAAAATCATTACATAATGCCAGTAGAAGGCATCCTATGTTGATAAGAAAAAAAGAACAAGATGGTGCCTGGACTTCCAGCTTGACAAACAGAAGCTGTGGTCTTTATTTAGAGTGTAGTCTTCAGGAAGCATACAAAACCAGAAGAGCTGGAGTAGAAGAATATGAGAAGCTATGATTGCTAAAACTAACTGCAGTGTGTATGTGCACATGCAGAACTTCGCTCCTGTATTGTCTGGAGAGCCTTAATTATTAGATTTTGACTTTAGACAGTTGTCGGTACTACAATTATTTCAGCCTGTTACACGCTTTAATACGTAACTTATATGTTTAGAATGTTGACCTATATGCGAGGCATATATATATGAGCCCAAAGCTCACATTAGTGTATCATAAGCTTAAACAGTGTTAAGCATGTATTTTCAATGCATCTTCAACTTAAACAGTGAAGTGCTAGGTGCAATGAGAAATCACAACATAAAGGAAGACAGAAAAGACTGAATCAGTGACATCTATGCCACACTTACTAAAAGACACAGTACATATGACTGATGAGAAGCTTGACATCAGCCAGTAACACGCGCTCGCAGCCCAGAAGGACAACTGTATCATGAGCTGCATCAAAAGAAGCGTGGCTAGCAGGTCGAGGGAGTGGATTCTGTCTATTCCTCTCTTGTGAGACCTCAGCTGGAGTATTGTGTCCAGTTCTGGACTTTTTAATAAGGCATGGAGTGACAGAATTAGTGGGAATGGCTATAAATTGGAGAGGGGCAGATTTAGACTAGACATAGAATCATAGAATAACCAAGTTGGAAGAGATCCACTGGATCATCGAGTCCAACCATTCCTATCAAACACTAAACTTCGTCCACCCATGCCTTAAACACCTCCAGGGAAGGTGAATCAACCACTTCACTGGGCAGCCTGTTCCAGTGCCAAATGACCCTTTCTGTGGAAAATTCTTTCCTAATGTCCAGCCTAAATCTCCCCTGGCAGAGCTTGAGGCCATTCCCTCTCGTCCTGTCCCCTGTCACTTGGGAGAAGAGGCCAGCACCCTCCTCTCCACAACCTCCCTTCAGGTAGTTGTAGAGAGTAATGAGGTCTCCTCTCAGCCTCCTCTTCTCCAGGCTGAACAACCCCATCTCTCTCAGCCTGTTCTCCAGCCCCTTCACCAGCTTCGTTGCTCTTCTCTGGACTCGCTCCAGAGCCTCAACATCCTTCTTGTGGTGAGGGGCCCAGAACTGAACACAGGATTCGAGGTGCGGTCTCACCAGTGCCGAGTACAGAGGGAGAATAACTTCCCTGGACCTGCTGGTCACGCCGTTTCTGATACAAGCCAGGATGCCATTGGCCTTCTTGGCCACCTAGGCCACTGCCGGCTCATGTTCAGTCACTGTTAACCAACACTCTCAGGTCCCTCTCCTCCAGGCAGCTTTCTAGACAGGCTTCTCCTAGTCTGTAGCACTGCAAAGGGTTGTTGTGCCCCAAGTGCAGGACCCGGCATCTGGCCTTGTTAAATCTCATGCCATTGGACTCTGCCCAGCGGTCCAGTCTGTTCAGGTCCCTTTGGAGCCTCCCAACCCTCCAGCAGATCCACAAGTCCACCCAGCTTAATGTCGTCTGCAAACTTGCTAAGGGAGCACTCGTTGCCTTCATCCAGGTCATTGATGAAGACATTGAACAGGGACGGACCCAGCACTGAGCCCTGGGGAACCCCACTTGGAACTGGCCTCCAGTTGGATTTAACACCATTTCCCACCACTCTCTGGGCCCGGCCATCCAGCCAGTTTTCCACCCAGGAGAGTGTGCGCCTGTCCAGGCCAGAGGCCGACAGTTTCCATAGCAGAATGCTGTGAGAAACTGTGTCAAAGGCTTTACTGACATCCAGGAAGATACATCCACAGCCTTTCCCTCGTCCAGCAGCCGAGTCACTTTGTCATAGAAGGCGATCAGGTTGGTTTGGCAAGACCTGCCTTTTGTGAACCCGTGTTGACTGGGCCTGATCACCCGGTTCTCTTGCATGTGCTTCATGAGAGCACTCCAGATCACCTGTTCCATAAGGAGGAATTTATTCATGATGAGCGTGGTGAGGCACAGGCACAGGCTGCCCAGGGAGGTTGTGGCTGCCCCATCCCTGGAGATATTGAATATCAGGTAGGAGCAGCCTGGTCTGCTGGGACTTGTCCCTGTCAGTGGCAGGGGGGTTGGAAGTGTATGATCTTTAAGGTCCCTTCCAACCAAAACCATTCTATTATATTTCTTTGAGGGTAAAGTCTGTTTTCAGACTTGAGCTATTATCACCATATAGAACAATACCATATAATTTGAACATAACAAGTCAGTTTAGCAAAGGTTAGTATGAGGTCTGGGTTCTCTGCATGCACCTGAGACTCTAACAGATCTGTCTAAACAGATAAAACCACTATCAATCAACATGCTTCAAAAAAATTAATTGAACAGAACTAGTATTGGAAAATATTTTCATTTACATTCATTACACATGCAGAGGAAACATAAGCAGAGATGAATATATAAACTGAGGCCACAAGGTAATTGATATGGGCAGCTCCCTTGATGAGTTTTGCTGCTCAATGCCAGTAAGCCCTAAATCCTGTAAGATCCATAATATGTCACTGAAATTAAAGCAGGGCTGTTCATCGCTGGACTGAACCATGCTCTGTGAGGGAGACTCTTCAGGGGACTCCTAACTGTAAGAATCTCAGAAAATTCTGACAAACATCTGCAAGTTGTTTTTTAATGAATCCTGTTAGGAGGACAGGCCGAGAGAGCTGGGGTTGTTCAGACTGGAGAAGAGAGGGCTCCGGGGAGACCTCAGAGCAGCCGCCCAGTACATGAAGGGGGCTACTAGAAGGCTGGGGAGAGGCTTTATATAAGGGCTTTGAGCAATAGGACAAGGGAGAATGGCTTTAAATTGGAAGGGGGGAAGATTTAGATTAGAAATTAGGAAGAAATTCTTCACAATGAGGGTGGTGAGGCACTGGAACAGGTTTCCCAGGGAAGTTGTGGCTGCCCCATGCCTGGAGGTGTTGAAGGTCAGGTCGGATGGGGCCTTGGGCATCCTGGTCTGGTGGGAGGTGTCCCTGCTCATGGCAGGGGGGTTGGAACTGGATGATCTTTAAGGTCCCTTCCAACCAAAAACACTCTACAATTTGCCAAATTTACATGTATTTTCAGAAGGCTAGAAAATAGTTTACACTTTGAATGAAAGCTATCCAGCACTCTACCTTTCTAGTCGTTCCTCCAATATGAGTTTATATAGTAACATTTTTCACAAATACAGGCTACTCCAGATTTAACATTCACTTCACTGACATAATAAGGGGAAACAGCTACTGGTGGAAAGAAAAGAAAAAAAGAAAACAGGCAAAATAAATCAGAAAAAAAAGAAACTTGATCAATAACTAGAGATTGGTTTGCGGGTTTCTTTTCAACTACAGTCATAATTCAAAGCATCTGAGTCAATCTAACTAATAAAAAAAATGCTTCAGGATGTACAACATGATAGCATTCTCTGGGGTAAGAATGTTTTTTAGCTAGTTTTTATAAGGGAGTACTTACAAAGCTTATGCATATAATGAGGAAAACATAGAATCACAGAATCACTAAGTTGCAAAAGACCTCTGAGATTATCAGGTCCAACCATTCCTATGTGCCTCTAAACCACATCCTTAAGTACCTCTTCTACCCATCTTTTAAACACCGCCAGGAACAGGGGCTCAACCACCTCCCTGGGCAGCCCCTGCCAGTGCCTGATAACCCTTTCAGTGAAATGTTTTTTCCAAATGTCCAATCAGAACCTCCTTGGTGCAGCTTGAGGCTGTTCCCCCTTGTCCTATTGCCTGTCACTTGGGAGAAGAGACCAGCATCCTTTCAGGTAGTTGTAGACAGTGATGAAGTCTCCCCTCAGCCTCCTCTTTTCCAGGCTGAAAATACTCAGTTCCCTCAGCCGCCCCTTCACCAGGTTTCACAGAATCACAGAATCACAGAATAACCAAGTTGGAAGAGACCCACTGGATCGTCGAGTCCAACCATTCCCACCATTCCCTAAATCATGCCCCTAAGCACCTCATCCACCCTAACCTTAAACACCTCCAGGGACAGTGACTCAACCACCTCCCTGGGCAGACCGTTCCAATGCCTAAACACCTTCTCCGTGAAGAACTTTTTCCTTATCTCAAGCCTAAATATCCCCTGGCAGAGCTTGAGGCCATTCCCTCTCATCCTGTCCCCTGTCACTTGGGAGAAGAGGCCAGCTCCCTCCTCTCTACCTCCCCAGGTAGTTGTAGAGAGTAATAAGGTCTCCCCTCAGCCTCCTCTTCTCAAAGTTAAACAGCCCCAGCTCTTCCAGTCGCTCCTCATAAGATTTGTTCTCCAGCCCCTTCACCAGCTTTGTTGCCCTTCTCTGGACTCGCTCCAGAGCCACAACATCCCTCTTGTGGTGAGGGGCCCAGAACTGAACACAGTACTCGAGGAGTGGTCTCACCAGGGCCGAGTACAGGGGGAGAATAACCTCCCTGGACCTGCTGGTCACACCATTTCTGATACAGGCTAAGATGCCATTGGCCTTTTTGGCCACCTGGGCACACTGCTGGCTCATGTTCAGTCGGCTGTCAACCAACACCCTCAGGTCCTTCTCCTCCTGGCAGCTTTCCAGCCAGGTTTCTCCTAGTTTGTACCTCTGCTTAGGGTTGTTGTGCCCCAAGTGCAGGACCCGGCATTTGGCCTTGTTAAACCTCATGCCATTGGTCTCAGCCCAGCAGTCCAGCCTGTTCAGGTCCCTTTGCAGAGCCTCCCGACCCTCCAGTAGATCGACACTTCCACCTAGCTTGGTGTCATCTGCAAACTTGCTAAGGGAGCACTCGATGCCTTCATCCAGGTCGTTGATAAAGACGTTAAACAGGACTGGACCCAGCACTGAGCCCTGGGGAACCCCACTTGTCACTGGCCTCCAGCTGGAGTTAACTCCATTTGCTGCCACTCTCTGGGCCCGGCCATCCAACCAGTTTTTTACCCAGGAGAGTGTGTTTGTTGCTCTCTCTGGACATGCTCCAGAACCTCAATATCCTTCTCATAGTGATGGGCTCAGAACTGAACACATCAAAGGTTTATTTTGGTGGATGAAGACCAGAAGGAAGAGGTACTTTTGATGTGTTCTGATATTTGGGCTATAAAACACTGTCCTGCACCTTTAGCAAGTTTCATTTTATCAAATTCCTTTCTACTGAGTTGTATTCACTGTAACTATATTTCACAGTTGAAGTACCAAAATATAAGTATTTCTGTATTAATTTAATATAAATACTTAAACACTATATAAAGCATTTTTAGAACTTAATCACTAGCCACATATGCAATAAAAACATATTGAGAATGTTAATACGAAATTTTACATCAAAATTTGATTAAATATAAGGTTTGGGAAAGTTAAATTCTGAGTTTCTTTTAAGTGATGTGTTATTATTTCCAGTTGTGAAACCCTGGAGACATAAAACACTGGTCACTACAATAGGTTTCGCTATATGCTTGTGATGATGTTCTTCTCGTCCTGGTATTTACCTTCACTGACAAATACAGCAACATTTTAGGCAGGATCTCTCTTTACCTGCTCAACCATTCTGAAGTTTCTGTTCTTAAGACTGCTTTGCTGCTACAAACAGGTGCATGGAACGCATCTACAACCAAGATAAACCAGATACTGTTGGCTGTATTATTATTTTTAGCAGTGCGAGCAGAAGGCAAACACACACGGACAAATAGCTGTGGCTGCCCCATCCCTGGAGGTGTTAAAAGCCAGGATGGATGGGGCTTTGGGTAACCTGATCTAGTGGGATGTTCCTGCCCTTGGCAGGGTGGTTGGAACTAGATGACCTTTAAGGTCCCTTCCAACCCTAACTATTCTACAATTCTATGATTCTAAATATTTAATGGTATGGAAACACCCTGGTGAAAAATAAACTTACCTAAGGTTTTACACGCAAAAAGAGCCATGGCACTCTGCAGCCTGTCTGGTCGGACAGCCTGGACCACAAGTACCTTAAAACAAAGTATATGCAAGGAACATGAGTTTATAAAAGTAACTGTGACAATTTAGAAAGAAAGACTCTCCTAAGAAGGCTGAATTCTTCAGAACAAAGTTGCAGTATTTCTCTTCAGAACGAAGTTGTTTCCCCTGAATTTATGTAGCTATCTGATCATTCCTTTCCTAGATAAACTACTGTAATTGTTCTTTTCTGAGTTGCTCGTCCTGTTCATAGAATCAGAAGACAGATCCACATCTCATGGCCATTTGTAAACTGGAACATTTTCTACTATGTTTTAGAAAACAGGTAGCTATGCGTGTAGCTAGAACTACCAAAAGCAAACTTGGCTTTACACTAGCAATCAAAATTCTATGCAAGTATTTGGGTAGTAACCTGATCGGAATACTGATGCTTCTGATTTCAGTGGAGAAATACTGCAAAATAATCAGTTTTCAAAGCCTTTCTTTGTTTAAGCACACCTTTAGAGAATTATATTTAACTTCTTTTTCTTACTTCCAAATCTCCTACTTTCCAGATGCTTCTACACTTCTTCAAAAGTCTACAGAAAATGAACAGCTAATCAATTCTTGTACAAATTAAATTAGTAGTTTCCCTACCAGCTGACTCTTTTTCAGTTAACTTCCTGGAAACATTCAATGGAAGCAACTAAAGTAACTTCAGCAGAAATTCTTTGTAAAAATCACCACCCCTTCTCCTACCCCCTTAGGTTCAGAGCTGTAAACCACAATTCTGAACTTAATATCCCATTCCAGCTTCCAAGTCTGGAATATCTGTTGTTAGTTTTGGAGGAAAAAAATAATTTCATTAATTTTTTCATTCAATTTTTAGAAAATACTGCTTTTTAAGCTTGAGATGACACTAGATGCTACTGTACTGTTTTTAAGTTTAACATACAGTGGGGCAAATAATCTAATCAGGTAGTTTCAGTATATTTAACCAACAGAAATGTTCTTAATACTTTCTATGCAAGAAAATAGATATGCAATATGCTGATTATTCCAGATTTATTTTCCTATAAATGTAGGGGGTTTTATGACAACACATTGCACAGGTAAGAATTGCTGTTCTGAATTTCATCAAATTAAATGTGACTCAGACAAATTCCTTTCCAAAATGGTTTATTCTTAAATTCCATGCATGCTATTTTAGAAGTTCTCCTTCTCCACAAAAACTCTAAATCAAGAGCCCCTAAGAGACAACCGTCATGAAACTACATTGTCTTATACCCCATTTCTTCTTTGATAGGCCTTCATTTTACCTGAAGTGACTTCAAACGAAAAATCATGGCATCATTTGAAAACAAGTAATAATATCCTTTCTTCCATTAAAAAAAAAAAAAAAGACATTTTTCTCTTTCAGAGGAGAAGGATCCTCAGGTGGAAGAAGGAACTCAACTCTCCAACATTATTGGTTAGTCCTTTAATCAGCAAGCTTTCAGAAAGAGGAGTATTTCATGACTAATATCCTAAAAAGCAGTGGCTGCTACTACAATTTGTGTTTTTTCAGTTAGATGTATGAGCTTGCACATTTAAGGATGAACCAAATTACTGAGGTTCAACAAGCTGACAAGTTCCACGGTAACAAAGGAACCATGAAAGAATTTTAATACCTATTCATAAAATTGATTCAGTGAACACAAATAAAGAGCTTACAAATCTGCTCTTTCAGGGTATGTTCAGTTGCAGTCAATATGTCAACACAAAAGACTCAGGTAAGAGGGAACTAAATATGTATCACAGAAAAAAAATCCTCGGACTAAATAAACTAGTTAAGCTGTAAGATCACGTACATATTGTCACCACTTACAACATAACAAGGCCTGAAGTCTAAATTCCCAAGATGTAAATCTTATTTCCAGTACTGAACTCATATATTTTTTAAATAATTTAATATGAAAAGATTACCTGCTGAAATAAAGAAATCCTTTTTACAATAGTAGAAGGGAAGTCTTGTTCGCACACAGAGCTCTGAGAAAAAGTGCGCCACAGACCTTCATCTTCAAAACAAAGTGTCTGATAGAGACATGGGAGAGAAATCTACGAAAAAAATAATGCGTATTTAATAACAAGAAAGAGGAGTCATTTAGACATCGTGTATTTTAATTAATTCCCAAATCCCCCTATGACTCTACACAGGTAAATAATTGTGCCATTACTTAACTCGGTTCCATTTTATCTTCACAGTTCACCAAGAAAAGTGTAGGTTCTAAAATTAACCACTTGTTTACCTATTCTCTGGAAATGTTAGATGTGCTCTATATTTGCTCTATGCTTTTGTTTTTAAACTTGCGGGTTGTTTTTAAGCTTTGGGCTCTACCCAGTAGTAGTTCTTTCCTTTAATCACAACCAGGCTCTTTTCAGAATCATAGAATAGTTTGGATTGGAAGGGACCTTAAAGATCATCCAGTTCCAACCCCCCTGCCACGGGCAGGGGCACCTCCCACTAGACCAGGCTGCCCAAGCCCCCATCCAACCTGGCCTTCAACACTCCCAGGGATGGGGCAGCCACAACCTCCCTATGCAACCTCTGCCAGTGCCTCACCACTCCCATCGTGAAGAAATTCCTCCTTATGTCTAGTCAGTGCATGCTACTGATTCATCTAGTTACTCACTTTCTGTTCATTTGTGTAGTTTTTTGTTTAAACCCTTAGCAATCACGATTGCTAAACCATTACTGTAACTGTTGCTGAACCACAGTGAAAAGAAATGAAAAATAATAAATTCTGGATATAGCAGCAAAAGCTCTTGCTATAGATTGATCAAGGTTTTCCTTCCTGCTGCTGAGACACAAACAGGAGGAGAGCCTATAACAGAATTTCAAGGTCTAGTATTTTCAATTAGTTCCCTTCAGGATCATAAGACTTCAAAGCAAGAAGGTGTTTTTGTTTCGGTTTGAAATTACTTGATCTGAGCCATAACAAACTCTGAAATACCTTTGAAGTTAAGCATGGAAATCGAGTAAGTAGAGTAGACATAAAGACTAGACATAAGAAGGAATTTGTTCACAATGAGAGTGGTGAGACACTGGCACAGGTTGCCCAGGGAGGCTGTGTCTGCCCCATCCCTGGAGATGTTCAAGGCCCGGTTGGATGAGGCCTGATTTAGTGAGCGGTGTCCCTGCCCATGGCAGAGTGTTTAGACCTAGATGATCTTTAAGGCCCCTTCCAACTCAAACTACTCAATGATTCTATGATTCTAAGTAGAAAACTAGTTTCCCAGTTAACAATTTGAGTCGTATGAAGTTGTTTGTGCAAGTCCCTACCTAAGGGAAAAGTTCAGCTTAAATATTCTTCATGATTACTCCTCAGTATATTTTACTGTCTGTAGAAATTGCAGCACCTTGGGTAGATGTGCAATGTTTTCTCATCTCAGTAAGATCATAGGTCCATTCACATGCACTGAAATTCATCGTTAGAGGGGGGAGAGATGTACATGAAAAGGCTCAGAAAAATGAGATTGAATTTAATCACAAAAAAACAGCTTTGTTTTTCAAGTGGTTATATATAAAGACATGGTTTCTCGAAGAGAGAACCGACTGTTTAAAATAATGAAATATATGTCCATCTGACAAACATATATTTGAGTATTCAAGTCCAAGTTATTACTTGTGAAAATGAAGGCTTTTTAAGTTGAATTCAACCCACCAAGTGATGTATACCTTCAAAGATGCTACTGCCCAGGCTCGGTCTTGTTCTATCCAAGAGGGAAGCTGGTCACGAATACTTCTCTGTGAATCCTTTGTGAAGCAAGTTACATTACACGCATAAGGTACACAATTTTTTTGTGAAATACTATGTTCAGTAAGAAGATTGTGAAACTCATGCTTTAAATAAAAACAGCATTCACAGCAGGAAACTTTCTGTGGTCTTTTCCTAAGTTCAATAATGGCATGACAAAAGAAAAGCTACTAATAATGATCTAAATTTCAGATCTACTGTTTGCATTACCATTTGCTTTACGACTTGAGCCTGAAAATGTTTTATCAGTTAGAATATCTATACAAAGCATTCAACTCTAAGTAGTTTTCTTCTCCATTACAAACAATGGACCCAAATGACTGAGTATCTGTATACTGCACTCTGAGCAACTGCTTTCAAACAAATAACTTCATTGCATGTATTCACAGTTATGAAAAAGATAGCTCTTCACACACAGGGAAATTCTGGGATAATTCACTAGGCAAAGCATCGCTTCTGGGTATCTCTGCACTGGTAAAGTTTGACAACAACTCTATTTATCTGCTTCTTAGATGCTGGGGGTGGAGGAAATTAAGTTTGAACACCATAGCTTAAGCTTCAGTGCAGTCTCTGTATTCACTGTATCATTTTGTATAAAAAATCTTACAGTAGCCATTAACCAGCCTGACAGTCTCCATATGGGAATCTATTTGGATGTCTCAACCACTGAGTAACTTCAAGACTTGTCTTAAACGTTCAACAGAAAAAGGAAAGCTTTCTTGTGAAGGAATTTCTCAGCCATGAGATATGAACTCTGTGAAGGAATAAAAGTAGGAAACTCAGAAGCAAGTGTAGGAATAAACTTGAGATGGGTCTGCACTATACATTTCAGCTAGAACTGAGGTTGAATCCAAAATCTCTGGGTTCTGTATTAGGTGGGGTAGAGGTACAACTGGTGTTAAATTTCATTATACAATCAGATCATACATAGCTTGAAAAAAACCTAGGGCAAAAAAAAGTACTTAACAACAATCAAGTTCACTGACGTTTAGTTGAAGTATAAGGACACCACAGAGATGAAGACGGATTTCTATATTCAAACTGAAATGCAAAATCTGTAAAGTCACCTACTGGTTAGAGAAAGTCAGAATTTATAGATCTTTTTAGCAACCAGTTGCCTAAGTAAGAAAACCTGAGTAATATTTTGTGCTTTAAGTGACTCGCTTCTACTGCCAGCATGCATGTGAACACAATTGGTGTCATGGATATTCTAAAAACAAGGTACTTAACGCTAGTCATTTTCTTGTACCACTGGATATATGAGATACCCTGACAGATATCTAAACAAAGCTAAAGTAGTTTTGTACTATAAAAAACTACAGCTAAACCTGATAGAAATGAGCTACCCTGACTGAAAGAGGAGATTATCAAAAGAAGAGGCAAAGACTGTGCTCACGTTTCCTAAATACACCTTTGAAAACCTTTGTCACAATATTTGGTTCAAAGAAGGGTGATAACGGGGAAGAAATCTTAGCTTTTTTCTCTACCTTTTTCTACTGGAAGGTTATTTTGAAAGTGCAAAGACTCAATAGAATTGAGGGCACTGAGTAAGCTGCATTACGACTGGCCAGGCATGCAACACAAACTTCTTAAACTAGCTCTGTCACCTAGGAAAATACATAAACACATCTCCAGGTGCGGAACTCTGAGGCTTGGGGAAAAAGCATGTCAAAATTAGTAAAGTGTGTGGCCAATTCCATCAAGCCATACAAAAACTAAAACTCATCTATGATACCAGGAGAAAGAGGGATTCATAGACACTGATTTTAGTTACAGAAGAGGGCTTAAAACCTTCTCATACAATTGAAAAAACAAATGGTAATCCTGGTAACAGAAAAAAAAAAAAGATTAAAAAAGGCAACAAAGGCAAAAAAAGTTATGCAAATTAGAAAATGCCATGTTAAAAATCAACAAGTTTTAAATATTCCATATTACTATGTAAGAAGTTATTTGTTCCCTGAATTTATGAATGCAATTAAATAAACAATATAGTAAGAATACAACTTTAACTTTTCAGGATTTAAGTAAACATTCCTTATTTCCAAATACACAAATGAATGCAGCTTACTGATTTTCTTATGGTATCTCCAATGATCACACCTGTAAAAGTCTCCCATTCCTATGGGGAATAAATGAACAACACAGATAAGTAATGAGACATCTTTAAGAATAAAGATTAATACACAGTAGCATAGAGGCAAAAAAGGAAGATTAATTTAATTAAAGCCCAGATTCTGAAAGAGTTGTAAGATATACTCAAGCAAATACTACCAGTCGATAGTTCCTTTTGCAGAATCCAAGCTAACAGAGTAGTGTTCTATATCAAAAAGAAACAAAAGGAGAAGCCCTGTCCTGTCTCAGCACCCATAGCTCCCACCCAACTTGCGTAACTAGAGACTAGCAGGAACTAACATCCATGGCTGGAAAGGACGCACATACAGCCTGAAAGGGCACCAGCAGCCAACACACAAACAGTAACTATAGAACCCACGTTTCAACAGTTTTTCATGTTATAGTATTCCAAAGATGCAGTTATTAGACCGGCAGGAGTACTTAAGATAATGGATTTGTGTTATGAATATTTTGGTTGCATTAAGAAAGGGAAACATAAGGTAAATTTATGTATGACTAAAGGTGTTAGGCATGGTATTTGTATCCAATAAGACGACCTTTAATCATTTTAAAACAGATTAGGTAAGCATTTTAAAACATACTAGAACTGACAACTGCCAAAATCCTACATTTGGAGGTGGCAAGAAAAACATCTTCAAGAGTATTAGAATTTTACATAGTTAGTATCTATGATTCTATGATAAAGATTTTTTAATTGTTGAATTAACATTCAAAATTAAAAGGTCTGAAAGAGAGCCCAGCATAGCCTTTTGCACCCATTAATCTACTTGAATCTTGAAACAACTCTCTCTTTCAACTGCAAATTGATGCTTTTCTCCCAGTTACAAAGAAAATGTTTGTGCAGAGAAATACACAAAAGCACTCTGGCTTTAAAATGAGAAATCATGTAATATTTTTATGAAGAAAAGCAGAAATATAATGTGCAGCGATAAGTAAATCTGCCTCCAAAAAGTACATGTATTGATTCAGAAAGAGCACATCTCGGCTAAGAGTCAATATATTTTACAGTACAATCTTGAAGTTGTACTGTAAATTTCTCATCACCATACAAAAAATTGGTAAGTGTAGAAGGGCGAACTCTTTTGGGACAGGGACTTAGAACAATAAATTCTCTAGTAACATAATAAGCAAGTTCTAGTCTCATCAGATTAAAAGCTTTAAAAGAAATAACTTTAAAACAGTAACTACTTCAGCTTCATTTTCCTCAATAGATATTTTGCACCAGCACTCTTTTCTCAACAATTTAATTAAAATAACTTGTACCTTTCGGAAAAGTAAAAAAATTATTGATATTATTTGCCTCTTTTGATTCTTGCGTACTCAAGATACTGCAGGAATGTGCATTATATAAAATCCAGATGAAACTGGTTACGAGATCTAATAGCTGATGGAAATGCATGCTAAATAATCGCAACGAACACACAAAGCTGTATTCACACGAAGCCTAGGCAGTCAGGTTTTAATTAAGTCAGAAAACTATTTGAAAGTTACTTCCTTGATGACTTTATAAACTCAAGGACTAGAAAGATGAAGCAAGATATTTTCAGAAGCTGAAATGATTAACCAGTTCTAATAATGAGGAGTTAGCCAGGGTATGCCACAAGATTAATTCAAGTTCTTTTTATCGGGCAGCTTCATTGCTGAAAGACTGTGGGATTTCACTTGATACAATGCACAACCAACCCTTGCCCACAGTGAAACAGGTGGGTATCCATCACTTCGCTTACAAAGGAATATTTGTACCTAACTAGAAGAACGGATAAATGTCTTGCCACACGGTGGCTGGAAACACCAATATAGTGCCTGCAAAAATCTGCAAGAACTCTCTATGAACACCCTTTTTCAGACCCCTTGAAAAGGCAGCTGTGTACCTACCTTTTCAAACTAACCTTCACTTTGAACCTAATAAATATAATGTTGACATCCAAAAGCTACTACTACAGAAATATAGTAGCATGTAAATCTAAAATCCCAGGTCCCACGCTTACTGATGAAAACGTTTTATCTACTTAATTACTCTTCTTATTAACTTCAAGCAAACCACTTGGGGATCTTCTCCTCTAGCACTTACATTCTCTTGAAAAAGTTCAGGGTGCATTCCTCGTACAAAATGCAGAGCAAACATTAGCTGATCAGCCTGAAATAAAAGGAGTAAAAATGCATTTATATGTTCATCAAAAAACACCTTTCTGCTTTTTTTTATGAGCGACAAAATTTCATTAATAAACCTCCTCTTATTCCATAGCAGTGACTTCATGACACGTTTCCTAATTCAGAAGTGCTCCATACCTCTGCAACTTAAAGACAAGCACTAACCCAAGCCCTGTATGTAAATACTTCTGAATTCAAGTGAAGAAGAAAAAACATTTATTTGTAATACAGCAAACATACTAAACAGAATCCATTATTTCTAACTGTACATTGGAAATCCTTGAAATCTTCTTAGAGCAATTTTTTAAAATAGAATTTTGAAAAAAAGCCCCATTTGTAACCTGTATTTTTCCTAGGAATGTTCCATCGCTTGGATTTCCGCCATTCTCTGAGCACTGGAGGAATAAGGATTTATTGGAGCCATAGAATAAACCATGCAAACATTCAGGACAATACTTTTTAGAAGAATATTAGCTTCTTAAAACTAGGATTCATTTGTCCATCCACAGAAACGTTCATAGATGTGTTTTACCATGGCCATGCTGGAAAAAATAGATGGTAATGAAGTCAACGTGGGAGTTGGTCCTCTGGAAAATCAAGACCACTCAGAAACAGAGACTGAGGTCTCCAATTTTCAAGTCTGACTGTAATCTGTAGGATGTATTTTACCAGACAATATAAGATACACACACCTTTTCTGTCATTAAAATCTTAAGTATACATAAGGAAGGTGGTACCTCTTGTTTTCCTTTGAAGAAAGTGAAACTTAACAACAAAGCATAAAGCACAGGTCAGAGGGGAGAACAGAATAAAAAACAATGATGCATGGAACTGAGTTAAGCTGGGGAGGGATTTTTTACAGTACGCTTCAGAATGCTAGAAATAAGATAACTGTGCAGAAGAATCTTAATCCTGTTATATCCTAATTTTAAGTCCTCCTCATTTTGTGTGTTAAATACTGCAAGTGTAATTTTTGCAGGTACTACATACGTAGACACAACACTGTTTATTTGAAGTAAATCAAGTGTCGGTTATTGAAAAAATACTTTCAAAGCCAGTGCACTGTATAAATAAAGTCAGGAAAAATGCAATCTTACCTTAAACAAACAACGACAAACGTATTCATACACTGTGTGTTTCAATGAGCCAATAAGCAACTTGATTCTGTCCTCAGTACTGCTTGAATCCTAAAAAGAAAGTTTGGATTTCAAAAATTCATGTGGAAATAAAAACCTTTTTTTATGGACTCTGCAAATTTCAGCAGACTGACACAAAGAATCCGGATTGTATGTGAGAGCTGGGGTTGTAGCCTGGAGAAGACGAGGCTGAGAGGAGACTTCATTGCTCTCTCCAACTACCTGAAAGGAGGTTGTAGAGAGGAGGGTGCTGGCCTCTTCTCCCAAGTGACAGGGGACAGGACGAGAGGGAATGGCCTCAAGCTCCGCCAGGGGAGATTTAGGCTGGATATTAGGAAAAAACTTTTCACAGAAAGGGTCATTGGGCACTGGCAGAGGCTGCCCAGGATGGTGGTTGATTCACCTTCCCTGGAGGTGTTTAAGGCACAGGTGGACGAGGTGTTAAGGGGCATGGTTTAGTGTTTGATAGGAATGGTTGGACTCGATGATCCAGTGGCTCTCTTCCAACCTGCATATTCTATGATTCTATTATGCTAGTTCTAAACACATATTATTGAATTCAGCTGCAGTTTTCAATGAGTAGATGACGTAAAAAGAAGTTTATGGTGAGGCATTAAGAAATGAATATTTTGGCCTTCAAAATCTTGACTATAAATATCATACAGCATGAGAAAAATGAAGAATTGGATAGAGGGGCAGGAAGAAAGGAAGAAAACAAAGAAGGTGACACCAGAAGCTGAGCTTTAAATGGATAGCATAAAAGGCAGGAAGAAAAGAAACTATGAAACAGCGTGAAGTAATAACAAGAAGTTGGAAGCTCATGTGGAAAAGAAGTAATAGTGAAAGAATTTTAAGGAGGGCAATTTTGCAGAGTCATGTTCCTGATAATGACTGGAGCTGAAGGGAAGTTGTAAGCATAGGTGCTGGAATAAAAGCGAATCCAGAAGTGACATGACTCAAGGCTGCTAGACTTGCTAGAGTGGAAGCAAATAGAAATAAGACAAATTTTGAAGATGCTGAATAAAAAGAAAATGCATCATTACTCAGTGTCAGTTTTCAGATCTAAAGAGTGAGGTGACGAGGGATAAATCAAAAATTCTGTGCTTTAGTATAAAGAATATACTGGCCACTTAGAACACAGAAAAGTAAAAACTACATTTTCAGCAGGAAAGGCTTAATGCATGCTTACAAATTCTATAATAGCAGATAAAGTTTTGATCTTCCTTCAGCTAATTGAGTCACGTAGAAATACATTACCTTATTCTACCCCTTGTGATAGAATTAGTGTTATTTGCAGATTAGATCATTAATTTATTTAAATAAAGCCTTCAGTAAAGTTACAGTCAGCCTTGGTTTTCCTAATTCTCATTAAACAAAGAGCAAGGCTGAAATTACAAAAAAAAAAGTACCTTTATTTTCAGGTAGCACAGCAATTTTCCGATGTATATAAGATGTATGTTCATTAAAAAATTCCATGTGCATGTATTCTGAATATCTAAAGCAAAACAGTTCAGCATCACTACTGACACATTTCATCACCTGTTACTATTATTTTCTAAAAATGTCTAGAGAAATTTAGAAATTCAAAGGATCAAAGCAAATTGATTCTTCTGCAGCATGAACAGCTTCATGAAGAAGAGAAAATACCTGCTCGCTTTGCAGAGCCCTTTGGAAAAGCCGCAGGAAAGCCGCCAAACTAAAACGGTACATATTATTTATTTTGGACAAGTCAGAGATAGTAAAGTACATCTTGCTAGCACTCTCTGCCAAAGGGAGATAGGCATCCCTCTCCTGTGGATATAAAGAAAAACACACAGATATAAAAACCAGTACCTTGCTGCCATCTAATGGTTATTGCATAAACATTTATTCATCCCACTGGAAAAAAGAAATTCAGTTAACTCCATCTTTAGAAAACAGAATCCTTTCTAGCTCTCCAAAGTGAGGGACATGGACTCAAGGCTTCAGTACTGTCTTTAGATTTCAAAATTGGAAGAAAGCATTTTTAGCAAAAAAATCTTTCAATTATTAAGAACATTTTGAAAAAATTAATTCCTGGGCCACTGAGGCTTCCTGCCACCACAGAACACATGCCAAAATTCAACAGAAAATTTTAAGCTAAACAAATAACACAGAGGAAAACTCTGCAATGTGTTATATAAACAGCATGACAGAGAAACTGCATCATCAATGATCAAAAAATCAGAGAATGGTTTGAGTTGGAAGGGACCTTAAAGATCACTCAGTTCCAACCCGCCTGCCATGGGCAGGGACACCTCCCACAAGATCAGGCTGCCCAAGGCCCCATCCAACCTGGCCTTCTGCACCTCCAGGGATGGGGCAGCCACAACTTCCCTGGGCAACCTGGGCAAGTGTCTCACCACTGTCATGGTGAAGAATTTCTTCCTAATTTCTAATCTAAATCTTCCCCCCTGCAATCCGTAGCCATTCCCCCTTGTCCTATTACTCCATGCCCTTGGAAAAAGTCCCTCCTCAGCTTTCCTGGCGCCCCCTCAGACACTAGAAATTGCTCTAAGATCTCCCCAAAGCCTTCTCCAGGCTGAACAACCTCAACTCTCTCAGCCTGTCCTCGTATGGGAGGTGCTCCAGCCCTTGGATCACCTTTGTGGCCTTCTCTACACATGTTCCAACAACTTCGTATCCTTCTTATGTTGAGGATTCCAGAACTGGACACAATACTCCAGGTGACTTTTCATGAGAGCAGAACAAGATATTGTAATAACAAGGGAGGTATGAAGGTAAAAACATTCACATGAGCCATCCTGTTTGCAATAGCAGATGGCAAAAATAAAGAAAAACTCCATTACTTGCCAATAAGTCATTGGGGAAAACTCCTTTAATTCAAACTGTTATGACTTCAAATTGTTTAATTTAATTACTGAAAATATTTCTGTACTTGCATATCCCAAATATCTTTTATCCCAAAAAGTAATTTAGTATTATATTCCTGTGGATGTGTATATCCTTTCTATATAGATGCTAACTATTTTTAGCAGGAAAAAAAACAGTAAGAACACATTAAAATATTATTCTACCTTATCAAGGGAACTCTGAAGTCTGTGAGATTCAGTAAGCGATTCTTGGATGAGAGCACTACTTGCTTTAGTCTGATTCAAAGATTCAATCAGATCCTTATTTTCTAGTATATTGCCTTGTGATGTTGCAAGTGTCTGTAAAAAAAAATTAATCAATATTACATTAAAAAAAAATCCTGTAAAGTAACCATTTTGGAAGCTGTCCTTCTTTCTGACCTGCACATATTTCTGAATCATTAAATGTGCATTAAATTGTGGTTCCTCCAAAAAATGAGATGTTGTTTTTAAGAACTACTGAAGATAAAACCCCAGAACAAACTCCAAAAATCCAGATTTTCAGGTTTTGAAACTTAAATCATCAGCAAGCTTTTGAGAAAGATTTCTATGATCAGAGTCTTGCCCACTGATATCACCACAGTAAATACAAATTAAGTTGTTTTTTTTCCTTCTAAGATTGCCTATTTGTAGTAGCTACCTCTACCCACTCATTCACAAATTAACATTCCAGTATCCCCTATATAATTCTCCTTTCCAGCTGAGATGAATATTCATGATTATAACAATTTCAGAGATCCTTGAGATTACCCTGCATTTCAGCATATCTGGAGGCACAGGTTCACCAAGCACAATACTAGAAAGTACTTAGTTCCCTAGTTGAAAAGAGTTCACGACAAGATCATCTGTTGTCTCAAGGTGGCCAGTTTTGCCATAAGGAATCACAGTGTGAGCTATGAGATAATCACAGTACGTATGTCTTTAACTCCAAGGCTTTCAAAAGAAAACCAGTACAATATTTCAGATGGAATGCTAATGTTGCTTTAGGATTAACTTGAATTTAGCTAGATCACCTACAGCGCTCGCTTCTTTGTTGATGAAGTCCAGTTTCCACTGAGCGTTGGGTTTCTTTCTTCAGGGTCAACAAGTGCTCACAAGAATGACAAAGTTGAAATCAGCCTCAGTGTTAAATACTTGGCCACTTGTTGCAGACGTCTTAATTATCAATTACTTGAAAGTTTACACTTGACACTTCGGGTTGGACAAATGTGAAAGATTTTGAAGTTCCAAGATCACACAAAAAAGCCTGTTCTAAAAAGTGGACATTTTTCTGTCGCATCTCTAAACTCTAAGCTTTTGGTAGAAATTACGACGCTAAACAATGATCAACTCTGAATAAAGAATCTTGTCAGGGAACGTCCTCCACTGCCTGTACAAGACATTCTGCCCCATGACAGTTTGAAAAAAACTTAAGAATGAGTTAGCAACTGAGTCTTTATAGGGACAGTACACATGGAAATTCAAATCCGACAGATAATTATGTGCAAAACTAAAACTGAGCTATCAATGTCCACTTTAATAAACTTCAATGTATTACTTTTTGAGGAATCTGTAAAAATTATTAGCTCACGCTCAGCTCCATTGTTTTGGATGCTGAAAATGTCTGTGATCTGGCTACAAACTGAGAGTAGGCAGTAGGTCAGTCTCCTAATGTCATGATCTTATGTCATCTATGACATTAGAAGGAAGGAGGATTTGTGGATCCAATGCTATAGGCATGAAGTAAAGTTTCAGTGAAATCCATGACAAAATGCAAACAAAAAAGAAAACAATCCTCTACCTTGGAAGGTACCTTTTCTTATAGGGGTATAAAACTGTTTCTGAGCATAATTAGTTTCATTAAAATTAAAGATAAATTGAAAATTTAGACTATTAGTTTTAAAATAGGAGAAAGGAAAACGTTAACGATAAAGAACATTACACTTCATTCTTAATAAGACAATTGTGGAGGTTTAAAGTTTTAAATGACTCTCAATAAATCTTTCCATTTTCTACAGGGATTGTTTCTCTCAGGTTTTCTTCCTTTTGCAACGTAGAATCACCTCACAAATTGAGGAAATATCATTTGACATGATTCAAAATTTTTAAAATATGACTTTCTGAAAACTCATAATTTGAAATAGAATAATTTTTAACAAAGTTTTCTCTTTTTAATGCATTAAAATTAATGACATTTTGAATCACTCTAAGCCAGCCCATACCTAACCCCACAACTCACACACTTAGCTTTGACATGGCTTGATGTTTTGAAATATTACAGTGTCATGGCAGATGCACGTATTTTATCTACTTTACTCTCCTAACATCCCCAGGAAAATAATGCTTTTATTTTCTCACATCAAAAATTCTGAGGGCCCATTATTCCAACACTCACCATCTTCCTCATTTTCCTCATTTCCTTACTTTCGACTATCTTATTGATCAAACAGATTAAAAAGAGGTAAATTTATTTTACCTCCAGAAGAGATTCCTCAAGCTTAGCTAACTGTATCTTCTTCTCTTCTTCCTGTTGTAACAGTTTCGTCTTCTGCTCTTCCAAATCAGGCTTTTCATGCTGAATTGTTAAAGCCAAAAGCTAAAAAGAAAGGACATTATTCAACAGGATAAAACCCACTCTAATATTTCATAATATATACATATATTAATTATCTAGCATAATTGTAGAATCATAGAATGGCTGGGTTGGAAGGGACCTTAAAGATCATCCAGTTCCAACTCCCCTGCCACAGGCAGGGACACCTCCAACCAGACCAGGCTGCCCAAGGCCCCATCCAACCTGGCCTTCAACACTTCCAGGGATGGGGCAGCCACAACCTCCATGGGCAACCTCTGCCAGTGCCTCACCACTCTCATAGTGAAGAAATTCCTCCTTATATCTAGTCTAAATCTGCCCCTTTCCAGTTTAAAGCCACTACCCCTAGTCCTATCACAACAACCCTTTGTAAACAGTCCCTCCCCAGCTTTCTTAGAGGCCCCCTTCAGGTACGGGAAGGTCGCTATAAGGTCTCCTCTGAGCCTTCTCTTCTCCAGGCTGAATAAGTCCAGCTCTCTCAGCCTGTCCTCATATATAACATTTACTCATTAATCATATAGCAGTATACAGTCTATATTTTCGAAAGTAGACTTCCGAGGGTTTACTCAGTTGCATCTAACAGCTTTAAATCTATGTAGATATCCAGAATATCCTGCAGTGGCAAGGATAACCCAGGAACTACTGTGAACCACGCTCTTGTGCATGAGAGCAGATGCCAACCCAGTGAGATATTCAAGGACAACTCACTCTCTGGAGCGAGTCCAGAGAAGAGCAATGAAGCTGGTGAAGGGGCTGGAGAACAAATCTTATGAGGAGCGGCTGAGAGAGCTGGGGTTGTTTAGCCTGGAGAAGAGGAGGCTGAGGGGAGACCTTATTACTCTCTACAACTACCTGAAGGGAGGTTGTGGAGAGGAGGGAGCTGGCCTCTTCTCCCAAGCGACAGGGGACAGGACGAGAGGGAATGGCCTCAAGCTCCGCCAGGGGAGATTTAGGCTTGAGATTAGGAAAAAATTCTTCACGGAGAGGGTGGTTAGGCATTGGAACGGTCTGCCAAGGGAGGTGGTTGAGTCGCCGTCCCTGGAGGTGTTTAAGGTGAGGGTGGATGAGGTACTTAGGAGCATGATTTAGGGATTGGTGGGAATGGTTGGACTCGATGATCCAGTGAGTCTCTTCCAACCTGGTTATTCTGTGTGATTCTGTGTGACATTATTAATGACAACGATTCACAGCCTTTCATGCTAAGACCTAAATCTCTGCACCTTACTCTGAATCGTATCTGTGTTGAAATGATTGGCAGTCTTTGTCACTGCACATACTGTGATCAGATATAAAAAAAAGGAGGCAATAGAAAGCACAAACTGGAAAGAATGGCAGTGAATTTCTTTCCAGCAAGTCTATCAACAGTCAAACCCCTCTCCTGCCAAAAAGAAAGAAACAAAGTTTTTTTTCTATGTTTCCACTTAAAGAGGGGGACAATTCACTTAGTTACATTTTATGATGTAGATTCCCTCTCTCCAGTGGAGTGAAGAAATCAATATGGTTCACTTTTTGAAATATATCTTATTTATCAACATCTTATTTACAGCCCATTCTAAGCCTCTTGTTGATTTGGAAGAACTTGTTTCATACAAAATAAAGAGGGGGTTTTCTTCCCTTAGTTTATCACTTTCTTTTTTCTCTCTTCAATCAGTATTTCACATTTTACTTCCTAAATACTACAGAAAACAGTTCAAAAGCTAAAAGCATTTTTGAGGAAGAGAAATACATATTATTTTGGTTTCATTACATTTTTCCCGTGCTCTAAGTATCTTGATGCCAGCATTAGTCTCTACCTAGGACATTGGAGAACAATAACAGAAGTATTTCCACAGTACCAAAAATGCATGTTGAACAGAAAACAGAAGCTGAGTAATTAGTCTGATGCACCTGAAGTCAATGAGACAGTTTCCATTTGCTCTAATGGACTCGCTATTTGGTTCCAAAGTGCATAAACCCGAGATTTTAAATTTGAAATTTAGTTACAGCATCAATTTTACCATTTATATTTCTATGCTAGAAAGCATCTCTGTGACTATTAATGCAAATTGTACCATAAGGCTTCTTCCAGAAGTTGGGTGTAGCTCTGAAGGTCTGCTATGAATATATTGCTTTTATTCTAAATGCTTACCTGTCCTCTTAAGCCACTCCTTGTTGTGGTAAAGTTTACTTCTGTAACAATAGAAGAGGCATCAGGTGGAATGAAGGGATTTGGGTTCCTTGTCGACAGGAAAAGACGGAACTCTTCATTATAATCTATCATTTTTTCACCTATTTGTATAGCATAACGGGGGCCTGTAAATAAGAAATAGATGTTATGCTCACTATGGTTGGAATATTCTAGAATTGTCTGAAAATAATGGTATGTGTGTAACATTTTAAGACCATTATATTTTATAAATTGTTCAGAAAGAAAAATAAATTTTAAAAAATGAAGGAATATAACCTAGCCTGCATCGTTAGACAAGAAAATTCAATAATATAGTATAAGAATATTTGGTACATGTGGGTATTTTAATTATCGTTACCTAGTACAAATCACAGAAATGGAAAAATGTGCACTTGAAGTAGAAGTAATACTCATGAAATAGAAACTTTCAAACGATGAATAGGAGACAAAACACCATGGAAGATGCACTAGAGAATATTTTGTGTAAGAACCCTGTCAAGGCCAGGTTGGACGGGGTCTTGGGCAGCCTGATCTAGTGGAAGGTGTCCCTGCTCATCGCAGGAGGGTTGGAACTGATTGATCTTTAAGATCCCTCCCAACCCAAACCATTCTATGATTCTATACCTCTCTATCAAAACACACTAGCATTAATTACCTATTGGCCAACTAAGATGGTTCAACATTCTCTGAATTTGATCCAAAACCGTTAGATTTCATCTCTACATGTATTATATTTACTTGTAGAAGGCTGATGTTGCTGTAAAATCACAATTCTACTGAAATATTACTTTCTATGATAACTGTTATAGAGAAATTCTAAGAATCTAAAGATGCTGGACTATCTAGTCTTTAGTTTGAAATTAAAATATTCCATTAAAAAATATCCCATACATGTATCTTATTAAAAACATATTTAATTTAATCACAGTATGAAAGAAGTAATTAATTTCTTAAATTTCTGATGCCATGGTTTCAGTCTCTGTTTATACTCCTAATATTGTGATGTTTCTCAATATGCTCATCACAGAAGGAAACTGTGCGTACGGCCTCTCACCACTCTCCTTCTACCACAGGTTTCCATTCTAGCAAGGTCAAAAAGGAATGGACTCAAAGAATCACTCTACTAGAATAAGATTCTACCTCATGATATAAAAAAGAAGGAAGAACAGAATTATAAGTTGAAAATTTTCAAAGTGTAAATATCCTTTCCAGATAAATTTCTGACGTGGCATAGTTACATGCTTCTCTCCTTTCAGCACTAAAAGCAGATCAGAAATGCTCCAAGTATAAATCTCTTGCTAAACACCGGTAGAGATAAAAATCACGTACCAGTTTTGCGTCTGTGCCAAAGATCAGAATAAATTTTAGGCCTACGCTGTAAAAACGTCAAACAGAAAATGGAAGCTGCACAAAGACAAATTTATTGCAGTATATATATTCATTTTTTTCCTAACGTTCTACTCTATGTAATGAAAGGATGTACAGCCCCCACCTCCACATTTTAATATAGAGAAGGAGTACGTGTTTCCTTTTAAAGTGATTGAAAAGACTCAAATAGTGACATACTGAGAAACAGCTCCTTACTTTGGATCTGCACAGACTTGGCATTAATATTGATCACTAACAAACAGAAGAGGATGCCTGAGTATTACAAGCAAATTCCCTGGAAAAAAAATAGTGTAATTTTAATTTAACCTGCTTTCGCCACAGTTCTGCAGGCATATTCATCTCTTCATTTGACAGGCTGAGAGAGCTGGGGTTGTTCAGCCTGGAGATGAGAAGGCTCCAAGGAGACTTTAGAGCAGCTTCCACTACCCAAAAGGGCCTCCAAGAAAGCTGGGGAGGGACATTTTACAAGGGCGTGAAGTAATAGGTTGAGGGGGGAATGGCTTTAAATTGGAAGAGGAAAGATTTAGATTAGACATTAGGAAGAAATTCTTCACGCTGAGGGTGGTGAGACACCAGCACAGGTTGCCCAGGGAAGCTGTGGCTGCCCCATCCCTGGAGGTGTTGAAGGCCAGGTTGGATGGGGCCTTGGGCAGCCTGATCTAGTGGGAGGTGCCCCTGCCCATGACAGGGGATGTGGAACTGGATGACCTTTAAGGTCCCTTCCTACCCAAACCATTCTATGATTTTATGACACCATGCTCCTATGATTCTATTAACTGACTCCTTGTTTAAAATCAGTTAAAATGGCTGTTACACTGCACCTCCATTTTCCAAAGTTCAGAAGAAGTTAGTGCAAAAAAATAGTTTTAAAGATGTTCTGCCTAGCCTCGTACAGATCCATGAAGTCACCACTTTGGTGGTGCCCTCAGCTTTTACCAAGAACAAGCAAGCAAGCACACCTGCATTGGAAGAAACTAAATTAAAATTCTATTTTCTCTAAACAGATTTCCAATATGGGAGATAAATGTATCTAAGAGCCCTACAGCATTACATTTATTTTTACCAAGTATTTACATTTAAAGAATTACTGCTACTTCACCCAATATTAGATCTCAATATTAGATGAAATGACAGCAAAAAAGAGTCTTGAGCCCAAAGCTCATATGGAAAATTACACACACACGAGCTGTTGTACACGATGAGGAATTAAAGCTTGAGGCAGAAATATAATTACTAAGCATAAAGAAAGTTACTTCAATTACAATAATTTAAAAAGTATTTAAAATATACATCAATGTATTTCTCAATCCACTCTGTACTTTTGATAGAATTTAAAAATATGCAACATAATTAATGATATGATATTTATATCATTACTATGTAACTTTGCTAAACTTTTAACATAATTTTCATATCAGCCTTTTTAAAGTAACTAAGTCTAAAGCAGTTATATATAGAGTTTTATCGAGTACTTTATCTCTTAAAAGCAGAGATATTGTAAAATGTAAGTTTTTTTGTTTGCCTTTCATTGAATCAGTTAGGGAAACTCCTTTCACCAAATTCCAGCATTTTGCTGATCTGTGTGAACCCCCTGTTCTCAAGCCACATCAGAGATAGACCTGGGTGACATCTTTAATTTCAGATAAAGGAAAGAGAAACACCAATACCAACATTCTAAAACTCTGATTTCTAACTGCACAATCAATTCTGCAATTTCCAGTCTATTTAAGGCTCAAGTTCTTAAATAAAACTATGTGTTTGAAATTATCACTGGAAATTAGCTTAACATTTATATTTTGAAGCATTGATAAAAACATTTTATTTGAATTCTAGTCAGAAAATCATAGAATCATAGAACAGTTTGAGTTGGAATTGACATTAAAGATCATTCAGTTCCAACCCCACTGCCACAGGCAGGGACACCTCCCACTAGATCAGGCTGCCCAAGGCCCCATCCAACCTGGCCCTGAAAACCTGGCTTTCAACACCTCCAGCGACGGGGCAGCTACAACTTCCCTAGAAAACCTGTTCCAGTGCCTCACCACCCTCATCGTGAAGAAATTCCTCCTTATGTCTAGTATAAATCTGCTCCTCTCCAGTTTATAGTCATTGCCCCTAGTCCTATAACTACAAGCCTTTGTAAACAGTCCCTCCCCAGCATTCTTGGAACCCCTTCACGTACTGGAACCCCTTTCAGGGACTATTTCCCAAGTGACAGGTGACAGGACAGGGGAGAATGGCCTCAAGTTCCACCAAGGGAGGTTCAGGATGGACATTAGAAAGAAATTTTTCATGGAAAGGGTCATTGAGCACTAGAACAGGCTGCCCAGGGAGGTGCTTGACTCACCTTCCCTGGAGGTGTTCAAATGATGGGTGGATGAGGTGCTGAGGGGCATGGTTTAGTGATTGATAGGAATGGTTGGACTCGATGATCCTGTGGGTCTATTCCATTCTGTGATACTGTGATTCTTTAAGTACTTTTCAATATTTTTCCACTTACTAAATATGCACAAATCTCCGACATATTTCATACACGGAAGTGTTAGCAATGGCTTAGAGGAAAATACTACACAACATCCACGTTTTCAGAAAAACTGAGTTTTACCTGATAGATAGATAGATAGATAGACAGACAGACAGACAGACAGATGAACCAACAAAAGCTTCAAGCAAGCATATGGTCTTTTACCTTGAGCAATAAGATCTTTTCTTAGCAGTGGGTAAAGTACAGGCTCCACTCCATCCATTTCCTGTATAATAAGTGTTTTGCCAAATCTCACTGCCAGCTCAAGAGCCGTTAGGAAGTTAGTGTCCTGGATAAATAAAAATAAATTCATACTTGCTTTTTTTAAATAGTAAGACTTTAGAATTAATAGGAAGGTACTATACAAGGAGTCTAAATGTAAAAATCAGTAGTATAACTGAAAACTATTACAAGCACTGTGTAAGATTTCAGAGTTTAGCCACAAGCATTTAAATTAATTAAAGATGACCTATTCGGCTAGTGTACTTAGCATGCCTAGGTCTCCAAGTGCTGCACCAGAAGAGAGCAGGTCCACCTTAGGTCTTCCCCACATCTGTCAGGTGCACCTGGAAATCCTGGCTTGTTAATCTATCTCAAATGTTTTTAGATGTCTCAAAACTGTCTCAGGGCCTAAGGATGGACTCACATTGGTATTACGATACATAAATGCAGGCTTTTGCATGTAGGTGTCTAAATATGCACGTGGTGTTTAAGATTACATTACAGTCAACGGAGACAACAAAGCCTAAAAGGTAATCAATCCAATTAGCTAGCAGGGAAACCATTCAACTACCCAAAGATACATAGAATCAGTTGGGTTGGAAGGGACCTTAAAGATCACCCAGTTCCAACACTTATGCCGTGGGCAGGGACACCTCCCACCACACTAGGCTGTGCAAGGCCCCATCCAGCCTGGCCTTGAACACCTCCAGGGATGGGGCAGAGACAGCTTCCCTGGGCAACCTGTGCTGGTGCCTCACCATTGTCATCGAGAAGAATTTCCTCCTTATGTCTAGCCTAAATCTGCCCCTCTCCAGTTTACAGCCATTTCCCCTTGTCCTATCACTACAAGCCTTTGTAAACAGCCCCTCCCCAACTTTCTTGTAGCCCCTTCAGGTACTGGAAGGTCACTATAAGGTCTCCTTGGAACCTTCTCCTCTCCAGGCTGAACAACCCCAACCCTCTCAGCCTGTCCTCATATGGGAGGTGCTCCAGCTCTCAGATCGTCCTTGTAGCCCTCCTCTGGACCTTTTTCAACACTCCATCTCCTTCATATGTTGAGAATTCCAGACCTCCACACAACACTACAGATGAGGTCTCACAAGAGAGGAATAGAAGGGCAGAATCACCTTCCTTGACCTGCTGGCCACGCTTCTTTTGATGCAGCCCAGGACACGATTGGCCTTCTGGGCTGTGAGCGCATATTGCCAGCTAACATTGAGCTTCTCGTCAATCAGCACCCCAAGTCCTTCTCTGCAGGGCTGCTCTCAATCACATCATCCCCCATTCCTGTATTGAAACATACCTAGTACTATCAGAGGGTATCTAAAAGGCTTGAAAAGAACTGGCAGGGATCTGTGGAAGACCTGCATTCTGTTTAATCAATATCTTGAGGCCATATGGGGTTGCATAAGGGACTTTTAAACGGCACTAGGTGCCTGCGTATGTGTGTGCAACTGGGCCAAACCTCCCCAAGACCTCACCACGTAAACAGTGTCATGCAGGCAATTAGTCTTAGGTACCCTCATCTGAAACTTAAATCTAACCTACTCATTCCAGTGTAGATAATACAATACAAAAATCATCAGGAAGAAGTGCATACCTACTCCTGAAATCCAGTAAGCTGCAACCAAGAACACAAAGGACATCTATTTTTATAAATCTACTACCTTGTGATGTTCTTGAGAGGGCAGCACAAAGAGGCAAACTTGTAGGACCAATATCAGGTTTTGATCCTCCAATTTTAAACACTCTGATGTCTTCGATTAAACAAATTTCAGTACCATGTAAGAATCATTGTAACCTAGAACTTTTGTGAGAAATTTTATGCTTCTTGAAACACAACCCCATTTTTGGTGACTGCTATCACACCTCTTCAAAAACTGCTCTCCAAACCCTGGAAAAGAGTGAGCTCAAGTAGAAGAGTAAATACTGTACCTGTTGGTTAATAACCTCCAAACGTGATTCCTTCAAATGTGTCTTCAGCCACTCAGTAGCCCGGAAAGAAGGGTCTATCAAAAATGGGCAAACTTTACTCTAGAGACAGAAGAAAAATTAGGTATATATTTACTGAAACATATTTTGTTTAAGAATAAAATTGGAGTCCATTTTTTCCCCCCTAAATAGTGGTATTGTAATTTATTTTTTTTTTAAAATAAACTATTTAAAGAAACAATAACAGCCTAATAAAAATGATCACAAAATACAGTAGAAGGAATTTCATGGCTTTTATTTTAAAACCAAAATTGTCAGGTTTTTGTTCCACTAAAGTTAGACAGCTCTTCACCTTCTCTTAAAAACAGGGGTCCCTATTGGACTCGATGATCCAGTGAGTCTCTTCCAACCTGGTTATTCTATGATTCTGTGATTCTATTCAATGAGAATTACAGCTTTAAATCTTCGCTTTCTAGTAGACCTAATAAATGTCTACATTATAATTACAATATTAAGTGCATAATTGTGCAATTGTGTATTCAAATTTATTATATATCTACATATAACTGTATCATAAAACTGAATCATGATTATAAGCACAGTATAATCACACTTTCCTCAAGTATATTAACTGCTGGCCTTAAGCACATGGCATTTTGTATCCTATATCACAGAGCTAATCTGATGCAATCTGAGGGTTTAAAATCTCAACATTTTGAATACAGCTTTTTTCTGAGAAAAAAGTATCAGAAATGATAAGTCAAAATGAACATATACAGGAAATAATCTTCCACTGATTGTATTGGTGTTAATGATTATTCACACCGACTGAAACCAGGTTTTAACAGTTTGCCATCTGGAATAAAATTGTAAAAGCAAACAAGAAAAACATGTATTTTCTTTAAAAGTTTTTGTTTTCTTCTTCCTACCCAATACCCAGTGTTACGCAAGTATTTATTTCTCTACATGTTTTCTGTGATGCTAAAAAAATAACACAAATTAAATCCTTCAAAATTTCAGAAAGATGTCATGTCACTGAAATTCGCAGAAACTGAAATACTTCCAAAACAAGGAAGAGAAAAATTTACCTGCAAGATGACAAGAGCATTTTCTATTGAAAGGTCATCTGAAGGCAAACCTTCACTTTTCCAAACTAGCTCCTCACTTTCGGTAGTCAGGAACCGCCGTAAATCAAACTCTGATAAATGAAAGAGTGTAAGTTTGTCCTCATATTTATAGCCTGCATAATTTTTAGGCATTTATCACTCAATGTACAGTGGAGACTCTACGTAATACAGTGCAAGCCTGTGTATTTCCTTTAAATTTATAATTTTATTGCTTGAACATCATTCTACTAACAAAGCGATGTTATTAAAAAAAGGTATTATTAACACACATATAAAAATATAAAGCAGAAGCATTCCGAATGTGCTGGCAAATTTACAACAGTTAAGGTGAATACTTCACACAATTTTTTTTTTTTTCAAGCAAGGTCTATTGAGCTGAATTTTAAGAATTTTTAAGTATTTATTATCTTAATAATTGGTCGAATAATCCTAAAAAATAGTCTGTCTGTATATACAACTATTTACTGAGTAAGAAAATGTGGTCACTTTTCATTTGAGAACACAAAGACAACTGAGACTGTTTATTAGAACTAACACGTACACACACACACAAAATTACTTTCAAGGCCTGCTGATTTGGTCCATTCTTCCAAGCTGTTTTGCCTCTGATCCTCAGGAGTAGCAGAAAGATAGGTAATAAATGCAGCTGCTAATTGAGCTCTTTTAGGCAACGTAGCCAGTTCTTCTGCAATCTCTGACACCTTCAAAGGAAAAGTACAGAATGTATAGGTGTACTGCAAATAAATCCTAAGTCAATATTTCTCATCAGTTACTAGCTGGAATTAAATTTTCTGCCATTGAGAATACAGTTGAGACAGTCTCCTTGCATTTGAGGCATCTCTACCTGGATAAAGCATAGCAATACACACATGAAAGCATGTTGAAAGCTCTTTTTAGCTCTGGGCTAGAGCATAGGCAGATATTTCTGAGAATTTAGCTACTAAAACCCTAAAACTCTGATGAACAGTTCATCTTGTGACTTATTGGTGGGTTTCTCACAGATTCACTAGGTTGGAAAAGACCCACCGGATCATCGAGTCCAACCATTCCTATCAAACACTAAACCATGCCCCTCAGCACCTCATCCACCCATCACTCAAACACCTCCAGGGAAGGTGACTCAACCCCCTCCCTGGGCAGCCTGTTCCAGTGCCCAATGACCATTTTCGTGCAATATTTTTTTCTAACGTCCAGCCTGAACCTCCCCTGGAGGAGCCTGAGGTCATTCCCTCTTGTCCTGTCCCCTGTCACGTGCAAGCAGAGCCCAGCTCCCTCACCTCCACAACCTCCTTTCAGGTAGTTGTAGAGAGAAATGAGGTCTCCCCTCAGCCTCCTCTTCTCCAGGCTAAACAATCCCAGTTCCCTCAGCTGCTCCTCATAAGGCCTGTTCTCCAGCCCCTTCACCAGGTTCATCGCTTTTCTCTGGACACACTCCAGAGTTTCAACCTCCTTGTGGTGAGGGGCCCAGAACTGAACACAGGTTTCAAGGAGCAATCTCGCCAGCGCCACGTACAGGGACGGAATAACCTCCCTGGACCTGCTGGTCACACCGTTTCTGATCCAAGCTAAGATGCCATTGGCCTGCTTAGCCATGTGGGCACGCTGCTGGCTCAAATTTTTCACACATTTTTTTCACATATTCTATAGCTAATTGATACAGGTAAGGCAATCCGTACAGAAGAAAAAAAAATGTTTTTCTTTCCAATGAGAAATCAAATAAATAAACACTTGGGAGACATGTAGAATGGCAGTAAGTCCCATTCTCCAAACAGTGTAAAAACTGTATTTTTGAAATACCAGCTAATTATGAAAATTTTCACTTACCTGGCTGCTCCATCTTTTGTGCTCCCTATCGAGCTGATTTATTAGTACCTCTGCGGCTTTCAATGTTTTCTGAGCTTTACTTAGTTCTGCTTCAAGTTTTGCTGCTTCTGTTGTTCTACTCTGGAACCTGTAAAACAACTCCTGCTTATAATTGCTATCATGAACTACTAAACTTCCAGACAGTTATTTTCAAGGCAGTTTAATTGAAAGGCTTAGTAATTAATTCCTCCCTTGTTGTTTATGAATAACAGAAGTACAGTTTTTTTATTCCTTTATACTTGGCAGATGAGTTTGCCAGATTTCCAATGAAAAAAAATTAGATAAATGAACAGGTAAGATTGAAAAATACATTTGCAATACAGGGCCTTGGGCAGCCTGATCTAGTGGAAAGTGTCCCTGCCCATGGCAGGGGGTGGAACTATGATCTTTAAGATCCCTTCCAACCTAAACCATCCTATGATACTACAAATATAGACTGTAATGTTGGAAAATCAACCCTTCCTCTGCTTAAACAACCTGATTTGATTTGAGTGATTGTGTTAAGTTTTGTTCCGCACCTAGTAAGGAAAATAGCAGGCTCAGTACCATATTACGCATTTGAACTACAAAACTTTTAAAGAATATTGCTAATTCACATGGAGGACTCCAGTTAATGCACAGTACTCTACTTTGCAAACTACTACAAAGTAGGAGCATGCCCCAAACAACAGGCAAGTTTCAGGTATTATTTTGTAACATTTAATACCTAATTGTTTTAATTAACACTTAATTAAGATAATCAATGCATTTAATAGTCCATCTTTTTAAAGTAATATAGTTAACTATAATATATAGTACATAGTTAATCTAAGACATCACGATGTAGCTGAATGACAACAAGAATTCTCCAATATTCTCAAGGCCACATTGGATGGGGCCTTGGGCAGCCTGATCTAGTGGGAGGTGTCCCTGCCCATGGCAGGTGGCTTGGAACCGGATGATCCTTAAGCTCCCATCCAACCCAAACCATTCTGTGATTCTATGATATTTCTCTTTTGAAGTCTATAAAAAATGACTTTTAGTAATACGCGCATATGTCAGGTCATAAAGTAAGATTCATAGACTGAGTTTCTACATAGCCTAATTATCGCTACTTCTAACGTAATTTTCTTGCAGAGCTGCAAGTTATGCTTGGAGAGATAAATTTCATTACCATACCATAGAATCATCAATGCTTTTATTTATATCTTGAAAAAATAAAACAAACTTACTTATCTTTCAGTTCCGATACTTTTTGACCGACAGAGTTCAGAAGATCTTCCAACTTCTGTTTTCTGTTTTCAGTTTTCTTTAGGTTACTACAAAAATGAAACGTTTTTAAGACTATGGATCCAAACAAATGAAAAAAGAGTAAATGTAACAGGAAAGTCATTTACACAGGGACAGTTCAGAGATAGTTCTTTCTCATGATTTCCATTAACAAAAATGTGTTTTCACATGGAAAAGTTTTGACACCTTTTCATCACAGAGCTTTAAAAATGGAAACCAAACATAGTCTTAAAGATCAGAACAAATTCTTCCAATAAAGAACTCTAAGATCTGGCAAAATAATCAATACAGATTCCTTAGGTCATAAGACTACGTCCTACCTCTTGGATTCCAGAAGAAAGTTATTATGCTTGGTATATGACTGAACAAAGAGGAATGACACATCTCATAAAGTAGCATGGGTTTCAGGGACAGAATGCATTTTAAGCATATCTGCAAAGTGAATTTCTCTCTGACAAATTGCAGCTCAGCCAGGTAACTTGTGATTGTCCAAAAACTGCCCAAGGCAAGTTTCCAGGTAAAAAAATACACCACACACTTACTTGAGTGAAACAAGTGAGTGTTTTATTACCTACAGATGAGATATGGGGGTTTATATCTTTTTTTTTTTTAATAGAAGCTTAATTCCTCCTTGGCAGCTTCAGTTTTATCCACCAGCACTGGAATTTAGAACATTTACTTTCTAACAGTGTCTAACTTACGCTTCCAAACCAGCCTTTTCTTTTTCCAAAGGCTGAATTCGTTCTAGGACATGGGAATACTGGACATTGGCATTCACCCAAGCTGCTAATGGAGCAGCTGCAGCACTGGCTCGTTTAGCATTCTGTAAAAAAACAATAAGAATTACAAGAAAGTCCTTGCAGTACAGTAGATGCAATAGAGGATAAATAACTGCAAGAGACATATGAGTTATCAATTTAAACGTGCCAACGTCCTCTACTGAAATAATCTTTCAAATTGTTACTAAGAGATCATTCTGTAGTCCATCAATCTGTGTAAAAAAATGTGTATCTACGTATATGAAGATTCACTGACATCAAGAAGCTTTAAAAGAACGCATAGTTTATCAATGTTTTCCTTCTCAGGAAACCACAACTTTCCTTTTAAAAATAAGACACTAGTATTTAAGAAGGCAGATGACCACACTGAGTGGTGCAGTTGCCACATTGGAAGGACAGGACGTCATCCAGAGGGACCCAGACAAGCTGGAGAAGTGGGCTTATGTGGACCAGTACCCAAAAGGGGCTACAAGAAAGCTGGCGAGGGACTATTTACAAACCCTTGTGGTGACAGGACTAGGGGGAATGGCTTTAAACTGGAGAGGGGCAGGTTTAGACTAGACATAAGGAGGAATTTCTTCACCATGAGGGTGGTGAGGCACTGAAACAGGTTGCTCAGGGAAATCGTGGCTGCCCCATCCCTGAAGGTGTTGAAGGCCAGGCTGGATGAGGCCTTGAGCAGCCTGGTCTGGTGGAAGGTGTCCCTGCCCATGGCAGGGGAGCTGGAATTGGATGATCTTTAAGGTTTCTTCCAATCCAAGCTATTCTAGGATTCTATGAATACCTTTTTGTAGCTGTTGTCAAATCAATTCTTAAAGATCACTCATATCCTGGAGAAGAGGAGGCTGAGGGGAGACCCCATTGCTCTGTACAACTACCTGAAAGGAGGTTGTAGAGAGGAGGGTGCTGGCCTCTTCTCCCAAGTGACAGGGGACAGGAGAGGGAATGGCCTCAAGCTCCACCAGGCTGCCCAGGGAGGTGGTTGAGTCACCATCCCTGGAGGTGTTTAAGGCACAGGTGGACGAGATGCTAAGGGGCATGGTTTAGTGATTGATAGGAATGGTTGGACTCAATGATCCTGTGGGTCTTTTCCAGCCTAGTGATTCTATGATTCTATGATATGTTTAATTATTGTTAGACTCTTTCATTTTATGCAATGCAATCAGGAATTACCTTTGGATCAAAAGATGTTCTATTTCTAGAAAGAAGTTCTTCAACACTCTGTCGTATTTCTTTTGGAATATTACGGGCGTCAAAGGTTGCTATGTCCTCCCTCACACCTCTTTTGGCCAAGAAACTGTAAAGACATTTAAATGATAAAATGAAGAAGAAACAAATGTTAAAGAGGTTATTTCCCTATGAAACCAAAGAATCCTGCACACACACTATTCCTGAATATAAAAGAAAGAATTTAGTATTGTAAATAAGTGTTTAAGATTAAAGCTTAAATAAAACCCTCACCTCTTCATGCTCACCCATGATGTATCAAAAATCCCCATCAGCCGTAAAACTCCTTCTAGTATGTCTCTGATTATATCAGGAGGCATCCGTAGTGACCGGATTTCCGACAAAGACTCTGGTTTTATATTCCCAACTGCTAACTTTGCTTCATTAACCAGTGGCTTAAAACATAAAAACACATTAAAAAAAAAAAAGATGAAGATATAAGAAACTGAGCAGTTGCCATTTCACTTTTCATGCATTTTTTTTTGTTCTTTTCACATATTTTTTTAACTAAACAACTGCCACTGATGCATATTTATGCACACGAGTTATTAAAATATTACCATGCTATTATTAAATGATAATAAATATATTTTCATATAAACCAGCATATTATAATCCTGATATTCCCTAACTTTTCATTCAACACTTTATCAACATTATACAGATATCGGCATCAATCATGCTTGTTTGCTCTTTCATTGCTTATAAGTTCTGCTGCCTGGTCTAGTGGGAGGTGTCCCTGCCCATGGCACCAGGGTTGGAACTAGATGATCTTTAAGGTCCCTTCCAACCAAAACTATTCAATGATACTATGATTTTTAAATGAATGGGATGAAAAATAGTCTGAAAGAAATGACTGAACAGGCATTCCTCCAAAAAAACTTGATGCTTAATGGCTGTAAGCTCTCTTGAACAAGAAGTTTGCTGTAGTGCTGTTAGGAGATGTAATTTTCATAACTTAGTAACAACTTGAAATTATCTCTCATTAAGCTACTTTTGTTCAGCTGATTGTATCAAGCCCTATGATATTATCAGCTTGATCAAGGCAGAGTGATGTAATCACCTTATATAAGATATTAGTAATTGGAAAACATTTTATAAAATCGGCAGACCTCAGTTGGAGGCCACAGCAGAACAGAAATAGCACACAGAGGTAAGGTTTGGCCTAAAAATCTTTCTGCAATTAACATCTAATAGAAAACGAATGGAAAAATGATAATCCAAATCTAGCAAACAGAACAACATCCCTATAGCATCAAAGTTTAAATACCAAAATAATATAGAGAAAATGTAAGAAATGCAAGGATAAATTTTGCAGAAGCATTTTTCATGGCAGGACTTGAGTAAGTGCAATAAAATCAGACTACAAAATATTACTTTTTCTCATCAGCTCTTACCTGAACCTCTTTTAGTTCGTCTTCAATTTTTCTTTTCCTTTCTTCTATTTCTGCAGCCTCTTCTGCTATCCGGTGTTTTAGTTTTTCCATTTCTGTTTTTTGCTCACTAGCATTCTACACAAAAAAAAAGAATATCTTTAGATTTCAAATTGACAAAGATTTTTTTCCCTTAAGTCTCTTATTTATTTTGGTTTCTTATTATTTTAGCCCTGACATGATATAAGTTGAACAATACTGATTGCAGCAAAAATCTGAGACTTTGATACTAGAGAGGTTGATTAGGAAACTAAATTACATGGAATAAGACCTTATACTTTGCCTCCTGCCCTTTCTTTACCACAGACAAGATCTACTTCTGTGTCTCATTAAGATGTTTTTCCTCCTCGTCTCTGATCTTCCATTCCTTATGAAGATGTCAGTCCCTCTCTACAAGACTGACAGCCTATACAATTCTTACTGCCACTGTCTTCATAGCTACTTCCATTTTTATTTCTTTCATGACACCATTAAAACTCTCCTTTTCTATGAAGTTTATGAAAGCAGAAGTTCTGTTGGAACTACAGCCTCTTAGTCTAAAAACACTAATATATTGTTTACTTGTAAAATTGATCCTATCTATCTGTAAGGATACCTGTCTTATGTCCCACACATATACCATAAGCTGTATTAGGTTTATATCTTTCTTTTTTTCTTGGATTTATATTGTGCCTACCATACAGCAGACCACAGCTATGAGCCATCTCCAGGGCTCCTAAGCATTTCAGTATATCAATAAATGCCTTTTACATAATACAATATTAATACAATAATAAAGGCCTCACATATGTTGGCCAACAGGTTGAGGGAGAGGATTTTCCCCCTCTATTCCACTTTTGTGAGACACCCCACTGTGTCCAGTTCTGGAATCCCCAACAGAAGGAGGATGTGGAACTGTTGGACTGGGTCCAGACGAGGGCTACAAGGATGATCAGAGGGCTGGAGCATCTCCCGTACCAGGACAGGCTGAGAGAGTACGGCTTGTTCAGCCTGGAGAAGAGAAGGCTTCAAGGAGACCTTAGAGCAGCTTCCAGTAGAGAATCACAGAATCACAGAATCACAGAACAATCAGGTTGGAAGAGACCCACCGGATTATCGAGTCCAACCATTCCCACCAATCCCTAAATCATGCCCCTAAGCACCTCGTCTACCCTAACCTTAAACACCTCCAGGGATGGTGACTCAACCACCTCCCTTGGCAGACCGTTCCAATGCCTAAACACCTTCTCCGTGAAGAACATTTTCCTAATCTCAAGCCTAAATCTCCCCTGGCGGAGCTTGAGGCCATTCCCTCTTGTCCTGTCCCCTGTCACTTGGGAGAAGAGGCCAGCTCCCTCCTCTCCACAACCTCCCTTCAGGTAGTTGTAGAGAGTAATAAGGTCTCCCCTCAGCCTCCTCTTCCCCAGGCTGAACAACCCCAGCTCCCTCAGCCGCTCGTCATAAGATTTGTTCTCCAGCCCCTTCACCAGCTTCGTTGCCCTTCTCTGGACTCACTCCAGAGCCACAACATCCTTCTTGTGGTGAGGGGCCCAGAACTGAACACAGTACTCAAGGTGCCGTCTCACCAGTGCCGAGTACAGGGGGAGAATAACTTCCCGGGACCTGCTGGTCACACCGTTCCTGATACAAGCCAAGATGCCATTGGCCTTTTTGGCCACCTGAGCACACTGCTGGCTCATGTTCAGTCGGTTGTCAACCAGCACCCCCAGGTCCTTTTCCTCCAGGCAGCTTTCCAGCCAGGCTTCTCCTAGTCTGTACCTCTGCTTAGGGTTGTTGTGCCCCAAGTGCAGGACCCGGCATTTGGCCGTGTTAAACCTCATGCCGTTGGTCTCAGCCCAGCAGTCCAGCCTGTTCAGGTCCCTTTGCAGAGCCTCCCGACCCTCCAGCAGATCCACACTTCCTCCCAGCTTGGTGTCATCTGCAAACTTGCTAAGGGAGGACTCGATGCCTTCATCCAGGTCGTTGATAAAGACATTAAACAGAACTGGACCCAGGACTGAGCCCTGGGGAACCCCACTTGTAACTGGCCTCCAGCTGGATTTAACTCCATTTACCGTCACTCTCTGGGCCTGGTCATTCAACCAGTTTTTCACCCAGGAGAGTGTGCGCCTGTCCAGGCCAGAGGCCGACAGTTTCCGAAGCAGAATGCTGTGAGAAACTGTATCAAAGGCTTTACTGAAGTCCAGAAAGACCACATCCACAGCCTTTCCCTCGTCCAAGAGTGGTACCTGAAAGCAGCCTCTGGAAAAGCTGGGGAGAGAGTTTTTACAAGGACATGGAGTGACAGGACAAAGGGTAATGGCTTTAAATTGGAAGGGGGAAGATTTAGATTAGACATTAGGAAGAGATTCTTCAAGTATTCAGTGAGGGCACAGGTTGCATGCTTCCTCCCTGCAAGTGTTGAAGGCCAGATTGGATGGGCCCTTGAGCAGCCTGGTCTGGTGGGAAGGGGAGTGGAACTGGATGATCTTTAAGGTCCCTTCCAACCCAAACAATTCAATGATTCTACATCTTCAAGTTAACAAAAAACCCCACAAAACAGGAAGCACTAATACCAGTCACAAAACCAAAAAAAATGGGGATAAAAGCATAAAAGACTAATATTTTAGACTCAGTTCACCTAAATGATACAAGACAATAAAGCCCAGAAGTTACATTCTTCCAGTATATAACACATTATTATAACCAGCAATTGCAAGCTGAGTTGAACTGGTAGCAGGATGTAACAGATGTAGATAAGCAGAGAATACTTTGAGTTTCATAATAATCTTTTTGAGCACTTAACCCAAGCTATAGACCAGGCTGTCACTGGAGAATACATTCAAATCCACAAAGCACTGTCTACATAAAACTAGATTAGACATTTCCCAGACATTTCATGCAAATGTACATGTACTGATTGATAGAGCTGAGTAAGAAAACCTTGAAATTCAGTTGGGTAAAAAAACTTGCTCTGAAAGAAGATTAAAAGTCTGTAAGCATTACAACCCTCTTTCTTACATAAACTAGAACATTTGAAGTGACATGAAAGTGTTAGAGGGCACCTATACTGTATGCTAATCTAAATAATCAGAATTCTACTTCAATTTTCCTGATGTCAGTGGGCCCATCATGTTTCATTGCTTTTAGCCTGTTCTTGGATTTTGTCCTAAAACATAATATGTGCCACCCACACACACAGAAGGCAGACAGAGCTTAAAAGTACTAAAAATTGCCAACAGAATTAGACTTACCAAAACAGCAAGTAATGCCCCTTAAAGGCACTGTGTACCAAATGGTTTAAAAGAGCAAGAGCCTACTTGACTGCATACAGAGAATGTCTCTGAAACTGAGCTTCTTTATTTAAGATTGCCTCAGATCAATCCGACTAAACCAGTGATAAAATAAACTGGGCAGTAACAGCAGATTAATTACAGTTTATCCTACATTTATGATTTCTGTATCAACGTAGAGACTTATTTTCTGCACAATTATTTTAGTTAACGGAAAAAATACTACTACAGAAAAATAACTCATCGAAAAAACAGAAGGTCTATCTCAGCTGAAGTACAAAAATTCAAGGAACCATTAACACAGAGGTATTATTTAACCTTTTTTGGGGCGCAACAACCCTGTGCTGAGCTACAGACTAGGGGAAGAGTGGCTAGAAAGCTGCCCGGGAGAGAAGGACCTGGGGGTGTTGATTGACAGCGACTGAACATGAGCCAGCAGTGGCCCAGGTGGCCAAGAAGGCCAATGGCATCTTAGCTTGGATCAGAAACAGTGTGACCAGCAGGTCCAGGGAGGTTATTCTCCCTCTGTACTCGGCACTGGTGAGACCGCTCCTTGAATCCTGTGTTCAGTTCTGGGCCCCTCACCACAAGAAGGATGTTGTGGCTCTTGGAGCGTGTTCAGAGAAGAGCAAAGAAGCTGGTGAAGGGGCTGGAGAACAGGCCTTATGAGGAGCGACTGAGAGAGCTGGAGGTGTCAAGCCTGGAGAAGAGGAGGCTGAGAGGAGACCTCATCACTCTCTACAATACCTGAAAAGAGGTTGCAGAGAGGAGGGTGCTGGCCTCTTCTCCCAAGTGACAGGACAAGGGGGAATGGCCTCATGCTCTGCCAGGGGAGGTTCAGAGTGCACATTAGGAAAAAAATATTCACGGAAAGAGTCATTGGGCACTGGCAGAGACTGCCCAGGGAGGTGGTGCAGTTACCATCCCTGTAAGTATTTAAAAGATGGATAAACTCAGGGACATGGTTTAGTGGCAGATAGGAATGGTTGGACTCGATGATCTAAGAGGCCTTTTCCAAACTAGTGATTCTATGTTACTATGATTCTCTAAAGTTAACTTCAAAGGACTGGACCTTACGAAATATATACTTTCTAATAGCTCACCAATTTAATTCTTGGTATTTGTTACTTAAAATAGTGCTACTTGTCAGTATTTTGTTTAAAGTTCCTATTTCTAACAACCATTATAGAAAGAATCAGTTTGGATTCATGAAGATCTAGAAAACTTTCAGACCAAACTACAGCAGTAAATACTACGCAGGTGCAAAACCTGCACAAATGTTTTCCTACTCGATCCGTTCAAATATGATTTAAATCACACAATCCTCTGTACCGTTGCAAGTTTAATCAAGCTTCAGGGCTCATGCACTGCTTTAGGCAAAATCTTGTAAAACCATCAGGTTGTGTAACCCTTAAAAATTAGCAGTTATGGAGCCCAAAAAGAAAATAATCTCTTTTCCCCACCCCGCTTTTTGATGTTATTGTGTACAACACCTGCATAGAAACTGTAATTTCTTGAAGGGCAGCATCAGCCTCATCCTGCTTCGTTTTGAGTAAAATGCTTTGTTCTCCGGCTTTTCTGTTCAGTTCATCTACCAAGGCTTTAGCTTCATTCAGCTTTGAAACACCTGCCTATAAAACAATAGTTACTTAACAATGCATTTTAAACAGAACTAAACGAAGGTTGGTTACAAATAGCATGCACAAATTAAGACTGATGTAGACTAATATTCTTAAATTTTAAATTTAATATTCCACATTTTCTCAACATTTTCCTAGCATTATTTAACCTAAAAATGAGATTTGACACTTTCAGATATGCATCTGTAAGACCTATTACTACATTAAAAACCTGAAAAAGAAATTTCTCAAAATAAGAAACTTCTAATGGAACAGCAACTAGTATATAGTCTTTTTCTCATTTCAGTTAACTGATATTAACGCCATATAATTCTATCTCCTTTAATAGTAAATTTGCAACATTTAAACAAGTTGAAACAAATTAGATCATTCTATTCCTACATATTTGTACATTCTCTAGAGAACAGAGATGTACATAGAACGAAGCCTCAATTATGCTTAATGTGTCCAGTTCTGGAATCCTCAAAATAAGAAGGATACAGAACTGTTGGACCAGGTCCAGAGACAGGCTATGGCGATGATCCGAAGTCTGGAGCACTGGCTGAGAGAGTTGGGGTTGTTCAGCCTGGAGCAGAGATGGTTTTGGGGAGACCTCAGAGCAGCCTTCTAGTACCTGAAAGGGGCCTCCGGAAAATCTGGGGAAGAACTTTTTATAAGGGAGTGATAGGACAAGGGGGAATGGCTTTAAATTGGAAGGGAGACGATTTAGATCAGATATTGGGAAGAAATTCTTCACGCTGAGGGTGGTGAGGCACTGGCAGAGGTTGCCCAGGGAAGCTGTGGCTGCCCCATCCCTGGAGGTGTTCAAGGCCAGGTTGGATGGGGCCTTGGGCAGCCTGGTCTAGTGGGAGGTTTCCCTGCCCGTGGCAGCTGGGGTGGAAGTGGATGATCCTTGAGGTCCCTTCCAGCTCAAATCATTCTGTGAGTCTATGATTAACTATTTTCTTTATACACACTTTCTAAACTACTTACACTAAGATAATAAGATAATAGAAATATTTGAAAATATTACCTAGAAGATATTTTGATTTAGGATACACACTGCTAATTTTGATGCAAATGGTGAATTTCATTTAACCAGAGCATTTAACAACTAAATGAGTGTCACAAACAAACAATAGTTACTTTCTAAATTAAAAAATAGAGCAATTTCTAGCATTACAAACATAAATCTTCTTAAATTGCTCACTACAGTAATGGAAAAATACTGGCAAGCAGAATAAAACAAGGAAGTTATTTGGTTTTAACAGATGTGATAAGAACAAATACAGCTTTGCAAGTGTGGTTTCAGAAGAGCAGTAAGGATCACTAAGAAGAGGAGCTGAAAGGGAAGGGAGAAAGGCAAAGACAAAAGTTACATGTCCTAAAGGGTCATTCAGATCTTTCCAGAACTGAGGGGAGGGAATTACATATGACTTGAAACATAACAAACGGGTTTCAAACATAAAACACGTTCTGGACACAGAACAGAGTAAAGCAACATCTGTGAGATGAACTATTTGGTCCAGAACTCTGTAAAGGTCTGATGGGTGGAAAAGGAATCTGAAATGAATTCCAAAACATACAATGACAGAAAGAGAATTTTAGACAAAGGTGCGCAAGGGTACTATGAGGTTGCAAGCTTGTTGAACTAGAAGACACCATCACACAAAGCAAAAAGTTAATGTAGAGAAAGGAGTGGAACATGCACCTACACCTACACAAGGAAAATTTATTCAAGCAGAGGCAGGACTTAAAGTGATGGAAAGATAATGCGTTGTTTGAAACACAATTCTAACATACATGGGTGAAAAAAATTAAAGTGCTTTCAAGTATTTTTTACTCTTCCTAGAAAACATACCCTGTCTGATCCTTCCACAAGAAAAAACAAGAACAAAACCAAAACCGACACTCTTTTATCTTTACGGCATTTGAACAGAGCATTAATATTCATACTACTCCTCTCTTGAAAGCACAGCATGGGCTTATGTTAACAGAGGAGATCTCACACAACTCTGTTAGCAGGTACAGTCCATGAATACGCAAGGCATTTCCAAATGCAACAGTATTTTGAAAAGCCATATGTTAAAAATGTTTTAAACACATACCTGCAAGTGGTTCTGCCTTTTTATTAGCTCTTTCCTTTTACTGTTATTGATGGCACTGTATATACGAAGGAATGTCATATACCTGCTAGGCGTTGCTCCATACATTTTACATGATTCATGGATTGCCAGAAATGACTTCAGAAAATCAGAATCACCTATAAAACATAATTTGTTACACAGACAAAAATATACTCATTCCTATTTCACATTAAAATAAGAGACACAGAATACAATTTCTGAGACAAGACTATCCAAAATATCACAAAGAATATACTTTTTTCCAAGTACCATCAGGGAAACAACACGTAGTTACATTAGAAATACATAATCCTTAGAAAGAAATATACCAAAATGGTTTCAAAGCTGTAAAATATTTGGAAAAGAAGCCAAACTTCCTTGCATATTTCTGAGAGCCAATGTTAAAAGACACTTCATTCCCACAGAAACTGAATTTCAGAATAGTTAAGCTTCTGTAGAAAGGAAGCCTATGTGTTTTTGTCTTCTCCCTTGTTTCTGAAGACAGGTGGATCCAGATCATTCAAATCCCTCTGTAGAGCCTCCCTACCCTCAAGAAGATGGACATTTCTGCCCAGCTTAGAGTCATCTGCAAACTTACTAAAGGAATATTCAATCCCTGCATCCAGATCATCAATAGAAATATCAAACAGAATTGATTAATAATAAGTAATAATAAACAGTGGATCCACCTGAACATTACCTGAATGTTTTTTCTTAAGTTCCTTATGAGTTTTTCCAATATTTTCTTGTTCATCTGAATCACACAGAAGCATTTCAGGTATCTAAATAATATGAACATAAAAATTATGAGCCATGAAATTTGACTTAAAATAAAAAAACAAGTCTTCAATATAGTTTCTCATTTGAAAAGACTGAACATTGTAGCATTATTCAGAATAATGTATTTACAGAATATTTATAGCATTAACAAGATCACTTCTGCCCTTCCCTGTCATAGAAAAATTTCTGTTCTCCCAAGCAGAGGAGCTTTTGCTGTTTGTAAGAAAGAACCACTAATTCTCAGAGAACTCCCCAGCATCAGAAAGATGTGGAACTATTGGAACGGGTCTAGAAGAGGACCACGAATATGATCAGAGGGCTGGAGCACCTCCCATACAAGGACAGGCTGAGAGAGTTGGAGCTGTTCAGCCTGGAGAAGAGAAGGCTCCAGGGAGACATTAGAGCAACCTTCCAGTACCTAAAGGGGGTCTTCAAGAAAGCTGGGCAGGGACTTTTTACAAGGGCATGGAGGGAAAGGATGAGGGGAATGGTTATAAAGTGGAAGGGGGAAGATTTAGATTAGACATTAGGAAGAAATTCTTCATGCTGAGGGTGATAAGACACTGGCTGCTCCATCCCTGGAGGTATTTAAGGCCAGGTTGTACATGGCTTACAGCAACCTGACCTAGTTGAAGACAGCCCTTTCAACACACTATTCTTTGAATATTATTTAACTGTTCAGCAGAATTTCCTGTCTTTGAAGGACTGCACAAATGTATTGAAGAAAGTATAGTAACAATTATTCCTTCAAAACTTCAAATATTCTGACCTTAATCACCAAACTTTATTTTTGGAGATGCTATTTTAAACAAGTCACATATTTTTAATTAATGCAAGTTACCTTTCTCATACTGTTTTCTGACCAGGTTTCCATCCACAAAACTTGACATTTCTTGTAGAGTGCTGGATTACTTTCACAGTTTATTGTGAAATTTAAATTGGTTGTATCCATGATCAAGACAACATGCAGATTTTGCTGGATCCCTAAGAAAATACAACATATTAAATATTGAGTACGTAACAATCTGACTACATGACAACAGATTCATTGCAAATACAACATAATTTACTGTCCTTCATATATTTATCACAAGATAATTTTGGAGAAAAAAACATTATTAGACTAGGGCAGGAATGCTTATAAATAGACCTTAAACTATTTTAATATTATGTATTCTCATTATGAATAACACAGTGCCTCTTTTTAATTTAGAAGAGCTGAGGAATATTTAGATACCACTGGTTTTCATTTCGATCAATAAAGACCAACAAAACCAATTAGAAATAGTACCAGAACCCTTGAGCACAACTGCCAACACCTGTATTCTTTCAGTTATATTCTTCTATTTATTTGTAAACTATTTAACCTTCCTCTACCTTGGTCCAAGGAAGAAACACGAAACATCAAGACACCTGTCTGTAAAGTCACTTACGATAACTTGGAACCCAAAGTGATTGTATGTATAACTGACAAATAGAAGACACGACAGTTATTAGATATATAAGCTAAACAAACCAGAAAATGATGGGGACAAAAGCTTTCTTCTTCCTAGTTACTGACACTGGCAGATTTCATAACAGCTTTGTAGAACTTTCATGGATGTAAAATTTCAGGCAGAAGAATAAGTTTCAATCTGAGAGCTCTGTGCCCACAAATATCACCCTGCAATCATTATTACTGCCTCGATTTTAATAACTAACAGAAAGTTAAGAATGCACACAAAACAATGACCATATTACAAATTACTTGTCCATTATTATATCATTTTTGTAACTTGGTAATAAATCGTAACTTATAATTCTGTTCACATACGGTATGTGAAATAGTTGAAAATTGGTCCTGTAAATCCATCTTGTGAAGCTTGATCCTTCAGAGGAGACAACAACGGTTCTAATTCTTCTACTTTGTATAGCCCAGGAACTTCTCCTGTTTCAAGAATGAAGTTTCAAGTATCAGAACAAACATACTATAATTCTTCAAATTCCTCTAAAGGATTCCCTTGAGTCCTCCATATAAAGAATATGAATATGGCAGTGTTCACCTCCACACTTTCATGAGTACTGTCCCATGCACTTCATCATTTTTTTCAAGATATTGTGAAAACAACAAATGAAATTATAGCGTTCCTATTTAACAGCCTACTCGGTTAATATTACTGAAATGTACTTGGAAAACTCATTCAAATCTACCCAAACATAGTGATCCAATACCGCATACAGAACAAATCAAACCAGACTTTGTCATACACCAGAAAAAAGAAGCATGAAAGAGAGTATTTATCTAGGTCCTCAGACAAAGAGGTTTAACATGGGATGATGAGAATCTGATAACAACTGGGTGCTTTGTTTTGCACCTCAGAGAAAGGAAAATCTGGTGCTCTTATCAGTTGTTAAACTACTGCAGTTCCAAAAAATATTTAGTAAGTTAGAGTTAGTCCTTCAATGATTTCTCTGATCAAGGAACAAAGCTAGATAACAAAAGTCACCACTGTTACTTAATATTATTTATCACCTCGTTACTTACAGAAAAAAGGGCTTTGCTAGTCTACATTTAAGTAAAGGACACAGTCTACACAATCTAGTAAAACATTGAGACACCTCTCAGGTTTGAATTTTATTAGAAAAGGGATGTTGTAGAGTAGAACATATTATCATTTTGTTGTTACACTATTAAAAAGAATTCCTTTGAGATAAGTTACGTTACTTGCAACTTTGAGTAACTGAAAGCACCCCTACTGTAGAGTAAGTTAAAGGATAGCTAAGTGAGCTTCAAGTTAGTTTCTCATGTACAAGCACCACAGCTAAAACAGCATAGGAAGCTAACTAACACTTTGGGTAAGGATATAAAGTTAGAAAACATCATCTAATTCTGCATCATTGAGCTAACTGTTTGGTAAAAGTATCATCTTGGATTTGTCTCACCTGAAGACAGTAAACTGTTGATCATCTCAAGGAATGTGGAATGACCAAGCTGATAGTCTTCAAGCAGCAATACCACCTGCTGTGCTTCGATGCCCGCAAGCTCCATCACCTAGAAGCAGGTCAGATATTTGAAAGCCAATATATCGGATCTATGTGCTGTTCATAGAAGAATTATCATCTAAATTATATATTTTAAATACATATTTCCCCCAGAACATCTACACTATTATACAACTATAAAAGTCTACTAGGTAATTCAGTTATATGAGACGTCAAATAAGAAGAAAATCCTACCTAGAAGTATAGTTTGGTAATGAAAAATTAATTAAAACAGTCTCTTTCATAGGGCATATGGAGTTTCACTGCTCTTTTGTGGGTGCTTAGTTCTAACATTTTCTTTAGTACTACTGAAGGTACTGAGTAACTCTTGATTCAAGGTTTGCATTTGTTTTCAAATAATATGTACACTTTCAAAGAAGGACTTTGGGGTGCTGGTCATTGAGAAACTCGACATGAGCCGGCAACGTGTGCTCACACCCCAGAAAGCAAACCATATCTTGGGCTGCATCAAAAGAAGCATGGCCAGGAGATCGAGGGATATGATTCTGCCCCTCTACTCCTTTCTTGTGAGACCTCATCTGCAGTATTAGTGTCCAGTTCTGGAATCCTCAACATAAGAAGGATACGGAGCTGTTGGAACGGGTGCAGAGGAGGGCTACAAGGATGATCAAAGGGCTGGAGCACCTGCCATACAAAGACAGACTGAGAGAGCTCGGATTGTTCAGCCTGGAGAAGAAAAGGCTCCAAGAAGACCTTATAGCGACCATCCAGTACCAGAAGGGGGCTACAGGAAAGCTGGGGAGGGACTGTATACACAGGTTTGTAGTGATAGGACAAGGGGCAATGGGTATAAACTGGAGAGGGGCAGATTTAGACTAGACATAAGGAGGAATTTCTTCACCATGACAGTAGTGAGATACTGGCCCAGGCTGCCCAGGGAAGTTGTGGCTGCCCCATCCCTGGAGGTGTTCAAGGCCAGGTTGGATGGGGCCTTGAGCAGCCTGATCTAGTGGGAGGTGTCCCTGCCCACGTCAGGGGGGTTGGGACTGGATGATCTTTAAAGTCCCTTCCAACCCAAACTATACTATGATTCTATGATTCATCAATCACTAAATTTTTTCTTGAACTCAGCTACTGTTCTATTAAGTGGCAGATCGCAGCAGAGATAGAAAATAAACATATATACAAATATTAAAATACACACCTGAAAAAAACCCTCTCTAATATTCACATAAACTTAGAATTTATGAAGTCCACAACACTCATAAGAACAACTCTGGTATTCAAAAACGCAGAGTATCAGGTAATGACCAAGAAGTCTCTAGACACTGAGAACTTCTAAAAATCTATTTCATTCAACTACTGAATTTTACTTTTCTTAAATAATCTCTTCACACAACAATTCAAAATTCACATATTGTTGGAATTCTTTTTAATACACACCTACAACATTACAACAAAATGGAAGATACTGAATGACTTACATATTTAAGATCATTTCTGAATTGCTTCAGCTCATAGCCTCTGGAAATTCTGGGAGTAATCAGAACAGCTCCATGCATATGACTGACTAAAGAGGTAACTGTTCGACGACCTACACCACTCCGTCCTGCCAAAAGAAGTGATCCTCCAGGAAGACTTAGCACTCGGTCCACTTTAGACATGTAACTGAGGACTTCATGGAAGAGTAAAATCTCTATTTCTTTTTTGTCTCGTCCGTAATGAATAATACCCTATTGAAAGAAACAAGAAAATAAACAAATGTGTTCACTAATAATGTAAAACCAGTAAGATATGAAAGCATCCAACATTTAAGAGTTCAGAAAAGAAGGACTTGAAAGCCTAGGAGAACACACTGGTATACACAATGAATGTGACAGAAATCAGATACTTCACGTACCATTAATGAACGAATCACATTACCTCTGATACCAGGATAATCTAGAAGTCCTCGATACATTGAAACAGAAATTTACCACCGAATTAATTAAAATTAAATAATGGACCAGAACAAAGTCTGAGCTGTCTCTGACTACAGATTAATTAACTTAGAGGAGTCTTTTAGGCGGCTAATGGCTGCATAATTGCAGATTACGGAATTTCCTAATGAAACACAGATAATAACAGAAACTAAGATTAAATTCTGGCCTTGCTATACTTAATAAAACTTCATCTTTGAAGCTCAGTGTAATTGTGTAGTCAGAAAAAAAAAAAAAGGAAAACCAAACTCTCTGATTACTGAGCGATTGGACTTTAGGAAGAAATTCTTCACTATTGAGGGTGGTGAGGCACTGGAACAGGTTGCCCAGGAAGCTGTGGCTGCCCCATCCCTGTAAGCATTCAAGGCCAGGTTGGATGGGGCCTTGGGCAGCCTGGTCTAGTGGGAGGTGTCCCTGGTCACGGCAGGGGGGTTGGAACTGGATGATCTTTAAGGTCCCTTCCTACCCAAACCATTCTATGAATTGCATCATCTCCCATACAGTTTATTGGTTACAAGTTGGCAATTAAAGAGAGGAAGTAGCTTCCCATCTACAAGAGCAGTCCATCAAACACTACTAATTAAGTGGAGAAAATCTCAAAGTGCTCATCCTGAAAAAGAGTCAGCCTAGCAGACTTAACATGTTTGCATTTCCTCAATCAAGCTCATTTTTTTCTGCACTGCTGTTTAAAAGCATGTCAAGTCTCCAATCAATGGATTTGTATTTCTTCAAATAAAACTTACTTTAGCAAATTACTAATTCAGTAAGTAAACATTTAATAATCACTGGTTCTCAAAATGTTGTTCATCACACTTCTGTAAGTCGCCAACGAATGCAAATGATGCCCTTTCATTAAAATACAACCTTGCTACGCGATACTTCCCACTGCCTGCCAGACACCATCACAAACCTTCCCTCACTTAACCCAATGCAAGATGATTGAACAAACAGGAGACCCGACGCTAAAACTGGTGCTCACGTGTTACTTCCTGCAAAAAAAATCTAGAACAATTATTGTGAATCCTTGCTGCTTGTGTTTTTTCATCTTACTTTTTGAATAATATCTTTCAGGTCTGTTGAATTTAGTCTGCCAAGTGGCCTCCCATGTGGTGGCAACGCCTGTCCTGGTGTGACGAATGCCTCTTGACAAGCTCCCCAAGTTACATAGAAGACATCTGTGAAAATAAAGGGAAACATTCAAAAGTTTAGGCACTCAGCTCTTATGCTATCTGACTTGATCAGACTCATTTGATTAGGCAGTCCCAACAAAGACAGTTGGAGTTTTTGTAGTACACACAAATGGTTTACCTGCCATATCATCCAGAACATCTGAGCCCCAATCACCTTGAAACATTTTCATCAAAACATTATCAAATGCATGAAGTTCTTTCATACCAACAATTTTGTCACGGAATAAACGACGTGCTTCATAAGCAACAATTTCCAATACATAGTCTGCAGTTTGCGTCAACGATCCTATAAAATTTAAGGAGAGATTTAACTTCAGATATTTATAACAAATCCCACACCTCTCAGATTTTCCATTTCAAAATATGAGATTGAAAATCAGTAAAGTGAAATTACATACCAGCAGGAGAACATCAGTAAGGAAGAAGTAAGAGAAAAAAAGCAAACATTATGAAGTGTTTTTTTTAACAATAACTTCATGAATCATTACAAGATAAAATGAAACACATCTGACTAAAACAAAGTCCCCAGTTCAGTACCATCTTTCTAATGAAAATGAACAAGGTGTTGCACACAAAGTAAAAATTGCAAGACAAAATTTCAGGCAATGAAAACAAGAAAATCCATGAGGCTGCTCTAAAGGCAAAGATAAAGACTAATAACAAATACTAAAATAACAATAAATACCCAAACCAGTCTATATTATGAAGTGCCAGTAGAGAACACAAAGCTTCAGTATTCTTCATGAAAGTAAGAAGGAAGGTGAGATGAGTAAAGGACAATGCCACACTGTTCACTGCTGAAAAAACACTTGCATATGAAGGAGTAACTGCTCATGATCTAATAATAATTGCAATTTCAGAGACAAAAATAATAGCAGAAAGAAGCCTATGCTTCCTAGTTGAAAAAGCACACAAAATTAAACACCTTTACGAATTTCACCATTTCCAACATTACAGAACGAATAACTTTCCGCCTAGACTGTAATCATCAAGCATTCCCTAACTGTGGGAATATCAGGCTTTTATATAGATTTTTGTAAGCTTTTACACAGATGAGAGAGTTTTTGAGGCATTTTCTATATGTTTATTGGTGGTTATATTCTTCTTTTCCTACGTACATCGTAGATGATGTCTATCGGTTCCACAGTCACTTCACCAGGTTTATACAACCAAGTATAGTTTGGGTTGGAAGGGACCTTAAAGAATATCCAGTCTCACATCCCTGGTGATGGGCAGGGACACCTCCCACTAGACCAGGCTGCCCAAGGCCCCATCCAACCTGGCCTTGAACACCTCCAGGGATGGGGCAGCCACAACCTTCCTGGGCAACCTGTGCCTTAATCTATAAATAACTCCCACACATATTTTAAAACATCATCAGAGTTTTTTAAACTTGTCTACTCTATGTAATAGAATGAACTGTTGGGCATTTTTCCCTCTACTGATTTACAGACAGTTCACAGTTAGAAGAGTATCGTACATGAATAAGTTGCATGTGGAGTCATCAGTAAGACCGACATCAGTAACACTTTAGGCCATTTTAGAACTGCTTTACCCACGAAAACCATGTAAGTGACTTACCACCTGCTAAATCATATCTGAATAAACCAAGAACCCACTGAGTAAGAATGCATGGTGTGAATAGGTAATGACTGTGGTCATCAACTGTGAATTTCGCTCGGACCTAAAAATGGAAGTTAAGGGAAGTAAAAAGTGATGTTTTAAAATGCAAAGCACTTGAAAATGTAGCTTTAATTTTTTTCTCAAATAATAGGTAAATTATTTTTATATATATTTCTAAATATAGGAAAACATATTTTGACATTTTACCTATATCATATATGTTTTTATATATTTACATATGTATATATTTTATTAATGCACTATCTATATAATTAAGTATTTTCTTAATGCACACCTTAGTATTTTTGAAAAGTGGAGAGATTAATTTTTTAACCTTTTTTTTCTGACTGCAAATAATTTTCTCATAATTATTACATCTTCTGTACCAGTTTCAATGCAAACAACTGCACAAGTCACTTAGGACTGTTAGTACAGTACTATGAGACAAAACACACAATTTTTTTAAAGCAATATCAAATATACAGAAATATAAAATATACAGGAATATAAAAGTGCAATAATAGCTATGTAAATGAGTAATGATCAGCCTCTACAAAAGCTTTATTATAGAAATGGGGAGGAATTGTTTGCAAAGACATGGAGTGACAGGACTAGGGGCAATGGGTATAAATTCGAGAGGGGCAGATTTAGACTAAACACAAGAAGGAATTTCTTCATGATGAGAGTGGTGAGGCACTGGAACAGGTTGCCCAGGGAAGTTGTGGCTGCCCCATCCCTGGAGGTGTTCAAGGCCAGGTTGGATGGGGCCTTGGGCAGCCTGGTCTAGTGGGAGGTGTCCCTGCCCATGTCAGGAGGGTTGGAACTGGATGATCTTTAAGGTCCCTTCAAACCCAAACCATTCTATGATTCAATGATTCTATGAAATGCTAACTCTTCCCCATTAAAGGACATTTGAATTTACAACTGTATCTTTAATTCAAAGAACAACTGCCTTCATCAACAATTTGGTCATAGTGTCATCAGATTTAAACTTTGATTTCTTAGAATACATTGACAATACTATATTAAATTCCTGTTAACTGGTGCATGCTACCTGTGACTATACCCACGTTCCAGTCATAAGGATTGGTTTTATATCACAGAATCACAAAATCACAGAATGGTTTGGGTTGGAAGAGAACTTAAAGATCACCTAATTCCAACACCCCTGGTAGGGGCAGGGACACGTCCCACCAGACCAGGCTGCCCAAGGCCCTATCCAACCAGGCCTTCAACATCTCCAGGGATGGGGCAGCCACAGTTTCCCTGGGAAACCTCCACCAGTTTCTCACCACCCACACTGTGAAGAAATTCCTCCTTTTGTCTAGACTCAGTCTGCCCCTCTCCAATTTATAGCCATGGTTCAGTCTAGATGGGGACAAAAATATATTCTTGAAACACACAGTAAGAACTCGTAGCCCCACAGTGTCTACCCCAATAAGACTACGTACACGATTAAGAAAAGAAAGTACTTCAGTACTTTGCTAGATAGTAGTCGATGAAATTTATAGTGGGACGATAAAACGAGCTTGTGTGTGTCAACACCCATTTTTAAGAGCGTAACATGGTCTCACTGCTCCCCTCTTGATTCACAACAGCATCCACAACACCTGAACTCATAACAATCTATGAAGTACAGGGTCTCGTCCTCCATTAAGTAGGAAAACACAGCTATTCACATTTCATACATCAGGAACCAAAAACATAGATGGGTTGAGATGCTTGCCAAAATGATATAGTGTATCTGTGGGAAAGCAAGAGCACTTAAAATATGCTCCATTTGCCTCTAATATCTAGTATTCTCTGCAAATAAGTAGCTCTAAAATTGACATTAACATTATGGCAAAGATATAAACTTGGATTTTACTGCTGATAAATGTTTTTATTCTCTAGTTAATAACAAAAGTTAATTATATTTAAAAAAAATATATCTGAATTCTCCATATCCTTGAGAAAAGAAATCAGATTTCTATACCTGTTCATATACTTGCACCATAGAGCCTGCAAGCTGATGTATTTTTGGCAAAGAACCCCAAACAGGGTGATTTCCTAGGTTTTTCTGTAGTACAGCTTCCAAGTAGGCACTATAAATAGCTTGCAGTTGGTCTCTTTCTGGATAGCTACAAAGGAAAAGAAAGTAATCATTATGGACTATCACTGTTAACTTTTTAATTCAAAAAATTCAAAGTTTTATACACAAGAAATTATTACTAAGAAATATCAATTAATAGAATCTCCATTCAACAGCTAAGTCAAAGAATTGTTTTATTGCACTATGCCACCATCAGAAATTTTCTATATACATCTGTGAAAGTGTTCAAAATTAAAAAGAAACAAACTTCTTTTGAATATCTCTAACTTCGTAACAAAAGAGCACCTTAATATAAAGCTGCAGAAAAACAGTTTTCTGAAGCAAAACCACGCAATAGGAAACATATTTCAAACACTTCACTATCAACAAGTAGCTGCAGATTTCTCCTTAGCTGGTTTCTAGTGTCTACTAGCCAAGAGGCACTAGAACGTCTGAAGATCACAACTGTTAGAAAAGATGAATGACTAGAACAGTCAAATCTTCATAAAGATGAAACTGAGCAAGGGCCCCATAGAGGTTGAATCCAAGTTCTGAAAGTCAAACTAATTTCCACATACTTACTCAATTGCACAGAGACGAACGATAGAAGTAAATCTGGAGGAAAGTTTATGTCTTCCTAATGTTCCTCCAGCAGACATGGAAGCCACAATTTGAATGTTTTCTAAACCAACCCATTCCAGATTTTCATCATAAAAGCCTTGATATGTAAGAACCTTTCACAATTAAACAAATATTTCATTAAAAGGAAGCCAACAGAGTATCATACAAAAAAAAATGAAAAAGAAACAGTCAGAAGTACACAATTATTACTGTTTTCTAAATTGCCAGAGGTAAACTAATCCTCTCAGCTTGGTGTCAGCTGCAAACTTGCTGAGGGTACAGTTCTGCCTCATTGTCCAGATCATTAATGACAACATTAAACACCTGCCAGCTTACAAGTAGATTTTGTGCTGCTGCTCACCATCCTCTGGGCCTGACGTTTCAGCCAGTCTTCAAGTCACCTAACTATCTGCTTATCCAGCCCATAAATCAACAGCTTTTCCATAACGATCTTTCGGGAAAGGGCATAAACAGCCTTAGTAAAGTCCAGGTAGCCTACATTCATTTCTCTTCCCTTGTCTACCAGGTCTTTAATTTCATCACACAAGTTTATCAAGTTGGTCAAGCACAACTTGCCCTTGGCAAATCCATGCTGACCACCCCTTATGATTTTCTCGTCATTCACACTCCCACTGCATTATAACTCATTGAGGCAAGCACTGCCTTCATTTCATTATGTATGTAAGCCTAATATAAATAGTATCTTACTTCTGGTACCTACAAATTCTAGCAAAATACAAACAAAACAAATCATAGAATCATAGAACAGTTCAGATTGGAAGGGACTTTAAAGATCATCCACTTCCAACCTACCCCAACCACGGGCAGGGACATGTCCCACTAGGTCAGGCTGCCCAAGGCCCCATCCAACCTGGCCTTGAGCACCTCCAGGGATGGGGCAGCCACAGCTTCCCTGGGAAACCTGTTCCAGTGCCTCACAACTCTCATTGCGAAGAAATTCCTCCTTATGTCTAGTTTAAAACTGCCCCTCTCCAGTTTATAGCCATTAATATCAACACAGGTTGTTAAGTATGAAAATAATCAATGTAGGTATTTACTACATATACTAAACTATATTGAATTACACTTAAGTTTCTTTATAAAGAACAGATGTAAGTTTTCACCTGCTGCAGAAAAGCCACGAGAGTGCTTGTTCCCCATTTATCAGGTTTGGGTAGATTGATATCTTTTAAGTACAAAACAAGCCTTTCACAGTCCTTTGGTCTATAGACTCGTCCAGTGTTTGTACTGATTACAATGCAAGTTTGACTTAATTTTTGCAGGAGATGCTGAGAAGTAGTTTGTGCACTGCAGTGAATGGTAGCAATCTGAGTGGATCGGAGTTGAGAAAATGCAAAATGAAGCAGCATCCTAAAAAAGCAAATGTGTACATCTATATAAGCATAAATAAGAAATAAATGCATTAAAATACTGTGTATCCAAAGATAGTGTACATTCTTTTAATTAAAATGTACATAATACATACTGTATTAACAGGCAAAGTATGAGGTTTGCTGAATTAAACATTCTTGCCTTTAAAACTGCAATATTTTCCACTCAATAAATTCAATTAAGGTGTTGTATATAGCTACACAAAACAAATATATAGCCTTAATACCTTGTGTAGAGTGATCCAACCCATCTAAATGAGGAAGCGAAGATAGGAAACAGGATGAGCTAAATCCAGTTGCCTGCACAGAGGGATCTAGTGCCTCCTGAGATGATACCAGGTACCTCATGTGCTCTTCGGCTGTTCCTCCATGACAGTACAGGTTTACCAAAGGTCCTGTTTCATATCGAACAGCCTCATTCAGATATGTTAGATGCATAGTGGCAGCCTGAACTTCACCTCTAGATCTTCCCAAGAATTCACCTATTTGCCACTAGAGAAGGTTCGTTTCATTAGTAAACTAAACAAATTCTATTCTAGCAGGAAGTAATACGAGAAAAACATTATAGCAAAACATTATAAAATTTGTCAAATAGCTAGAAGTGTATTTTGCCTAAGAAAGAAAATATTTTTTACCCCTTTCCACATCCTTCAGGACCCACAACAAGAAAAGGCTGCTTATTGTTAAAGTCTAGCCAGGGTCTAAAGTAATCTAAACCTCTCTGCATGTCAGGAGTTTGGATGACAGGAAGTGTTTGGAGATTACTGAAGTCATCAGCTGTTAGTTTTTCAGGTTTTTTCAGCTGATACTGCATTAGATGTCCGGTGGTGGTGTCATAATACGTGTCCAGGGGCTTCCTTGGATCCGGTGGAGATTCTTGTGCCCAACTGAAGATCTTTTGAGAACAAAAAAACATAAAGCTTCTGTTAAATCCATACTCCTAACAACAAGCCCTAACATTTCAAGCTAATGTAAAGAATGTTTAACAAATCATTCTGTGAAATCAAAATTTAATTCTTTGATGAGATACTTTTAAGGCTGCCTTTGAAAATTGAAATTTCAAATTTAAAAAAAATTTGAAAAGTTACACACATACTTATGATTAAACCCTAACTAAACACTAACATATTAATCTTCCATACAGTACTTTTCAATAATACAAAGAATATAAAATAAATAATATTTATCAAAGCTTTAAATAATGTTTTTTTCCATATTAGGCAACATGCTTAATAATCATAATAACAAGATAACCCCTTCACATGCACCAACAGCAAATTCCAGAAGCTGAGTCTAAACCTTTCCAACCTGCCCTGTATAAATGCTACAGCTCCAGGCTGTCTTTTGGAAGGAAGGGGAGACAGAGGGGACACCTTATTGCTCTCTACAACTACCTAAAAGGAGGTTGCAGAGAGGTGGATGTTGGTCTCTTCCCTGAAGTGAGACATGATAGGACAAGAGGGAATGGTGTCAAGCTGCATCAGAGGAAGTTTAGACTGGACATTAGGAAAAATTTCTTTACAAAAAGGGTTCTCAGGCACTGGCAGAGGCTGCCCAGGGAGATGGTTGAGTCACCATCCCTCGAGGTGTTTAAAAAGGGGTTAGATGAGATGCCTGGGGACATGATTCTATGATTCTATGATTTAGTAGTAGACAGGTATGACTGGGGCTGATGATCTCTAAGGTCTTTCCCAACCTGATGATTCTATGATTCTCTCCAAGACAAACCCCAGAAATTATTAAGAAGATAACGACCTCCAGAGACAGACTTCTGTAGATACTATGGACCAGTATGTCCACATAGTTTTTCAATACTGTTTGGTAATCCTTGCCCTTATGCTTATCCTAAATCCCTAAAGCACATACACAAAGTCAGAACGTCATCCCAGCACACAAAATACATCACCTCAAAATAATGCTCTATAAACACCTCCCTGGTGAGATGTAACAAAGCCCTCACAATCTTTTTATTTTAAGTTTCCTGAATAGAAGGAAAAAAAACCCACAAAATAAATCTTTTTTACATGTACAGAATACATAAACACACGCACACAGCCTGCTATCGTAGGTCCTTGTACAACTGCGTGGACAGAGGCCATTCTGTATCTCTTGGTGCTATCTGGGCTTGGATGCACTCAGCAGCTACCAGTAACACATCAGACATTCCTTTACTACTCAGCTGTTTCCCTACAGGCAATACAGATTGCAAACAAATCAGAGCACAGATCATAGAACGGTTTTGGTTGGAAGGGACCTTAAAGATCATCCAGTTCCATTCCCCTTGCAATGGGCAGGGACACCTCCCACCAGATCAGGCTGCTCAAGGCCCCATATAACCTGACCTTCAACACCTTCAGGGATGGGGCAGCAATAACTTCCTTGGGCAACCTGTGTCAGTGCCTCAACACACTCAGCGTGAAGAATTTCTTCATAATGCCTCATACAAATGTTCCCCCTTCCAATTTATAGACGGATATTCTATTACTGTAAATTTGTTAGACGATAGAAAATTATTTTTCCTACTACTTACACCATGAAATTTTTAATAAACTTGCCCAGAAAGATTATTACCTCTTTTGCAAATTCTTGTCGTGATTTCATGTTGAGATTGCCACCAAGACCACGTAACAGGTTAATAATAAACTGTCCACGATCAGTACACCCATGAAGATGAGAGAGTCCATTCATCACAGTTCCAACTAAACTTGTTTCTACCACAGAATCATTCTGTAAATTGAAAGTTGTAGTAGATTCAAATACATTCCTAAAAATGAATGTGATATATTGCTGCCAGACTGTTACTCATTGCTCTTTGACACTTCGACACAGGATGGAGGATCTCAAGACTGCTGTTGTTTGAGAAAATTCACTTGACAAGAAATTATTTTTAAGCATTGATTTAGAAATTTTAATCCCATACTACATAGTGATGTAGATTAGGATAAGCAATCAGAACTATCCTTATAGATATTTTTTAATCTATTAAAGAAAGCAACTATTAACTAGTGCAATTATTAAAGAAAGCAACATAACTGTATAGTAGCAATCTCTCTAGTGAATGGAATCTGTATGGATTTTGCTCATTAGCAGCAACAGGGAGCATCGGGAACAATGTCATGTTTTTTCCTCTATATCCACCTGAAGATACTTTAAAAGTCTAAAAAGCTCCATGAGCAAAAGAACCAAAAGAGAAAATAATATGAAAAGCACAACAGGACTATACATGTTCTCCAAGGGGAGGCAATGCAGGTGTCTCAAACACTAGCATGCTGGGGATTTCTCCAAAATTATAAGTCACTTGTTCAATGCAAATACAACTCCTTCAGAAGAGGGGGAAGCGGGGAAGCACCTAGAAACATTAAGAAAATCTAGTATATGCAGAAAAATTATCTCAATGTATATCCCAAAATCACATAAGTTAGATAATATATAAGGTTTTGGACTATCCTTTTTAATATTGTAATTACAGATTACCTTTCATCTACTGAAAAAAAATCTTTCAGATGAGGATTTTACTGGAATCCTAAAGAGCTAAAGTTATATATTTGAAATCCAGGACAGATTAGTGGGAGCCGTTAACAATCAGATTACTTTTATAGATAAGACTCTACCAATCTTTTTAGGTGGTATTACATTTCTCCTCAACCTATTACAAGTTTCATCTACACTGTGCAATTCTTCAAATTCTATCTCTTTTCTTGTTATAGACAGTAACTTAAATCTAGAAAAACAATTTCTTCACTTCTCCATTTTTTGGTTTAGAAATTCAGATCTTTCAAATCTTTGAAAACAGAGAAAAATACCTAGCACAGAATATTAAAAACAGATATTAAGTTTCATAGAAATATAGGTATTTCATTAGTTAAAATTGTATTGCATGTTTAAAAAACTGAAGTACAGCAATCGGGCTTAGGAAACTGATAAGAATAGCTACAATATTAAATTTATTAAGAAAATAGCAATCAAAAAAAAGAGATTTTTTTGTTATGTAAAAATTAATATGAATGTTCTCTTCAGTGCTACACTAGTAAAGTAGATCATTCTTAACACAAGCTGAAATGTGATTAAATATCAGTTACTAACCTTCTTCACAACCCAGTTCAAAGCCTTTTCGAAATAGTCCCCAATCCAATTTTCTAGGTTGTATCTGCATTCTTCAGGCTGACTTCTTAGCCAAGACTTTATCAGAGAATTAAGATCTGTATCTTCATCACTAAGTCAAAATAAAACAAGATTCAGACAAATACAAGACATCCACATCTTCCTATGGACAGGTTCAAAGGAACAACAGAATAGCAGGAATAGTTCAGGGAAATAATTTTGTAAGAATTTCTAAGCAATATTAGGGCTCTATAAGGGTCACACACAAAGAATCATAGAAGAGTTTGCACTGGGAGGGACCTAAAAGATCACCAACTTCCAACTCCCCTGCCATGGGCAGGGACACATCCAACTAGACGAGGTTGCCTGAGGCCCCAACCAACTTGGCCTTCAACACCTCCAGGGATGGGGCAACCTGTGCCCGTGCCTCACCACTCTCATTGTGAAGAAATTTCTCCGTATGCCTAGTCTAAACCTGCCCCTCTCCAATTTATAGCCATTGCCCCTAGTCCTGTCACTATAAGCCTTTATAAACAGTCCCTCCTCAGCTTTCTTGTAGCCCCCTTCAGGTACTGGAAGGTCGCTATAAGTTCTCCTCGGAGACTTCTCTTCTCCAGGCTGAACAATCCCAACTCTCTCAGCCTGTCCTTGTACGGGAGATGTTCCAGCCCTCAGATTATCTTTGTCTCCCTCTTCTGGACCCGTCCCACCAGTTCCATACCTCTCTTTCAAAAAGTCTGAGATACATCAGCCAAAAGATGATGCCACGACAGTACCTTAGCACATGCAATCTAAAGTGAAGTTTGCCAGCCATTTGCTTCATAAACTTAAGCGTGTAATTAAATCGTGCCATCCACTTTAGACTACCTTTCAAGAAAAGGAGGTATTTTTGCTTACTTTAAAAGTAATACTCCTGTGACTTACCTCAGAAAGATCATTCCCATTCGGGATATCGTAGCAGGAGAGGCACAGCTAAGGTCATGAGTTTCAAATATAAAATTGACATTTGAGCCAAATTGAATTCTTTCTCCACTGGGCATAGTCAACAATCTGTTGTCATCCAAAACAGAATTCAATGACTCAATCCATTCAGGATCGATATCACCATCACAAATAATCCATGAAGTAATATCTATTTCCAGACACAAAAATAAAATATCAAAACACAAGAAAAACACTTCAGGAATATCACCCGTTGCTATTTTAACACTATTTAATATTCCTTCTTCATTATAGCTTAAATATAAGCTCTATGGAGATATTCGTTACGTTTTTCCTTCTGTTATATATTTTTGCTTATCATAAAATTTGGAATGTATACAACAGTATTCTTGACTACGATTGTCATCAAATCTTTTCTTACCTTATGCTATCCACAAACAACAGCACAACATAAAAATATAACTGAAAACAACCAATTTCAGTAATTTAAGCATTATGATATAAAACATCCCCACAAACATACCTCGGGGTTCTCGTACCACTTGTCGAGCACTATTTGTAAGGACACCATCGGACCATTCTCTGGTATCCATGTCAATATGGCCTAGCAACTGATGTCGAGGCATCGCTTTGGGATTCATAGTATATTGTTTCACTACTTTGCCAGTTTTACCAAGTGCTGCCTTTAGCATCCGCCAAAGCGTCGATTTACCGGCACCGCTTGGACCTACAATAACGACACCCATTCGCTGACGTAGCTGTTCGTATAATTCCAAAGCCTTCTTGATCTAGGTAACAAAAGAGATAACGGCTATGTGAAGTTGTAAAGCTAAATCAATCATGTCCTTTTTTAATGTTTCTCCAACTTACTTGGCATGCAATCATTTTGTTTCTATAATTTTATTGTTTGAAATAACATTTTTTTTTGAAACAAACTTGCAGAAGTATTTAAAATGATGATACTAAACAATATTGATAAACTTATTTTGCACAACCCTGTGCTAGGAGCATTTCCCTAAATTTCCAACATAAAAACATCAGCCCTCTTTGGGCATATTTTTAACTAAGAAATTAATGGAACTTTCGTCACAAAAATTCACCCAGCCCTACAATAAAGAAATATAAATAAGACACAGATCTGAGTGGTAAAACCAAATGTTCATATATTTAATTCTTTCACTCCAAAACATTCACTGACATTTGTACCTGCCTTGAATATAACTGTCTCACATGTTTATGTCTTAATTTTCCTTCAGTTACCATGCTTCAAACACAGATATCTATTTTTTTTCATATAGATGTAATTAAAATTTAACTGTCAGTTATTCTCACATTTTTGGAAAAGACTTCTTTCAAAATTGAACAGAAATGAATGCAATATTAATCAGCTCTAATTCAGAATAACTCTTATTTTTTTGTTGCCGTAGTTGATGCTTACCTGAGTGCTTATAATTTCCAGATTTGCTTCTTCAAAGACTTGTTGTAAAGCTGTAGTTAACTCCACATACTCCACATCTTTGAAGTCAATGCCAGGAAACACATCTTTAACCAGTGCATCAAAACGTGCGCAGTCTGCAAATGTCAGCTTTGACATGGTATTAAGCCGCAGAGCTTGAACCACCATGTGACTTTCTTTAACTAGAAATAAAAGCAAAGAAGCCAGATTGGTTTAAGATATTAGTTTAGTTCTTTTCCTTGCAACGTATCAGCACTTGAGCCCATTGTGCTAAGACACAGCAGGAGCAATTACAGCACAGAATGCTCCAGTTCACGCACCATTCAGCGTGGAAGTTTGATGAGCACCTCGCTGTATCCTATATGCTCACCAATGCACTCTGTACCGATTTGAGATGATTATGAAGAGGCCAAGAGGAGGGCTACAAAGATGGTCGGAGGGCTACAAAGATGGTCGGAGGGCTGAGGCAGCTCCCATATGAGGACAGACTGAGAGAGCTGGGTTTGTTCAGTCTGGAGAAGAGAAGGCTCCAAGCAGATAGCGACCTTCCAGTACCTGAAGGGGGCTACAAGAAAGTTGGGGAGGGACTGTTTACAAAGGCTTGTAAAGGAGAGGGGCAGATTTAGACTAGACATAAGGAGGAATTTCTTCACCATGAGTGATGAGGCACTGGCACAGGTTGCCCAGGGAAGCTGTGGTTGCCCCGTCCCTGCAGGTGTTCAAGGCCAGGTTGGATGGGGCCTTGGGCAGCCTGCTCTGTTGGGACGTGTCCCTAACCATCAGCGGTGGGTTGGAACTGGATGATCTTTAAGGTTTCTTCCAACACAAATTATTCTGTGATTCTATGATGCTGGCCAGATAGTACAGAGCAGCCTAATGATTAAAGCAGCTTACTTGTTAACGCACTCATGAAAGAAATTAAGGACCAGGATTCTAGACCTTACTCTGCCACCAGAGGCAGTTTCAAGTCACATCTCAAGTAACTTCTCTTTAACTATGAATGTTCCAGAAGTAAACACTCTCCACAACTTTTCTTGAATCTGAAATACCATGGAAATCTAAGTGTTTTGAGAGCAGAATGAAAACAGCCACAAGAAAAATTTAGTGCGCCAGAAAAGTAAAGTGGAAACAGCACTCTGATCTCTGGTTTCTTCCTTTTCAAATTAAATTACTTTCTCACATAAAATGTACATTTTCAGAGAGCAGGACTGGGAACCACAGGTGAAAAACATTCTGTTTCTGCCCTCCTTCTGAATGCATGATTGCCCCAAACCAGAATGCACTGTACTTCAACACAAGGGACAGAAAGTGTCCATTCTCTAACTTCCCTTTGTCCTGTTTTTCCCAAACACTCCAGAGGTGAAGGATTACTTTACTCTTCAGGAATTTGGAAAAAGTTCAAGGTTTTCCATCCTGAACCACGTCTTAAATGCAAACGCTTCTGTAGGTAAATTTTCTAAACAGCATGATGAATGGCTAAGAGGAAAAAATGTTGACATTAAAGAACTCAATTTAGAAAGGTTGAAGTGCTTTACTAAAAGAATTATACAAAATATAAGCACCACTTAAGGACATGGCCAACATTCTCGCCTGCCAAAGGATTTTGACTTAACAACACAAGCAAACATCAAGAAGCAGGAAAACAGATTTGTTGGAAATATCTTCACTTTTTCAAGGTAAGACATAAAAACCAACCAAACAAGAAAACCTAAGCACAAATTCTTGGTTTTAAATCATAAGCTAAATGCATCCACCTTGCCTTTCTCAAGGTTATTGAAAACTGTATTTTAAATGAGACCAAACAAATTTCAGCAAATTTAACATATCTAAACAGGAAACTAAATTGGCATAGCGACAGATAGTGATAGGAATATGCCTTAAAACACCCGGACTGCAATCTTTCTTTGACAGATCCAAACTAAAGTCAATTACAAGTTCCTTAAAGCTGTCAGACCATTTGTTATGCCAAGATTTGTAAACCAAGGCTGTCTCTAAAAACTATCGGCCATATGCTGTTTAAGCGAACAAGAAGCAGTAGATGTGTCCTAAAGGTGTGAAACGCTCACTCATCCTGCACTCTTTAATTCTCACTCATTAACATATAAACAACAACAAATAGTAATTTAAAAAATCTTTTAAAATCCCACAGTGATCTCATCTAGCCCAATATATTTGTACCATTTCTACCTGTCCTTATATCTGGCTCTAGCTACCAATCAGAATCTAATGCCTTGTAATAATTTTAGGAAAACTCATATAGAATCAAAATGGTCTGACAACTGATGAATAATGACAGCATCAGAAGATTAACTTTCCTGTCCTAAGCCAAGTGAAAACAAGAGCTATTGAGAACCACTCAAAATCAGTCCAGAATAAAGTCCTGTATCTATGTTCTTATCATATAAAAGCTCAATCTAGAATACAACAACATTGTTTTGTGATCTCCTAATGAAGGAGGGCTATCGCAGATATTTTTTCTTTTCTGAATTCCCTCCAGATCCAAGCCATGGCTTCTCAAACCTCCAGTGAACAAGAAAGCTGTAGTGAATGATATCAGTACAATATCCTGAATAATCAAAGGGTTGGCACAGTCCAACTTACTTTCTTGCTCTGCTTCACTTTTCTTCAGCTGATGAAGAAGACTGCCACAGCCTCTCAAAACAGTCTTCAGTGCTCGTAAACCCCAATCATAGTGCTGCTGTGGTGTCAGAAGCTCCCTAAATTTAAAAGCAGTTATACTGTAATAAGCTTTAAGTGACAGTGCCTTTCAACTAAATTGTTATTTAGTTGAATGAATATGCCCATGAAATAGTCTTGGCCAAAAGAAAAAGCTATTAGTATTTGTAGCACCATCTGAAATGCATAAGCAATGACAGTACAGAGGGAGAACGTTAATTAGAACCTCTAAACTTTGTTCTATCTAATATGTACACTTATAACCAAACAATCATTTGAATTTCAACAACTTCAAGACTAAATTCAACCCAATGCTTGCAAGAGTCTATATGCTCACACCCATATTTAGTTAGAATAGCAGGGGAACAGTGCTCTGTCATCTTGAGATTCTAACTGCATTTCAGGGATTATCACACCTGAACTTCTCAATATATTGAAATATTTGTATTTTATAAGCTAAATTACTATCTACAGAGATTTGCATGGTATACCATTCAGATTTAAGAGCTGCATTGAACGTAAAACTTTAGATGACTCCAACCTGCAGTTTTAAGTCTCGTTTTGTTTCTGACACAGAGCTTTCTGCAATATCGAACTCATAAAACGTTGCAGAAAATTACCAGAAAGTATGTTGAGGTTGCATCCCTACAGTCATGCTTTAGCATGGACTAGACAGAGAAGAAACAAGATGGCAGTGAGATAACCAGAAATGATCAATGCTAAAATAAAAACAGGAGGGAAAAGAATTAGAAAGGTAACTAAGGAAGTTACTAAGGAAAAATAATAATAATAACAATAGTAGTAGTAGTAGTAGTAGTAGTAATAATAATAATAATAATAATAATAATAATAATAATAATAATAATAATAAAAGCTTACCTCGCCAGATTAAAAATAGCCACTAATTTTCTACCAAGTATTTTAGCATCCTTAAAGCCTTCTGAATACAGAATCACTTCTGCAATGAGTTCATTGTCTGGATGAGTCATCGCAACTGGCCGGAAAAGTTGTTTGAGGTTATCAGGCAGTTTTTGTCTTCCTCCATAACCCTTTCCAGCAGGATTCAGAGTGATAAAAATTCCAGAATTATGGTCTATTGCAACCTAGCATTAGAAGCACATGGTAATAGGATATTGTCATACGAAATAGTATTACGAAATTTTGGGAGAAATGTGTTTAGTTACAGCAGTCAGGTTTTAAGTTTGACCCAGCTGTTCATAGGCTATTTTTATAAGAAGAAAATAAGTAAGTTTTGCTGTACCTTTTTGCCAAGCATCTCGCAAACAGGACTATGTTTCTTCAGTGCATGTTGAATTGTCTGGATCTGCATGGATACTGCAGACAATACAGCTTCCTCAAGTCTATTGAATTCATCAAAACAGCCCCACGCACCACACTTCACTAAGCCCACAAATATGCGCCCCATCGACTTCACATCAATGCCCTTAAAATGAAAAAGAACACTATCAAAAATTGAAATAACAAGAAAATAATGAAAGACTGTCTTCCCATCTATTAAAAAAACATATGTTGTGGTTTGAGTAAAAGTAGAAAAGTTTCTAACTTCAGCTCACTCTCATCTAATTAACTTCATTTTCTAAAAGCTAACTGTATGGTTTTGAGACATGGTTCTCCTCTAGAAGGGATAACATGGGGCATTGGTATGCAGAAAGACCAATGCTTAGACTTATTCCTACAGTAACCAAGGCCATCCTTGAGCTGGAGATAAAAAAGGTTGGACCTGCAGGGAGGGGCGGACAGGACAGGTGACCCCAAAATGACCAACAGAGGATTCCATCCCATATATATCATACTCGGTATAAAACTAAAAGATCACGAGGGTCTTGTTTTTCATTCTGCAACGGCCAATGTCCAATGAGCACCTCACTGGTCTGGTTACTCCTGATCATGAATCAGTGTCTTCCTGAATCCAGCTCCTGAGCTTAGCTCTCTCCTCCGTGGAAAGTCATCAAAGGGTGGGGGCGCAATCTCAGATATTTGTACATAAGTTATTACTTTCTATTACTTTCATAATCACCATCTTCATCATTATTATTGTTATTTCATTAAAGCCGCAGTTCAAGTTTCCAACCTGCAAGTTTTTTTCCTCTCATTTTCCTTTCCCTTTTCTCTGGGGGTTAGAAGGAGGGATTTGGGAGCCCAACTGCTGGGCTTTAGCTGCTGAAACTGGCCAGGCCAGGGCTAAACCATGACACCATGACATCGGAAATATCTACAAATTTCTAATGGAAACTAACAAATTATCAAAAGTATTTCTAAAATTGTTTTATGAAGTATAGGCATAGATAATATAGATATATATTTGGTAAGGTATTTTTTACTAACGCTTGTAGCGATAGGAATAGGGGCAACAGCTATAAATTGGAAAGGGGCAGATTTAGACTAGGCATATGGAGGAATTTCTTCATTATGAGAGTGGTGAGGCATGGGCACAGGTTGCCCAGGAAAGCTGCGGCTGCCCCATCCCTGGAGATGTTCAAGGCCAGGTTGGATGGGCCCTTGGGCAGCCTGGTCTGGTGGGAGGTGTCCCTGCCCAAGGCAGGGGGTTGGAACTGTATGATCCCTAAAGTCCCTTCCAATCCAAACTATTCTATGATTCTATATCCATTTCCTAAATTATACAGAACCATATTCACCTCATCACAATTAAAGACCAATACTTGTCTTCCAAGAAGTCCACCTAAGGCCTTCACTGATTCTGTCTTTCCAGTTCCAGCTGGACCATAGGGGTTTCCTCCAAGGCCCATCTTCATAGCCTGAGTAAGAGTTAGGTAGCACTTATCTGTCAAAGGTGTATAAACAAGTTTGGGGGAATTACCCTGCAAAACAAAACAGATTACATTAATTGAAAATTATTGACAATGTAATTACATTAATATCACTCATAAGTAATTAATTTTAAAATATAACATAACCGTCAAGATTACTGTTGCATTAGGTATATGAATTTGTTTACCATTATGAAGTTTTCCTGATTTCGTATCAAATGTTAAAGCACTGTGCAAGTTTGTTTAGAATTACAGAAAGGGGTCAATACAGATGAAACCATACCCTGATATGTGAAAGCAGCAAGCATATTAGAAAATATTTATATGATAACATAGCTGCTTTAAATATATTTACCCCATCAGTATCAGGAATGAAAATCATTACCCTATCTTTTAGTATTTTCTATAAAACAGCATGCTAAAGACTACAATAAAGTTGAAAAAAATGGCAACAATTGGGAGGCAACCAGAAGTAGGTGTGAACTGAGAAAGTGTTTGACATATCTATAAAAGCCACCAGGTAAAAATTGAAAATACCCCACCTGATACTCATACGTGTATTGGAGTTCAGCATCTACCATCTGAACATAACATTTTTGGTCTTTCATATAAAATCTCAGCTGCTTCTTCCAAGCCCAGTCTTCAACACCGTGAACCTGAGCTTGATTCAGCTGCTTCACCACATCAATGTTATGAACAATATCAAGAATTAGAGCTTTAAGCTTGAGCTCAAGGATTCCTGACTCTGCAAATAACCACAAAAAAAATGCAAAACAGTGTGGAAAGGAAGACACACATTACCCATGCTCAAGTTCATGGTGCTGCTGTCAGCACTTTCTACTCAATTATACATAGAAATATTATTTATTATCTAAAGCAAGGAGCACAAAACGAGATCCTGAAAGAGAACAGAATCACAGAATCACAGAATCACAGAATCACAGAATAACCAGGTTGGAAGAGACCCACTGGATCGTTGAGTCCAACCATTCCCACCAATCCCTAAATCATGCCCCTAAATACCTCATCCACCCTAACCTTAAACACCTCCAGGGATGGTGACTCAATCACTTCCCTTGGCAGACCTTTCCAATGCCTAACCACCCTGTCCCTGAAGAACTTTTTCCTAATCTCAAGCCTAAATTAACGTGAATTATCATGTAAATTAGGTAATTTAGAAGTGATTTCCTCTGCCTCTACACTCAATACAGAGAGACAGAGGTCTTTTCTGGGGAGCAATTTATTCCAGGAGTGTTTGCAGCTATGTCCACCTCAGTAATCAGTGTGGCACATCTGTTAATTGATCTACTGAGGATCTGAAAACCATACTACTTGCCCTCTGGAGATTTTACTCAGAGTAATTAAGGTGATGTGGAATGTTTTTTAACAGATTGGGTTCATTAAAGGTATTCTGAGAATGTGTTGTTTACTTTACCTTCATTTGAAAGAAATCCAGTTTCAGTATTCCTATACTATCCCATGATGGAAATTAAACCAAATTAAGTGTGGATAATCAAGCAACTCACTTCAAAATAGCACTCGTTATCCAAACTAACAAGTTACCATAAATGCATTACACAACAGATGGAATGAACGCACTTCCATAACTGATGACATTTCTCCAATGGCTACAGAGAAAGCACATAAAGGGAGCTTAAATAAAGAACCACACTTACAGACTGTTGAAGATACATGACAGGCATCCTATTCCTAAGTAATATATCAGATGTTAACAGTTCCTAAATTCTAAACTAGAATTTAATACAGTAAACCACCTATATAATCTGTGGAAGACTATAAATTACATGTCAGATCAAGTCTTTCTATACATATAGGAAAAGAGCCATCAGACCTAATCTGCACTACAGAACTTTGCATCTGAGGTAGCAATCATTCAAAGAACCACTTCCAGTCAAAAGAAAGGAATGAGCACTCGAAGACATAATTATTCTGGCCCATTTGGACTCCAAGAACAATCTCTAAGAAGCTGCTGAAGGGGGCTGGGGAACAAGTTTTACGAGGAGCAGCTGAGGGAGATGAGGTTGTTTAGCCTGAAGAACAGGAGGTTGAGGGGACACCTCACAGCTCTCTACAACTCTCAACAAGAGAGATTCTTCACGGAAAGGGTCGTTAGGCATTGGAACAGTCTGCCCAGGGAGATGGTTGAGTCACCATCCTTGGAGGTGTTTGAGGTGAGGGTGGATGAGGTACGTAGGGGTATGATTTAGGGATTGGTGGGAATGGTTGGACTCGACGATCCAGTGGGTCTCTTCCAACCTGGTTATTCTGTGATTATGTGATTCTGTAAAGTCGGTCTCTTCTCCCAAGGGACAAGTGATAGAACAAGAGGGAATGTCCTTAAGCTGCATAGGGGGAAGTTTAGATTGGACATTAGGAAAAGTTTCTTCACAGAAAGGGTTATCATGCACTGTGAGAGGCTACCCAGGGAAGGTGGTTGAGTCACCATCCCTGGAAGTGTTTAAAAGACCGGCAGATGAAGTGCTTGGGGTATCATTTAATAATGGGCAAGGTATAGTTGAAGTTGACAATCTCAAAGGTCATTTCCAACTTAATGATTCTATGAATCACCATGAGTTTAGTGGTTTTGCTGCAGAAGTATTCAAGAATTATTAGTTCAAATGCAGATGTGTATGCCTAACATAGAAAAACAGAATTACAGTTGTACAGAATATTTTGGCATGACATTATCTACCACAGCTGTTGTTTCGCCAGTTCCTATGAAACACAATAAAAGAGGCACAGCTCATTAGGTCAGGACAAATTGTTAGTAAATATGTAAACAAAAACCATCATAAATGATTTAAATACTAAAGAACCCAAAATATAAATGCTCCGAGATCATCGTTAAATAAATACTTAATTTAGATCATCTCTAAATAAAAATCTGTTGTTCGCCTTGTAAAAGTAAATGCCCTAATCTTGGCAGTAATAGAATGATAAAATCACAGAATAATTCGGGTTCAAAGGGATCTTAAAGATCATCCAGTTTCAACTCTCCTGCCATGGGCAGGGACACCTCCCACTCAATCAGGCTGCCCAAGGCCACATCCAACCTGGCCTTCAACATCTCCAGGGATGAGGCAGCCACAACTTCCCTGGGCAACCTGTTCCAGTGCCTCACCACTCTCATGGTGAAGAAATCCCTCCATATGTCTCGTCTAAATCTGCCCCTCTACAGTTTATAGGTGGGTAACTCAACTTTACAAACTGAGATTGCCACAGATTTTTATAATTTCCTGTTTAAATAAACAGAATGTTAAATACTATACAACTACATACACATTAAAAAGAATTATATATTAATTATCATTTTTATACCTGTACTGCCAGTATCTTTTGTTCTAGTATCAATACTAGTGTAATGTTCCAGTTTAGCCATGAGTTCTAATTCTAATTGTTGCAGATTATGGCCTTTAATAGCATTTTCAACATCTTCCGTGAACTGAATTTGTTCTGCCAAGGAAAGAATCTTTGGAAGAGAAAGTTCAAATTACATTTTATAAATACAGGAGACATGAAGAAAAAGTGTTTTTCAAGTAATTTGCAATTGCTTATTACGTCTGATATGTAAAGTATTTTACTGTATCATTTTTAAACAAAGCTACATATTTGCTATGCTCAGATAAATAAAAACAGCCATCTTAAAACTTGACAAAATATAGCAAAAACTTGCAATGTAATTTAATCCAGCAAGACCCAGCGTGTGGTAGCAAAATCTTTAAAGCATCTTTTCTAATTAATGATAAGTCAGACAGAAACTACCATACTGTAGGCATGCTGAGCCCATATTCAACAAGCTCAGAAGCACCTCTGGCTTTTTGGGTCACTGATCTCACAGAATCACAGAATGACCTGAGTTGGCAGAGACCCATGAAGATCATCCAGTCCAACTCCTACCCTGGCAGAGGTCAATCCCAACATTCACATCATTAGGGATCTGAACAGGTTGGACCGTTGGGCTGAGACCAATGGCATGAGGTTTAACAAGGACACATGCCGGGTCTTGCACTTGGGGCACAACAACCCTGTGCAGCTACAGACTAGGAGAAGTCTGTCTAGAAAGCTGCCTGGAGGAGAAGGACCTTGGGGTGTTGGTTAACAGCTGAATGAATATGAGCCAGCAGTGGCCCAGGTGGCCAAGAAGGCCAATGGCATCTTGGCTTGTATCAGAAATGGAGTGACCAAGTGGGGTCACCTCCAGACCATCTGAACATGGTCCTGGACAAACTGCTGTAAAGGGCCCTGCTTGATGAGCAGGAGGGTTCGGCCCTATGACTGGCAGCGTGGTCTAGTGGGAAGGTCCCCTCCAACCCAAACTATTCTATTATTCTATGATTCTGTGATTTCTAGAGGTCTCTTCCCACCACAACCATTTTGTGATTCTGTGTGATTCTCTGTGCTACTGATCAAAATTGCACAAAAAAAATTTCATGTTCATGACTATTTCTGTTTATACAGCTAAGCTTTAGAAATAATATTTTAATCAGACTCAAAAAGGGCTTTTTTAATGTCTTAGCACTCCTGCATGTAACATTCACTGCCAACTAAGACCACGATTTACGTCAAATTTAATAAATAGATGGATGTTAGACCAGGTGTCACATGAGAGACTTGAGTATTTCAAATGTTAACAAAAGAACTATACTATATACTATACACAAATAAAATTTATTTGTTTGGGGTTGTTTTCTTCCAAATCAATACATATGCTTCTTTATGAGACTTCAAAAAATAACTTATTCGGTAAATCTAAGACTACATAGTGGCATTACTGAATCAACTACTACCTGAGAAGGGAAGAGTGATGGATCAATTGAACCTTGTGATTTCTTTCCAGCATCAACACAGTCAAGTAACATTTCTTTCAGGGTCTCCTTCATCTCCAAAGCCAAACTGTTTAACCACACCTGACAAAGAGATGGAAAAGCCTCAAAAGCTACATCACAAAATAATTTCTGAAAGACGCTTGAACTACACTTGGGTGCGATTTTCTTACCTCCACATCATTTGATAGAAGAACTTTATTTCTAAGTGGCACAGTTTCTCCTTCTACAGATTTCATGGCAATGATATATTTAAATTCTTCATCAAAGCTCACACTATTAATGCCTATTAAATAGGAAATGACAATGAAGCCATGTATCGTTGAAGTCAAGCATTAATATTGTTGAACTCAAACATTAATTCCACAGTGTCTAGTAGTGGAGAGAAAGGAAAAACATCTACAACATTACTGTACTTTGAAGAATCTTTTTTCTAAATAAGTACATTTTACAAGTGAATATTAATGCATTACCAGCAAAAAGTTTCTTAAGATGAGACTGAATAACCAGGGGATTTGTGGACTGTCCTAAAATTTCTAATAAGTCATCGTCTCCAATGAAATAGAATCTTGGAAATGCTGAGCGCTTTTCCTAAACAAAAAAACAAAATGCATTACTTTTGTTGATTTAAACTCAAACTTCCTGACTTTTTGTATAGAGAAATAAATTCCTGTCAGTTGCACCTCCAAAAACTCATTCAAAGATCTCTGACATCTCTGAAGTTGGTCATGTAGGGTAATTAAGGTGTTTCTTATTCCTGCCCGGGCATTCAATGACGTAATCCTATTGTCACTCTTGATATCTGACATAATGGACCTTGATAGAAAAAAAAAAAGGAATAATTCATTAAAAAAACATTACAACTAACCCAAATACAACATACAAGTAGTTACATAAATAAAAATTAAAGCACGGGTAAGTTATAGAAATATCTGATCTATAACTTTCAGTTTTCAGTATTAATGATGAAACACTTCCAAATTTACATGAATGCCTCTTCAATGTATTTTACAAACAACTGTTGCTAAAATTCCTTTACCCCAAACCAAGAACATTCAACTTTTGTCTTTTATTTCTGTCTAAGAAGCCATATTCAATCTAAGCAAAACAGATAATGGTATACCTTTCAATATTTCTAAAATCTCCTCCCTTTGTATCTCCTTGACTTGTTTGGAACAAATAAACCACCTGTTTCTATCAAAAGTCCATTGTGTACTTCCTTAGCAAACAAAGTGCATGTTTTCAATGAGAAATTATTCCTGAAAAATCAATTACATCACCTCTGCTTCTGTTGAAAACATTTATCTTGTGTTTGTCTGACTTGTTCATAATGTTTGACATTTGGTGCGATGCCATTCTTCGCATGTACCCCATTAAATGAAACCTACATTATCAACTTTATCTGTCACTGCCACACATCTATATCTACTGAATTTCTGTTGCTTCACCTTCATCTCCATAAATATTCCAGCTGTTCCATATATTATCACCATGAAGAATGTTCTAGTCTACACATGTCAAAGATATTATAAAAATAAGCTGAATTCCATAACTCTAACCTGAAGTCTTCATCAACTCTGTTAAAACGAGCCTGTTCCTTGGGCAGAGATCCACGACCAAATATTGGTTCCAAATAGACCCATTTTCTTTGAATTTGGTTTAAATTCTGCAGATACTCATCTAACTCAGCCAGCTTTTTTTCCCAGATGGACACTTTATCTTCAAAACCTTTGTAATATGGAGAGTCCTTGAGGGACTGTAGAAGACAGCGATGATCTCCAACTTGGTTGACTATGTCCTTCCAGTCCTTGATAAGCCTAATAGTCCTGCCTTGGCTATCTTCATAATCTGTTAATGTAAAGACAGCTCCAACTCCCCAGAGTTCAAGTTCACGTAAGGCTTCTCTGATTGTGACTTCACCTTGGGCTCGACAATTCAAATCCTATTTAAAAGCATAAACAGATTTCCTTTGAAACTACAAAGTTTGCAATAAATTTCCCATCCAAAAATATAACATAAATTCTACTTCTACAGTAATAAAGATATAAATAATCATATAGAGCAAGATATACTGCTAAAAATAAACCATAAAATAAAATAAAATATAGTACCTTTACCTGTAATTATTCATACCTTAAGTTCCATTGCTTTATCTATAATAGTATCCGTCACTTTTAGCAGATCTCCAAATAACAAACCCTCAAGTGTAGTGCCTCGGGGAAGACCCAGAATACGAAAGAGATCTAGCCAATGGTCTGGAGAAAGATGTTCTCCTCTTACATATTTTAAGAGTGGAATTATCATCTATAGGAAAAAAGCATATGTAAATCCATCTAGTCTTTATGAAAACTGTATCTGACTACAGTGACACGGTATTCAAACAAAACAAAAATTTACACCCTTAAATAGAACCATATTTTTCTTTTTCCAATTCTTGGATTTAATGTTTAAGAGTATAAATCTGAGGAAAAGTCACTGCTAAATGTGTGTCTGTGTAAACTGTAATGCGCCTCCTGCTCACTGTCAGGAACTAAAAGGCTCACAAACATAACTGTTCAAAACAGTTACTAGAAGATATTTTCTTAAACAGTAATTGATTTTATTATAAGAACAACTGAACTATGACCTACAGAATGAATTATATTACCAATAATAGCAAAACATCTTTTAATTGGCATTTTTGCAGTTAGCATCTTACTTTATATTTATCAACTTCCTTCTGCAACTTTACTGTCATTACAGTGTGCTCTTCCATCTTCCTCATTTTGTCATGCCAGTTAAACAAAAATTCTTCAAACAAATATGTTTTACTCCTGTGTGAAAAACGAATACGAAAAGATCACTGAGACAGTACTACAACCATGCAGACATGGTTGAAAAATGACGTAACAAAATCATACCTAAAAGTAATCCAGTCTTCTTTGGCTTTTTCCTGAAAACCTTGATAAAACTCTTCATACAAGGCCCAGACTTCTGCATAACTCTTAATATCCTGACATACAACTTCTGACAAAGAGAAGTCAGGCTCGTCCAATTTAAAATGATGGCATTCTTCGCTGAATAAAAAGATCAATATATTATAGATTACAGAATCACAGAATCACAGAATAATCAGGTTGGAAGAGACCCACTGGATCGTTGAGTCCAACCATTCCCAGCAATCCCTAAATCATGCTCCTAAGTACCTCATCCACCCATGTGCCCCAAGTGCAGGACCCAGCATCTGGCCTTGTTAAACCTCATGCCGTTGGTCTCAGCCCAGCAGTCCAGCCTGTTCAGGTCCCTTTGCAGAGCCTCCCTGCCCTCCAGCAGATCGACACTTCCACCCAGCTTGGTGTTATCTGCAAACTTGCTAAGGGAGCACTCGATGCCTTCATCCAGGTCGTTGAACAGAATTACATTATTCTGTTACACATTTATTGTTTAAGAGATGGTATCATATCAAACCAATACTGTTTTAAGAAAAGTCATTGGCTTCATTGAAGAACATCACTGCCAACTCCAATTCTTTAGTCTTCTTCTTTAATAGAAATAATAAAGGAATTAGAGGGCAACTCCTACACAGCAATCTTCTCCTATATTCACAATTATTTTCCATAAACTTTCATTTCTTTCTCATTTTTGAGAAAAGTTAATTACTTCCAAACAAGCTTGGAAGAAAATTTTTAACTGATTGTTTCTTCCTGTTAGAAAGAATATGTCACTTTTATTTACTATCACATTAAAGTCCCAAGCTAAGAAATCAAATAGAAAACTTTGTCCGCTCAAGAGTTGCAATAATGAGCTTACTGAGAGTAGGCACCTGACGTAACAGCTCATCAGATAGGACACTTAAGAAATGTGAGAGGTGAACTCTTGTCCATTTAAGTTACAAGAAGACTGAAGTAATATTTCCCCCTTCTTGGATCAATATCCTAAACCTTCTCTTAGTGAAAATTTCAGAAGTCAGAATCAAGCCCTTAGTGCACACACTCACTTACATATAAACCTAAGAGACTTTTCAAATTTTTCATTCCAAAAACTCTATCAAAACTTAGCTTGAGACATTCAGGTTAGGTAAATTCAACAAAAAGGATGCCAAAATTTAATGACAAAGATATAATAGAATAGAATCACGGAATCATAGAAAAGTTCGGGTTGGAAGGGACCTTAAAGATCGTCCAGTTGCATTCCCCTGACATGGTTACAGACACTTCCCACTAGATCAGGCTGCCCAAGGTCCCATCCAACTTGGCCTTCAACACTTCCAGGGATGGGGCAGCCACAGCTTCCCTGGGCAGCCTGTGCCAGTGTTTCACCACCCTCATGGTGAAGAAATTCCTCCTTATGTCTAGTCGAAATCTGCCCCTCTCCAGTTTATGTCCCTCGTCCTATCATTACAAGCCTTTGTGAACAACTAAAATGTACTATCTGTTTTGAGAAAAATTAGTTAACATTACTGCAAACAATCAATACATTAACAAATAAGGTATATTGGGAAATAAAAATACATACATAAGCTTTTCTTTAACGGTTTCAAGTTCATCAAATTCTTTTTTCTTTTCCTTTATCATCTGAGCACTTTTCTCAAGCACATCCTGATCACCTGTTTCAATGACATCATCACCTGGCTTTAACTGATCCCAGCGGGCTTTAAACTTTTCCAGGTCTTGGAGATAGGCATTAATATGTGAAATCACATTCCCTTTCATCATTTCAATCTGTAAAAGCAAGAGTTTAAATGAAATTCCTTCAATGGTTCTTCACTACAACTACGATCAAAATCAAAGTATCAGCTTCAAAACTTGATCAAAACTTAATAACTACAATTTGATCAAAATCAAACTCAAAAAACTTCTTGTACAATAAAAATTTGTTCACCTTTATTCTTCTCTGATTTTCTTTATTTTTTCTGGTAAAGGGAGCACTAATTTTTTTATGCTGGTATTGGGACCTATTTATTCAGCCTATGATATCTATTTAGCCTGCAACTAATAGCACATAGAAAAATTGCTGTATTGATATCTTCAGCAGAACTTCAAACGAGTCCAGCAGTTTGCCTATGGACTGCAGGACTGCACATAATTTGGCAAAGTTGTATGAAAAGAAAATCACAGAATGGGTTGGGTTTCAAGGGACCTTAAAGATCATGCAGTTCCAACCCCCCTGACATGGGCAGGGTCACCTCCCACCAGACCAGGATGATCAAGGCCCCATCCAACCCGGCCTTGAACACCTCCAGGAAGGGGGCAGCCACAACTTCCCTGGGCAACCTGGGCCAGTGCCTCACCACCCTTAGTTTGAACAATTTCTTCCTAACATCTAACCTAAATCTTCTTCCTTCTGATTTAAAGCCATTCCCCCTCGTCCTATCACTAGAGACCCTTGTCAAAAGTCCCTCCGTTGCCTTCTTGTAGCTCCCTTCAGGCACTGGAAGACCACTCTCAATTCTCTCCAGAGCCTTCTCTTCTCCAGGCTGAGCAACTCCAATGCTCTCAGCCTGTCCTCATAGCAGTAGTACTAAAAACACAAAAAAGTAATAAAACTGCTATCTTTTAACTGATATCCTGTTTTCCTCAGTTAACTTTTGCATGCATTAAGCTATCTCTGTCACCAGAAATTGTTTGAAATAGCAGTACAACAATATAACATTAATTTCAGCATCAGTTCAACAGAAATTGCACCTAGTTATTGTTTGAAGTATTCTTCCTTTAAAGGCTCTCCTCCAACTCATGAATGTTGGTATTAATGCTGAACTGAGAACATTTATGGATTTAATCTAAGCAAAAATATTTCTCTAGAGTTATTCAAAGTAATTTAAGCATTTTTAGGCAAAGTACTAATCTTTCATTGTTACCTGTTCTGTAATCATAAGCTGGTGGCTTTCCATCATTAGCTCAAATTTATCCCATGTAGCTCTTAAGGTAATGAGTGTGTCCAACCCTGCACCAGCCACAGTTCGCAAAAGTTTGTTTTTGTCTTCAGCCTCTTGAAACAGGAGAAAAATCTAAATTCAAATGGATTAAAAATACGTAAGTACCTAAAAATTTAGTATATTCTGTTTAGCCAAACTATAAACAAACATAAAAGAATCATCAACTGTGTATGCACAGATTATATGAAGAGCATACAGGTAAAGGGCCTCTTCAGATATTGCAGCGACCCACTCAATTGCATTCAAAAACAGCAGCAGAGCAATGGAATTCAGTAAATGTGTGTGTGTGTGCTGGCTCTGGCTGGGGTGGAGGTCATTTTCTCTACAGCAGCTCATATGGTTCGACGTTTTATTTCTGTGATGGAAACAGTATTGACAATGCACTAATGTTTCACCTGTTGCTGAACAGTGTTTGGAGAGCATCAAGACCTTCTTTGTTTCTCATTCTACCCCCAGGGAATAGATTGGAGGTGCATAAGAGGGTGGGACGGGGCATAGCCAAGCAAAGACATTCCATGCCATATAATGTCACGTTCTGCAGTTAAATGGGGTAGAGTGGGCTTCAGGTAGGTTAAACATCTTTTGCTGAGGAACAGGCTGGGCTGCAGTGAATCCACAGGAGTTGGTGAACGATTGCTCACCTATTCTGTTTTCTTTTCTTCTTTCTTTCCCTTTTCTTTCTCCTCTCCTTCCTTCCTTTCTTCCTGCCTTCCTTCCCTTCTTCCCCTCCTTCCCTCCTTCTTCTCTCCCTTCCCTCTTCTCTTGATCCATTCCTTCCTCCTTCCCTCCCTCCCTTCTTCCATTTTTCCTTCATTTATTGAACTATTTTGATCTCGATTCACGAAGTTTCTTGCTTTTACTCTTCCTTCCCCCTGCTCCTATCCCATCACAGGCCAGGGAGGCTGTCTGAGTGAGTGAGGAAGTGAGCAAGAGACGGTGTTTAGCTGCCCACTAAGGTTAACCCAAAACAATACGTAATAACAAAAATGAGAACTTTAGATACATAAAAAATATAGATATATAGATACATAAAAAATAAACAGAAATTTTCATACAAAAGAGTTTCATATAAAAAACTTCCCTATAAAAGAGTACAATTTTTTTTTACCTGATAATGGGAAACAACCCAAGTTTTTTCCCACACATTAAGAATCAATTAAATTTTAAAATAAAACGAAAAAAACCAACTCCTTTAAACTATTTAAGTCAGAAGAAACTGAAATAAACAAATACATTTACCAAAATGTCCTGTTATGTATGTTCCTTTAAAACTTATGAGGTGACAAGATGCACTACTGCTAAGGAGTAATACTGTTTAGTAAATTACAGAAATTCATTCTCTTCAACATCCAACAACTCTCACAGAGTTTCCACAAAATCTAAATACTTACACACAACCTAACACAGCCCTTACTGCGTTAGCAGCAAAAAGAGTTTAACCATATCCAAGATAAAAATTAAGATAAAATTAGATGTCTTTACATGGGCTTGTTAAGTAGACATCTAAAACTTCATTATCACCAAAGAAGATTGTTGCAACTGACGTCTTGATCATTTAATGACAGAGATTTCCAGCATTATTTTTGATCCCCTACTCCATCTCATCTGCCTTACACCCTCTGCCCAAAAGTTATAGGTCTTTCCTATGTCCTGTGCCATACCTGCCAGCCTTATATGGAGCTCTCAGATATGCTAGAACATCCTCAAAACAGTAGATATCTACTTACTAACGGCTGCATTGAGCCATTTGAGATGACCTGGCCTCCAGTTGCAACTACAGAAAAGTAGAGACCTCCCAGAACCACTCAGTTATTTCACAGAATCATAGAAATATAGAACAGTTTGAGCTGGAAGGGACCTTAAAGATCATGCAGTTCCAACCCCCCTGCCACAGACAGGGACAACTCCCACCAGACCAGGCTGCCCAAGGCCCCATCCAACCTGGCCTTGAACACTCCAGGGATGGGGCAGCCACAACTTCCCTGGGCAGCCTGTTCCAGTGCCTCACCACTCTTATGGTGAAGAAATTCTTCCTTATGTCAAAGAAGTTCAGTTTCTTCCAGTCTTGTGTGGATGTTGTGTGCAGTATCTTTGGAACTGCACTTGCGGGGCAACTGAATTAGATTTCTGGTGAGTATATTAACAGCAAACACCTTGCAGACACCCACACATACACTGCTAAACTCAGACATATTCAATTAGAACTGAATCCTTTTGTGGATAAATATTGTCTGGTTGGGATGAGTTAATACAGCTTTCATAGAATTCCACACTTCTGTAGAACCCTAGGTTTTTAAAGGCATCAGTAAGGGTGTGGATCGAGGAAATTAAAATTATATACCACAAAGCTTTAAACACAAATCATCACCAAAGGTATTTAAGGAAACCCTTATATAAAAGCAACTATGTTGATTGACATAAGAACAAAGGTCCTTGCACCATTAATTAACTGGGTAAAAGATAGAAACAGAGACAGGAGGAAAGGGAAAGTTCCTGCAACAGAAAACGGTGACCCATGGAGTTCTGTAAGTACGTGACCTTCTCAAGGTGTCCATAAAAGAGTTGGACAAAAAGTTTTTATCACCTGTGAGGTGATAAAGTTCACTGATGATACTATGTTATTGCAGGCATTAAAACAGTTCAGCTGTGAAGAACTGCAGAATGAACTTTGAAGAAGCAGTGACTGACAATACTGGTGACAAAAAAATTCAAGTAGATAACCGTGACATATATGTGAAAAAATAAATTTCACATGTACAAGTTGAGTTCACATGTACAAGTTGAGTGACTGCAATTCAGGATTGGTATCTTGGGGTTACAGCAGCCAGTTTTACAAAAATGCCAAATTAATCTGAGCAGTAGGAAGTAAATCAGAAGTTAGGAGTCACAAGGATCAAAACGAGAATTAAGGAGATAATACTGGTATTTCATCATATAAATCCATGGTTCGTTCACATCTTAAAAACTGTACAAAATGCTGTTGGTCACACAGCAAGAGACCAGTAGAAAAGACTTACCAAAGGGCAACGAGGACAATCAAATTTATGAGGTGGCTTATGTACAAGAAAATATTAGGTCAACTAAAGTCCTCAATCTAGAAAAGAGAGGGTTGATACAGGAAACAACAAACAAGAATACAACCACTGGTCATAAAAAGGAAGAACAGGGACTGACTGGTCCATATCTTTTCCAACATAATACCTGAACGGCATGAAGGTAACAGATGGCAGGAAACAGCTAATCACTCTATACTTTAACAGACAACATTCTAGATGTCAAAGGTATATTTGATTTCAAGATAAGATGACGTACAGTTGTGGAAAAGAAATCCACTGAGTGTTATTATATGTTCAGGAACCACATAAAGCTCAAAGAAGTCTTTGGTTGCAGGTTAGAAGTATGGAGAAGCATTAAACACACTACCTCAATTTATATTTCCCCCTTGGCATTCACTTTATTCATCTGCTGGAAACCAAACCCTGTGCTATATGGACCAATGTCCTAAACTTAAATGGGCACTGCCTGTTCTCAACTAGTTTTACTAAATATAAGTTTCCATCCTAGAAAGCAATTGCATTTTTTGATAGCTGTTGTGCTAGATATGATAAAATAGCACCTTACCCCTTCTTTTTGTTCATGTAGGTTTAAATATTTTGCATTGTCTTCTGCGATTTCCTCTACAGTCTGAGGCCTAATCACTAATGTTTCCATAGCACCAGTCAGAAATGAAGAAACATCACACAGGTGAGCTATATAAAAGTCAAAAACAAAGTTAATATGGTGCGAATATTTGTAGTAGCAAATATCCAACTCAGAAAAATATATTGCAATACAACATTGTCATTTGATATGATAATGTACGCAAAATATTTGCTTAATAAATTGCAGATCCCAATCTTCCATGCTGCTTTGATAATAACTGTTTTGTTTATACATAGCTTCTAAAATGTAATCCACTGCATTTCAGTGTGTTGTAGTTTGAGATAAAATAGAATGTTTCTAGCTTCAGCTCAGTCTCGTCTAAGTAACTTCATTTTCTGAAAGGTGACTGCATGTTTTTCAGATAAGGTTTCTCTCTAGAAGTGATCACAAAGGTTATGTGCAAAGGCCAGTGCTTATACTTATTCCAATAGAAACCAAGGCCATCCTCGAGCTGGTGGAGCCGCCAGTCAAAGGGGTGAAAAAGGTTGCACCTGCATGGAGGAGTGGACAGGATAGATGGCCTCAAACTGGCCAACAGAGGATTCCACTCCATACATGTCATACTCGGGACAAAACTGAGATATCACAAGGGTCTTTCTCTCTTCTTCGATGGTTGACATTCAGTGAGGACCTCATCTGTTTGCCCCGATCCCGAATCCATGTGTTCCTGAACCCAGTTCCTGAGCCTAGCTCTCTCTTAACTTCAGATCCTTAACTTCATGTCTGCTCTGCAGCATTTGTGATGATGTAGAGTCATCAAGGGGTGGGGAAGGGGCATGATTTCACTGATTTGTATATCTTTTGCTGTATTGCTGTTATTATTATTTCATTAAAACTGTAATTTTAGTTTCCAACCTGCAAGCCTTTTCCTCTCACTTCCCTTTATCCCTTTCCTTTTTCTCTTTTTCCCTGTTCCCTCAAACATCAAAGAAATAAAATCCCTGAAATAAGTCCCTGAAATAAAAAAGATATTTTGCTTCAGACAAAAGAAACATGCAAAATCATAGAATCATAGAATAGTTTGAGTTGGAAGGGACCTTAAAGATCATGCAGTTCCAACCTCCTGCCATGGTCAGGGACACCTCCCACTGGATCAGGCTGCCCAAGGCCCCATCCAACCTGGCCTTGAACACCTCCAGGGACGGGGCAGCCACAGCTTCCATAGGCAATCTGTGCCAGTGCCTCACCACTCTCACGGTGAAGAAATTCTTCCCTATGTCTAGTCTAAGCCTGCCAGTTTATACACATAAATAATCTTCTTTTAAGATATTCTTTTACTTGCAGAACAGATATGGCCAAGTAAGTGAATGGGAAAGACGTACATGGACACCAAGGGGTCTTAAGGTGAGGACTGTAGTGAAAAGTTAGAAACTGATTACTTTCTCTGCAGTGATTTCTGCAGCTCATTGTGCCTGAGCAAAATATTTCTTTAAAAGCACATTTACATTAACACAGATGTCCACAATTCCAACAGAAAAAAAAAATATCATTAAAGTCATTTACCTTGAATAGATTTTCTTAAGGAAATGACAAGAACATCATACAACTTCTGGATGAAGTCATCAATGACAGTTTTCACAGGGCTGCAGTTCACAGTTAAACAATCTATCTTGATGATGCTTCAAGATAAAAGATTAAAAATAGCAACTATTCAGTAGCATACTTAAACGTGAATATCTCTTAACATCCTTGCCCATCTATAGTTTACCCTGATTTTGTAGCCTAAGAAAAGATTTCCTTCATAATTCTACAAATAAAGGCCATAGCTTATTGGAAAAATTGCTCATAATATTGAAATATTTATAACTGTTATGTATATATGTGTAGTTTCATGGGCACTACAGCGTAATGCCTCACTCCTCTAAATAGTTGGAAAATTGTTTGATTTTATATAACAAATGTCACTAAATTCAGAAAGACTCTTTTTGTACCCAAAAAGAATAATATTTTAATTGTTTGTACAGTCATGTCTTTCCACCTCTAATTTCCACGAGAATTTACTAACTCAGCCTTCAACAGTTCTAAGAACAAAAGAAAAGCCATAGTGAGTCATTTCACGGCCCCATTTCTAATATTTCACAGCGACCATAAGTAGATGCCTTAAGAACATGAAGAAAGTGTTTCCTTATTTCATACCTTTCTGAGTAACCTCCCTTAACACCAATCATTTACAACTCATAGCATTTCATAGCCACCTGTGGTTTCTGGATATAAGATATGCAAGCCAATTTCTTTTCTATTCAACCCAGTCTGTCCTTGAATTCATGAAAATCTTTACTGCTCAGAATATCACTTCACCAACAAGTTCCACCAGGCCATTGTCCTGCATGAAACGTCGCCGCTTTTTCCTTGCTCAGAGTATGATTCCCATCAGTTTCATTTGAGAGCCCTAACCATGCAATACCCTAAATTCCACATGAAATATGTAAAAATAATAGTCTACCTTAGCATATCCTAAACTATAAGTTGTAAGAGGTCATCAGAAGTTTCAGTACAGAAATTATTTCCTGTATAAACATTTACTAAGTCTGTTCCTGACTGCCATATACAGTCCACGTGTACAGGACTTTTAGCTAATGAATTGTTAAAATATCACTGTGGTTTGTAGCATTTCAGAACTAGCTCTGAATTTTGAGGGGGTTTCCCATTATATCAAGGGAAGATATTACAAGATTTCAGAGAAAGCTGTGCATATAAAAGGGAATAAGTGTTTAAAGTACATCAACATTCAACAGAAACTTCAAATTCTATCTGTATTTCCATGTAAAAAGAATAGTTCTATTTTACTATTACCTTTAAAGTACCTATTCGATACATTATTCAAGCAAAAGAATAGAGTTACACTATACCTTGGAAGACGTTCTGCTTCTTTCCCTCTCACTTTTAATGCTTTGAAATTTTTTTCCCAGTCCTGCTTCCTAGAAAGATGTGTCTTCACCAGAGCTTCCATATCTACTTGGCCAATTACGATCCACTCCTTTTCAATATTATTTTTGATTTCATGGAAAAGAAATATTTTTCCAGGCTAAAAAAAATCTGTTTCTCAATAATATTAAAACACTTGAACAATGTTTTAAAGCTCTTTAACCTTTGTGCTCCTTCAATTATCTACAGATTCTTTTAGTGTAAAAATCAGGGGGTATAAAATGTACTGACATATTCACAGGTTTAAGGATACTGAAAATGGATCCTGAAGAAAGAGGATGGATGGGGCCTTGAGAAGCCTGGTCTGGTGGAAGGTGTCCCAGCCCCTGGCAGAGGGATTGGAACTAGATGATCTTCAAGGTCCCTTCCAACCCAAACCATTCTATGACTCTGATTCTACGAGTAAAAAGCTAGAATACTGAGGTTTCAGTGGGAACTGTACATATGCTCCAAGCTAGACAAGTGCTTAAGTCTTACTCACTACCACCTTACGATTCTTAACAGAGATGCACTTCCTAAGCTTTTGCTAATCTGCCTTGCAGAAAATGACAATATATATCTGTGTAGGACTCAGGTCGTGTATTCTAAATAGAGTATTGTATTACAAATATAATAATAGACTCAAAGAATCAAAGAATAGTTTGGGTTGGAAGGGACCTTAAAGACCATCCAGTTCCAATCCCCTCGAAATGGGCAGGGACAGCTCCCACCAGACCAGGCTACCCAAGGCCCCATCCAACCTGGTCTTCAACACCTCCAAGGAGGGGGCAGCCACAACCTACCTCGGCAACCTAGGCCAGGGCCTCACCACCGTCATTGTGAAGAAATTCCTCCTCACGTCTAGTCTAAATTTACCCTCTCCAGTTTATATCCATTGCCCCTAGTCCTGTCACTACAACTCTTGGTAAACAGTGCTTCTCAGCTTTCTTGGAGGAGCCTTTCAGGGACTGGAAGGTCGCTATATGGTCTCCTTGGAGCCTTCTCTTCTCCAGGCTGAACAACCCCAACTCTCTCACACTGTCCTTCTATGGGAGGTGCTCCAGCCCTCTGATCATCTTTGTAGCCTCCTCTGGACCTGTTCCAGCAGCTCCATATCCTTCTTATGTTGAGGATTCCACAACTGGACACAGGACTCCAGATGAGGTCTCACAAGAGAGGAACAGAGGGGCAGAATCCCCTTCCTCACCCTGCTGGCCACACTTCTTTTGATGCAGCCCAAGATACGGTTGGCCTACTGGGCTGCAGGCACACATTGCCAACTCATGTCAAGCTTCTCATTGACCAGCATCCCCAAGACGTTCTCTGCAGGGCTGTTCTAAATCACATTATCTTTATGACAACTACAAGAATACTGTTCAGTTGTCCCATGTACAGCCACGGTCCAACTGAATCAACAGATTGTGCAAGAAATGTCAGATCTAGAGCACACGGTTTAGATATGGTGATAATTGATGATTAAAAGGTCAACCTATTTTTCAGTATAGGTATAGACTAGATATAAGTTAACGGAGCAGCTTGAGGTTTTTCTTTGAAGTTTAAAGCTGAATAGATGTGTCTCAAGAAAGAAGATTATGTGACTTTTATAACTGGAGGAGAAACATGATCTGTTGAAGCATCACTTCTGAGGGAGAAGCAAAACAAGACAGAGGAGATGAATTATCAGGTGGACTTCTGTGGACTTTTGAGTTAATGAAGAATAAAGAACTAGGAGCACATGGAAAAGCACTGAGAAAAAAAAAGCTTAAGTCAATCAGATATTGAAAATACCTTGAATTTATTAGAAACGTCTATCAGTCTTCTGAACAAATCCTCTGCTTTACCAAAAGCAGTCAGAAATCCATTTGCATTTCTTTCAATCATAACAGTGAATATAGACTCTTCTTCTGCTTCACTTACTCCCCTAAAATGATTTGGAATGGAGATGAACCTCTTCATTTCTCTATAATATCTGGCTCGTACTTCTTCAAAAGGAGGTCTGAACTGCAACCGGCCTTGCCTATAAAGGGAAACAAATCATACAGAAGCTAATATTTGAATGTAATCCAAGACAAAATACTTTCTAAATAGGAAAAAAAGAAAATAACCTACTTGAATATTAGATCAATATTTATTTCTGGTAAATTCTCATTGAGTGCTTCTAAGCCCATTTGATACTGATGCTCCAGAGCTTTGTAAAGTTGATGATTCCAGTGTTGTCTCCAAGCTCTCATGTCACATGATTTGATACCCTAAAATTAAAGGAAGTTTATTTTCATTTTATTTTATTCCTCAAACCATAAAAAAGGTGACTGAATACAGTACAGTTAATTTTCCATATAAAATATTCCTTAATACTAAAAGCCGTTTTACTTTTAGTTTCCAGCCTAAAAGACTTTTTCTCTCTTTCTCTTTCCTTGGGGTGGGGGGAAGGGGAACTGCAACCAATCAAGCTGGGCTGGGACTAAACTGTGCTAACAGTACACTAATATTTTTAGGTGTTGCTAAGAAATCAAGGAGTTCTTCATTTTCACATGCTTTGCAGCCTGTACAAGAACATGGTAGGGATCATAGCCAGACAGTTGACCCAGGTTGCTGGAGCACTTCTCATACAAGGACAGGCAGAGAGAGCTGAGGTTGGTCAGCCCAGAGAAGACAAGGCTCTGAGGAGACTTTATAGCGACCTTTTGGTACCTGAAGGGGCTCCAAGAAGGCTTGGATAGGGACTGTTTACAAAGGCTTGTAGTGATAGGATGAGGGGCAGTGGGTAAAAACTGGAGAGGAGCAGATTTAGACTAGACATAAGGAGGAATTTCTTCACAATGAGGGTGGTGAGGCCTTGGCACAGGTTGCCCAGGGAAGTTGTGTCTGCCCCATTCCTGGAGGTGTTGAAGGCCAGGTTGGATGGGGCCTTGGGCAGCCTGATCTAGTGGGATGTGTCCCTGTCCATGGCAGGGGGGTTGGAACTGGATCATCTTTAAGGTCCTTTCCAACCCAAACCAATCTACAAATCTATGATTCTAAACTAGCCAAAGAGATATTCTGTAGTAGATAGTGTCATGGTCACTAAATAAATGGGAAGTTGGCTGGAGGTCAGGATTCACTGCTCATGGACTGAGCAGGAATGGGCTGAGGATCAGTCTCTGTGGGTGGTGAGCAACTGTATTGTACATTACTTGTTTTGTATATGTTATTATTATCATCATTGAAACATAAAGGTTGAAGACCTCTAGGATCCTCAAGTCCAAGTGTCAGCCCAATACATCATGCCTATTAAACCATGCCCCAAAGTGTGACATCTACATTTTGTTGAATACTTCCAGGGATCATAACTCAACCACTTCCCTAGGAAGTCTGTTCCAATGATTTACCACTCTTACAAGAAAGACAGTTTTCCTAATATTCAACCTAAACCTGCCTTGGCGTAATTTGAGGCCTTTTCCCCTCATCACATCGCTAGTTACTTGGGAGAAGAGACCAACACCCACCTGGCTACACCCTCCTTTCAGGTAGCTCTAAAATGCAATAAGGTTTCCCCTCAGCCTCCTCTTCTCCAGGCTAAACAATCCCAGATCCCTCAGCTGCTGCTCATAACACTCGTGATCCAGACCCTTCACCAGCTTCATGGTTCTTCTCTGGACATGCACCAGCACCTCAATGCCCTTCTTGTACTGAGCGGTCCAAAACTGAACACAGCATTCTAGGCGCAGCCTCATTATCACCAAGTACAGGGGCAGGATCACTTCCCTAGTCCTGCTGGCCGCACTATTTCTGATACAAGCCAGGATATTATTGGCCTTCTTGGCTAATTGGGCACACTGCTGGCTCATATGAATCCATCGGTCTATCAGCAATCACAGGAGTGCGGGGTGATAATGAAATGCATCATTGTTCTCTCTTTTGCTGACCTACTAAACTGTCTTTATCTTAACCCATGGATTTTCATCACTTATTCTTCTGATCCTCTCCTCCATCCCACTGCTAGGGAGTGAGTGAGAAGCTGTGTGGTGCTTAACTGACAGATAAGGTTAAACCATGACATGTAAGAAAGATCACCCTCATCCTCCTTATGTGAGATTTCACCTCATACCTGTAATCAATGAGTACATAGTCAGTTTTCCTGAGCCAGCTAGTAACTTCTTAATCAAAACTAATTAAATCATGCTATGCTTGAATCTTAAATCTTGATTACTGCTGAAAAGTCAAATGTTCACAGTTTGCAACATGATAATGAAACCTTGCCTGTGACTCAAGGCTGGTAAAAACAGTTCTGAGCTCCTGGAGTCCATCTTTCCAATGCTGCTGATGCCGAAGTAGATCAATATTCATAAGTGATATAACCTGTTAAAAGAATTTTAAAGGATAATAAACACGTTCATCACCACATGAATGAAAGAAACAGTAAAGTAAGCTATAAGACGCATGATTTCAATTTCACCAGGAAGATATACCTTTTCAATGAAGTTTGTGTGCCACTTCCTTAGTTTTCTATTTTCAGTGGAGAGTCGTTCAGCAGCAGCTTGGAGTTTTTGGATATAATTTTCCAGTTCTCTAGGATTATCCCACGTTATCTGAGCTTTTCCTCCAGGACCAGACTTTGAATGCTTGAAAAACATACAAACTTTGTAAGATTTAATGACAAATATAGTCTATCAGTTAGCATAATAATATAATAAAACAAGAAAGACAGTTTTAGTCCTAGTAAAATATAGTGGCCCTCCTCTCACTACTCAACTGGAGACACAATAATCTGGCAAATCACAGACACGTGGGCATATCATAATAGCTACATCAACACACTGGGAAAGGATTAATGCCAGACTCTTAATAGAACTTGAAATAAATTCACTGATGTTGAGATTCCTGTCCCACACACATAAGCAGACATCTAAATCTGAGAGGACACCTCATTTCCTCTTTGCTCTTCACAGACTGAAAACCAAAAAGTGACATAATAGTTGCTATCCAACTTCACCTCTTTATTATGAACTAGATTTTTTTTTAATTCCCCTGTAAATTCCACTGATTGATAAGCAGCTTTGGGGAGCCCCATTTCTCTGGGCTTTTTATCAAGATTCTGGAGGTTTTGTGCATTTTGCTAAGTTTACATCAGAAAATCAGAGATAAAAGCATCTGAAATTCCACGGCTGGACCTATTCCTAAAAGACATAGGGCAGAAATCATGTTGGATAGGAGAATATGCTGTAGCTTTGAAGAATTCTGCACCACCACTGTTTTAATGTCTCCACACTAAAGGAATCTGTGGCATAATCTGCAGCCAGCCTAAGGAAAATTCAAGAGGCACACTGGGAAGTTTTTCCAGGACACTTCCAAACCTACAGTTTGGTCTGGACTCTTCATTTTGTGAGAACCAATCCCAACCCCAAACATCCCTTCTAATTTCAGTGCCACTTTCTACATTCCGCCTTGCAAAATGGTTCTCAGGAGCAACTTTCCAATTATTCGTGTAATGCTTGCTCTGGAGTCGTTATTCTCTTACCCAATACAGAGTTTATGGGCATGTTATAATTCTCCAGACATTCTCACATTGTAAGACTGTTAGAAGAAGGTGGAGTGCTGATCAGAACCAGTAAACTGAAATTCATGATATCAATGTGTTTCTCCAGACATCAAATAGAGACATAGTGTTAAAAAACTGTAGATTGCGGTATGATTTTTAAGTTCACATTGTCCCTTGTAGGCAGAAAAAATGAAAATACATAAAATCCTCCAAATTGCCCCGAATTCCTTAGAAGAACCTAAAACCTCTTTAAATATAATGAACTTCCCTGTAAAAAGAACAAACAACTCTTCTCAGAGCAACTATTTTATGTCTGAACATGAACCCACTGTAACAAACTGCACGTCTAGTCAATAATCGGGTAGATAAACAAATTCTTTGTTCCTGATCTAAACCAGATACTACTTGCTTTCAACTTGCCCAAAACACAAATTAGAAATATTCAAAAGAATTACAAAATCCACAGAGATTTAATAACAATCAAATCAGCTAAACCATTCCTTAATACTACTTTATCTCCAGAATAAAGTATACACAATTTTTAATAAAATAGATCAAAATAGTATTATTTAGAACTCTTAAAACAGGAGTTACATTTCCAGCTATTAAGGAATTAACAACATGGTGGTTAATGTTTAAATTCAAGCACTAAAAATAATTCCTGAGAGAGCATATTACACTAAGAGCCAACTTAAAAAGGAGTAAGCAGTTGTTTAAATGACAATATTAAAAAAAAAATCTTCAACAAATGCTAATTAAACAGATGGTGTTGCTTCTATGGGAAGGCTGCAGTTGAAAAGTCCCACAATAAACACAGAAGAAGCAGTACATAATATGCACAGCAATTAAAAATGCAAAGAGGGGGGAATTCTTTCACCTTAATTATCTGTTCAAATGCTAGAGCAGATTGTAGCATCATTGGCTTCTGACTCTCAATCATTTGCTGATCAATAGAATTATAAAAATGCGCCACCTGTAAACATGCAGAGTGTCAATTTACAAGAACAGATAAAAATATTTAGATGCCAATAAATATAATGCAGGATCTTCCTGTAAGTATTGCTAAATAAATACCATTAAGAAATGAGGATTAAATATACAAGTAAAATGTTCACAAAAATAAAGTACATATGCAATGCTAAATTGATTCTGTCTTCTTCTAGTGATGAATTCTAATAGCAAAAAAACTTCACTACATAGAATCATAGAATCATAGAATAGTTTGGGTCGGAAGGGACCTTAAAGATCATCCAGTTCCAATACTCCTGCGATGGGTAGGGACACCTCCCGGTAAACCAGTCTGCCCATGGCCTCATCCAGCCTGGCCTTGACAAACTTACATATGTCTGTAGTGATTAGACTTCACCTGAAGTGAAATAGGTTCAGTCTCTGATTTATTACAGGTAGACCAATTCCTACAGTTCCTACATAATGCAAATGAAGGCATCTAGTGCCATTTCAGGGGCTTTCAAGTATCTATGACATCCACCAGAATATGACACATATAGAATTACAGAATCATAGAATAACCAGGTTGGAAGAGACCCACCGGATCATCAAGTCCAACCATTCCTATCAAACACTAAACCATGTCCCTCAGCACCTCGTCCACCCGTGCCTTAAACACCTCCAGGGAAGGTGAATCATCCACCTCCCTGGGCAGCCTCTACCAGTGCCCAATGACCCTTTCTGTGAAAAATATTTTCCTAATGTCCAGCCTAAATCTCCCCTGGTGGAGTTTGAGGCCATTTCCTCTCATCCTGTCCCCTGTCACTTGAGAGAAGAGGCCAGCACCCTCCTCTCTACAACCTCCCTTCCGGTAGTTATGAGAGCAATGAGCTCCCTTCAGGTAGTTGTAGAGAGCAATGAGGTCTCCCCTCAGCCTCCTCTTCTCCAGGCTAAACAACCCCAGCTCTCTCAGCTGCTCCTCATAAGGCCTGTTCTCCAGCCCCTTTACCAGCTTTGCTGCTCTTCTCTTCCAGAGCCTCAACATCCTCCTTGTGGTGAGGGGACCAGAACTGAACACAGTATTAAAGGTGTGGTCTTACCAGTGCCGAGTACAGAGGGAGAATAACCTCCCTGGACCCGCTGATCATGCCATTTCTAATACAAGCAGAGACACCATTGGCCTTCTTGGCCTCCTGGGTACACTGCTGGCTATATACTTCCAGATTGGCCACTCATCTAAGAGGGATACCTTACAACTCAGCTCAACTGCCCACACAAAGACATATAGCACCTTTTGAGGTGACTAAGGTTTCCACTAAGGCACTCATCACTGACTCAGTTGCATAAGTATCTTGAAGGTCTTGTGTCATCTTTGTTTTCGCTGTGCTGGTATCTCAGAAACCAATTGACCCCTCATGTGAAACTGAATTGAGTCTGTGTGTTTATCTAAAAGTTTTTACCAATATATGACTATTTTTTCTTGCACCTTACAGTAATAGAAGAAAACTTGACATGGGCTTTCAACTGAAATATAAGGCAAATTAACAGGCCTTACGAGGAACGGCTGGGAGATCTGGGGTTGTTTAGCCTGGAGAAGAGGAGGCTGAGGGGAAACCTCATTGCTCTCTACAACTACCTGAAAGGAAGCTGTGGAGAGGAGGGTGCTGGTCTCTTCCCCACAAGTGACAGGGGACAGGATGAGAGGGAATGGCCTCAAGCTCTGCCAAGGAATGTTTAGGCTGAACATTAGGAAAAAATTTTTCACAGAAATGGTCACTGGGCACTGGAACAGGCTGCCCAGGGAGGTGGTTGATTCACCTTCCCTGGAGGGGTTTAAGGCACGGGTGGACGAGATGCTGAGGGACATGGTTTAGTGTTTGATAGGAATGGTTGGACTTGATGATCCGGTGGGTCTCTTCGAACCTGGCAATTCTATGGTTCTGTGAAAAATTTACACAGCAATGAGCCCAATAAAAACTTACTCTCCCCAAAAATCCAAACAAGCATTTCCATTAAAATACTTCTTAGTACATTTTCATTTGAAAACTAGTAATGATGAGAACAAGCTGGTCCATTTTATGACATTTTCTTTCAGTTATAGAAATCACAAACTCAGACTAAAACGAGTAGATCGATGAATTGTCTTTTGTATATTCATACAGTTACTTCACATGGCTTTAATACTATAATGCAGTTGGTTTCAAAAGAAGGCACAATCTGAAATTGGAAAGCGTTTTTGTTTTCTTTTAAGAACTTAGCTAATTTGAGCAAGAAACAAGACATTTTCATATAAACACAGCAAAAAGCTTAACCACAGAGTCAGAAAAAATAATAGTTAAGAAAAGTTCTACCGCTATAGATGGAAAGTCAGAACACGAGGTTATTAAGACGACTGATCTCCTACCTGTTTGAGGATGACTGCCTGCTTACAGAACTTCTGTGCATTGTTTGCAACACGCTGTATTTTAGCTGGAATAGTGAACCCAAGTGCTGCTAGTTGACGTACTTCTCTTAAAAGAGTCACCAAACGATCCGAATAAAGCACGTTTAGCGTTCCAGAATCATGATCCAACTCCATTAGAGGACTATTAGCCTGGATACTAAACCAAAATCAAATTAAACATGTTATTGAATATCATTTTATATAGATCCTTTCTTAGGTGCATTTTATAGTAATGTAACAATTCAAAAAATGTTCAGATTGCACATCAGGAATTTTTTTTTTCATTGAAAGGGTTAACAAGCACTGTCAGAGGCTGCCCAGGGAGGTGGTTGAGTACCCAGCCCTGGAGGTATTTAAAAGATGGCAGATGTTTTAGCTTAGGCATATGGTTTAGCAGTAGACAGTTACGGTTGGACTCAATGACTTCTAAGGTCTTTTCCAACCAAGCTATTCTATGATTCCATGGTAAGATAATAAATTCTAATAAATAATAATAAATTTTATTCCTCTACTCATTTTCAGTTCTGTAAAATTTTTTATTTCCTTCACTGAGTTCTATTGAATTGCATCATGCTACAGATTTCAGCATAAACATTATTTAAACAAGATTGTACTTACCAAAGTCCTGACTTGGGATTTGATAATTCTGATTGAATATTCCTAGACCAGTCATCAAATTGCTCTTGTTCATATGCTTTTAACTGTTCCAGAAAAGAATCTGCAGTTTGATGAAAGCCTTGACATCCAGGTAAGTCAGACAGAAGAGCCTCTGCCAGCTTGGTAGCATCATCCACCTTAAACACGACGACAAAGAAAAGCTTCACATCACAGCATTCGATCAAAAAAGAAAAATCACCACAATACAACTGAGCTGGATTAAAAAACAACCAATTAAATAAAAAAACCCAAAACAAACAAAACCCCAACGTGAATCTTTAATTGTGCCCCAGATGTTCAAATTCCCATTACAGTATAATTGGTCTGAATAAGTTATCCACCGCAAGTGTCTATCACTATTAAGATGCCCCAGAGTATCCCACCTGGCCTTTAGTTAACTCTCCATAAAGGTACAAATCTCCTATGTGTCCTTTGTTCTATCTGTGATACCCATGCCAATATTCAAAGGTATTGCAAATGGGATTTCACACCTACATGTAGACAAATTAATCAAAAGGAGGAGACAATACAAAGGAGATTTCAGAGCAATTAAAAAAACTGTGCACAGCCTAATGCAGACACAACTGCCACATGGCAGCTGAACTGCTCTCTAGGTTTTCAGCAGACCAAGCAGAAGAAATAGCTGTGAAATCTGAGCTGTTGCTTTTTTTTTCTGCAGGACACATCAACACAGTAACACCTTTAGGACCTCCACCCTTTGTCACATTCCCTTAAACTGGGCAATTGAGAATTCTGCAAATCGCAGCTGAATGTAAAAAAAATGGGCTAATAATTATTCTGTAACTTCTATTATTATTCAAATCTCTCATTATTGCAAATGGCACTTAATGTTTAGAGAAAATATTTGCTTTTAACCAGTCAATACCTTCCAAAAACCGTTCCAGAGTTTCCAACTAAAGTACAAATTAAAACTAATAAAAATAATGTAATTTAAAATAGAACCAAATATATTTTCAACTCATTCTGTTGCCAGAGAACACAGAATCATTTGATGTTTACTTTTACCACAGTCTTTGCAGTTAATTCCCTGACTCAAAAAAGTAATACCAAGAAATATGTTCCATTTCAAGGTGACACTGCACATGGTGGTATAAGAATTGAGATGTCAGAATCTGGCTATCTATAGATCTTAAACACAATTTTAAAATGCAAACCAAAGGGTAAAATTTAACAAAAATGTCTTCTCTCAGAACTTTGGTCTTTTTTTTTGGTTTCAAAAAAAAGGTCATAATAGCATGTAGCTCAGTGTATTACAAAAAGACCGTCATCTGGGTCAGTTAATAAAATTCAACTTAGCAAGCAGAGCAACTGATTATATAATTCTCAGGAAGTCCACCATTTTTCTACAGGGAACTCCCCACAGAAATCTCAAATAACATGTTTTACTTGCTGTGATAATTTTGTACCTCAACAGTAACAGAAACTGTTACCTTCAGCTCCAGCTGCTGCACCCATACGATATTATTGACAACTTCAGAAAGGTTTCTGCCTGACAATGGTCCAGAAACATCACCAGGAACGCCATGGCATCGAGTTTCAAAGTCTGTCTGATAGTCTAATACAAGCAAAAGATTCATGTTAGCCCAGAAACTTAATAGAACAAGCTTAAAATTATTATTGTGGTTGTACAAATACCCTAGGGATACTGACATAATTCTAAAAGTACATAAAGAATTCTAGTATTTGAAAAAAAAAAAAAAAAATTTAATGCAATGAAATACTTTTAAATGCATATTTACCTTTGACATAATCTTGAAGTCTCGCAAGCAATGTTTCCCTTTCAAAAAGCAGTTCTTTGCTTATATTTGGATGCTTTATCAGCTCCTTGTATTTCTGAAATGTTTGAAGAAGCTGAAATATGAAATATAAAGAAGTCAACTCTTTCTCTAGAAAAAAAATTAAACATACCTGACATAACTCATTAATAGAGCGGTTCCTAAATACTGTCTTTGGCTCTAAGTACTCGTCTTTCTGCTCTAAACTCATTACTTGAGGATTCAATAACTTCATCTTTAGGAAAGTTTTCAGACTACAAAGATACCCATACCTGCTGAGGACTGTCTTGAATTTCTGCAATAAATTTCTTCAATTTGCTTGCTATTTTTTGTTCCGCTGGTGCAATAATTCTTTCATACTGAGAGACCGCTGCCTTCCATAATGGCTAAAGATAATGAGTTCAGATGTTAGTTTAGGACTACTCACACACATCATAAAAAGTCAGAGAAAGAATGAGAATAAATTATAAACAAGCATTTTACCTCTGTGTAAGGATTATAGTGCACTGGATTCAGGCCAGCAAAGGGTTCAAATGCTTGGGCAAGATGTAAAGCATTTTGTTCTCCAGCTGGCAAAAAGAATGTAAGTTTCTCATGCAGTGTTCTAACAGTCAGCACCTATGAAGGAAAAACACACTTGCTATATCAAACATATTTTTACATAAAACCTACATTTAGAAGCAAAAAGCACAAGCAGCACATCCCATCCCTCTCATTTTCACAAGAATCTTTAGAAAGGCTCAGGCAAACACAGATTATGGGATGCTATTCACCCTGAAAAGGCTAGAGAAAAATTTTAATCCCCCCTTTAACTTAAACCAATGCTGGTTAATTCTGTGCCTAGTGAAATAAACGTGTATAATTCAAAGCACTACCTCATCAAGACGTTTGCCAAGTTTGGCTAATGATTCAGGGAAATATTTCTCATTCTGCCAGGGATGCAGAGTATAGCGTTTCCACAGCTGCCCGGTGAGGTACTCACAAGCTGACACCCACTGCTCACAAATCAAGATGCCAGCCTTGAGATTTTCTTTAACACTGTGAAAAGCATCCTCCCACAGATTCAAAGCTGCTAATTTTCTCTGAACATATCTACCTAGCGAACCACCTGGAACACAAAAAAAGCATACAAAAGCAAGATGTTATAGTTGTTTAAAGTAGCCCCTTTAAACACTACACTGCCTTCCAATCATGTTTTTAAGAAAACTAGTGAAATGTCTTGATTTCAAACCACACAAATGTTTTAGTAATTGATGTTGCAGTTTGAGCTAAAGTAGAATCATTTTCTCGCTTCAGCTCAGTCTTATCTAAGTAACTTTATCTTCTGAAAGTTAACTGCATGTTTTTCAGACACTGTTTCTCTCTAGCAATGATCCCACAGGGCACTGTTATGCACAAAGGCCAATGCTTAGCCTTGTTCCTACAGAAACCAAGGCCATTCTTGAGCTGGTGGAGCCATAAATCAGAGGTGAAAAAGGTCGCACCTGCAGGGAGGGGCATACAGAACATGTGACCCCAAACTGACCAACAAAGCATTCCACTCCATATACATCATACTCAGGATAAACTTGAGAGATCACAAGGGTCCCATTCTCTTCTTCAATGGCCAACATTCAGTGAGGACCTCATCTGTCTGTCTGCCTCTGATCCCAGATCCGTGCATTCATGAATCCAGTTCCTAAGTCCAGCTCCCTCTTAGCCACAGACCCTTTGGGGTGTCTACTCTGCAGCATTTGTGTTAACACAGAGTCATAGAGGGGTGGGGTGAGGGCATGATTTCATAAATTTATATATATTTTAGATTATTAGTATTATTGTTGTTATTATTTTAATTATTTCATTAAAGCTGCAGTTTTAGTCTTCCAACACACAAGTCTTTTCCTCCCATTTCCCTTCCCCGTTTCCCTGGGGGTGAGAAGAAGGGAACTGGGAGCCCAACTGCTCTGTTTTAGCTGCCAAAATTAGCCAGGCCAAGGCAAAACCATGACAACTGATTATTTTGTTTTGGTTTCACTAAGTCTCTTAAACATCTCCAAGTTAAAGAGTGCAGTCTAACATCAGAAGCTGATGTTGGATTCTGGAATCCACGTGCAAGCATCTTTATCAGCAGTAATGGCATTAGCTGGCTGCCCCCAGAAATCCATCCCCTCATGCACACACACACCTGACAGCAGCAGACAAACTCACTGTCTTATGGCCTATCCCAGAAATGGGAATGCTTTCAAAAGACTGAGAGAAGCAACCTCTCTGCATGCCCTAATCTCACTTCCACACAGACTGAATCAACCTTCAAAAGGTGGTTTACGTAGATAAATTCCCACCTCTGCAAGAAAAACGACGAGTCACAGGGCGACAGACTGGTGCTTTTAGGAGGAGGAAGGTCTCTGCTCAAGGATTCATTTTACTTTTTCATAATTGTTCAATTTATAAAGACTGCATAAAGCCTTACCTATTATATCCAAGAGATTATGCATGCGTGGCTGCAGATAAGGATCGTGTTCTGTTTGTCTCCACACACCATCAACAGTATCCTTGGTAGTCTCCACAAGATCCACAACCTCAAATAATGAGAGACTATCCAAGTTGTAATAATCCTAGAAAAAAAATACTCTTAATACAGTCACTTTGCACCTAGTATTGTAGGAACAACTATACTTTCCTGAAGCTGGCAACTCCTGTAGTTGCCTGTGTTTTATTGCTTAATAGAATATGGTATAATTCTCCCAAAATAAAGCACTTGTGTAAGTTTATTCATGTGATGAATGCATTGATATCTGAAGCACAATTCAAGCAAGCACTTTACAGGAGCCAAACATTATACAAATAGCATTAAGTTACCATGATCTGCAATACCGGTTTTCTTTTTCATCATTTCATGAGTCAATTTTTAGTTGAAAAACTGTAGCAGCTCTTAGTGTTCAACAGTCAAACGTGCTCCCAATTAAGTACTGGCATTCTCCTGCCCCACTGTCACAAGAAACTACATGCACGTCACTTAAAGTAAAATTTTGCCCCGAAAAAAATAACTTAATACTAATATATTTATGTATTTGAAAGGAGTATACATATACTGAGATATATTTCATAAGAAAAATGTTTTTTACTATTTCTACAAATATATCACTTATCATACAAAAGAAAACATACTTTTGCAATGTCCTCAAATAGGTCGTTAAAATGAGAAGCTCTCTCTTTACTACACCATTTACTTCCATGACGAGCACATTCTACCCAGAACTGAAATTCATCTGTTGGTGTGAGTATAGCTGCAAATAAGAAAGGAAAATGTTTAAAAAGGAAATACAGGAACGGTCACCCCAACCCAGGTGCAGGACCTTGCATTTGGCCTTATTGAACCTCATGAGGTTCTCACAGCTCCACTTCTCCAGCTTGTCCAGGTCCCTCTGGATGACATCGCATCCTTCTTGTGTGACAACTGCACGACTCAGCTTGGTATCATCTACAAACTTGATGAGGGTGTTCTCAATCTTACTATCTATATCATCAATGAAAATATTAAACAGCACTGGTCCCAGTACCTGTGAGGGGCACCACTTGTCACAGGTTGCTATCTGGACATTGACCTGTTGACCACTACTCTCTGAATGCAACCATCCAACCAATTCCTTATGCATCAAACAGCCCAATCATTAAATCCGAATCTTTCCAACCTACACACAACAACTTGTTGTATTTCACACTCTGCAGTCACTGAAATAACAAAGACTGAAAACTCAATCTGTAAATTATTTACCCCTAATTTAAAATTAACTATAAAGGAGGTAACCAAAAAACAAACCTTGCACATCGTCTTCACTGAATTTTATTCCTGTGTAATTAGGATCTGATCTTCTGAGAACAGTACTCAAGCCAGTTTCAAGCTCACTTAAAAGTTTCTGAAGTTTGGGATCAAATGTTTTACTCCATCTCTCATCCTGCAATGAAAATTTCAAACATTGTGACTCAAATAATAGAACAATTATTATTTTCCTCCCGTTAATCTTAAAAAAAATATTCAGATCAACAGCAGTAACAAACCACATGTCTGACAGGACAATGTAATAATTTATTTTTCTTGAAGTCAAGGAAAAGGATCTCACTCTTTTCAATTATTAATTCAGACCAATACTGTAAAAAAAATTTATCACAAAATCAAAAGTCAGTTGTTGGATTAATAAAGGCACTCTAAAATGTGTTCAAATTTCTTTGTTAATGAATTCTATTACATTAAATAAATGTGGAATCAGAGTAGACTCTGGAAATTGCTAAAATCAAATATTAAAAGTTACTGTATTTTCCTAAAATTATTTTAGCACTATTATGACATACAAGATATTGAAATATTTAAATACTCAAACTCGTCTTGTTCAGCTTATGGAATACAGTCATGGTTGTAGATTTTGACAAACCCACACAAAGGAAACATATTATATATTCTATAATGGAACAGAAGGAAAACAATGAAAAATGCAGCTTTTACAAATTAATCTAGAGTCTGGTACGCCTATCTGACACATGCTATAGAATCATAGTTTGCATGATACAGATCTGTGCATTTTAAATGAAATACAAGAATAACTAAAACAAGAAAAGGACACAAGACCAGAACTACTGGTCAAAAGGAGGTAAGGAGCTGTTGACACCATTAACCACCACCGCCCAGTATTCCACAATTCTAATCAAGCATATGCAGGACCAGAATCCTCCTCTCACCCTTATGGGTAATATACTTATTTTAACTTGGACATTAGAACTATCACTCATTATTTAATCTCTTAAAATATTTTACTTTTAAAACACAAAATATTTATCTTGGAACTGTTAACATGCTATGGAATGCCCACGTTTCAATGCTGCCAGACATATCCTAGGCTGCATCAAAAGAAGTGTGGCCAGCAGGTCAAGGAAACAGGATTCTGCCCCTCTATTCCTCTCTTGTGAGACCTCATCTGGAGTGTTGTGTGGAGGTCTGGAATTCTCAACATATGAAGGAGATGGAGCTGTTGAAAAAGGTCCAGAGGAGGGCTACAAGGACGATCTGAGAGCTGGAGCACCTCCCATACAAGGACAGACTGAGAGAGTTGGGGTTGTTCAGCCTGGAGAAGACTGCAAGAAGACCTTAGAGCTGCCTTCCAGTACCAGAAGGGGCCTCCAAGAAAGCTGGGGAGGGACTTTTCACAACAGCGTGCAGTGATAGCATGTGGGGGAATGGCTTTACATCACAAGGGGGAAGATTTAGACTAGACATTAGGGAGAAATTCTTCATGATTAGGGTGGTGAGGCACTAGCACAAGTTGCCGAGGAAAGCTGAGGATACCCTCTCCCTGGAATTGTTCAAGGCCAGATTGGATGGGGCTCTGAGCAGCCTGTTCTGGTGGGAGGTGTCCCTGCCCATGGCAGGGAGGTTGGAACTGGATGATCTTTAAGGTCCCTTTCAATCCAAACCATTCTATGATTCTGTGATTCTAAATCTTCAGAACATTTAAATCCATATATTGCTTACCTTCAGTAACACTGGTGCAAAAACTTGTCGTACAGTTTGATAAAGGGTGTTAATTGGTGAATCTAGCATCGATGATACAAGAATATTACTATGAAGATTATCTTCTGTAATTACATCAGGTCGCAGTTTAAAGAACACCAACACATTATTCTTTGAATCAGTTGCTTCAATCTGCAAAAATCACGGAGACATGATCTGTTTATAAAAGTGTCATTGACAGCATATTATACTAAATTACAAACACTGTTTACATGAAGGATTTACATGATTTCTTAATCTCAGTGGGCTCTGACAACATTATGGTAGTGTCTAATTTGATCAGAAAATCCAAACTTGTTTTACACTCATCCCAGAGTTGAGAGGAACTTGAAATATAAATCCCAACATCAAAAACCTAATGACTTTTTCATTATGAAATATCTGTAAATACCATAATTACTTCTGCTCTTTTGATTTTGTAAACTCCACTTACCACTTTCCCAGGCCAAACCAGAAACTTGTGCCTAAAAAAGACTAAGCATGAAGTTGCTCTTCTTTTCCCGGTGTTTTTATGCTCCATAACTTTGGGAATACTTTCCTGAATGTTCAGTACTACCATCCTGAGTCTGTTGCTACATAACTCTGCTAGAATTCATAGATTTCTCAAGGATAGAGACGTCCTCCTTCATCAGTAAAATCCTATGTTGTAACATGACTCTTGTTCGCTTCACAGTCCAACTTACAGGCAAGGTTCCAAAAAATGCCATAAAATCAATGACTGAAACTGTTTGTAGATGAGAAGAACTCACAAAACAGGAGAATTTTATTAAACATTTGATAAAACAACAGCAAAAAGATGTTAGCTGCAATCTCAAATTCTATGCAACCATAAACACCTGTGAACTTTTTTCTATTAAAAGAAACAGAGGGCTAATAACAACTGCTTTTAATTTTACTGAACAATTTCAATTCTACTTTCTTACTGGGTCCTTAGCCCAATAACTACAAACATCATTTCACTGAGACAGCAGGGGTGCACTGTAGGGTCCCAACGTGCATCTGATCTTCCACAGCTGCTGGCAGCGGCTTCGTAGATTAGACAGTGGCTCAGCAGCACAGCCCACAAACTGGTAACACGTACATGTCCATTCTCACATGATCACAGCAAGCACGAGACTTCACAGACTGCACGGAGGACGACACCAAGAAGGATGCAAGTTACTGATCTACACACTAATGACCTATTGCCCTAGTCTCTAGTGCAGAAAAGAATGTCACTGACATAATAGACACCGGGTGCCTGGTCTCACAGCAGCATGGTGGGATGCACATCATACCTGTGCACTCATGAATATGGTACTGCACACACCATGCCATGTCCTGCGTACCGCACATCACACCCCATGGCGACGAAAAAGAAATCGCTCACTGGACACAAACACTCAGAGCACAACATTTCACACAATGAACCTCACATGTCCTCACAGCTGGACACATCAAACTGCAAGATGCGCCATTTGGACAAACATCTACTTTTGGACTTGACAGAATCAAAACCACAGAATCATCTAGGTTGGAAAAGACCTTTAAGATGACCAAATCCAACCATTAACCCAACACTGCCAAGCCTACCACTAAACTATAGAATCATAGAATGGTAATCATAGAATGGTTTGGGGTGCAAGGGACTTCAAAGATCATCCAGATCCAACCCACCAGCCATGGGCGGGGACACTTCCCAACAGACCAGGCTGCCCAAGGCCCCATCCAACCTGGCCTTCAACACTTCCAGGGAGGGGCATCCACAACTTCCCTGGGCAACCTGTGCCAGTGGCTCACCACCCTCACTGTGAAGAATTTCTTCCCATTATCTAATCTAAATCTTCCTCCTTCCAATTTAAGGCCATTCCTCCATATCCTATCACTACATGCCCTTGAAGACTCCCTAAATACCTCCAGGGATGGTGACTCAACCACATCCCTGGGCAGCCTGTTCCAGTGCTTGACAATCCATTCAGTGAAGTAATATTGTCAAATATTAGCCAGATATGTGCCCAGGTCTGCTGCATGGACACTGGCAACGCAGTCCCTCCTGTGCCCAGGAACAAGCTATACATCAGACAGTGCCCGGCATTTGCAGGAAGACAACAAGCACCTCTTCCAGGCTTTTCCACATTCACACAGAGATGAGATACAGCAGACTAAAACCACATTCCAGCATGGACACAATCAACAATTCCATTACTCAGTGTGATACCGAAAATACTGGCAAATAAACTCTCTAAGACTCATTCTGCAGTTTTAGAAAGTAAGCATCCTTTATTTCAGCACTGGGTGCATGAGGAAGTGATCTCCATCAATCATGGGCAATGAGACAAAAGCTGGTTACAGAATATATTTCCCACTTCCATGCGTACGTATAAATTTTCCCAGAAATATTATGCATGTTCTATTACTTTCCAAGGACTAATTTTAATGTTATTATGAACTTCACCACAGTCAAACCTCTGCTAACTTGAGCCAGTTCTCTGTCTGATCTTGCATTTTTAGATCAAGAAAGGCTGCAAGGTGGTTATCGAAGAAGACACAATAGTTCAGCACAGATCATATTTAACACAAGACATCATTTCTCAAAGAACAGTGGACAATTCTTTTTGAAAGAAATTGCTATAAAAAAACATGATATCACAGGGGCATTGTGTCTAACTTGCAAAATATACAGTTACTTAAACTTAACTTCAGTTGGTCAGAAAACTAATTCTATAGAAAACAAATTCTGCCTTAGCATAAATCAAAATTCCACTTTGTCCAATGTCATAGAATCATAGAATCACTAGGTTGGAAAAAACCTTAGAAATCACCAAGTCCAACCATACCTGTCCACTACTAAACCATATCCCTAAGCACTTCATCTGCTGATCTTTTAAACACCTCCAGGGATGGGGACTCAACCACCTCCCTGGGCAGCCTCTGACAGTGCCCAGGAACCCTTTCAGTGGAGAAATTTTTCCCCGATGTCTAATCTGAACCTCCCCTGGTGGAGCTTGAGGCCATTCCTCCTTGTCCTCTCACTTGTTGGGACAAGATACCAACACCTACCTCTCTCCAGCTTCCTTTCAGGCCCTTGTAGACAGTGATAAGGTCTCCCCTCAGCCTCTGTTTCTCCAGGCTAAACAACCCCAGTTCTCTCAACCAACTCTAACAAGACTTGTTCTCCAGCCCCTTCACCAGATTCACTGCCCTTCTCTGGACATGCAACAGCCCCTCAACTCAACGTCGTTCTTGCAGTGAGAACCTAAAGCCGAACACATCATTCGAGGTGTGGCCTTACCAATGCCAAGTCCAGCATCATCATCACTTCCCTGGTCCTGCTGGCCACGCTGTTTCTGACACAAGCAAGGATGCCGCTGGCCTTCTTGGCCACTTGGGCCACTGCTGGCTTATACTGAGATGGCTGTTGACCAACACCCCCAGGTCCTTCTCTGACATCAACTTTCTAGTGATTCTTTCCCTGGTCTGTAGCGCTGCAGGGGGTTATCGTGTCCCAAGTGGAGGACTCAGCACTTGGCCTTGTTGAACCTCACCCTGTTTGTCACAGCCCATCGATCCAGCCTGTTTAGACCCCTCTGTAGAGCCCCCCTACCCTCAAGCAGATTAACATTTCCACCCAGTTTAGTATCATCCATAAACTTACTAAGGGAACACTCAATCCTCTCATCCAGATCATCGTTAAATATACTGAGCAGAACTGGACCAAATCATCGTGCCAGGCTTGGTCGGTAAGGTGATGTATACAGAGTAGTGTTAATAACTGAACTTGCAGTTTCTGTTAACACCTGGAATGAAAGTCATGTTTGATTTTCTTGTTGTTACTACTGGTTATCTGTTGTAAATCATATAATGATAATGCCTACAAAACAGATGAGATTAGAGTACAGCTGTGATATACACATGCTGCTGAACAGAACTAGATCGAGAACCAAGCCCTAGGGACATCACTTGTGACTGGCCTCCAACTGGATTTAACACCATTTACCACCACTCTTTGGGCTCAGCCATCCAACCAGTTTTAACCCAGCAGAGCGTGTGCCTGTCCAAGCCACTGGCAGCCAATTTCTTAGTAAAACACAGGGACACTATATTCTAGTTCTTCCCAAGGACTAATGTTAATCTTACTATGAACTTCACAACAGTCAAATCTTTTGCTAATTTGGAGGTGGCTCCAGCTCTCTGCCTGAATTTGAAGTAAGTAAAAACTCCAAACAGAGGTGATTACAGAAGTAGAGACTTCTGCTCAGCACAGATCACGCTTCACACAAGATGTTATCACGACTAAAGAACTAGCAGTGTCTGGAAAAACACTGAAAGAAGAGATGCTATCAGAGAACAAAAGCATGCTGTCAGAAAAGGAAAACACTGTCAGAAAAGGAAAACATGCTGTTAGAGGTAGAAACGCTATCAGAGGAAGAAAATGTGCTGTCCCAGGAAGAAAACACGCTATAAGAAAAAAACCAAACATGCTGTCAGAGGAACACTCTGTCGAACTTTCAAGAAATACAATTAGTTAGATTAAACTTAAGCTTAAAATTCAGCTCGAGTGAAAGATGTAAGTGAAAGATGTTAGTGAAAGATGTCAGTGAAAGATGTCAGTGAAAGATGTTAAAGATGTAAGTTAAAGATGCAAGATTTAGGCTTACTTTAGCTTAAATCAAAACAATTCCCCTTTCTGTAGTCGTAACTGTTTCTTGTATCAGTCAGACACCAGACTTTTAGTACCTGTACACCCAGGTAAACCACATTTTATTAATCTCCAAGGACTAATTTCAGTAAGAACTTCACAACAGCCAAATCCAGTGGGAGGTGACCCTGCCCATGGCAGGGGGGTGGGAACTGGATGATCTTTAAGGTCTCTTCCAACCCAAACTGTTCTAGGATTCTATGAAATCAGACGAAAGCAGCCTTTTTCCCCCACCCAGGGGGCACCCTGACATCACGCAGCGGTCCCTCCGCCGTGTCCCAGCCCCGCAGCCCCCGTACCTTGTTGGAGGCGCTGAGGCTGCCGCCCGAGCTCCGCACCACCAGCAGGAACTCGTTGCCGTCGTCGAGGAAGGCGCTGAGGCGCGGGCAGGAGCGCAGCCCCGCGGCCAGGGCCGGCTCCAGCCCGAAGAAGTTGGCGGCCGTGGCTGAAATAAAGCGCTTTCTCCGGTCCCCCTCCCCGGCCATGGGGACGGCGGGGACACGAGGCGGCCGTCGCTATGGTGACCGACAATGGCGGCGGCGACGAAGAAGCGAGGGGCGGGGTCGGAGTGGGGACGTAGCCAGAAAGGGGGCGGGGCCAGGTGGGATGGGGGCGGGGCGAGAGGAAGAAGGAAGGGAATGAAGAGTGGGCGGGGGCCTAAGACGGGTGGGCGGGGTTTTATAGGCTGAGCGAGGCTTAAGCTGGCGGGTGGCGTGGTTTACGCAGGGAGTGGGTGGAGCTTAACTAGAGCAATTGAGACTGAACAGATGGGGCGGGGCTGAGGAGGGAGGAGGGGCGGGGCTTAAGCAAGGAGAGGGACGGCTGAAGAGGGCAATGGGCGTGGCTTAAGGAGCTAGTGGAGAGAGGGCTAAAGCGGACGGAGGGCGGGGCTGAGGCGGGAAAGTGGGGCGGGGTTTAATGTGGCTTATGAGGGGAATGGACGGTGCTTAAGGGGGAGGGCGGGCCTTTATGTGCGTGGGCGTGGCTTGTGCCGCGTGGGCGTGGTCTCGGCTTGCGAATGGGCGGTGCTTAAGGGACGCCGAGCTGCTGAAGCGGGTGGGTGGGGCGGAAGCTGCGGCGTGGGAGGGCCGGAAGCGGGTGGGCGCGGCCTCGCTTTGCCTCACGGCGCCGAGGCCGAGGCCCCGCTCCATCCCCTCAGCCCCGCCTCGGAGCCGCTGTCACTTCCTGCTCCTCCGCGTCTCTGTCCGGGTCGATCGCCGTTCCCTGAGCAGCCGCTACTGCCCCGGGCGCGGGAGGGAGGGAGGGTGGGAGGGAGGGGTGGGGGGAGCAGGGCCAGCCGGGGCTCCTCTCATCCCCTCAGCGCCAGGCTCGGGGTGGGGGGGGACGAGGGGCTGGGCTACGGCCCCCGCCCCGGGGCAGGGACGATGCCGGTGAAGAAGAAGAGGAAATCCTCGGGGCCAGCCCCTGCAGCGGCGGCGGACGACACCGGCCTTAAGCGATGTAAACTTAGCAGGTACCGGCTGGCCGCGGGGCGGGCCTTTCCAAGGGGATCTTCTTCTTTCAGATTGCCTTCCCCTTTTTTCCAGGTCGTCCTCCCCCCCACCCCCTTATTTTTGAGGCTGCCTCCCCCCCACCCCCTTATTTTTGAGGCTGTCTCCCCCCCACCCCCTTATTTTTGAGGCTGCCTCCTCCCCCCATCCCCCTATTTTTGAGGCTGCCTCCTCCCCCCATCCCCCTATTTTTGAGGCTGCCTCCTCCCCCCATCCCCCTATTTTTGAGGCTGCCTCCTCCCCCCACCCCCCTTTTTTTTCAGGCTGCCTCCCCCCACCCCCCTTTTTTTTCAGGCTGCTCATCCGCCCCATACTCTTTTTCAGGCTGCCCTCCCTACTTCCCTCCCCCTTTTTCAGGCTTCTCCCCCCTTCACTCACTCGCCCTCCTTTTTCAAACTGCTGCTCCCATTTTTCAGGCTGCCCTCCCTCTTTGCCCCCCTTCTTTTCAGATTGTCTTCCCTCTCCTTTTTAGGTTGCTAAATACATGCTAAATCATCTCTCTCATTTTCCAGTGCAGCAATGGAGAGATCAGCACGCTCGAAAGCAAAATCAGGACAGATTTTTCTCAGTTAATACAGAGTTTGAACCATCATATTCATTTATTATCATAAAAATCTTATGCCATGATACCCAAAAATTGCACCTGTAGAATGATAAATCATTATTGTGGTGTAGCAGGAGCATCTAGTGTGGCTTTTGTAAAGTAACTGTATGCCTTCTTCATCTGTTACACCTACTAGTTATGACAACATCCTGAGCACGTAAGAATACAAAGAACTTACAAAATCAATGCTACGGGAATGGCTGTTGCAAGAACGTGTGGCATGCAGCCATTCTCATAGATTGACCAAGCTTGAGCTTAGAAGTAATCAGGGTTTTCTTTTGCTCATAGAATTATAGAATGGTTTTTGTTGGAAGGGACCATAAAGATTATTCAGTTCCAACCCCCCTGGCATGGGCAGGGATTCTTCCCCGTAGATTAGGCTGCTCAAGGCTCCAAGTGGGATGACTGTTTGTTGTTACTGTTCACTTTGGGTAACTATTCCAGAGCTTACTTTCTGTGGTCATTAACCATCTTCTAGTTTCAGTCTAAATTTATTCATAGCCAGTTAATTAGCCATAACCCGTTCCTGTGTCTGCATAATGCTTTATGTAATGTTCTTACCTCATGGCTCTGCCTCTGAGTGTATTTGGAGCGAGCACTTGTGTGTTCTCATACGTGATCTTTCTAAATTGAACAGATTGAATTCTAAATTGAATTCTCCTGTTTTGTAACACAGATTTTCAGTTTTAGTATTACCACAGATTGCTCTGGTATGTGCGCTAAATATCCGTAGAATTTACAGATGTTTAATAGAATTTACAGGTATTTAGTTGTGTGTTTAATGTAAATAAATTGACCGAGTTTTCTTCCCAGATTTGGATGCTTAACTATAAATAGCCTGACTTTTAAATATGTCAAACTCTGCAGCTCCTGTTGACCTAAATGGGATCTGTGCACATTCAGCACTCTTGAAGATCATGCTGCTTATTAGAGACCTCTATGTAGAAGTATAAGTAGATAATAAGGCATTTGAATTACTGAATAGTGATATTTTGACCATCTGCATGTGGGGTTAGCTACAAGATAAAAGTACTTTTGCATTTCAGAGAAAGTAATAGCTGCAATAAATCGGGCTGTGAAAAGGTTATGTTTCGAGGTACTTTTAGATTCCAACAAGCATTAAAATGGGATGACAGACAGTTGCCCTTTAACAAATTCAGCTTCATTGATTATACACGTCAACTTCATGGAGCAGCCTACGTAGTTTGAGCTAAAATAAGTAATTTGGAAGTTAATTTTAAATGCTTTCCTGGTGCTGAGATTAAAATAATGTTTGTCATCTTTGTTTCTCTAAGCTGTTGCAGATCACAAGCCTCCAGTAAAGTAATGAGTGGAGAGGAACATTTTTCAAGCAAAAAGTGCCTGGCTTGGTTTTATGAATATGCAGGTAATATGGAATAGATTCATATTTAAAACTGTATGGTTTTGTTTAAAGCAAACAAATACATGAATTATTATTTGCGTTTTGGCTATTTCATGCTGATAGAGATATAAAAAATATGTCCATATTCGCTTCCTTATAACACACACTTGACTTAGTATAACTTTTACTGCTACCTTTTCAGTACTTGTTTTTTATGAATTTTCCTTCTTTACTCCATGCATTATAACTTACTGTGGCATCTTTTAAAATGAAAGATGTTGGACAGTACAGCCTTGAACCAGGATGTACTGAATGATTCTACTTCTGGATTTGAAGAGGACCGGTGGAAGGCAGGACATTGAGAGATAAAAGTTTATTTAGCTAACTGGATCTAGTTTATGATCAAATGGAAAGGATAATTAAATGGTTCACGACTTAAGCCTCTTGATTTTCTAATGTACAAAATAAAATAATAGATGCTTATACTGTATTTTCTATCTGAGAAACTGTCCTAATATTTTTGATATTCTAAATAACAAATGTTTCATTCAGAAGGGTTAGAAGTAGCTTCTTTCAAATAAATCAGAATTGCTATCCAAGTAATAGTTTTTCAGTGAATATGCAGTGTATTTTGTAGAATTTATGGGACTATTACTACCATTTATTTTGCCATATATAGGGTCAGAAATTCAATATTTGTAAACTGTTATCGATATCCTTCCTTCTTTAGTCGCTTCTTAAAGTTCGTCATTACTAGTCGGTGATTATAAACTCATTGATGTCCAGTTCTCAGTATGAAAAGAGCTGATGATTTCTGTCAGCAATGCGTTTGAGTATATCAGAACAGATATTTTCCTTGCAGTCTTTCCACAGTAATGAACTATACCTGCTTCTAGTAATCCTAATTTAGATTTGAGGCTTATTCTTTTGGAGTAGAGTCTTTTTTGAGGAAAACAGTAATTCTCAGTTAATTTTTTGTTTAGATAAATGTACCTACACATGGTTTCAATTTTAAGGCAGTTAGATTTTGTTTTGGTTGTTGAGTGAAGAGCTGAATGTAGGAGGTTAGAATTTGTTAGTTAGCATGCATATTTTGATTATTGGTTTCTAGCATGAAATAGAATTCCAGTGAAATTACATACCATAGGAGATTAAATGTTTATATTAAAAGAGAAAATTACACACACACACATATGAATTGTACCTATGATTTTTGGGCCAAAACCACTGATTCATGGTTATACTTGTCATTACCACTGAACTGTTGTGTTTCTCTTCATAACTTAAACTTTCACATTTTTAACACATTAAACACAAGTTGTGCCAGGGGAGGTTCAGATTAGACATAAGGAAAAATTTCTCCGCTGAAATGGTTCTCAGGCACTAACAGGCTGCCCAGGGAGGTGGCTGAGTCTCCATCCTCCGAGGTATTTAAAATATGTGTAGATTAAGTGCTTAGGGATATAATTTAGTAGTGGACAGGTACAGTTGGACTCAGTCTCCAAGGTCTTTTCCAGCCTAGCTATTTTTTAATTCTGTGATCTTATGTAAGAGCTTCTCAAAACCAGATGACACTTTTTTTGCTTTGTTTACCAAGGCAGAGTGTTCTTTCCAACATTTTTCGAGAATAGGAGTTCATGATCTTAAATGCATGTGCTAAGACGCATGGTTGCATTTTAGTGAGAGTGGCTACTTTTACCAGAAAATACTTTGTATTAACTACTTTCTTATCTCACAGGGGGTAATTATTCAAAGTGTGTTATCCAAACTCCTAAAAATAGTTCTTCTTACAATAAGAACAGCTGATAAGGATGAAGTGGAGACAGGTATCATCAAGGGAGGGGAAGAAAGGACATTCTGTCTCTGTATAAAGAGCAAAATTTGCCACCAGATTCTGAAATAGTGTGTTCTTTTAGAAGAAATAGCCTTTGCCTTTACATTGGTTCATAGTCACTAAACCAATCTTAACATAATAGTCCAAGACACATCAAAATAGTGTGTGAGCAGGCCTAATAGTGTTTTGGTTGCCCAGTAGGAGTAATCTTTGGAACAGGTTTAGCAGAAATAACTGAAATCTGAGAAACAATATTGTAGAGTGTCGGTGTCTTGTGCTCTTTAAATCACAGAATAGCCAGGTTGGAAGATACCCGCTGGATCGTCGAGTCCAGCCATTCCCACCAATCCCTAAATCATGCTCTTAAGTACCTCATCCACCCTAACCTTAAACAACTCCAGGGATGGCGACTCAACCACCTCCCTTGGCAGACTGTTCCAATGCCTAACCACCCTCTCCGTGAAGAATTTTTTCCTAATCTCAAGCCTAAATCTCCCCTGGCGGAGCTTGAGGCCATTCCCTCTCGTCCTGTCCCCTGTCACTTGGGAGAAGAGGCCAGCTCCCTCCTCTCCACAACCTCCCTTCAGGTAGTTGTAGAGAGTAATAAGGTCTCCCCTCAGCCTTCTCTTCTCCAGGCTAAACAACCCCAGTTATAGAATCATAGATTGGTTTGGGTTGGAAGGGACCTTACAGACCATCCAGTTCTGTGCCCCCATCATAGGTACAGACACCTTCCACTAGGTCAGGTTGCTCAAAGCCCATACAGCCTGGCCTTGACCGCTTCTAGGGAGAGGGCATCTGTAGCTGTTTTGGGCAACCTGTGCCAGCGCCTCACCATCCTCATGGTGAAGGATCTTCCTGACATCTAATCTAACTCTCTACCCCTTTTGTCTGCTATTTTGCTGCTTTTTAGAGGCTTTCTTTGTATTAAAATTGAAAAGTGACAGCATAACGCCAGCTGTTGTGGTCCTAATCAAGTTATTTTCATTGCACTCATAAACCTTTTCCTGCTTTGTGCATGGCTAATATACTTAGCACATTTCTGATTTATTGTTCTCTCTCTCCTCATATTACTGACATCATAAAACTAACCTTATGTCATTCGAAGATTCATCCTCTTCTGTCTTAGGTCAAACCTTCCATATTAACACCATTAAAGGATTAATATCTGTAATACTAGCTCAGGCAGAATCATTTTTTTTTTAGTGTTGATAAGATAACTCTTTGAAGAGTTTCAGAATAACTTCAGCACAGATCAGTACCAAAGTGCTCGTAAAAGCAACTGGTCACCACATTATCGGAGTTGAGGTTATGTCACTGGGAAACTCAGTGGAGTCCTTTGAGAACTCACATACACAAACTAAAATAGCTTGCCGGCTGCAGTGGGGAGGCAGCGCACAACATGAAGGTTCTAGTTCAGTTTTGCTTTTAGTTCAGTTTTGCTTTTAGTTTGCAGTGTTATTTCATATGTAATACACGTGTCTCAACATTGCAGTTGATAGAATGGTTCCAACATGAAAGCTACTTAATAGTGTAATTCAGGGTCTTTAAGGAGATCTTGTATACAATATACTCTAATTATTGTTGTCTAACCCTTATGACCAGTGAATGTTACATAGATTTCAGTCTCTTCTCTTTCTGGTTTTGAAGGCCCGGATGAGGTTGTGGGGCCTGAAGGAATGGAAAAGTTCTGTGAAGACATCGGTGTCGAGCCTGAAAATGTAAGTTTCGTACACTATACTAATAACATTTTAAAAGGGGGTGTTGAATGAGATTAAGTTCTTGTGTAAAACTTTAACTTCTGTAAGCAAAGAGTTGTTAGCTTTCCTGCTTTTAGGAGCTATTCTAAGGTATTTCAGCTGAATACATAAATTTTGCATGGCTGGTGGGTGAGGTTTTTGTTTGTTTAATTATACTAATACTTAATTTTCCAAAATTGAAATTAAGGGAAAGATTGCATAAAGGTGGATTATTAAAAGGTAACAAATACAGAGTGCAAGCACGTACAACAATTATTAGAATGTTTGAATGCTTAGAATTCTCAGACATCTAGAAATCAGCCTTTTCTCACATACTGACTCCTTTTTCTCCCCTTGTTTCCCTTGCCTCAGATTATTATGTTAGTTTTAGCCTGGAAACTAGAGGCTGAAAGTATGGGATTTTTTACCAAGGAAGAATGGTTGAAAGGAATGACCTCATTACAGTAAGTGTTTTTACATATATAGCACAATGTTTTAATTTTATGTTTGTACCAGTAGCTTGATTATTCTTGCCCTCAATTTCTTCTGTGTTGGCAGTAAGATACAGAAACTCTTGCTTTTAGGTTGGGTCTTTGTCAACAAGTGTTGTTCATCAAGCTGTGAATCTGATGAGTTCACTCAAAGTTTTGTCTAATCCTAGTAACTCAAGTATTGGTGGCTGCTTTTTCTTACAAAAATATGTTAAAATGTCATTCTAGTTGGCAGACACAAATAAGTAGATATGGAGATACTATAAGCTGTGGTATTCTAACAGGTTTTTACTGATTTCTAAGCTTTATAGTTGAGGACTGCATAGATAATAATTTTCATTGTTAGTGTTATTTATTTGATGCAGGTCAGAACCCATGCTTAATGTTTAGGTTAAATAACTTATTTTCAATTTATAAATAAACTAACTTCCTCTATTTGTAAGCATTTTTTATGACATAATTCCTAAAGAGACTGTTTCTTTCATTAAACTAATCAGCTTTTTCTGGGGCTTAGTTCAGTTGTCACTTTTTGTTTGTTCTTCATGAAACTGTTTATAGCACATGAATATTTTAAGGATGACTTGTTATGACACTGCATTCAATACTAAAAATGTCAGGGAGCTACTGCTGCAACTACAGCATAAGAAAGAGGAAGCTGATACGACCCTTGGAGTTGGCACAATTGCCCTGCTGGAAGTGAAGTGGTTTGGGAAATTGTCTTAGGCAGATACCCTTTGGTTATTTGAGGCTTTGGAGTGAGTGACTATGGCCTGACACTTTTGTGTGAATCTTATTTAATTTGAGATCAGGCTTCCGATAGGCACCTTGATTGTTTTGTGACTGTCAGTAATTTAATAAAAGCTGGAATAATTAAATTGCCTGAAATTCAGGACAATGGAGGTTAAATTCTGGGTGCATATATTTTTAGATGTGGTAGATGGGTATAATTTGGTCACTTCTGAATACTATGTTTTGCTGCCCAAATGGAAGCTCTCAAGAGTTAGCCAGTCTAGCAGGCTACAAGCACAAAGATGTATGAGAACAGGCCCCATTTTGGAGCAAGGCTTAGTTTAGTTTAGCTAATAATCTACTCTGATTAGGAATCTTCTGGTTCTTTTAAGAACAGAGCTGGTTTTGCTGTATTTCAGTGTTTAAGACAGAAAATATGTTACTACTCTGTATTTTCTATAAACGGATCTGTGATGAGAGCACTTGCCTAAGCCTAAACTGGTTAACCTGTATGTTTTCCTTCCCCTGGGTGTGCTTTAATAGCAGGCTATAGACTAAGCTGCTGGATGAAGCAGCGACACTCACAAAATGGAATTCAAGATTTGTTGACTTAAAAAAAATATATAAATCTGTAGACTTGTGCTGATTTGCATTTGCTGGGAAGGGAGGATCATATTATGGCATTTTATGTGGAATGGAATAGTTTTTCTTGAAAGGTTTGAAGAAGGATGGTATGCCTTTAAAGGAATAGAGTATTATTACATCCTTGCACAGCATTCTTTCTTATTTTTGCATGAAGAAATGGCATTAAAATGCATTAAAAGCTAGAGCATATTCGAAGTCAGAGTTATCTTGTAGAATCCTTATTTCAAAATATATGAAATGTTGCATGAGGTAATTGTATGAACAGGGTTGGGTGGAATTCAGCTCTACAGTAAAACACCTAAATGTGCGGGGTTCGTACAAGAGCTGGATTTCTTAAACTCTTACTGCAGTCTTTGTGACCTAGTCAATGTAGAAGAGCCCAGACAGGTATTCATTTTGTCCTAAGACCTAATAACTGTCCACCTGAACTGCTTTTAGGGCTTGGTTGGCTAGACCTCTATGAATGGCAACACCTAAAGCTCAAGACTCCTAAATGTAATGTACAGATGCCAACACTTGGGTGCCTGAATCTTGAAGTGACATTCTTCTTGTGTGTGTTTTCATGATGCAGTGATGAAGTTTGTCCTTTAGAAAGGAGGAGAGAAATAACCGTGAGATAAGGTATTCGCCGTCAAAATTTAAGTGGATCAAACACCAAGTAGCAGCTTATGAGATATAAACATCTAAAGCTGCAAAAGTGAAGTTGTTTATGTATCATGTTGGTAGGGTGAATTCTACCCTGTGTGTGTGAAAGCTGGGTGCCATCAGCAGAGAGAAACAAGTACCTCTAGGCAATTTATTTCAGTTGAATCTTCGTTAAACATCTCCTTAGGATGAGTAAGTAGCCCTCAGGAAATGACTGTTTAGCTACGTTTGCTCTAAAGCCATTGGAGAGAGAGTAGCTTAGAGTTGAGCATTTAACTATAAGTTTCTGAATTAAAAGCAAAGCATATTTGCATATTTGTGCAGACCTTTACAGACCTACAAAGGAAAACAAAATCTGGATAGGAAATCAAGGTGAAGGAAAAAGGTTATGATTCATGATTTTATTAAACCCCACTGAAGCCATTCTTTGAACGAGGTAAATTCAAAGAATTTTGCATGTGAGGAAGGGAGTCGTAAGCAGTGGTATTGTCTGTGTACCTCCCGAAGGCTACTTTTTTTTTGCCTTAGAATTTGAGCTAACTTTTACATTAAAATTGAGTGTTTGAAAACGAGTAGCCAGGTAGAGGGGAGAGACACAAATTGGATTCCACCTGAGGGAAACACAAGGTTGTGAACTCAAGTTTCTAGGAAGCCACATGAGAGGGAAAGAGAAGGAGGGAGGGAGAGACAGGAAAGTCAGGTTTTTAATTTATTACTGGTTGCAGAAGGCTTAGTAAAAACAACTTATTTGGGTTAGTTTTAATGACAGCTTAATGTTGTTTAGGGGTGCTGGTTGATGAAAACCTTGACATGAGACAGCAATGTGCACTTGCAGCTCAGGAGGCCAGTTCCTGGGCCACATCAAAAGAAGCGTGGCCAGCAGGGCGAGGGAGGGGATTCTGCCCCTCTATTCCTCTCTTGTGAGACCTCATCTGGAGTCTTGTGTCCATTTCTGGAATCCTCAGTATAAGAAGGATAGGGAGCTGTTGGAACACAGAATCACAGAATAACCAGATTGGAAGAGACCCACTGGATTGTCGAGTCCAACCATTCCCACCAATCCCTAAATCATGCCCCTAAATACCTCATCCACCCTCACCTTAAACACCTCCAGGGACGGCTACTCAACCACCTCCCTTGGCAGACTGTTCCAATGCCTAACCACCCTCTCAGTGAAGAATTTTTTCCTAATCTCAAGCCTAAATGGAGCTTGAGGCCATTCCCTCTCGTCCTGTCACTTGGGAGAAGAGGCCAGCACCCTCCTCTCCACAACCTCCCTTCAGGTAGTTGTAGAGAGTAATAAGGTCTCCCCTCAGCCTCCTCTTCTCCAGGCTAAACAACCCCAGCTCTCTCAGCCGCTCCTCATAAGATTTGTTCTCCAGCCCCTTCACCAGCTTTGTTGCCCTTCTCTGGACTCGCTCCAGAGCCTCAACATCCCTCTTGTGGTGAGGGGCCCAGAACTGAACACAGTAATCGAGGTGCGGTCTCACCAGTGCTGAGTACAGAGGGAGAATAACCTCCCTGGACCTGCTGGCCACGCCGTTTCTGATACTAGCCAAGATGCCATTGGCCTTCTTGGCCACCTGGGCACACTGCTGGCTCATGTTCAGTCGGCTGTCAACCAACACCCTCAGGTCCTTCTCCTCCAGGCAGCTTTCCAGCCAGGCTTCTCCTAGTCTGTAGCTCTGCTTAGGGTTGTTGTGCCCCAAGTGCAGGACCCGGCATTTGGCCTTGTTAAACCTCATGCCGTTGGTCTCAGCCCAGCAGTCCAGCCTGTTCAGGTCCCTTTGCAGAGCCTCCTGACCCTCCAGCAGATCCACACTTCCACCCAGCTTGGTGTCATCTGCAAACTTGCTAAGGGAGGACTCGATGCCTTCATCCAGGTCATTGATAAAGACATTAAGCAGGACTGGACCCAGGACTGAGCCCTGGGGAACCCCACTTGTAACTGGCCTCCAATTGGATTTAACTCCGTTTACCATCACCCTCTGGGCCCGGTCATTTAACCAGTTTTTCACCCAGGAGAGTGTGCACCCGCCCAGGCCAGAGGCCGACAGTTTCCGAAGCAGAATGCTATGAGAAACTGCATCAAAGGCTTTACTGAAGTCCAGGAAGACCGCATCCACAGCCTTTCCGTCCAGAAAACACGTCCAGAGGAGGGCTAGAAAGATGATCCCAGAGCTGGAGCACCTCCCATATGAAGACAGACTGAGAGAGTTGGGGTTCGTCAGCCTGGAGGAGAGAAGGCTCCAAGGAGATCTTACAGCAACCTTCCAGTTCCTGGAGGGGGCCTCAAGAAAGCTGGAGAGGAACTGTTTACAAAGGCTTGTAGTGATAGGACTAGGGGCAATGGGTATAAACCAGAGAGATTTAGAGCATTTATTTAGTTCTTAGATAGGTAGATTTGTCCTCAAATGTAGAGAACAATATTATTGCAGTATGAAGACTCCATGAGCTGGAATGTTGTGGCAGCCTGAAATGAGCAGACAGACAGATTTGCACAGGCAGGCCAGGAGACCTGAGAACCATTAAGTATTGCTTGTGGGCGAAGTACTACATCAAAATACAGCCCCACAGCAACCTGCTGTGGTTGTCCCAAAGGGACCTTGCTATGGGCTGCTGTCACAAGCCCATGAGAGGCCCTTAAACATGCAGATGTATTCTCTGAGAGGCAGATGGCCAGAATGGGGACACATAACCAAAGGAATTATTAATGTGCATCTGCATTTCTAAAGTGTTGCTTCTGCCATGCAGGATACACAGCCAAGTGGAATTATTTTTATTTTTTTAATCGCAGCAGCTATTAATTCCTAAGAATAAATTGTGATAGAGCAACTGTTCCTTTGGATTGGCCTTCCGTGGAGGATTAGCATGAGTAAATGGCATTTTCCTCTGCCAGTGTTGGTGAATTGAACCCATTTTCTATTTGGAAACAAAAGTCCCTGCTGAGTTAAATTTATGGAGATCATCTTCTCTGCCAAAGGGTAATTTTTGCCAAAGAGTTATCCTGTCGCCTGTCAGACCTGTATGCTCTCATACAGCCTGTGAGGTTTCAGTTGAGTAGCTACTGACTAATCAAAGGGATAGGCTTAACAGAGCTTGTGTTTATCAGTCGTAAAATGCAGGCAGACTAGTATGCTTTACAGAGTGCCTGCTCAATCCTGTTCCTTGTAAATAGGTAGTCTTGAAGTGTATGTCTAGGGTTTTTTTTTTTCCAGGGAAATATGACATAAAGCCCTTATTTACAGCCAGATTTTACCACCTTAATGCACAGCAAATAGTGCTTTCTCCACACTTTCATGGGGATTGAAAGATAAGGTAGTGCTGGGTATGAATATAAATTATAGGCAATAGCATAAAGGCTGCTATTTGAGAAGGAGAGCAGGATGTTGCTGATGCATTTTTAACAAACTTACTTAGAAGCCAGGCTTCCATCTTTTCAGCATGTTTAGTATACTTTAAGTCCTGTACATCTGATTATTGCATTTTGGGGATTTTAACTTTTTATGCTTGCTGGCTTTTTTTTTTTTCATTATCCAAATGTGGTGTTTTGAACTTATAACATCATTTGTTTTTCTTTATTTTAAGGTGTGACTGTACAGAAAAATTACAAAGTAAATTTGACTTCTTACGGTCACAATTGAATGACATTTCATCCTTTAAGAATATCTACAGATATGCCTTTGATTTTGCAAGGGTAAGACTACTGGAATGTTAGAGAAGTTCTTACTTTAATTATTCAATAAGCTTGTACCTGAGTGGGTTTTGTGCTTTCTTTATTCAACCTTAGGATAAAGACCAGAGAAGTCTTGATATTGATACTGCAAAATCCATGTTAGGTCTTCTGCTTGGAAGAACTTGGCCGCTGTTTTCAGTATTTTATCAATACCTGGAGGTACAAGTTTCCTTGACTTTTTGAATGATGGCATGATATTTGGGCTGTTTTATGAAAAGATTTCAGGGTTTGGATTGTTCTGCTCAGGAATGTATATGTATTGCTCCTCTCACCATGCTTGATGTGTTCATGACAGTGTATGCATCGCAGATCTCTTCTACTTCCTTTTGTATTCCTTTATCAAACACCACTAAAACTCTATCTTAATTAGATTATAAAGGTAAATTTTAAATTCAGTAATGACCTATCAGTCTCTTCAGCTGCATCTGTGACGAATTTCAAGTTTTCTTTATGTAGATACAGTAGAGTAGGTACTTTGAAGTCTGTCTGTCTCTGAAGCTTTTGGTCAGCTCATCTGTGAGTGCCTTAGTAATATGGACTTGTGTAGGCTGTGGAACGTGCTAGGGTTGAGACCACTCCCTGTCTTCAAATCACTAATATTGCAAAGTAGATGTCTTTATGTTCATAATGTATTACACCCTGGAGGAAAGATTTTTGTCATGGTTCATTCTTGAACTAGATCTGAGCTAGATATGTCCCACTTTGGGGCAAGGTTAAAATTTATCAGGTTTCGAAGCTCAAGAGTTCTTGATTCACTGCTGTTTTGATTTTGCTCTCATGTTTCAAGAAACCATTTTATGTGGTTTCAGAACTAATGTGTGCAGCACTTTTAAAAAATGGAAAACCAAGGAAATAGTAGCCATTGTTACCCCTTAAATTGTTTGTTAGGAACAGATTTAAGATAAAAATTAAAGAAATGAGACGCAGCATTGCTAAATGTCACTTGACATATTCATTTTCTGAAATTCTTTTCCCCAGCAATCGAAGTATAGAGTTATGAACAAGGATCAGTGGTACAACGTACTGGAGTTCAGCAGAACTGTCCATGCAGATCTTAGCAACTATGATGAAGATGGCGCTTGTGAGTATCCATAATATTTTGCTTATTCAGCTATTATCTCAGTATTTTCAAGATGCATAAAACAGATTTTCATAATGGAAACAATGCTGTAAGGTTAATACTTCTTCTCCAACAAAGCATAGAAAAACTGTCCTGATAATCATCTGTATTCAAACCACAGATATTAATTATAGTAGTGTGTCTGGGTTATGGTGGTGTACTTGAGCCAGCTTAGATTCAATTGAGGATCTAGTAAAGCTGCTTGCTACACAAGGCTATAGACTTGTAAGCAGAATTATAAGCAGCAAACTCTCATTTTGTTCTAGTATATAATGAGGTAGCCTCACTGCTTAGGGCTGAACATCAAGACTGAATTGCTTTAAGCGTCCTGGTTTGGTCTGTGTTCTAATTACGTCTAGTATAAAATAATTACTTGTGCAAACAGCCTTATTTTTGTTTTCTGTTTGTTCAGCGGGCCTGTCAGATGTCAAGAACAGTTTTATCCATAGTTCTGTGTAGTATTATTTGTGTACTTTCTTCCACTGTTGAGTGAAATGATGATAGTCATCTTTGAATCTTACTATTTGACCGTAAGATTGACATGGATGCTACTTAGACCACATGTTTTAGCCTTCATGCTTTGAGGTGTTTGAAAGCTATTGGCCAATGTAACTTCAGGTTTCATCCATTTGCAGGGCCTGTACTTCTGGATGAATTTGTTGAATGGCAAAAAGTGCGTCAAGCGTCATAGCAAGAATTCAAAAGAAAATGCAAGTTTTTTTTTGGTGCCTGCCTGTACACAAGCTAATGAGAAAAACAAAGGATTGCATTTTCATTTTTAAGAAAGACTTTACAGTAATTTTCTTCCTTTTTTTAAGGAGATTTTCTTGTTACACGTGATATGGGCATTGAACCACACCTCTTCTGAGACTGAAAGTTGGAGTTCTTGTTTTGAGTCTTATGTTGATAGCATTTATTTCAGAACAATAAAGATTCAGATTTGTGACAAAGGCCTATAAGTGAAGAATGTCCCTTGAATGTGAGTGTGGTGTCTATTTTTAAAACCAAATCTTTACAATTATCTTTCTCAAAAGTGCCCTTTGCTGTGAATTTTTGAAGACCTTAAAAATGCTTAACTGGCACTGTTGCTTGCTGATAGTATGGTTGTCTTGTGTGACAAACATTAGAAGGAATGACTGATATTTTTTTTTTCTTGGAGCCCTGGATAGCAGTGTGCTGATTTGTGTATTAAGTGTTGGTTGGTCATGGGTTGTGCCACAATTTTCAGCTCCTTGTGGAGGAAAAGGCCTTAAACTCTTTCTTTTTTGTTTGGTACCCACCCAGTGGCGTAGCATTTAATGATAGGCCCTTTTTAAAGCAGGAAGGTGTAGAGCATATAGCTCCGTGTGCAGAACGGCTGAGAACTATTGCCTGTACTTGAGACGGTGAACACAAATACTCCTTGGTACAGTAAGGCAGCTTCAAATTTTTACTATGATTTAGACTTTGAATTGCTTTGTATAAAACGTGCAATGTATATTTTAAAAGGAGAAGCTGGAAAGACTTGGTTTCAAGATTTGCTTCTTATGTGTTTTAGACTGGGAGCGTTCACAACATGGCTTTTTTTATCTCCCTGTGTGCTCTTCATAGTGTCAGTCAAGAAGAGACTATTAAGTCACATACCACTGACCTGTATATAACAGGGTATTATTTTTTACCATGTTACTCCATGCATTGAGTCCAATAACTACTGTGACTGCCCTTTTAGGTGCTCAGTATTTGTGACAGTAGATGTTTGTCACTTTGCTTTCCTGCCCAGGAAGGCCCAGTGCCAACATTGAAAAGGAAAGGGATTTTAATGAGTAAATGTGAGAAACCAAAACAGAGTGAGAGAATGAAGCATTTGTAACTTCATTTATTGCTAAATGTAATATGTAGACTGTGATAATGCCATGAGATTCAGTCAGTGATCAAGGCCTCATTGTGCCAAATATTTCAACAGCTTGAAATAAGAATAGACCGAGTAAACTAGGCATGACTTGAAGATCTTTGCCTCAGGGAAATGACTTCTGTTTTGCACATCCCTTATTCCAACTAACAAGCGTGAGCTTTCCTGTCCTTAAGGAAAGCTTTATTCCCCAGATGAATTTTTTTTTACAAGGAAGGGTAGGGGGAAAGTGTGAAGGGAAATATTGAGTGGACAAACTAGTAGTGCGTGCCTGTGCTCTTTTTGTACTAGAGAGCACCACTCCTTTGACTCACTCTGCAGACCTCCTTGCTGTGCACTGCAGGAAGCAAGGCAGTGATGGTCCGTGGGCTGCTCTGCAAGTGACCTGATAGTGCAGTTGAACTTTAGAAGCTCGCTTCTGCCTAAGCAGGAAAACAAGCATTGAGAGTCAGGGAGGGGAAACAACCAACAGCTGAGATACTTGGAAGAACTCTTCTAATGCAGCTAGTGTCTGTGAGCATGCAAGCACATGCACTCCAGCTGTTCTAAATGTTTTTGCACCTTTTTTAAGGGAAGTACTTAAGTTTAGAGCTCATGTAGGCTCCGGCAGTTCTCATCAATATGTTACAAGTTGTCTGTTTGCTGATAATTCTGATTTCACTCATAAGAGTGCCTTTCATTTGGAAATTGCCCTGCCCCACAGAAAGTTAGTGCCAGAATGAGATTAAATTCCAGAGTTCCAAGATCTACTGGTACGGTAAGGTCCTAAGATGCACAGATAAGCATGCACCAATCAACTTACGTCATGAGAAGTACTGCTGTATCCCAATTCTCTACGAGGGCACCAATTCTGAAGAGACTTTCTCAGATTCACTACAAGGGCTCTCCTTGTTTAGTATGTTTAGTCCCTGTTATAACTGGGAAATTCTCTTCCCAGAAGTTTTGAAATACCAGTTAGGAGGTGAATATTTTATAGTGCGATTAAAAAAAGGAATAATAATCTTTTTTAGGTAACTACAAACTGCTGTGAATTCAATGTAAACCAGTTGGTCCTAGAGGATGGTATTAGTCTAACAGTAGAAGTGACACATCTACCATTCCAAGGTGGTCGAGTACTTACCATTGAGGCGTAAGACACGATGTCATGTATCATTTGTATCTCTGTTAAGGTTTTATCAGTATTCCTATAGTAAATCCATTTTTCAGGGATTTATAACTTGGTTGTGTGTGTGATGGAAAATCATCAGTTACTGTAAAACTTTGACTGAGAATGAATGTATTTAAACTACTTAATATAGTTTTTCAATTTGAATAAAATAGGATTTTAAGTTATGTTCTTGTGCTCAAAACTGCAATCGGATTTGTTGTTTAAATGTGAACTAATGGCTTGTACTGTTTCATTGCAAGCTGATCACTTTTATTAGCCGTCTTCTAGGAAATCAGCTTCCAGCTTGCTGTGGAAAAGAGCCAAAAGCTGTTTATTTCATTTTTCTTAACTTTCTGCATGTCCACAATCCAAAACTGAGTTCAGCCGAATGCTTTCTTTAGTCTTTGAACTTTTAACTTTGCTTTGCTCAGGTGTATTTCACTCTATGGAATTAAGAAAAAGTGACACGTTATTTCTTGGCACTCTGAGGTGAAAGTTTACAGGTGAAATATTCTGCCACGGTTATGAGAAATAACAAAAGCAAAGGTGAAATGTCTTCCAAAACAAATCATAGTGGTGTCTATCTTGATGTTATAAACTTCACTTTAATCTGACATTCATTTCTCAACGTTTATTCTCCCTAATGTAACTAAATTTTTCTAGTTTTCTTAGAAGACTGGCAATTTTGCCTTTAAAATCTGAAAAATGTCCATGTATTCATGGAAAAAGCCATCCGTGCTGGTAGATGAGAATGTAATGCTTCTCTGTATAAATGTCATCATGTATTAAACAGTCATGTATGTTTACCTCTGTCTTTTTGACTATATATGTAGTTTTTACTGTTTAAACACCTCGTTCCTTACCGATGGCTGTAATTTCACATTTCTATGTAGCAGCGTTTGAGTTTGGCATTGGAGATCTCTGCAGGAGCATGAGACAAGCGGAGGCAGCCCAGCAGGGGACACTGTCGGCTGCAGTTCCGTTCCTACAGTTTATCCAACTCTCAAAAGCTTTGAGCTGATCTGTTAGTATTGACTGCAGAAAAACTGAAAAAGGGACCATGAATTTGACATTTCCGATGTTTTATTAATCTTTTAAGCTAGTGAACAGTACTCTCAATGCGACGTGTACAAACCTGTACAGGTTTAGCTTTAAATATGATGAATAAAATGGTATATAATAGGGCAGAAATCTTATTTTTTGTCATGCTGCCTCTTTTAGTTTTGTCTTCTTGTGTATTGATAATTGTTTTTGAAATCACTAAGAGATTTAATTCCAGCAAAACAGATCTGTCTAATTTCTAGCTTAGCCTAAGTGAGTAATTTCTTTGCTTCTGTGTACACATATAGAACGTGATCTCAGCTGGGAGCAACAGCAAGCGCTATTCCTGATTGTATCCTGTGTTATTAAGTACTGATAGAACATCATGGTCCTGGTAATTAATTGTCATGAGTTATATGGGGTGAGCATTGTTCCAACAACCTCTTACAATGCATGGGAATGAAAAAAGGTTTTCTTTCTCCCCTGCACTCCTCATCTCTTGGGTCATATTTTAGGAAAGAGCTTGGTGTTTTCTAGTGCACTCTTCCCTAGGGTCTTCTGGAGCCTCTTACAGAAAGGATGAAAGGGGGAGGGACACTGCAGTGTTACGTAGACGTATTAAACATATGATGTTGCCTAGTATTATCTTAATTTTTATTTTTAAACTGCTGCCAGGTTTGTCAACAAAATGAAATTAATTTATCAGATTTGTATAGTGCTTCATCCAGGCTCTAAATTTGAATTTTTCTCCTGTTTTCATCTTGGCTTATCAGAGTATGGTATTCTTTATATATTAGATCTCCTTGAATAGTAACTGACCATAATAACAGTGACAGAAGATGCGAGTTACTGCATTTGTCTGGTTTGTAGACTTTACAGTGGGCAGATTTTTACCTTCATGAGCCAAGTACTGTTTCTTATTCCATGTTAGATCCAACATATTTCTATTACGGTTCAGAATCATAGAATTACTAGATTGGAAAAGACCTTTGAGGCAGAGTCCAACCATACCTGTCTGCAACTAAGCCATATCCCTGAGCGCAACATCTTCCCTAACTATGACAATTAAGAAAACAAAAACCACTGTGTTTCAGGGGGTTGCTCATGCATGGTTGGTTGGGTTTTTTCAGCTCAGTCATGAATTAGTTATTTTGATAAAATAATCTAAAATTTTTTTCAGCTGATTTAAATTGTAGCTTATATACAAGTTATTTTTTCTCATTATTTTCAGAATTATTTAATTTTTATTTTCATTGTTTATTTTATTGTAATGAATCGAAGGACTAGAACTTAGTATTGCCAGGTAGTTTAAGGGTTTGTTTTTCTTTTTTTTCTGATAATAACATTGTGGTGCTATGGATTCTTTAGTTTTTTAAGTATAAAAGTATTTCAGGAAAATTTGCAGTGATTATTGCAGTAGTTTAAATCACAATAAAATTAAATGGTAGATGTGAGTTGTAACCTGCTAACTATTATAGGCTTAATGTGAATTTTTTTTTTGCATTCAAAATCATTTACCTCTAAATCATTTCTTTTAAAGAAACAGGAATGATGTATTACATCCTATGATGTAATGCTTCTCAACTAAACCTTATAAAGATACCTGGTTGCCTTCAAGAGCTCTTCAATATACTTCAAACATGGAAAAAATAAGTTAATCAGGACCCCAGAATGCAGAACACATCTGAAATAAATAATTATTAATCCATGAGAAACATAATCACTTCTGTTTTTCATAGATTGCAGCAGCAATAGGGAGAGGAACATTGCTTATAGAACAAGTAGGTCCTTTGCATCCTTGATGTTTGCTTCTGAGTGAAGTTTGTGAGTACTGTTTGCACTTACATGGATCTAAGGATAGAAAGGTAACATCCTGGTCTGCATCAAAAGAAGTGTGGCCAGCAGGGAGAGGGAGGGGATTCTACCCTCTATTCCTCTCTTATGAAAACTCATCCGGAGTCTTGTGTTTGGTTCTGGAATCCTCAATGTGGGAAGGATATGGAGCTGTTGGAACCGGTCCAGAGGAGGGCTAGAAAGATGATCAGAGGGCTGGAGCACCTGCCATACAAGGACAGGCTGAAAAAGTTGGGCTTGGAGAAGAGAAGGCTCCAGGGAAGACCTTAGAGTGACCTTCCAGTACCTGAAGGGGCTACAAGAAAACCGGGGAGGGACTGTTCACAAAGGCTTGAGGTGATAGGATGGGGGACAATGGGTATAAACTGGAGAGGGACAGATTTAGACTAGACATAAGGAAGAATTGCTTCACCATGAGTGGTGAGACACGGGCACAGGTTGCCCAGGGAAGCTGTGGCTGTCGCATCCCTGGAGGTGTTCAAGGCCAGGTTGGATGAGGCCTTGAGCAGTCTGGTCTGGTGGGAGGTGTCCCTGCCCCTAGCAGGGGTGTTGGAACTGAATGATCTTTAAGGTCCCTTCCAACCCAATCTATTCTATGATTTTATTCCCTCATTTGTATATGATCTTTTCATCATGACTGAATAATAATACAAAACAGTGGCCAGTGCTGGTGTTCCAAGGCCTGGGCACGGATTGTGACACTGATTTTGCTATTTTGTGAAACAGAAATATGCATGGCACACAGGGGAAAGAATAGGAAAGATATCTTAAAATAAAATGCAACCGTATCCTAGCATTTTTTTCCCCTTTATTTCCATGTTTATTTGTCGAACCAGGGGAACTTTCTGATGATCTGTCCCTATTTCAGACTTGTAGCGTGTTTGTATGCATACACTTACATTTATAAATTTATATAAATATATAAATGTTTCCCATCTGGCGTTCAATCTAGTGGAAACTGTCCATGAAGAGTTTGAAGGAGAAAGGGGAATTAGAAAGGAGGTTCAGTTCTCCTTAGCTTTCTGTAGCACATGTACATTTTGGGGTCTGTCAAGGTCGCTGGTCACCTTCTGTCCTATGTAAACATCCCTCAATAGTGGGTTTTTGATTCTGTCCTAGGAGTCAATTTATAGTTTTGCTAGTGAAATGCTCTTCCTCTCCTGAATCTTCAGTAGGTTTAATTGACTTTAATTATATCTTTTGAGTTGGTTTGGGGTTTGTTCCCCCTTGGGATTATGATTATGGAATGAATACTATTCTATGAAAAAATGTCCTCTTCATCAGAAGACAATAATTGTTACTGGCAGTTGGGTGAACCACCAGGATATTTATGTGCCAAGACTTACCCTTTGCCAGTGTTTCTGACTTTTTAAGTGTTTATGGAAATGAGCTTCATATATTTTTCCAGCATAATGACTGTAATGGACAGCAAAACGGAAAAACCACTGGTTTCAGAATCATAGAATAGTTTGGATTGGAAGGAACCCTAGAGATCATCCAGTTCCAACCCCCCTGCCATGGGCAGGGAGACTTCCCACTAGATCAGGCTGCCCAAGGCCCCATCCAACCTGGCCTTCTACACCTTCAGGGATGGGGCAGCCACAGCTTCCCTGGGAAACCTGGGCCCATGCCTCACCACCCTCAGAGTGAAGAAATTTCTCCTTATGTCTAGTGCAAATCTGCCCCTCTCCAAATTATACCTGTCCCTACAAGCCTTTGTAAAAAGTCTTTTTTAGAGGCCCCCTTCAGGTCCTGGAAAGTCACTCTAAGGTCTCATTGGAGCCTTCTCCAGGCTGAACGAGCCCAACTCTCCCAGCCTGTCCTCATAGCAGAGGTGCTCCAGTCCTCTGATCATCCTCGTAGCCCTCCTCTGGACCTGTTTCAACAGCTCCATCTCCTTCGTATGTTGAGGATTCTAGACCTGGACACGATACTCCAGATGAGGACTCACAAAAGAGGAAGAGCGGGGCAGAATCCCCTTCCTTGACCTGCTGGCCACACTTCTTTTGATGCAGCCCAGGATACAGTTGGCCTTCTGGTCTGCAGTGCCCATTGCTGGCTCATGTCAAGTTTCTCATCAACCAGCACCCCAGAGTCCCTTTCCACAGGGCTGGTCTTAATTACATTGTCCTCCATCCTGTATTGAAACCACAGGTTGCCCCGACACAGGTGTAGGAACTTGCACTTGGCCTTGTTGAACCTCAAGGATTTCAGAAACTGGTAAATAATGAATGATTGGTAAGTAAGAAATAAGGAATTGGTAAATCAGCAAAAGTTTCCTGAACATCTGTATGTTATAGAAAACTGACACATCAGTGCTTGGCAGCTAATTTGAGGGGAAAACCAACAACCATTTCAAATCAAATGGAGCAGAGCAAGATGATAGTTCACCAGCCTTAGTAGACTTAATTTGTAGGCTGAAATTTCCTTTTTGCATTTGAGAAAGCCCCAATTCAGTTTGGTTTTGCTGACTTAGCTCTACAGGGTTTTAACTGGAAATATTTCCATGCAATATACAACACATTTTGTAAACAAGGAAGTGATTGTGGTTTTACATAACAATGTAATGCCAGGAAAATATAGCTGTTGGGAACAGATAGAGTTTCTGGACATATAAACATATCGTTTGTTAGGAGAGAGTGGCTTACCTGATTGCTTTATTTAGCATTGCTAATCTGGTTTTAGAAGATCTTTTTACATCACTCAATTGAATTCAGTTATGCAAACACTCAAAAACACGAGCAAGATATACACACATGTTCTTTGAAATCAATGAGTTGATGCTCCGTGTCCCACCAGTACACAGAAGGCCGGAGAACAAGTCTTACAAGGAGTGGCTGAGGGAACTGGGGTTGTTTAAGCCTAGAGCGGAGTAGGCTGAGGGGAGATCTTGTCACTGTCTGCAATTGCCTGGAAGGAGGCTGTAGTTAGGTGGGTGTTGGTCTCTTCTCCCAAGTGATAGCTGATAGGACTAGAGGAAATGGCCTCAAGCTGTACCAGGAGAGGTTCAGATTGGTCATTAGGAAAAATTTCTTCACCAAGAGGGTCATTGGGCACTGTCAGAGGCTGCCCAGGGAGGTGGTTGACTCCCCATCCCTAGAGGTGTTTAAAAGATGGGCAGATGAAGTGCTTAGGGATATGATTTAGCAGTGGACTGGTATGGTTTCTCTTGATGATCTCAAAGATCTTTTCCAGCCCAGTGATTCTATGATTCTAAGGTGAGGAAATGATGTCATAGAATCCTAGAATCATAGAATAGTTTGGGTTGGAAGGAGGTGTTTAATGCCAGGTTGGATGGGGCGTTGGGTAACCTGATCTTATGGAAGGTCCCTGCCTGTGGCAGGGGAGTTTGAACTAGATGATCTGTAAGGACCCTTCCAACCCTAGCTATTCTATGATTCTATGAATTATTAAATAACTTGATTGGAAATTTAAGTATTTGAAGTTAAGCTTTAGAAACAAAGCATAGTAAGCTAAAGCTCCAATGTTGCAGTGCAGAGTATTAATGAGCTTTGTAAACACTGGAGAAGTTATGCTTGTGAAGTCATGCTTTTCTTCCTAGTTTCAATAAAAGACCTGAGGGGATCAATCGCCTTGCAAGAAAATATTTAAACTCAGCTGCTGACAAAGTCAAATGTTTCTGCTGCAACAGAATTAGACATTGGATCTATTTTGTCTCTGCATCAAGAATCCAATGGGAAAAAAAAGGTTGTACAAAAGAAGAACAAAGTGATGGTTTCTCAGCTACATAACATGATTAAATGTACCTGTGAAAATCTGCTAGCTATAGTTCAAGCAAAGTTATCTGATGCAAGAGAATAAGAGTAAAGAGAATATTAATAAATCAGTAGCTGGAAGAATCATAGAATGATTTGAGTTGGAAGGGGCCTTAGGTATCATTCAGTTCCAAGCCCTTTGCCATGGGCAGGGACACCTCCCACCAGACCAGGCTGCTCAAGGGCCCATCCAACCTGGCCTTTAACACCTCCAGGGATGGGGCAGCTTCCCTGGGGAAACTGCCTCAGTGTCTCACCACCCTCAGCATGAAGAATTTCTTCCTAATGTCTATCCTAAATTTTCCCCCTTCTGATTCCCCCTCATCCTATCACTCCATGCCCTTGTCAAAAGTCCCCCGTCCCCCCCTCCCAGCTTTCTTGTGGTCCCCTTTAGGTACTGAAAGCTGCTCAGAGGTCTGCTCACAGCCTTCTTTTCTCCAGGCTGAACAACCCCAACTCTCTCAGCCTGTCCTCATAGAAGAGATGCTCGGATCATCTCCATGGCCCTCCTCTGGACCCATTCCAATAGTTTCATATTCTTCTACTGTTCAGAATGCAAAAAGAAAAAGAAAAGACTTTGCATTTAATAAACACCTTGCACATGCTCCAGTACAGCAGTACAATTTACTTGTTAGTTTAAAACCAAAAGAAGCTCTTATTGGGACAACAGCCCATCTGTCTTTAGTTGTATCTGATGCTAAATAGATATTTTTTTTTTTATATTGGAGCAGAGCTGAAGTGGAATCATAGAATAGTTCGGGTTGGAAGGGACCTTAAAGATCATCTAGTTCCAATCCCTCTGAGGGACATCTCCCACTAGATCAGACGTACTCTGAACATTTTTAGTATTTTTTTTCCATTGTAATAATGAGAAAATTCTAATAACAATGGAAAGAAACTGAAGCCGCCTCCTTCTTCCCCAAACTAACGAGTAGTGGAGTGCAAGGAGCCTGGACGTGACAACTGGCTTTGTCCACTAACAGTTTAATACAGATGGTGGGCAGCAGCTTTGCCATGGGGAATCTTTGCCACGAGAGGTCTCCTTGGCCTCAAAGTTGGGACTCAGCCCTGCAGAGCCATCCAGGTTTGATTCCACGATAATCCAGTGGAAGCTGAGTTGTCTCAGTGCCTGGAGAGGGCATCGATGAGACCAGCCTCACCTCATCTCCCTTTCTTTGCAAACCGTTGGTTTTTCCCCTTTTGGTTCTAGTCTAAACAGGAAACGAACAGAACCAAGTATAGCAAGACTCCAAGTCTATCTACTTCTGCCTGTATTTGTTGTCATATTTCTTTCAGCACAAGGGCAAAATGAATGAAAATAGTCTTTTAAATAATATTTGTGTAGGACAAGCATCACTAAAACATTTCAACAAGTTACTAAATTAAGTGTAATTTTGAAATGTGGTCTAGATACATGGAATTTAGAACCATATGGAAGCATCTGATTCTGATAAACCTCATTAGATAAGCCAGCTTTATGGCTTCTCTGAGTTACTCAAGGATACGGATAAGACGGATCTCTATCATTTTTGCTGTTTCAAGCCTTGACTGAAAGACAACAGAAAGTAGTCTCCCGTGACCTAAAGTATTTAGGACAAGAGAACACAGAAGTGGAGGTTTCTTAAAGAGTCTCAGTGCCTTAATTCTTAAACAGTTACAGATCTGACAAAAAGCCCCTCCACATGTTGAAAATAATATTTAAATGGAAGCAAATATCCATTTTCACTTGTAGCTAAATGATGACCACATCACTGGAGAAGAGAAGGCTCTGAGGGGAGACCTCATTGCTCTCTACAACTACCTGAAAGGAGGTTGTGGAGAGGAGGGTGCTGGCCTCTTCTCCCAAGTGACAGGGGACGGGACAAGAAGAAATGGCCTCAAGCTTCACCAGGGATGGTCAAGGCTGAACACTGAGAAAAATTTTTCACAGAAAGGGTCATTGGTCCCTGGCAGAGGCTGCCCAGGGAGGTGGTTGATTCACCTTCCCTGGAGGGGTTTAAGGCAGGTGGTTGATTCACCTTCCCTGGAGGGGTTTAAGGCACGGGTAGACTAGGTGCTAAGGAACATGGTTTAGTGCTTGATAGGAATGGTTGGACTCGATGACCCGGTAGGTCTCTTCCAACCTGGTGATTCTGTGATTCTATGATTCCATGATAAGAAGGAATAAAATCTATATTTTCTTAGATGGAGATAAACAGTAGGGTCTTGTCCCATCAGACTGGGATTTGCTTCGTAGCAGTACTTGGAAATGCTGAGTGGAGAAAAAAAAAGAATTTATTACTCTTCCACTGTTTTTTCAAATAGAATATCAATTTTTTATAAAAAAACAAAATTTCCATACTCAACAATTTAAAATATCTGACATTAAGATCTTATGATTCTTGTAGAACTCTGCCACAGGTGCTAAAATAAAATCATCATTTAAAGCAATCTGGGAACTTGAACACTTTGCATACTCATTGTTTACTTATTTATAGTAGGCTAACTGTGTCACTGCACTGTTGGAACTGAAATAAGCCATAAAAACAGTTTGACAGGCAGTTTTGTTTCTGTCCATATCACCAGATTTTCCTTCTTGCCTTTCATTCCAAAATTTTGAATATGGCATGGTTGTTGCAGGAATATCATCAAAATATAGTCAGTAATCTGGGTACTTAAAAAATTCTAGTAGTTCTGCAAACTTCCTAGTGGAGTGAGGATGTCACTTAAGGATTTTATTGTTTTAGAAAATATTCTATAATAAACTGACTTGTGAACTGATTTAAGTGGTCAAACCATGCTGCAGTAGACAGAAACTCAAAGGAAATGGAACACAGTTCTTTCCTGTGCTGATGCTACTGCTGAGCTATGCAGCTTGTGATGAATATGCAGCTGATTCTTAATGGCACTGAGAAACATGCAGGAAATCTCTTCACAATGAGGGTGGTGAGACACTGGAACAGGTTGCCCAGGGAATTTGTGGCTGCCCCATCCCTGGAGGTGTTCAAGGCCAGGTTGGATGGAGACTTCGGCAGCCTGGTCTGGTGGGAGGTGTCCCTGCCCATGGCATTGGATTGGGACTGGATGATCTTGAATGTCCCTTCAAACCGAAACTCTTCTGTGATTTTATGATTCTATGATTCTATGTCACTTCTCTATGATTCTATGTCACTTCCCAAGTGACAGGGGACAGGACGAGAGGGAATGACCTCAAGCTCCGCCAGGGGAGATTTAGACTTGAGATTAGGAAAAAGTTCTTCACGGAGAGGGTGGTTAGGCATTGGAACGGTCTGCCAAGGGAGGTGGTTGAGTCACCGTCCCTGGAGGTGTTTAAGGTTAGGGTAGACGAGGTGCTTAGGAGCATGATTTAGGGATTAGTGGGAATGGTTGGACTCGACGATCCAGTGGGTCTCTTCCAACCTGGTCATTCTGTGATTCTGTGATTCTCAGTTATCCTTATTATCTCTATATCTTGTGTCCTTGAGCATCCAACTAAGAGCTCAAGATTGGGCCAGAGGTGGATAATCCACTTATTTTCTTTGAGAAGAATGAGGATATTTGGACATTTCAGAAGTGATGGATGTAGATTTAATTGGTAGTTACATTACACAGTTCAAAATTTAAGCTCAAAAGGAAATTAAATATGGGTTTTTTCCAGAGAAAATTCTACTTTTGTCAGGATTCTTCTAAAATCTACTTGGCACAAACCTCTCATTTGAGCACAGTGTGTAAGGATGACCAGCTGACTTATGATGATAGTCCTCCCCATCTCTTATTTTTATGATTTCTATTATGCTTCTAGCAGAGGACTACCTTTTTGTTGGCAGAAAAGAGCGTTGACTCAAGTGCAGCATAGCACGACCAAGTTTCTGTCTCTCCAGGTACTCTTTATTAACAGAATGAACTGGAAAAAGCAAAGTGAAGTAAAACCACTTGCCCACTCTTGGCAAGCAACTGGGCTGGGCTCGGAATTGGAGCCAGGGAGTTTCTGTCTCGCCTTGTATTTACCATTCACACTCACTCAATCAAGAGCTCTCCTAAACTGCAAACACTGCAGTTCATGTTTTCTTTTAGCTTTTAACACCAGAGAACTCTGAATCAAAGCACAAATCAGAGCAATACAACCAGATAAAAGTAGCTCTATACTGTAAAAAGACTGGTTATGTTAGTCTGTTACATTCCTGTGTTAAGTAATGGGCACTAATAATTGCTCCAGGTTAAAAATTCCTGGTTTGTATCATTCAAGTCAGCACAAAGCCATATAACAATGCCTCTAGTCTCAATGTCTGTTGGCAGCTTGTTACAGATCATTTGGAGCAGTACTTAATGACGGCTTTAGCTTTCAATCTATAATTGGAAAAATACTTCTGAATTCCATGGAGTGACATAGTCACAGCTCTCTGTTTAGGAATAACCAGTCAGTATTCAAGATTTACTGCTGATTTCACTCCTCATTCCTTTTTTTTTTTTTTTTTTTTTTTCTGTGGGATGTATTCTTATTTCCTGAACTGAATAAAAATAACTACTTCTCTTATCACTTTTACTACATTGCATTGTAACTTTTCTCCTCACCCTTTACCTGTTTGTCCTTTTGGGACCTGGAACTGCAGATTCTGTCAATGTAGATACACCAAGTACCATGAAGGACGGGATCAGACTTTGAATTTGTGAAGCTCATAGAGAGGGATCCCACACCCTTCCATGACTTTATAGCTGTGATGACATTAAAATTGCCCCTAGAAACACATTCATAGTATTTATTATTTTTCAGATACTGACATTGTGTCAAGCACTACCAACCTTACCCAAAATAAACTACTTTGGGGAACATTTGAGACCAAAGCTATGTTATTTTTCTCCATCTAAAAGTGCTGCAGCTGAAGAAGTAGATCCTTCAAATAGCACAACACGTTAGATCTTTCTGGGCTCCCACTGATTGTTTCTCAAAGCAGGGTAGACTTAATAGTAGAACCTCAGGGCACTGTGGTAAAAGACATTGGTAAACACACATTTTTTACAATTATCCTTAGATCAGATTTAGTGACTGGTTTTTAACAAAATGCCTGAACTTATAATCATAGAACAGTTTGGGCTGGAAGGGACCTTAAAGATTATCCAGTTCCAACCCCCCTGCCATGGGCAGGGACATCCCCCCTAGACCAGGATGCCCAACGCCCCATTCAATCTGGCCTTGAACACCTCCAGGGATGGGGCAGCCACAACTTCCCTGGGCAACCTGTGCCTCAGCACTCTCATTGTGAAGAGATTCCTCCTTATGTCATATAAACGTGTGCATTTTCAGTGCCTCCTGGGAAAATAAATTGGTCCTTAAATGAAGTATCACTATTTCTTGCTAGTATGTTTGCTAGAATGTAGGATCTACGTAAGTAAAAAGGAAAACTAAGCATCTTCCATAGCACACTGAGAATGCTGAAAGCAGTGTTAAACAGAGCTGACTTGCAAGTACTCCTCAGCTGGCCAGAAAACAGAAGCCAATAGCTGTTTTTACAAAGGTCCTGAATCCAAAATGGCTTCATTGCACTATGACTGGGAGTTTCTGAGGGCAATCATTTCATGCAGTCATTAGTTTATTCTGGAACAGCACATAACCACATGTTCCTGCCTCAAGTGAGAGCTTCTGGCCCTAGAGGTGGTGTCAAGCAATCTGGGCTGGCAAAAAATGGTAAGAAATCAAATAAATCAAAGTCCTACTCTACATTATTTCATAAGACCCTCCTAAAATATTCATAAATTGCAAAATGAGGGAATTTTCACCATGTGTAACATACAGAAGAGGAGAAGCAGCAGCCAGCCACTCACAAATTAAACAGAAGTCCTCCCATCAAGAAGACATAGAGCAGGTCTCTCCTTGCCTGTGACTCCAGCTTTGACTTTAGACATGTGGTGAGAGCGATGTCCAGAGGCCTGTGGTCACCCTTCCAGTATTCCAATATTTTCACTGATTTGAGTCACCTATTATCATAGAATCCTAGAATAGTTTGGGTTGGAAGGGACCTTAAAGAAAATCCAGTTCCAACATCCCTGACGTGCAGTGACACCTCTTACCACATCAGGTTGCCCAAGGCTCCATCCAACCTGGCCTTTAACATGCCTAGGGATGGACCAGCCGCAGCTTCCCTGGCCAGTGCCCACCACTCTTATTGTGAAGAAATTCTTCCTTATGTCTAGTCCAAATCTGCCCCTCTCCAGTTTATACCCACTGACCCTAGTCCTCTAACTCCATGCCTTTGTAAACAGTCCCTCCCCAGCTTTCATGCAGGCCTCCTTCAGGTACTGGAGGGTCACTGTAAGTTCTCCCCAGAGCCTTCTCTTCTCCACACTTAACAACCACAGTTCTCTCAGCCGGTCCTTGTACAGGAGGTGCTCCAGCCCTCTGATCATCCTTGTAGCCCTCCTGTTTCAACAGCTCCATATCCTTTTTATGTTGAGGATTCCAGAACTGGACACAATAATCTAGATGAGGACTCAAAAGAGTAAAATAGAGGGGCAGAATCCCCTCCCTTGACCTGCTGGCTAAATTTCTTTTGATGCAGGCCAGGATACAGTTGCCTTTCTGGGCTGCAAGCTCACATTGGCGGCTCATGTCGAGCTTCTCACCAACCACCATCCTCAAGTCCTTCTCTGCAGGGCTACTCTCAATCACATCACCCCCCGTCCTGTATTGAAATAGCAGATTGCCCTGACCCAGATGTAGAACCTTGTACCTGGCTTTGTTGAACCTCATGAGGCCCACTTCTCCAGCTTGTACCTGCTTCTGCTGTTACTTTCTATTCATATTTAATAATGTTTGCACTTTTTATTTGATTCCTTCACATTCTCAGCTCTCTTCAAGTATAACAATATCTTCTTTTGACCTTTCTCTTGCTCTAGAATGGTTCACCTCTATGTATTTTACATACTTTATTTGGTTTTCTTAGAGGTTATTCTATTCTGCATTTTTAGGTTATTTTCTTAAACTAAGACTATTTTCTTAAAAGACAACATGTACCATTTCCCTGAATTTGTTGTGGTCTCCTTTCCTGAAACCAATCATTCATCCAACTGCTCTCATTACCTTCTTTTATTGTAAAATCAAATATATTATTTATAGAGCAAAGAGAAAAGAAAACTGTGGCAAACAATAAAGAATAGCTAAGCAATGACCTAGTTGGGAGGTAAGATCTCTGAGGAATCTGTTAGTTTATTTTCATCTGAAGCTCTTGTTTCATATTCATTTTCAATTATGTATAAGTGGATGAAACAGTGGTGGATGAGACCTCATCTGGACTCTTGTGTACAGTTCTGGAATCCTCAGCATAAGAAGGATATGGAGTTGTTGAAACAGGTGCAGAGGAGGCTACAAAGATGATCAGAGGGCTGGAGCACCTCCCATATGAGGACAGGCTGAGAGAGTTGGGCTTGTTCAGCCTGGAGAAGAGAAGGCTCCGAGGAGACCTTATAGTGACCTTCCAGAACCTGAAGGGGCTACCAGAAAGCTGGAGAGGGTCTTTGTATGAAGGCATGACTTGATAGGACAAGGGTGAATGGCTTTAAATTGGAAGGGAGAAGATTTACGTTAGACGTTAGGAAGAAATTCTTCATGATGGGGATAGTGAGGCACTGGCACAGTTTGCCCAGGGAAGTTGTGGCTGCCCCATCCCTGAAGGTGTTCAAGGCCAGGTTGGATGGGGCCTTGAGCAGCCTGATCTAGCAGGAGATGCCCCTTCCCATGGCAGGGGTGTTGGAACTGGATGATCATTAAGGTCCCTTCCAATCCAAACTATTATATGATTCTGTGATTCTATGATTCTATGGTTCTATGATTTAAACAGGACAGAAGATGATACAAATTTGAAGAAATTTTTAGAAGCAGGCACTGGTACCTCTGCTTTTAAGGCATTGCTTATTGGCAAGGTTTTCCTCTTACCCACAAAGCTGATTTCTTCATTTTTGGTTCAGTTTACTGTCAGTAGCTTCTGTGCGTTCTGCTGTTTATGATCATCATGATGCTCAAACTGTGCAAAGTTTATTTGGAGGAGGGAGGTGTATTTTTCAATTAAGCTTTCATGTGTAACAACAAAAGGCCAAGAAATGCTGTGTTTTGTGGCCCTCTGAAGTTCTTACTGGCAGCTGCAAAACCACTGCTAGTGTCATGTTCCTTGCGGTGAGTTCTTCCCACGCTAGCTCAGATGGCTGGTCACCTCCCTCCTAAGGTAACCCAGGACCTCAAGCTTCTTTTCCCTATCCTGACAAGAGAGAGACTTTTTGTCTGTGCCTTCTGAATTTGTGATGCAAACAGCAATTTTTGTGGTTAGCATTCTTGGCAAAAGTGGTGCTTCCAGGAACAAAACCCCTTTTGCCTGGAAAACAGGAAAAACCAGTGAGAGCCACTCAAAAGATAGTCTTGCAGCACCCATATGATATGGACTTGAAACCAGTAGATGATTGCTGTTACGCAAAAATCTGCTGATGACTTATACAATGCTTAAAAATGAGAAAAAGATTTACAAGGCCTATGTCAGGTCTTTGCTCCATCTCTTTCTGCCAGCTCTGCATGCAAACTGAGTTTTTCACTGAATTATACATATTAAGAACTGATCTTGCAGTACGCTATAGCGCTGCAGTCAGTGTCAATGGGGTCCTGCACTTGGGACACAACAACCCTGTGCAGCTCCAGACTTAGAAATCTGCCTGGCAGAGAAGGACCTGGAGTTGTCATTTGACAGGGGCTGAATATGAGCCAGCAGTGGCCCAAGTGGCCAAGAAGACTAACGGTGTCTTGGCCTTTATCAGAATAAACAACATGGCCAGCAGGTGCAGCGAAGAGGTTGTGCCCCTTACTCAGCACTGGTGAGGCTGCATCTCAAACACTGCATTTGGTTTGGGGCCCCTCACTCCAATAAGGACATTGAGGTTCTTGAGAGCATCCAGAAAAGGGGCTGGAGAACAAGCCTTATGAGAGGCAACTGAGGGAACTGGGGGTGTTTAGCCTGGAGGAAAGGAGGCTGAGGGGAGATCTCATTGCTCTCTACAACTACCTGAAAGGAGGTTGTAGAGAGGAGGGTGCTGGCCTCTTCTCCAACGTGACAGGTGATAGGATGAGAGGAAATAGCTTCAGGTTGCACCAAGGACGTTCAGATTAAACATCAGGAATAATTTCTTCATGTGCTCCAGTATCTTCACTTTGCTTCACTTCCTTTCAAGGGAGGACTATATTCCTCTCACCCGTAATTTTGAGAAAGCTGGCATTTCTACTCATGTTGTGTTTTCTCCTTATGTTGTCGGCTGGGGAAAAACAGGGCTGGGGAGGGGAGCCACTCTAGGCTAGTCCTTAGGCCAGCAAAGAAAAGGGGAAATCAAGATAAAAATATTAAGAAATGCTTCTTGGAAATGAACCTAGAGCTCAGGTAGGGATGTATGTTTATGTGTTAGGGTGTTGCAAGAAGTAGGTCACAGACTTCCATGCAGGCTGGCTGGGAAGCCACTGAAATAGTTGTGGTTTGGCTCAGGCTGGCAGATGCCCTGTGATGCACCTTGGTGCCTGCAGTGCCTTACAGAAGCTTCTACCAGCCCGTGCTGGGCCTGACAGGGGCTGAGCCCCCTTGACCCTCCTTGTCATGGGTCCCAAGCCACCCTGACCCTCCTCGCTGTGGGGCTGAGACACCCCAACAATCCTCACCACAGAGTGCAAGCCACCCTGACCTTTCTTGCTATAATTCCCAAGTGATCCAAACCGTCCTTGTCACAGGGCTGCATTCAACTCCAACTGCCTTGTTTTCTGCTAAGATTACATAGGTGCCAAATTGTCTCCCTACTGTAATAAGATCAGTATTTTTTATTTAACTGGCTGAATCATTTTTAGGGAAATATTTAATTTACCACTGAATTTGTAAAAATTCTATGATTTCAACCTCCAGAGAACAATACCAGGATTCCTCTCTTGTGAGTCCTCATCTGGAGTATTTTGTCCAGTTCTGGAATCCTCAGCATAAGAAGGATATGGAGCTGTTGGAATGGGTCCAGAGGAGGGCTACAAAAATAATCAGAGGGCTGGAGCATCTTCCATACAAGGACAGACTGAGAGAGTTGGGGTAGCTCAGCCTGGAGAAGAGAAGGCTCCGACAAGACCTTAGAGTGACCTTCCAGTACCTGAAGGGCCCTACACGAAAGCTGGGAAGGGCTGTTTACAAAGGCTTGTAGTGATAGGACAAGGGGCAATGATTCTAAACTGGAGAGGGGCAGATTTAGATTAGAGATAAGGAGGAATTTCTTCATGTTGAGGGTGGTGAGGCACTGGCACAGGTTGCCCAGGGAAGCTGTGGCTGCCCCATTCCTGGAGGTGCTCAAGAACAGGTTGGATGGGCCCTTGAGGAGCCTGATCTGGTGGGAGGTGTCCCTGCTCATGTCAGGGGAGTTGGAATTGAATGATCTTTAATGTTCCTTCCAACTCAAACTATTTTATGATTCTCAGATTCTGTGATTCTATGAAAACATCTAGGGCTTTGCCCTGTATCCTATGGGTACATGGGCATCAGTATCAACACAGGATGCCTTAACTTCTTTATGATCTTCTCTTCATGATTAATTTAAAACAACACAATTATCAGCAATGGTACGTGCATGTATTATCTTTTGCTGAAAAGAAATATCATCTCTGACATCTAGAGCAATAAATGTTCTCTATACTCATCATTAATTAAGCCCAGAGACTCAACATGTAACTATATCTTTAAAATAATCTGATGATCAAATAGAAAAAAAATCTTTGAAATCGCTATTATTGCTAACATCAGTAGTTCTAAAGCATTGTCAAAGTTACAGTTTTTCAATTCCATCACATTTCAGCTTCTGTATTACAGAGAAGATGTTGGAAGCATCATTCCCCTCACCTGGTGAATGGCCATCCTGCAACACTTGTAACATCTGGCAAGAAGTTCTGACTTAGCTAAAATGTTCCTTCCTATTAGCCACAGCTGCGGGACAATAAACTGTATTTGTGGCCCAGCTACCATCGGCTGAGGACAGCATACCACCCTGACTCAGTAGTTTTATATTCCCTTTGGCCACAAAAATCTCATCCTTGATGTCACTATTGACGCTAGTCAAATTCCTATATTTACAGGTATTTTTTTTAATCAGCATTTAATCTTGCACACTTGGATTTTAACTACAGGCTCTACATGCTAAACTCGAATCCACACTTCTGAAGTTTAAGCTTCTTCATGAGCTATAGACCTGGAGAGAGCTCTTCGTGCACTTACAGCATCCATAACACATGCTCCAGTAAGTAAATCTCTAGCTTGACAATACAGCAACTGCCATGTAGTGTTTAACAGCTGCAGTGCTGCTTTAACCTTGGCTGTTATAATTCCTTTCCTTATCATTAATTTGTGTATGGGAGATATGGGGTTTTCGTATCAAATGTTTTTGAATATTTTTGGCTTGTACTAACCAGTAAATATTTCCTCCTTGGAATGCAAAAACTCATTTCAAGGGAAGACAAAACAAAGCAAGGTCAAGGTACCTCACAAATCAGTCTGCTCTTTCATTAAATATGTTTGCTTATTGTACTTATTTCTAGATGTTTTGAGTTCAGTACCAGGATATGACTCATGGGTTGAATGTACCGAAACTTTTTATTATTTTGTGACATAATATAGACCATCAGCTCCAGGACACCTGAGATTACAGATTATTTCACCTTTCCAAACTTTGGGCTGTAGTTTCCATTTCCCTTCACTTTGGTTCCTCTTTAAATTTAATAGCTTCACACTAATAAAATTAGGAGTTGATCTTGACAGAGGCTTCAGATAAAGAATACAATTGCACTGTATTTTGTTGTGATATTTTATTTATGCCTATTTTGTAAGTTTTTGTTTTGTTTTGATCTGTTTTTACCAAGAATGGGTAAGTTATAAAGCCATTCCAGACATGTAACTAAGCAAAATTTCTTGAGCCATATTTCTTAAAATGTCTTTTTTAACATGCTTCTCCATAGTGAATTATAACTAGAAAGTATGTAATTCCATATAATTAAACTAGTTCTTCAAGAGAAATGGCGACAGGAAAACATGAATATGTGATGAAAAACTTTCAACCGTAAATCAGCTTTTCTGCTATATATCTTTTCACAGGAAAAAATAAATACAGAAAGTAGATAGACTGCTACTTGTTTAAATCCACTTGAGTCTGGGACTGTAGCTGGGACAACCTGTAGTATCTTTCACGAGAAGGATAAAGTAGTAATTCCATCAAATCTTTTCCCCTTGTTCTCATGACAACCATCCTCTCAAATGAATTAACGTGATCCCTTTATGAATAGTGTACGTTGTTATCCTATCACTTTTTTTCACCTTTGTCTAAATGCCCTGTGTTCTTTATACCTAAATTATAGGATAGTCTCTAGTTTGCTAACACAATCTCTCTTATTTCATCTATACACATTTTTCAGACCCCAGACCTGTATAAAATCCAAGTTAATGTAAAATGGGGTAATCTTTTATTTTGCATTAGAAGGTTTTACATAGAATCATGGAATAGTTTGGGTTGGTAGGGACATTAAAAATCATCCAATTTCATCCCCCCTGCATTGGACAGAAATATGTGCCACTAGATCAGGCTGCCCAAGGCCCCATCCAACCTGGCCTTGAACACCTCCAGGGATGTTCACCACCATCCACAACTTCCCTGAGCAACCTGTTCCAGTGCCTCAGCACTCTCATGGTGAAGAAATTCGTTCTTGTATCTGGTATAGGTGGCAGATGACATTCCAGTACCTGAATGGAGCCTACAGGAAAGCTGGAGAGGGACTATTTGTAAAAGCTCATGGTGACAGGATAAGGGGGAATGAGTATAAACTGGAGAGGGGCAGATTTAGAGTAGACATTAGGAAGAATTTCTTCACTATGAGAGTAGTGAGACACTGGAGTAGGTTACCAAGGGAGGTTGTGGCTGCCCCAACCCTGGAGACTTTTAAGGCCAGGTTGGATGGAGCCTTGGGTAACCTGATCTAGTGGGACATGTCCCTGCACATGGCAGGTGAGTTGGAACTGGGTGATCTTTAAGGTCCCTTTCAACCCTAACTATTCTGTGATTCTATGAACATATATTTGAAACGTCCCTTGTTCCCTCAGCTAACCTTTTAATCAGAAGTTACAGTGTAATGACTGCAGTCACTGTTTTCTTTGTAACTGTTGGGTTATTGGCTTTTGTTAAGAAGAATACATGACTGACCTTTCTTTCTGATTCTGCTGTTAAAAATGTCATTAACTTATGTTGAGTAGGAGTAAATAATCTCAGTGTGTATTATGCACTCTCTTCTGTGCTGTGCCCATTTTATAGTATGTGGATCTCCTCTGGCATCTTACATTTGGGATTTAGCCTAGAGCTGAAGAGGTTCAACATCTTGTCACCTACGTATGACCCTTATTAATCAAGATAAGGGTCACTGGAATTTAGCCACCTACTCAATATATAAAGATGACTGACAAGTGAGGTTGTCCCTTCTGAGAATGTTGTTTAATTTGGTTTGGTTTCACTCTGAGTCAGACTATACTCAAAACATTTTTAAGGAAAAGCCCCTGATACGTAGCAGCTACTCAGAGAAATCTTCAGCTTCATTGCTATCAGGAAAGATTGTCCAGATTAAAGTATTCTGCCGCTTCTGTGATCAACACTGTCAGGGCTGAGTCACCTGCTTCTGTTGTAGAAACAGAAAAATCTTGCTTTAAACAGAATGTTCCAAGACGAGAAGTATTTGGGGCAAACTAAGCAAGATTTTCCCCATGACATATTTTCAATGTCTGTATAGCTTGGCCCAGTGACTTGAAGAGATATCCATTTTCTTAAAAAGATTATTCCAAACAAATATCTGAATAAATATTACATAAGACTGTATTTGAAAACATAACTTCAATTTAATCAGAAAAATCTTCAACTTATAAGATTCCTGGTGCTCTGGAACAATTCTGAAAAATATTGAGAAAGTTGGTTGCATTTTACCATATAATTTCCATATAGATTCCTGAAAATATTAGTAAGAATAAATTAAGTGTATCTTTCAGACATTTTTGAATGTAGTTTTTTGACTCTGCAAAATTTAGAAGTTTTTGTAGCCATGGCTACCTACAGCCAGACTTGAAAAAAGAAGACTCTGATTTGAAGGACGAGATGTCATCCAGAGGGACCCAGACAAGCTAGAAAACTGGGCCTGTGTGAACCTCATGAGGTTCAACAAGGCCAGGTGCAAGGTTCTACATCTGGGTCAGGGCAATCTGCTATTTCAGTACAGGATAGGGGGTGATATGATTGAGAGTAGCCCAGCAGAGAAGGACTTGAGGATGCTGGTTGGCGAGAAGCTCGACATGAGCCGGCAATGTGAGCTTGCAGCCCAGAAAGGCAACTGTATCCTGGCCTGCATCAAAAGAAATGTGGCCAGCAGGTCAAGGGAGGGGATTCTGCCCCTCTATTTCACTCTTTTGAGTCCTCATCTGGATTATTGTGCCCAGGTTTCGAATCCTTAACATAAAAAGGATATGGAGCTGTTGAAACAGGTCCAGAGGAGGGCTACGAGGATGATCAGAGGACTGGAGCACCTCCTATATGAGGACAGACTGAGAGAGTTGGGATTGTTCAGTGGGGAGAAGAGAAGGCTCTGAGGAGGCCTTATAGCGACCTTCCAGTACCTGAAGGAGCTACAAGAAAGCTGGGGAGGGACTGTTTACAAAGGCTGGTAGTGATACGATGACGGGGAACAGGTATAAACTGGAGAGGGGCAGATTTAGACTAGACATAAGGAGGAATTTCTTTACCATGCTAGTGCTGAGGCACTGGCACAGGTTGCCCAGGGATGTTGTGGCTGCCCCATCCCTGGAGGTGTTCAAGGCCAGGTTGGATGGGGCCTTGGACAGCCTGATCTAGTGGGAGGTGTCCCTGCCCATGACCGGGGGATTGGAACTGGATGATCTTTAAGGTCCCTTCCTACCCCAACTATTCCACGATCCTATGGTTCTATGATCTAAATTAGTATCGTGTCAAATGGATCACTTGGCTACCGGATTTAAGAAAATGATGGTACAGTATTGTACCTGGGAAAAGTTTAGCTCTGTATTTCTTCAAACAGAAAGACTATGTATTTCAAAGACAATAATGTGAGCCATCTTTAACATGTAGCTCACGTAAGAACCAGCCTCTAATTATTACTTAATAGCTGTTGTGGAATATCCACTAGTGACTCACCAAAAAGACTTCTGCTTTCAAATGTCTGTGAAATACCTTAGTCTCCATACCTTAAGTAAACAAGACAGAGGAGTTCCCTGACTCAATTGTTTCTTCTTTTTTTTAATAATCTAAAAATACTCTCTGAGTTTCAGGCTCAAACTTGAGTCATAGTTTTGTGTGATTCAAATAACCACCAACCACGTCTTATCGAATCACTGGAGAACAGTTTCAATTCTCTTAAGTTAAAGTAGGTACAATAATCATAGAATCATTTGGTTAGAAAAGTCCTTTGAGATCATCAAGTCCAACTGTACCTGTCCACTACTAACCCATATCCCTGACAACCTCAGGATAACAATTAACCCTGTACTACTTCATTTTAGTTTTGCAGCCTAACTACTCACTTGATGTTCCCTGGCATTTTATAACTCTCAGATACGTGATACATCTGAGTGTGTGATAATTAAGAACAGCCCATTTTAAACACTTCAGCCTCCTACAAAGCCTTTGAAGATGGCATTTTTAGGAGATATTTAGCTAGTAACTTTGACACTTTTTTTTCCCTTCTCAGATAAATGTGTTATGCATATGTGTCAATAGAACGCCTGTGAACTCAATATTTATTTGGAGCTGGAATACCAAAACACTGTATTGCATACAGATTAGATTGGGAAAGCATTAACCGCGGATACCCTTTTATCAGATTTATTGATTGAAGGGTTTATTTGAGGATTTCATTTGAGCATTGCACACTGGAATTTGGATTTACCAGTCTGCAACCATCTATATGAAGGGAGACCTTATTACTCTCTACAAATACCTGAAGGGAGGTTACTGTTTATTGATGATTTCACTAATATTTTTAGGATCTTCCTCTGTCTACATACCATTGGATTTTCACTGACCTGTATTTGAGGAGTAAATTGAGGTGATGAAACTGAAAGATAACTGTTAGATTTGGGACCAATATTTCTCAATTTTACTACATACCCTGCTTAGTTACATAACAGATATGAGGGTTAATCACTTAATGCTTGTGAAACGCTTTGAAGACAGAAGACTAATTGTTAGAATTTTATTTTTGACCCACCACTGTGAAATGTGAGGAAAGTCAGATCTAAAAAGAAAAACCCACATTTTAGGCAAATATTTTGATCACCAAAATATATAATTGTAGTGTACCTGAAAATGGTCACTAATCTGAACTGGGTAGTAAGAGCATAATTCAGACTAGACCCACAATAATCAGTAAACCAAGAGCCACAAACTGAGTACTGTTTCTTAGCAACTCAGATCTTGACATTCTTGGGTTCCTTCTGACTGAACTTCCAATTCCCTACTGGATCAATAACGGTCATCTTTTGAAGAACTGGGGAAATACAGAGTAATTTAGGTGGGGGCGAATTTCAGAGGTCATATGGGCAACCCGTTGCTCAAAACAGGTTTAATTAGACCGTGTCGCTTAGGGGCTTGGCTATCTGAATTTTAAACATGTCCAGGGATGAAGACCCAAGACCTCTGGGCAGTTCATTCAAGTATTTTTTTTCTCCCTAACAATAAAGACAATTTTCCTAATATCGAAGTAGAATTTCATAGAATCATAGAATGATTTAGGTTAGAAGGGACCTTAAAGATCATCCATGGGCAGAGACATCTCCCACTAGACCAGGCTGCCCAAGGCCCCATGCAACCTGGCCTTCAACTCTTCCAAGGAGGGGGCATCCACAACTTCCCTGGCAACTTGTGCCAGTGCTTCACACCCTTATCATGCAGAATAATAGAATTTCCATGACCCAATTTGTGTTCATTGCCTCTGGCCCTTTCTCTGTGCACATCCAAGAAGAGTCTGTCTCTGTCTTCTCTGCATTTTTCTTGTCAGGTATTTGTAGAAAGCACTAAGGCTTCCCTTAGACTTGTCTTCTCCAGGATGAACAAATCCAGCTTTCTCAGCATCTCCTTTGTCCTGTGCTCCAGTTCCTGACCATCTTGGTGGCTTCTTCTGTGTATTAGGGAGTCTAAACCTGGACACACCACTCTGGAGCTGGTCTCAGAAGTGCCAAATGAAGTGGGTGATCATTTCCCTGGATTTGGCATCTGTACCTGATAATACTATTCATAGGCATTGAAATGACTTTACTGAAGTTCTAGCTCTCATTAAAAGTATAAGAAAAAGGGGGTTTTTTTTCCTTCTAAGAAGTAAGACAAACACAAAAACTTCAGATCAAATAATTCTTTTTTTCTAGTTTTCCTTGTTCTGACTGAACAAAAATATCAGTTGTTCACACAGCTTTAGAAAAAACACACACTTATATGGTGCACAGCACATCATGTATCCTATAATTTAACTTACAGTTTGTTTCTCCACATAGGTTTATGGTCATGTCAGCTTTGAATGGGAAGTTGATCTTTTCTTCCTGTTCTTTATTCTTTTCCTGTAAATGATATTGAAGCAAAACAGCTAAAATTGCACAACTAGGTAAAACAATCCTTATGTTTTGATAATGTTAGAGGATAGCGTGCACTTCTAGAGATGGGGTTTTTTGCTACCCCTGAGGCAGTAGCTGCAAAAATCTACAATTATTTCAACTTTAATTCTGTTAATTCTCACTCTTTCTTTATGCTTTCTGGATTTGAAAGGTGAACAGCCTATTGTGTAAGAGCAAGACTGTACTCCACCAGTATAAGTCTTCACTTGGAAACCAATGCCTTGATATTCTGTAGCAGCCAAAAGAAATCAAGAAAGTTATGGGCAACATTGGAATAAGTGCTGAGAACATGCATCAAGCAGAGCATAGTTTTGTCACTATATAAAACCTTCCTGTGTCCAATTCTTGAACATTTTGTGCAGTTTTGTTCTCCAAATCTCAGAAAGGATATAATGACAGTGAAGGAGGTGCTCAGAGAGACAATTAAAATAAGCGAATGGACCATCTACCAAACTAGGAGAGGAAGGAGACCAATAACTTGATTTAACTAAGATTTGATCATGAAGGTGAGTCATAAGCTGAATATGAAGCTGTTATGTACCAAATCCAACGGAATTTGAGTGAGGGAGAATTGAGTAAGGCTTGCAGGAGTCTGAATAAAACATCTTTTGCAGAGTAGTAAGTGAATATCTGGACCTTGTTAGTGCAGAAGATAGTCAAAGCAGTCAGCATCAGTCAAAAACGCATCAGATTCATGTTCTCCCTGGTATTGGCTCTTATTACCATTGCTAAGAGGCAGAATACTGAGCTAGATGGATCATATAGTCATTTGTATGTGAAATGGAGAAACTGAAATTGTTCAGCAAAACTGAATGAAAATATTTTTACAATCAGAGTTTTGTACTCTTGAAACTCCATGAGATAGGATTAAAGGCTGGATTGTTCTATTCTCACACAAAGGCAGGAGGAACTGATTCAGCCCTTTAGTAGGGCAGCAAGGGCATTCCTCTGGGACGTGCATGAACCTCAAGTTCCTACTTCGTTAGCAGCATGGATATGAAATTTTGTCTCTAGTCTAATTCCCTAATAACCAAAATTAGATATGTCATGCCTTGACATCCTCTTCCGTGTGAAGACTCCCAGTTTCTGGAAGTCAGCTGGATTAACGCTACATATCAACACTTTTTTTTTTTTGTCCAGGTATAAGTTAGAAGTTGATACATGTGATAAACAGAAGTGATAAAAAGTGTTTCATTCAGAGTTGTTTGAATAGTTTCAAATAATTCTTCATAGAAAAACAACCTTCAGAGAAAATCTTCATGGTTCATATACTTTGCTAAGTTTTTTAGACAAAACTAACAGATATTGTTTCCATGCTCCTCTTTCCTCATCCAGGTGTTAGCAGATGTCCCATTCCTGGAAACATTCAAGGTTAGGTTGGATGGGACTCTAAGCCACCTGATCTGGTTGAAGATGTCCCCGTTTATTACAGGGGGGTTGGACTAAATGACCTTTAAAGGAGCTTTTCAACCCAAACTATTCTAAGATTCTATAAAACTGTATGTATCAGACATCTAGTTACACACACACATACACACGCCCTGGTCCTTATTCTCAAGAGCTTTTGCAATAGATTTGAGAAACTGCTTTTTAAAAAGCCCAGCTGTATAAACAACATGAATATGCTTGGCAAGAAAAAATTGAGGCATTAAAAATCATACTTCCTTTCCTAAATATTTTTAAAATGCATGGCTTTACTCCTGAGTCTCCTTACAAGATCAAAAAATTACAGTAAGTTTCAAATAGAGTCTTTCTTTGATGCATTTCAGTGAAGAACATGCACTTGTCCTTAGCTTTTCTGATGCTGCCTCTTTTGGGTAATTTCAATGAAATCTCACATTATTCTGAATTATTTATGTGCATATATGGAGTCTTTGACCCTGAGAAAGAATTTGAGGTAGATATCCAGGTGGAAGCTCCAGTAGGTATTGACTAGGAAAAAGAAAAGACATCAGGAATACAGTTTAGTTAGGCTGTAGTTTTAATCATTTATGCATCTAGAAAGTGTCTGGTAATACCTCACTCAGTATACAACCTTATCATGGCCACAGCTGTCATATTTTTCATTGGTGATCACAGAATCACTGAATAACCAGGTTGGAAGAGACCCACTGGATCATCGAGTCCAACCATTCCTATCAAACACTAAATCATGCTCCCCAGCATCTTGTCCACCAGTGCCTTAAACCTCTCCAGGGGAGGTGAATCAACCACCTCCCTGGGCAGCCTCTGCCAGTGCCCAATGACCATTTCTCTGAAAATATTTTCCTAATGTCCAGCCTAAATCTCCCCTGGCGGAGATTGTGGCCATTCCCTCTCGTCCTGTCCCCTGTCACTTGGGAGAAGAAGCCAGCACCCTCCTCTCTACAACCTCCCCTCAGGTAGTTATAGAGAGCAATGAGGTCTCCTCTCAGCCTCCTCTTCTCCAGGCTAAACACCCCCAGCTCTCTCAGCTGTTCCTCATAAGGCCTGTTCTCCAGCCCCTTCACCAGCTTTGTTGCTCTTCTCTGGACTCGCTCCAGAGCCTCAACATCCTTCTTGTGGTGAGGGGCCCAGAAATGAACACAGGATTTGAGGAGCGGTCTCACCAGTGCCGAGTACAGAGGGAGAATAACCTCCTTGGACCTGCTGGTGATGCTGTTTGTGATACAAGCCAGGATGCCATTGGCCTTCATGCTGTGAGAAACTGTGTCAGAGGCTTTACTGAGGTCCAGGAAGATACATCCACAGCCTTTCCCCCATCCAGCAGCCGAGTCACTTTGTCATAGAAGACGATCAGGTTAGTTTGACAAGACCTGCCTTTTGTGAACCTGTGTTGACTGGGCCTGATCACCCGGTTCTCTTCCATGTGCTCCATGATAGCACTCCAGATCACCTGTTCCATGACTTTCCCTGGCACTGAGGTCAGACTGACAGGCCTGTAGTTCCCCGGATCCTCCCTGCGACCCTTCTTGTAGATGGGCACAACATCAGCCTCCAGTCCAGTGGAACTTCCCGAGTCTCCCAGGACTGTTGGAAGATGATGGAAAGGGGTTTGGCCAGCACATCCGCCAGCTCCTTCAATACCCTTGGGTGAATCCCATCCAGCCCCATAGACTTGTGGGTGTCTAGTTGGGCAAGCAAGGCTCTGACCACCTCCTCTTGGACCACGGGAGCTTCATTTTGCTCCTCTAGCTCCTGGGTTTGTACACAGAGGGAACAATTTTCTTTATAATTAAAGACTGAAGCAAAGAAGGCATTAAGTACCTCAGCCTTTGCCTCATCCCCTGTCACTGTTATTCCTTCTGCATCCAATAGGGTCTGTATGGTCTCCTTAGTCCTCCTTTTATTATTTATACATTTATATATAAATAATGATGAATAGAAGATTTCTATCCCTTCCTCAAAATCAACATCATCAATGCACCCTCTTTTTCTGCTTGCATTTCTTGTCACAATACCTAAGATACAAAGGCTTTCATTGAGTTGGGTACTGGAGGCAGCACTGTTTTCAAAAGTGCCTAGATTTAGTAATGATAGTACTTGTTCTGGTTTGTTATTGCTTAAAAAGTATAGAAGATGCAGTGCTCCTAAGTATCACTTAATAGAAAGCTGAGTCAGAAATCATGAGGAGTCTTCATCACTAGTCGTAAATGTCTTAACATTTCTTCCTAATGTAGATTTTTATGATACCTGCAAAGAACTCTGTTTTTCTATGAACAATGGCTGTGCTTTCATAGTGGAGGTCTTAAGATTTGAGAATAAAGTTATTATAGTACATTATAAAAAGCAATAAATTGACCAACAGGGAACATATTTTGCCATGATGGAAGAACTAATATTGAAATGTGTCAAAGACATATTATATGTATTTCTGGGTTGACACAAAAACACAATAAATCAAAACATACCAAGACCTAATTATGAGTGTCAGAGAGCCACAGTGTTACTGAGGTAGTCTATAAATACATTTTTGTAAGTATTTGAAAATGTAAACATCAGGATTTAAAAAATAGAAATGCAAGGTGGTGGTAAAACAGGTATAGAAAAATAAGTTTTTTCTTTGAATTGGATTCGTGGGATTTTGTTTCTGTTTTTTGTAGTTGAACAGCTCCTTCCCATTAGGAGCAAAATTATGTACACACAAACTCATTGTTTCCCTATGGTTTGCTGGGAATAGAGATGAATGGATATTTTGTACATGATGTGAACAATCAATGAACCTTTTCAATGGAAAAAGACTCTGAGGATGTAGGTAAGGGTGATGTGGTCAAGGAACTCAGGGAAGAATTTAAGGAGGGACTGACCATGTGTAGAATCATAGGATCATAGAATCACCAGGTTGGAAGAGACCTACCGGCTCATCGAGTCCAACCATTCCTATCAAACACTAACCCATGTCCCTCAGCACCTCATCCATCCGTCTTTTAAACACCCCCAGGGAAGGTGAATCAACCCCCTCCCTGGGCAGCCTCTGCCAGTGCCCAATGACCCTTTCTGTGAAAATATTTTCCTAATGTCCAGCCTAAATCTCCCCTGGTGGAGCTTGAGGCCATTCCCTCTCACCCTGTCCCCTATCACTTGGGAGAAGAAAGTGCAAAGAAAGTTGATACGTTCTCAGCACAGATGGGACTGGAAGCGACATCTGCTGTGCTGGTCAGCCAGCTTTGTTCACCTCCGAGTTAATCAAGAGTACCAATATGTTCCTGAGATAACCAGGGCAGCACGGGGTGTGTATGTGTAGGTGAAGCATATATGTGGGTCAGCCCCACAGTGAGTATAAAAACCAAAAAGCTTTGAAGACAGCAAGAGTTTTGAGCTAAGTTCAACCTAAGTGTTGCTTTCCAGGGACAGTGGGCTCCCCAATGTCATTACAGTGGGCGTGTAATAGAGACTGACAATCACATTTGAATTGTGATTCAGATTTATGTTGTAATTACTGTACTCTCCTAGATATAATTTCTACTTATATTGTGATTTAAGTACATTGTTGTATCATGGTGCTAAATCAAAATTCCATGTAACTTCAAATAACTTCAAGGAGGTAAACTTTGTATTAAGTGTTAAACCTGCATAGAATCATAGAATCATGTGCACAGAATGCATTTGCAAAATATCTGAAATTAGAGACTATTGGACCTTGACAACTAAGTACTGTATTTTGCAAAATGCTAAAGTAACCATAATGAAAGAATGAAATACTTCTACAACCTTGTCACATAATGGATGGAGTAATTCCCCAAATGATTATCTTTTTTTTTTTTACACATCTTCCATCTATTTATTCCAAGAATCAGTAAAATTAAATTACAGCAACTGCTATAATCACAGAATCATAGAATGGTTTGTGTTGCAAGAGACCTTAAGGATCATGTTGTTCTGATCCCCCTGCCACAGGCAAGGACATCTTCCAATAGATCAGGTTGCTCAAAGACTCAACCAACCTGACCTTGAACATTTCTAGGGATGCAGCGTCCACAACTTCTCTGGGCACCTGGAAAGCAGAGCCAAAATATGTGGTTTTACCTACTCTAGGACCCCATTTACCTAGCTGCATAATGGCCCTCAGAATACCATTCTTCTTCCCAGAGGAAGCCGAGGTAAATGTGATGGTGCAGCCCTAGGCACTGGAGACTTCCACTTGAAACACCACTTGCAGTAAAGAGCATTAACAAATGGAGCCATTGACTTTTGTTTATTTGTCTTAAGAGAAGTGTCTGCTGTTTCACAGAGCATTCACAACATTGACTATATGGTGCTATTCTGGGAACCAACCACAGAATGTAAATCAAAACATGGCACCTTTCATTTATTTGCAGTAGCAAAATGCATGTTGAAACCATATGGTTGACGTGATTCTTGTTTTCAAATAATGGGTACCTAAATGTTGCTTTAAGGCACCTCCCATCCCTCTTTATCCCTTTTTCCTTGGAGGAAAGCTGGTGTGATTGCACCAGTGTCTGCCATGCCTGTGAAAATTACCATCAGTCCAGCTGACTTTATCCACTCCCACAAGATGCCAGAACTGCAGAAATTTTGCAGTTCTTGTTGAAATCTTACTATTCAGCAGATTTGTGGGTTTCAATGCTTTTAAAATATTTCCATGCTTGCTTGTTTGTTCTGGGGTCAGCACAAGGTCTATGAACCATTGCTGACTGGTTTTACCTTCATTCAAATATCTCTTCACAGTTATTTAACTCCTTTTTTTTTAAATTCAGACAGTGGCATCACTTGAGTCTGAACCATAGATTTTATATCTTACATTGCCCAACACTGGGAATCTTTGAGCTTGTCATCTATCATTGCCAACTTTAAAAACTTCACTTGCTTGAGGCTTTAAAGGATCAATGTATTAAGGTAACTTCAGACATCTGTAGGCAGCTCCCTGCTCTGTCAAGGCTTTTTGTCTCTCTTTAAATAAAAAAGTCACGCGCTACGTCTGCAATACTGTTTTGGAAAAAGAGGGAATACTGCTTATTTTCATTGACCCTTTAATGTGCTTGTTTGCAGCGTCCTTCACCAGTGCTGCTCCAGTTTATGTACAGACAACATAAAAATTTCTGCCTCAATATAGGCTTCAAGCCACTGGCGTAATATAAATAAAAATTAAATGTGTAAGAAAAAATATTGGCTCAGGTATATTTACATGGTCAGGACTCCCAGAGGAATCAACCGAATGTGCAGAAAACACGATTCAACCCTAGTCCACTCTCAGATGGCCCATTACAGACAGGCTTTCAGAAATCAATTTTTGGGTTAGCATTTTGCTTTACACCCTGTGACAAAATTGTTGCAGACTTTCTGCTTCTTTTCTCATTGTGTATTTTTCTACTGACTTGAAGAATCTGTTCAGAAACTGTCCAGTTTTTCAAATATTACTTGGAGATGCCTCAGGACAGCACTATAAAAGGTAGGAAAGGCAAATTTTTTGATAGTTTTTCTGCCCCTTTCCAGTTTATACCCATTGCCCCTAGTCTTATCACTACAAGCCTTTGTAAAAAGTCCCTCCCCAGCTTTCTTGTAGCCCCTTCAGGTACTGGATGGTCACTATAAGGTCTCCTTGGATGGTCACTATAAGGTCTCCTTGGAGCCTTCTCTTTTCCAGGCTGAAAAACCCCAACTCTGTGGAGTAATTAACATTTACCATTGCTGAATAAAAAAATGATGGTGGTGGAAAACGTAAAGGAGAATATGTAAACTGTTTGAATGAGTTGTCTATCCCTAATTGGTGTAATTATATTTAGTACTGACTGAGGTGGGCAGCAGGGGAGAAATAGCTTACATAACTAATTTCTCTCAGCTGTATTTGCTTTTACTGTTTGTCATCATAAGACAGAAATCTAAACTGAGCTTTTACATGTTCAGCTTCACTGATTTTTGTCCTTTTCCTGTTTTCTCAACAAGGAAACATCCATGGCAGGATAATGTATTCCAGGAAGCATGTGCCAGTTTCACTACCTGTAGCTGGCAACTTGCCTCTATCACAGTAGTATCTGTCTCATTGATCTGTGTCTGTTCCCCACCGATAAAGTAAATTAAATTATGTTTTTTTTAAGGAATGTAAATTGTATGGACTGGTCACTTTACAGAACCTGCTTTACTACTTATGAAAAAAAAATTAAACATTCAAAAGTATTTCCTATTTAGCATTTCTGTGTTTGAGTACATCTCAAGCAGCAAATAATTTTGAAGGAGAGATAGGAAGACACTTTAAGAATTTCTGAAGCAAAATTTTCATTATTTCTTTACAGAAACAAGGAAATGTAATATCCTGTTTTATACTCTATCATGTTTTATCAACCAAGGCAATAGTTACTAACAATTGAATTATTTGATCTATTCCAAATCATAGAATCATAGAATCACCAGGTTGGAAGAGAGACAGCGGATCATAGAGTCCAACCATTCCTATACTAATGTTAAAAATTGCTGCTGAATTAGTGTAATTACTGAAAAGCTGCAGAATTTATGTTAAAAATCATGCAGCTTATTATATGTTTTTATTGCCTGTCTAGTAGTAGAAAGGCAATCTTTCTAGCAGACAAAAGGAAATTACTGCCAGTCTAAGTTATTGCAAAATAATCCAAAAGCGTGGTTTGCTTCTGCCCATTTCTTCCCACAACCTATGTCAATATTGAGAGACCACGTTTATATGAGGATACAATTTCAGAGCCCACAGAAGGACAACAGATGGATAAACCACAGTGTTGAGGAGGAGAGAAAAAGTAGCCATCTAAGCATGTTTACTTTCAGGGACGAGGAAGTTCTAACTTGTCTCTAAGCAGTGACTCACTGGGTTGGGACTATAAAAGTAAAGGTAACTGTTCTCTAAAACATCAGGGCTTCAGACTTCACAAATCCAACATGACACAATCAAGATTTTCAGCTGCCTTCTTTTTCTTACTGGGTTTGTCATTCTGCCTGACAATCCCTATTCCTGTTGAAGATAGCCACGAATTCACGGAGAAAGACCTTCAGTTTGCAGAGGTACAGTAGAAAATAATCTCTTTGCCTGCTTTATATCCAGTAAGATGTGGAGATTAAACTGTTCAAAAACTAGGCTTATTACATCTTTTCCCCTTCCTAGAGTTATCTCAGGACTCACTATGATCTCCGTCCAAATCCTGCTGGCATAATGAGGAAAAGTGCCAACACAGTAGCATCTAAACTTCGAGAAATGCAAGCTTTTTTTGGCTTGGAGGTGACAGGAAAATTGGATGAAGAAACATATGAGCTGATGCAAAAACCAAGATGTGGTGTTCCAGATGTGGGAGAATATAATTTTTTTCCTAGAAAACTCAAATGGTCAAAAACTAATTTGACATACAGGTAAATGGATGGCATTTTCCATGTTATTGTTCCTTCTTTCCAGGTACTTTGTCCAATAGTTTCCTCAGTATATCAGGGTGATGGGAGAACGATGCATTTGAATCTGAAAAAATTCACATTGTGGTTTAAAATCCTTAGAGGACCACTCCCATCTTACAGCCAAAATAAGTAAATATGATGATTTTTTCCATTGCATTTGATCACATAGGAAAGCTGGCGTGGTGTAAGCTTGTTACTTGTCATCTGGCCTCCATGTAGCCACTCTGGGCACATCCACGGTGCCAAATGAAAGAGCAATAGGGACTACGATCATGCACCTCTCCACTGACCCAGGCAGCTTTTAGTCTTTAGGTTATTCCTTAGCTCTATTTTGATCTTAATTTGGCGTCTGCTCACCTAGGTCTTGTCCTGGACAAATATGCTGGAAAGGGAATTATGTCAAAGCACACCAGCCTGTGCAATGTGACTGTAAGAACCCGAACTGATCCTTGTCCCTTTTCCATTTCACAGTCCAGATTTAGATATCTATGTGTGGTCAGATACAGAAGACCCATGACCTCAGGAAGTTGTCCTTGGGAAGCTATGGTGATGAAAAGTCACATGGTAGCTCCTCCTCCCTTAATAACACAGGGTCATCAACAGAGTTTTTGACCACCTGCAACGTGGGTTTCTTTAACAGGTTCTAAAACTGAAATCATTGGACTATTTCCAAGATATCAGTTCAGTACCTGGTGATAAATATTACTTTGATGTGGATAATTCTAGGCTACAAAAAGCTCCATGGTTCATGGTTTTCTCCTTCAGGAAGTGAGGGTCATGAGATATTTTTTATGGCATTAAAAAATTTTAAGTTACGAGTAGGATTTAACTTAATAGAGAATATATCTGTCATTTGCTAGATCTTCCAGAGCATATAAAAACAATTACAGAAAGCTGTTGGGTCATGTCAGATGCCTCTGAATCACTTAAAACAAAATGGAAATGGCTCTTTGTAGATTTTTAAATAATTTATGCAGCTACTCATCTATCTAAAAAGATAAGAACATAGGGAAGAAACAGGCAAAATCCTTTTAATGAGATGTACAGTTAGATAAGAGTATATTACATATTTTCTTCAATTCACACATTTTAATTGGAGCTATTAAACTGTTTGATAGAATTATGAACTACACTTCAGATCTGAGACGTGCTGAAGTAGACAGAGCTTTCAAAAAAGCATTCAAAGTTTGGTCTGATGTGACACCGCTGAACTTCACCAGAATACGAAGTGGCATAGCTGATATCATGATTTCCTTTGGAACTAAAGGTAATTCAAGAACCAATCATTTTTCTGTCACAATTCCATTGCCACTAATAAAATGAGATTATTTATCTCATTATTCTTAATATTGTTTTACAGAGCATGGTGACTTCTACCCCTTCGATGGACCCTCTGGATTACTGGCTCATGCTTTCCCTCCTGGTCCAGACTACGGAGGAGATGCCCATTTTGACGATGATGAAGCTTGGTCAGATGATTCTAGAGGTAACAGTAGTTCCTGAGATTATTTGAAATTATAGCAGATGGGCAATTTCATCTTGTTTGACAACAATTTTCTTTGACTGTTTATTAGTCATTATATTTACTGTCTACTCATAGGAAGCTGACTTTAATCTCCAGTCATAAATGGAAGTATAACATATACCCAGAATAAATTTTAAGTTGGACACTTCCTAAGTACAATGATTTAAAAATACAACAAACAAGGCATTTTGTCACCTTGGCATTCCTCTGAGCTCAAGGGCAGCCAGTTCCGATCACAGACTGATGGGAATTACCTTACTGAAGCCTATAGAGTATACATCTACTTAACTTAGCTGCAAATCAGCTACTTTGATCTAATCTGAAAATTCTTCATTTTGCCTACTCAGAAGAGAGCTTTAATAGAACAAAACACTATTTTTTTCAACACTGTGTTACTTCATACTCCTGGAATTCAAGTTAGTCTCTGCAATACTGGACACAGTACGAACTCTTTACCAGAGGTGAATTCCCAACAAAAATGTTCTTGGCTTCAGTAGGACTAAGACTTTACCCTAGAGATTTGCAGTATTAGCAAATCTACATCTGCCTAGAGAACAACACTGTAAAATACGATTTACATTGTACATCAGCTATGAGATATTTAATCAATTAGGCTCTCATTAAAACAAAAGCCTTGACAGTTTGATAAAGACAAGCAATTATACATAATTTTACTGTTAATCCATTTGTCTTCTTCATCATCCTGTATGTTAAAGCACAATGTTAAGGTTAGTTGATTAGTCCAAGCCCACTTAAGTGACACAAGGAGCTATGCACTCATTTTCATTGTGCTTTGTTATAGGATATAACTTGTTTCTTGTTGCTGCCCATGAATTTGGTCATTCACTGGGTCTCGAACACTCGAGAGACCCTGGAGCTCTGATGTTTCCAATTTACACATACACTGGAAAAACTGGTTTTGTGCTTCCTGATGATGATGTGCAAGGGATCCAAGAGCTCTATGGTAAGACTGCATAATATGTGATACAGATTTCCTGCGTCATTATAACCTGTTACAGATGCACTGCACGGTCACTAAAGAGCTGCAGATGTTCAGGAGCAATAGTCATGACAGATTAAGACCAATCACTAGATTCTTGGCAACCAGACTTCAGGAATGGAAGATGCTTAGATTTAATAGTTCAGAGGAAAAACAAGAAGGAATTAACACTGCAGAGGACAGTTGGTCACTGTGCTGTCTTTTTTGGTGATGGGGGTGGGTGACAAAGTCTTTATAATTTTGACCTGCCTCAAAAAAGATGGTAAAACAGAGTGTCTGCAGGGAGAAACAGAAATATCCATGTTTCACCATGGAAAGAATAAAACTTTTGGGGGAACTTCAAAATTTGGGATGAAGAAATAGCTGCATTTAAAATATTTGCAGCAGAACTGAACTGTAAAGTCCATGAATGTATTTGGCTAAAGGACAGAAAGAGAGAACAGACTTTCCCCAGTAATAGTTTGCCCATTATGCTTGTGTTCATCATGCTGTTTGGGGACTCTCCCATATCCTATTCAATATCAAGAAAGGAAATGAATGTTGTCAAATTTAGATCATATGATATGATTTCAGGTGCTGGAGGCAAAGATCCAAACCCAAAACATCCCAAAACACCAGAAAAATGTGATCCAGAATTATCACTTGATGCTATAACAGAACTTCGTGGAGAAATGCTGGTCTTCAAGGACAGGTAAAGAAAATGCCATATTATGGATGGTGGGTACTGGATAAAATTCGAGCAAGTGAAATCATTTTTTTACTGAAGATTTGAGTAATTCTAAGTTTACTAAATCACACTTCACACTAGATGCCTCTAAGAAACTACACAATATATCTTTTTAGGCAGGATTTGTAGTACAATTACAGACTTGACTATTGAGGAGTTTTAAATGAAGATGATGTGGCTGAAGACTAACATCATTTGCTGATATTCGTAATTTCATGCGGCTTTCTTAAACATACACAAACCTAGTAACATCTATTTGAATGAAATTTAATTACATTCGGAAGCCTTATCTGGGAAAGTAGAGTTTCTCTTATTCTGAATGAAAAAAAGATATTCCGGTGTGTTTTTGCATGAAATGATCACTGTGTGAGTGACAGAAATGGTCTGCAGCTAGGTGATATGAGAAAATTAAAGGTCCATAAAAGACTCTATATTGAAAATTCTGTGTTATGAAAAAAATTAATTCTCCATTGACTAATTTTTCCATATAACAAATCCAAGATATAGTTATCCTATTGCATGTCAAGAAAAATAGAATAAATTTTATTCTTCTGAACTAGGTTTTTCTGGCGACTGCATCCTCAGATGGTGGAGGCAGAACTGGTGTTACTTAAGTCCTTTTGGCCAGAGCTTCCAAATAAAATAGATGCGGCTTATGAAAACCCCATCAACGATCTTGTGTACATGTTCAAAGGTGAGTTTTCATTTTTGTTGTTTGGCATAAAGCATACATAATTTGTTTGGTGGGTGATGTAAAGGTAACCAATAGAAGAACAAAACACCCTATTTTTCTTCCTCAAAACCAAACTCTATTGGTTTCATCCCATGTAAATCTATACAATTTTCTGTGATTTATGTGACATACAATTAAGGTCTGATACTTTGGATCGTAGTTAGCATAAATATTTTAATACCTGCTGGGTATGCTACCTAAGAATTTGTCAGTTGTATGAAAATAGGGACCACGTCATCTTCATTTTATTCTGCTCTCAACATTGAGCCTTTGTAAAAAACTCATGCACGCTTTGTTTTTATTTTCAGGAAAGAAAGTCTGGGCTCTAAATGGCTATGACATAGTTGAAGACTTTCCTAAAAAGATATACGAAATGGGATTCCCAAAAGAAATGAAAAGAATAGATGCAGCTGTCCATATTAAAGACACTGGCAAGACTCTCTTTTTTAGTGGAAATAAGTACTGGAGGTAAGCTAGAGACAGGCTGGTGTGCCCCTAGTCATAACTCGTCCAGAAGTGTCAAAAGACCAGCAGGTTGTTTCAAACCAGGCACTCGATTGTGGCTCAAACATTTGCAATCTGTCATTTTCATTGGTGCTGTAGCTAAGCAGAATAAGTCATAAAGGTGAATGCAAGACCTTTATAAACATATGGGCAAAGCCTTTAGAAGCTGAAAGGGTGAAAGAAAGGAAAAGAGAAGAAAGTGTGTGAGAGATTGTAATATGGTTATGCCTCCTAGACAAAATACCCGTCCTGCTTCCTTGAGTTGCTTGAATGACACAAGATGGTCTCAGCGCTGTGATAATAAGAAATCTGCCCCATTCTGGGATGGCTGGGTTTTGCTGTCCATGAGTGGGGCTTACAACCAGGTCTGATGCACAATTAAGACATTATATATAGAATAGTGTGGTCAGCAGGACTAGGGAAGTGATTCTTCCATTGGACTCGGCACTGACGAGGCTGCACCTTGAATACTGTGTTCAGTTTTGGGCCCCTCACTACAAGAAGGACATTGAGGTCCTGTAACGTGTTCACAGAAGAGCAACAAAGCTGGTGAAGAGTTTAGAACACAAGCCTTATGAGGAGCAGCTGAGGGAGCTGGGGTTGTTTAGTCTGAAGAAAAGGAGACTGAGGGAAGACCTTATCAGTGTCTACAACTACCTAAAGGAAAGCTGTAGCGAGGTGGCTGCTGGTCGCTTCTCCCCAGTAGATAGTGACAGGCCAAGGGAAAATGGCTTCAAGATATGCCAGGGGAGATTTAGGTTGGATGTTAAGAGGAATTTCTCTACTGAGATTGTCAAGCATTGAAATAGGCTGCTGAGGGAAACAGTTGAGTTACCATACTCAGAAGTGTTTAAAAGACAAGTAGATGTCCTTCTTGGGGACTTGGTGGGCTTAGCAGGGCTGGATCAATGGTTGGACTAAATGATCTTAAAAGTCTTTTCCAATCAACACCATTCTGTCTGAGACTGGGTGATTGCTACCCCTTCCCAGTACCTCTGGGCCAACCAGTTGAAGGATAGGCTTGGAGTGCCAATACATCCAGGTATTTCACATAATACACATTTTGTAGATCAGTTCTGAAAATGTAGCTTTATTAGTTTTGTGTTTATTGATCTTGTTCTTCTGGTAAAAGAGTATCCTGGTTATTGTCCTGAGTTTCTTTACTGCACTAAGAATAAATTACCCAAAAACTGCTGGCTACTTCTGACGTGGCTTATTTCAAAGCATATAAAGGACATAGACCAAACTCTAAGGCTGCTTAAATCCTCTGAATTTTTATTTTCTTTCATGTTTAATACAGTTATGATGAAGAGGCAGAGGTTATGGAAGCAGGCTACCCCAAATTCATAGAGGAAGAATTTGCAGGAATTGGTGACAGAGTGGATGCAGTCTACGAAAGAAATGGTACGTAGTCTGATAATTAAACTTCATTACAACTAATTGTTGTTGAAACTTGAGATTCGTGTCCTGTGGGAAATTCTGTCATTTGTAATTTTGATTTTTTTAAATAAACACATCTGTTATCAGCTGAATAAGGTTTCTGATCTAAATTATCCTCTGGCCAAGATGTTCTTATAAACTATGCACATACGTACTTGAGGAGCCAAGAAAGAGTTGCCTTCTTGCTTAGGGAACCTGAAGTGATTTGGTTAATATCGAAGCATTATTATATGTCCATTCCTTCAAATGGAACCCATTTCTATCCAGTTCTTCCAAGAGTGCTGCCAAGTCAGAGTCTTAAACTTTATCAAGAAAACCCTATATTCTCTAAGTAAATCCTGTCGAGTAATAAAATGCTGAACTTGACAGTAGATTAAAATATTATTTATTTTAAAATGCCAATCCAGGTCTGCTAAATGGAATGAGGGCCCTTGAAAATTTAGCTCAGAATTCTAAATACTAAAATATTGCATTTTAAAGAGTTTAAAATTTTTGTTTTAAATTTTCATTTAAAAAATGAAGAATAAAAAGTAATATGTATTTGAAGGTTCATTTTAATGTGATAACACAGTTTCCTCAGGGTTAATTCATTTTAACTTTCCTTTTCCTTAGGTTATCTCTACTTCTTCAATGGACCACTGCAATTTGAATACAGCATCTGGAGCAAAAGAATTGTCCGTGTCCTGCATACTAATTCCATATTTTGGTGCTAATTACAGTTGAGTGCCGTGTCATAGGCTGCAGAGCAGCCTATTATTTTTATGGAAATAATAAGATGGACATAGAGATTTATTAGACTACAGCAAGGTTCTGTAAACAAGCACCAGCCACTGACCACCAAATGTATACTGTATATATAGAACAATATAGCTGTACGTCAGTCTGGAACTGAATTAACTTAATAGGAAAGAGGAAGAGACATTGTTAGCATTTCACTGGGTATTGCACCATTTAAAGTTTATGCTGGGTGCATCCAAATGATCATGAGCACTTGGAATTCCCAGTAAACTGAATATGTCTAACAACTTTCAGGGATCTCCTTGCACGCCCCAAGAAATAGAGCTGATATATGCAGGAGAGTTGTATTTTTAAACTGATCCTTCAGCTCCTTGTACATTTCCTGCTAATGTACTGGGGAATCAGGTGCGTGATGAATAAGTCAGGACTTCACAGTGACTCCCTGAGCAGGATAACACCAGGCTGTAACACTGAACGTAGAGAATTCAAAGGTATCTGAATGTATCCCAATTGGAATGGGATTGTCCCACTGGAAACAGATGCCCTGCCACCTCTGGAATATGCAGAAGCTATAGAAGCAGCAAGATGTCATTCCGAAGCAGATGAAAAAAGGCAAGAGAAGGGAAGAGCATTCCCTGCAGAAATGGTTAGCCTGTATGACACAGGGGAAACCAGAAACAAGTAGCAACAACAAGAGAATCACACAGGTTGAAACCTTGCGTAAAGCTACACCTGGTAACACAGCCCACGCTATCAGCTTGTGTAAACTGAATTAGTTCAAGTGACATTTATAGAGATTTTGTATATTTTTTCCAGAGAGAACCTGAACATTCAAATAAAAATATTCAAAATAATACCTTTTTTTCCACGTTAGTCAGTCTTTTAATATCTATATCAGCTGTGTCAGTACCATGTAAGTTTTTGCTGTTTTTTTTTTAATCAATCAAAGCAAATGCTGCAGGACTGTGATTATTTTACAGTTAAAAAATAATGTTAAATAAACTGGAGGAATAAAATGACGTTGTGAAAACACTTAAAATTTCCTGTGTTGCATGTAATAAAAGCAAGAGAGCTACCAGATAAAAGAAATCAAGAACCATAACCTGTGCATTTAATTCATTAAAATTTTTACATCTATTAAAAATCTGTTAGGCTTTTCTTTTTCCTTCTGGGAAAATGTATTTTATAGAAAAGAGATAATGAGAGAAAGGCAGAGAGGATAAAGTGAAAAACCCTTAAGCCTGCAGAATAAGAATTCATTTGCAATTAGTCCTTATCATTATGGAAAGTATGAGAAATTATTAAGAAATACAATGAAATTGGGTTCCATGATTACTTGAACACTAAACATTAATGACTAATTGAAACTGCACTGTCCTATTCTGCCTGCTCCAAACTAACTTCTAAGTCAATCAATTAGCCAGACCTGCCAAGAAAAGCCCATCAGCAATTAATACCTTTTAACAGGAATAAAATGCCAGGCTTACCCACCAATGGGCAAGGTGAGATTAATTCTGTAATTTCCATGACACAGAGGGCCAGCCCAGTTCACTTAATGGATTTAGTGGTCTCTTCTGACTGTAAAACTGTGACTTAATGAATAGTGATAAAATTGTCAGGGGAAAAAAGTCAGTACAATTCCTGTGCATAGTACGTTAAAAAAACCTGGGTTTTTTATATACGAAAATCTTTTTTTTTTAACAGTCATAGTGTGCCTGAAAAAATAATTCTTGATATCGGGTTGCAGTTTAGCCTAATTATTCCAAATCACTGAATCACAGAAATAGGTTGGGAAAGACCTCCTTTAAGATCATCAAGTCCAGCCATAAACCTCACACTGCCTCTAAACCATGTCCCAAAGCACGATATCTACACATTTTTTAAATGTCTCCAGGAGCAGTGACTCAACTGCTTCCCTGGGCAGCCTCTTCTAGTGCTTCAAACCCTTTCAGTAAAGAAATATTTCCCAATATCTGGTTTAAAACTCCCCTGGCACAACTTGAGGCCATTTCCTCACATCCTATTGCTTATTGCCTGGGACAAGAGACCAACACCCACCTCACTATAACCTGCTGGCCACGCCGTTTCTGATACAAGCCAGGATGCTGTTGGCCTTCTTGGCCACCTGGGCACACTGCTGGCTCATGTTCACCCAGATATCAACCAACACCCCCAGGTCCTCCTTCTGCTGGGATCGCATTTCTCCTGTGCTGATGGGCAAGGTAGACCCACCTAGTGGATGATCTACTTGAGAGAAGGCAAGCAAATCAGATGGATCTGAACAGACTGAATTGA